>CM069133.1:90856452-91456452 GCA_035221665.1 Okamejei kenojei
CATAGAGAGATAGTATATTTATTGTGTTATGTCTATGAACAGAGCAGAAGGTAATCGGAGACAGTCAGACTAGGTGGGAGAACTGGGAAGGGGGGGGAGGGGATAGATTAGAGAGGGACAGAAGGACTACAGAAATTGGAGAGTCAAATGTTCATACGGCTGGGGTGTGTAAATTGGCCCAAGGATATATGAGGTGCTGCTCCCTCAAATTTGGGTTTGGGGAATCATCTGGCCATGGATGAGACCCAGGACAGAAAAGTCAGATTGGATTGGGAATTGGTGAGGGGGAGTTGAAGTGTGAGCAAATGGGATAGTGGAGCATCGGGGTTCAGTTACTTGTGAATCCGAGCGGGAAATGGTGTTGGGTAAAGCGATTCGCAAGCATGCAGTATGGTTTCGTGATGTAGAGCAGCTGACATCTAGAGCAGCGGATACAAGTGGAAGAGGTTGGGAGGAGGTGCGGGTGAACCTCTGCCGCACCTGGGAAAGACATTTTAGATATTTAGGAATATCTACAATAGATTAAAATGTTCTTCCGATGTTTTTAAGTATAAAATAGGACAATAGGTGCAGAGGAGTTCATTCTGCCCTTGAGCAGCCAGCCATCCAGAAACTAAGGGACCACAGTCTTATGAATAAAGGGGGAGATCATTTAAGTCTGAGGTTTCGAGAAAAAAATATTTTCACCAGAGTTTGGTGAATTTGTGGTATTCTTGCCACAGAGGGAGTGGAGGCTCAAAATCACTAGATGGATTTAAAGGTGAGTTAGATAGAGCTCTAGGGGCTGGTGGAATCAAGGTATATGGGGAGAAGGCAGGCATGGGTTATTGATTGGTGATGATCAGCCATGATCATAGAAACATAGAAAATAGGTGCAGGAGGAGACCATACGGTATGAACATTGACTTCTCCAATTTCAGGTAGTCCTTGCTTTCCCTAGGTAGAAATGATATGGCTGTAAAACTGTAATAAAAAGCAGCCTGTTTCTGTAATCGGAGAACAATTAGAGAACGGACAGGCGGGTGTTGTCTCTGAATGTTCCAGCCAATATTTGCAAATAAAGGCTTTCGTCTTGAAGAATTTAGTGCTTTGTCGTCTCCTGTATCCAACCTGGGATCTTTTTTTAACACGACACAGATGCAGGAGTACGTGCTGAGGGTCGCGATGATGCTCGGTGCAAGCACAACGCCAAGGCTCGTTGGGGAGAACACACCAGTCACTCGGATCCTTCCGCTACTGGACATGGGGGGGCTGGGTTATGTGGTGGAGACGCCCTCAAAATTAAGGGAAGGATTCACTGGCAGTAGGCACACATGAGTGGCACAAAAGTGGTGGATAAAAATTTGTGAAATTGAGCAGTGTATGTAGCAGTATGATTAATTTGTATAGACCTATGAAAAAGTCGGATTAATTTTTTGAATGGTTCATGTATTGTATATATTTATTATCTGTATAAAGTCTATTTTGAATTTTTTTTAAATTACGAACTGAGTGGAGGTGTTGTGCGAAGCGATTGCCAAGCCTGTGCTTGGTCTCACCAAGGTTGATCTTACACTGTATTAATACAATCACAGTTTTTGTTTGGAAGTTAGAAAGAAATAATAGAAATTGCATTTATTACAACGTGTAAAAATAGTTGAGATACTGTATTATAATTTTGCTGCATGTCATTGTGGTATATACAGTGGCTTGCAAAAGTTTTCATACCCCTTGAACTTTTCCACATTTTGTCACGTTACAACCACAAAGTTAAAATGTATTTTATTGGGATTTTATGTGATAGACAACACAAAGTGGACGCATAATTGTGAAGTGGAAGGAAAATGATAATGGTTTCCAAATTTTATTACAATAAAAAAACTTAAAAGTGTGGCAAGTGCAAAAGTATTCAGCCCCACAGAGTAATACTTTGTAGAACACAACTTTCGCTGCAATTACAGCTGCATGTCTTTTGGGCGAAGCGTCACCCTTCCAGCTTTTTGCACATCTTCTAGAGACTGAAATCTTTGCCATTCTTTATTTGCAAACTAATACTCAAGCTCAGTCTGATTGGATGGGAGAGCGTCTGTGAACAGCAATTTTCAAGACTTGCCAGAGATTCTCAATTGGATTTAGGTACTGGATTTGACTGGGGCACTTTTCTAACAATGAATATGCTTTGATCTAAACCATTCCATTGTAGCTCTGGCTGTATATTTAGGGTCGTTGGTCCTGTCTGGGAAGGTGAACCTTCGCCCAGTCTCAATTTTTTGATGACTCTAACAGGTTTTCTTCCAAGATTTCCCTGGATTTGGCTCATCCATCTTCCCATCAACTACTGATCAGCTTCCCTGTCCCTGCTGTAAGAAAGCATCCCACAGCATGATGCTGCCATAACCCATGTTTCACAGTGGGGATGGTGTGTTCAGGGTGATGTGCAGTGTTAGTTTTCCGCCATACATAGCGTTTTGCATTTCTAGGCCCAAAAAACATTCAATTTTGGTTCATCAAGACCAGTGCACCTTCCTCAATGTTTGCTGTGTCCCCACATGGTTGTGGCAAACCTGCAAATGGGGACTTCATTATGGCTTTGTTTTCAACAATGGCTTTCTTCTTGCTATCTCTTACATAAAGGCCCGATTTGTGGAGTGCACGGGACTAATAGTTGCCTTGTGGACAGATTCTCCCACCTGAGCTGTGGATTCTGCAGCTCCTCCAGAGTTACAATGGGGCCTCTTGGATGTTCTCTGATCAATGCTTTCCTTGCCCACAGCTGTCAGTCCAGTTAGGTGGACGGAAATGTCTTGGTTAGATAGGTTTGCAGTTGTGCCTTAATTTTTCCATTTTCGGATGATTGATTGAACTGTGGTTCGTGAGATGTTCAAAGCTTGGGATATTGTTTTATAACGAACCCCTGCTTTAAACTTCTATCCACATCTTTATCCTGACTGTCTGGTGTGTTCAACCTGGGCTTCATGATGCTGTTTTTTTCACTAACGTTCTCTAACAAACCCTGAGGCCTTCAAACGAACTGCTGTATTTATACTGAGATTAGATTACAAACAAGTGGACTCTATTTTCTAATTAGGTGAATTCTGAAGGCAATTGGTTTCGCCTGGATTATATTTAGGGGTATAATCAGAGTTAAAAGGGGGAATGAATACTTTTGAACGCCACACTTTTAGTTTTTTTATTTGTAAACAAATTTGAAAAACAATAATGTATCATTTTCCTTCCACTTCACAATCATGCACCACTTTGTGTTGGTCCATCACATAAAATCCCAATAAAATACATTTACGTTTGTGGTTGTAACGTGACAAAATGTGGAAAATATCAAGGGGTATGAAAACTTTTGCAAGCCACTGTATCATGTCTTGATTGGTGAATATGTTTAGTTTGTGACTTTATTTGAAGCAGAAATAATATGTGAATGCTTTATTGAACATAATTCCATCTGGTAACGCACTTCGTCGGAGCACATTATCGCACGCGTCATGCAAGCTGTCTTAAATGGCCACCTAAACTGTCAAGTTTTGCAAACCTAAAAAGCTGCCTAGGGATTGCCCCGGCAAACCGGAGTCGGTGGGGGCGCTGCAAGCTGGCAGCCCTGTCAGCAGCGTGTTAGTTTTTTTCCACTTTTTTTGTTTTTTTAGTATGTTTTAATGTCTGTTTTTAATGTTTCTTTGTATGTCTTGTGTGGGGGGTGGTGTGGGGGGGGTAGGGGGGGGGAAACCGTTTCGGTCGGGGGGGGCCTCCTAACATGGAGAGGCGGGCGGGATTTTTTCCATGCGCCTCCCCCTGGCCTAACAGCGAGGGTCGTGCGCCTTTCCACGGAGAGGTACCGGGGCATTCAGCAGCCTCCACGGGCGCCAGCGCGGATTCTCGGAGCGTAGTGGGCAGACCTCGCCGGAGGGCGAGCGCTACCGTTTCATGGCCGCGGCAGCCTGAAGCGCGCGGATCTGCAGAGGCTCGTCGGCGCGGCGTCCACACAGCTAGGATCTCGTGGGGACTCCGGGGGACAAAGAACAGCTCCAAATGCGGCCCGTGGCCTAATTCTACCGCGGGGCGCGGCGGGGTACTTACTTACCGTCCGGAGCGGGGTCCCTCGCCAGGGGTCCCTGGAGAAGAGCTCCAGACCCGCGGCCTGCAGGCTGCGGTGCTTCTGGCTGCACGGCCAGCGATTGATTGACATCTCCACGAACGACCGCCGGTCTGCGGCACTACACTAGCCACTGAAGCCGCTGTCTCCAGGTGGGCAGGGACATTCGGCATGATTCAGGACCCCCACTTACACTGGACTTTTTACCTTGTCTGCACATCTGGACGCCCGCAGCGACAGCTGCGTAGGGTGGAAGTCCCGACCACGGGGGAGAATGGAGGAGGACTGGACAATTTTTGTGCCTTCCACCATAGTGGTGAATGCTGTGGTATTTTTTTTTTGTTAATTTTTATTGTGTATTGTGTGTTCTTTATCATTAGTACCGCTGCTGGCAAATTAATTTCACTTGCACTTTATGTGCAATGTGACAAATAAAACTATTGCATTGTATAGTATTGAACAGAGACAAAAAGTGAGAGCCCTGCTAAGACATCTCCCACTGAGAGGAAAATGCCTAACCATAACCCTGACAGTAACCTTCGCCCTAGCTCCACATTATTTATTTATTTATTTCATTTTTATTTCATGTTATTAGGAGGCAGATATGATCCCAGTGTGCTCGCTGCCACGCTAGCAAGAAACAAAGCACGTGATTGGTCAATTGTCAACTCATCGTCAAATGTGCTTTGATTGGACAATTACTATTAGGAACATTTGATATTTTTCTCATATTTTAAAAATATGTGAAGGTTTTGTTCTTCATAGGACAATAGACTATTTTGCCGATGCAGCACGACCACGCCATTCAATGCGTGATCATGGCTGATCATCCACAATCAGTGACTGTTCCTGCCTTCATCTCCATATTCCTTAACTCGCTGTATCCTAAGAGCTTTTTATCTAAACTCTCTCTTGAAAGCATCCATCGAGAAACTAGCCTCACCGCTAGTCTGATGAGGTTTCAGTATGAGATTTCTCTATTTTTACTATATGTTTTACAACATTTATAAATTTAGAAGATAAGTGATTTGGGTCACAAACATTATAAACCAAAACAGCTTCTGGGCCCACAGTCAACAAATAAATTAGTTATGTTGTGAACCCCTTGTCTCCGCATGCAATGTAGACCACTCGGCCCATCTGGTCACTCACTGCCAGTCTTTCTCTTCTGATGACATCTCTGGAATTTTTTTGTATTTCTTCCTCCTCTGTTTAATCTGGGGAGGGAGGGTGAAAACAGTTATTGGTTCATGAGTAACATAGTTGGAATTTCCAGCACTTGTATGTGTTATGGTTTACATGTTTAATGGGTAACTAGACTAAGTGGGACATAGAAACATAGAAAAATAGGTGCAGGAATAGGCCATTCGGGTCTATCCAGTCTTTCTTCATATGAAAGTCCGACATCCTCAGGAATCTCAGTTGGCGAAACACTTCTCTGAACCCCCCTCTATGGCAAGAATGTCATTTCTCAGATTGGAGACCAAAACTGTATGCCAATACTCAGACGTGTGGAGTATTGCGTACTGTTTTGCGACCAAAACACATGTACAACTCTGCATTAGAACCTCCCTGCTCCTATACTCAAATCCTTTCGCTATGAATGCTAACATACCATTTGCTTTCTTCTTGCACTGCCTGCTGACCACCTGCATGCCTACTTTCAACGACTGGTGTACCATGACCCACACAGGGTTCGTTGCATCTCCCCTTTTCCTAATCGGACACCATTCAGATAATAGTCTACCCTCATGTTTTTGCCACCAAAGTGGATAACCTCACATTTATCCATATTATACTGCATCTGCCTATGCATCTGCCACAATTCCAATCAGACTATCCAAATCACCCTGCAGCCTCCTAGCATCCTCCTCACACCTAACTATAGCCCCCAGCTTGGCGTCAACTGCAAATTTGGAGATGTTGCATTCAACTGATGTTGCACTACAAAAAATGTTCATCCCAGTTTGGCAAAAGAATAAATCAGGGAAGGTAGTGCATCCGTGGATAACTAAGGGAAATCGGGTTATAGTATCAATCAGCTAAAGGATGATGTGTATAAGTTAGCCAGAAAAAGCAGCATACCAGAGGACTGGGTGAAATTCAGAGACCAGCAGAGGAGGACAAAGGGCTTAATTAGGAAAGGAAAAATAGATTATGAAAGAAAACTGGCAGGGAACCATAATAAAAAATCTGACTGCAAATGTTTTTTTTTATAGATATGTGAATGATGTCAAGAGGATTAGTTAAAACAAATGTAGGTCCCTTGAACAGTCAGAAACAGGTGAGGTGATCATGGGGAACAAGGATTGGAGGACCAATTGAATAACCTACTTTGGTTCCGTCTTCACTAAGGAAGACATAATTTATCTGCCGGGGAAATAGCAGGGGACCGCGGGGTCAAAGGAGGACGAGGAATTGAGTATAGAAAATCAGGTTAGTCGGGAAGCGGTGTTGGGTAAATTAAATGGATTAAAAGGCAACAATAAATCCCCAGGGCTAGATAGGCTGCACCCAGAGTACTTAAGGAAAAGTAGCTCCGGAAATAGTGGGATGCATTAGTGATAATCTTTCAATAACTCTTTAGATTCTGGAATAGTTCTGAGGATTGGAGGGGGGTAGCAAAACTAACCCCTCTTTTAAGATTAGGGAGGGAGAGAGAAAACGGGATATTACAGACCAGTTAGTACTAAAACATCGGTCGTGGGGGAAAAGGCTTGCTAGAGTTAGTTATTAAAAATGGGATAGCAGCACAGTTTGGAAAGTGGTGAAATCATTGGACAAAGTCAGCATGGATTTACGAAAGGTAAATCATGTTCTGACGAATCTTGTGGAATTTTTGAGGATGTAAACTAGTAGCGTAGATAGAAATATAGGGAGAACCAGTGGATGTGGTGTATTGGAGGATTTCCAGAAGGCTTTCGGACAAGGTCCCACATAAGAGATTAGTATACAAACTTAAAGCATACGGCTTTGGGGGGTTCAGTATTGATGTGGATAGTGAACTGGCTGGAAAACAGGAAGCAAAGAGTAGGAGTTAAAACGGGTCTTTTCACAATGGCAGACAGTGACCTAGTGGGGTACCGCACAAGGCTCAATGTGCTGGGACCCCAGCTATTTACAATATATATTAATGATTCTGGATGTGGGAAACTGAAGCGAATAATATCTCCAAGTTGTGGATGACTCTGGGGGCAGTGTTAGCTGTGAGGAGGATGCTAGGAGGACTGCAAGGTGACTTGGTATAGGATGGGGTGAGTGGGTAAATGTTTGGCAGATGCAAGTTTTAATGTGGATAAATGTATGAGGTTATCACTTTAGTGGGCAAAAAAAACAGGAAAGCAGGACTATTATCTAAATGGTGGCCGATTAGGAAAAGGGGAGATTTGCAGCGAGACCTGGGTGTCATTGGTACGCCCGTCATTGAAAAAGTAGGCATGCTGGTGCAGCAGGCAGTGAAGAAAGCGAATGGTATGTTAGCTTCATAGCAAAAGGATTTGAGTATAGGAGCAGGGAGGTCCCAGGTTCTACTTCAGTTGTTAGGGTATTGTGAGACCACACCTGGAGTATTGCGTACAGTTCTGGTCACAAATCTGAGGAAGGACATTATTGCATAGAGGGAGTGCAGAGAATACTTTTTTTCATCACAGAGAGTGCGCTGAATCTTCTGGAAACTCTTGCCACAGAGGGAGTGGAGGCCAGTTCTATTGGCTTATATTTAAGAGGGAGTTAGATGTGGCCCTTGTGGCTACGGCGAATCAGGGGGTATGGAGAGAAGGCTGGACGGGATTACTGAGTTGGATGATCAGCCATGATCATATTGAATGCCGAGTGCAGGCTCGAAGGACTCGAATGGCCCAATCTGCACCTAATTTCTATGTTTCTATGTCTATGTTTCTAATTCCACTCGCCCAAATCATTAATGTATATTGTAAATAGGTGGGGTCCCAAACACTGAGACTTGCAGTACCTCTATACTCACCCAGTGGGTCCATGTTCACACGGGCGAGGGCTGGTCCTCCCAATCACACAAATATGCCACCAATTTCTATATTGGGTGGCCAGTGGGGGTGCTTTTTTCTGGTAGAACTTGTATGGGTGTTGTGGGTCCGAATGGATGCTCTTGGGGTGGCAGTCTCAGTCACTCAGCCAGATGGGCTGGCGGCTCAGTCACTCACGGCTGGTGGGCTGGCGCATGAGTCACTCACGGCTGGTGGGCAGTCTGTTGACTCACTCACGGCTGGTGGGCTGGCAGCCGACTCACTCATGGTGCTAGGATCAGACACACACACACCCTCCATCTCTCACACACACCCTCCATCACATACACACCCTCCATCTCACAGACACACATACTTCACATACAAACCCACCATCTCAAGCACACACTCAACATCTCACACACCCCATCCATCAATACTCTCAACACTAACATACACTCACACACAACATTATATATGACAGTTTAAAAACTCTCTCTGAATTCTGATCACGCGGTTGAGTGCAGCCTTTCCTTGAGTGGGATTCATCCACAGTGAGCGAGACTTTTGGAATGAGCGCAATATTCAGTTTAAGCAGCACAGTGCAGACCAACCCTTCAATTCAGTTCAAGCAGCACAGTGCAGACTCAACTCTCACTCACGGCCTTCCGGGGTGACTGACTCACATCCTGCCTCCGGGGCTGCATTCTCCTGACCCCTCCAGAAGGGACGTTACCTTCATCATGGTGACAGACAGGCGAGAAGACCAATCTGCTGATCTCACGATTTTTAAAACATTCATAAATTTTTTATTATTTCACCGAACGGAAAAAAAACAAAAAAACCTTGGGCAGCGGTTGGAGGAGAGGATGAGGACGGTGTGAGTAAGATGGCGAAGAAAATCATAGCGATATATGGCAGCAATTTTTTTAAATGTTATTTGAAACATAGACAGGAAGTGGTCAGGATGAGACTTTTAGTAATAGTATAGATGTTTTATTATTAATGTTCAATGTTTTATGTGTTATTCTGTCACTGTCACTTGTGGGCGGAGCACCAAGGCAAATTCCTTGTATGTGATTACTTGGCTAATAAACTTACTCAAACTCAATAAGATTGAATTGAATTGAAAAAAATCATTGGTTCGTGAGTCTGATAAACCATTGGTTCATTCGTCACTTGTAAGTGTAATGACTTTTACAAGTAATCGCGAGAGAGGTCGCTGTGTTACAATAACTGCAGACTCTCCACATACAAGGACAAAGTGGCTGTTGTCCATTGGGGAACGTTGAGCCGGTGATTTCAGATCATGTCCATGTCGCCCTTTTCACCCAGAAACGATCGCGCCCCAGAATTCGCCCTATGTTGCAGGCGTTACCAAGCGCGCAGGCGCGGAGAGCCCCAAGGCGCGCATGCGGTCCGCGGACAAAAGACTCCGGAGGATCGGGCGGGGTGGCCGAGCGGGGATCCGGGGGCGTCGGATCAATGTCAGCACCGAGGCACGGCGCTGAGGACGGAGCGGCCCCCGGCTGCGGGTCGAGAATCGGTGCGGCCCCGGCGGCGCGAGCGCATCGAATGCACGCAGATTGACCGGTTAGAGGTAGGGTCCCGACCCTGGACAGATCTTTACCTGTTCATTTATGGTCAACTTCTTTTTACTCAGGGTCGAAGAAGCAGAGGATTGATGTTCAGGAATCTCAAAACTCGCTTATTTCACCGGCGCTTCTGAAACGTGTGGGAGGATTCACTGCGTCAGCTGATTGCCGGACACCAGACAGGTACAGCATGGAGCCATTACTCGCCAGCTCTGAGTGTGGGCAGGGATTAAACCAATCTTCCCACCTGTTGACCCGACAGCAAGTTCACACTGTGGAGAAACCGTTCACCTGTCCCGATTGTGGGAAGGGATTCACTCAATCGTACCTACTGAAGAGGCACCAGAAAATTCACACTGGGGAGAGGCCGTTCATCTGCTCTGAGTGTGGGAAGGGATTTACTCGTTCATCAAAGTTGCTGGTACACCAGCAAGTTCACACCTCGGAGAAACCATTTGCCTGTCCCGATTGTGGGAAGGGATTCACTGTAGCAAACAACCTGAAGATCCACCAGCGAATTCACACCGGGGAGAGGCCGTTCACCTGCTCCGAGTGTGGTCAGGGATACACTCACTCCTCCGCGTTAGTGGTGCATGAGAGAAATCACACGGGGGAGAGGCCGTTCACCTGCTCCGAGTGCGGGATGGGATTCACCCAATCTTGCAACCTGGTATCCCACCACCGAGTTCACACTGGGGAGAAACCATTTGTCTGTCCCGATTGTGGGAAGGGATTCGCTCATTCATCAACTTTACAAAAACATCTCAACGTTCACCCTGGGAAGAGGCCATTCACCTGCTCTGAGTGTGGGAAGGGATTCACTCAGGCGTCTGTGTTCCTGAGACACCAGAGAATTCACTCTGGAGAGCGGCCGTTCACCTGCTCTGAGTGTGGGAAGGGATTCACTCAGTCGTCTGTGTTACTGAAACACCAGAGAATTCACTCTGGAGAGCGTCCGTTCATCTGCTCTGAGTGTGGGAAGGGATTCTCTCGGTCGTCTGTGTTAGTGGTACACCAGAGAATTCACTCAGGGGAGAGACCATTCACCTGCTCTGAGTGTGGTAAGAAATTCACTCAATCTGCTAACCTGAAGTCCCACCAGCGTTTGCATCTCCCAACCATTGGTAGGGTTTCACCAGTGAGTCTAACTAGGTGACCTCCCCAGAGAATTCATGCTGGGGAGAGGGCATTCACCTGTTTAGTGTGTGGGCTGGGATTTACTCGAATATCTGAACAATTGATACACCAGCTCATTCACACTGGGGAAGAAAGTTTAAATAGGTTTATGGTTTGTTTAGAGATACAGTGCGGAAACAGGCCTTTAAGCCCACCGGGTCTGCGCCGACTAGCAATTCCCGCATATTAACACGAATAATGAAAAGGTTAAGTGCTTTTAAATATATAAAAGATACATACTTCCCAGCCGATGATCAGTAAAGCTTAAGATGGTCTTACTAACGTTTTAGAGTGGGGACGCCGTCGAGGAGTGGGGACACCATCGAGTATGGCTGCCCTGCCTGCAGCTGTTTGTCCTTTCACCCTTTTTAAATTTTTAGTATACTAGTTTGTTTTGGAGGTCTAGTCTATTTATGTGGGGGGGGGGGGTAAGGGGGAAACTGTATTTCTTAGTCCCTATCTAGTCGGAGATACGGCTTTCCTCTGAGCCGCATCTTCGCCCCTTCCTCGCGGCCTACCAACGGGACTGTAGTGGAGTTTCCTGCCGGGACCGGCCAGAACTTCAGCTCCAGTGGCGGCGCAGCGCTGAAGCACCATCGCTGAGCGGGCGATACCTTACCCGGGTCGCGTGTGGTAAGCTCCGGAGTGCTGAGACCCACGACTTCAACATCGCGGAGCTGTGGTTGCGGAGTGTCCAGCTGTGGGCGGCGCTCACTTTGAACACCACGGAGCCTGGGATCTTTCGCCGAGATCGCCAGTGTAGGAGCTCCAACCAGAGCAGCCTGTGGACTTCTGAGAGTGTTCTCCCGACGCCGGAGCACCATCATCCGGCAAGAGGACCTGAAACATCGGGCCGCCGTCGCGGCGACTGCGGATCCCTCAATAGGCCCGACCATGGGTGAACAACAGGAAGAGGACTGGACTTTGTTGCCTTCCCTCACAGTGGGAACCATTGTGGGGGGATGTTTTTATGTTTTACGTTAAATTCTTTAATGTTGTATTTTATTCTTAATGGTGTGCTGCAAATGGCAACTCAAATTTCACTACACCAATTGGTGTACGTGACAATAAATGTCCTTTATCCTAACGTTTTTGTGAGTTGTCTGTTTATTAACAAGTGAACCTTATCATTGGCGTAGTTGGCAGGATCTTGCTGGGACCGTCAACGGATGACTGTGCAAGAGCCTACAGAGTGATCAGATCGGACAGGGAGAAAACTGAGCTTTAATGGGACCCTTTGAAACTGACTCCCGTAGAAACTCCCGGTAACATCTGTTGTCCTTCATCAGAGGATGAACTGGTTCCTCGTTGAGATCCTTAATACAGACAGTGGTAGACCAATTGTGCATGTACTTACCTAGCAAGAGAATAATCTGCGATTGGATAGAACAAACTAAAAAGGTTTGTCGTACATTAATGTATTTTTGCCACTAGGAAAGTAGTTGGTACGGTATTTTGCTACTGGGAAAGTAGTTGGCAATTGGCTCCGAAAACAAAAAAAATTGTTGTTCACAACAAAGTAGCCAGGCTGAGTAATCTGGATAAAAATGACGAGGGAACGCCTGTCCAACATGTGTTATTTGAATCCTAAAAGTAACAAAGACTATAGGGTCTGAAGAAGGGTCTCGACCCGAAACATTGCCTATTTCCTTCGCTCCATAGTTGCTGCCTCACCCGCTGAGTTACTCCAGCATTTATGTCTACCTTTAATTTTTCACCATCTGCAGTTCCTTCTTAAACGAAGACTATAGAATAATAAGTTATAAGCCACCCAAATGTTTTGGAGATGAATCCTGCCCATTCGGAGGAACATGGAATGTAGAAACAAAAGGCAGAAAAGATGAAAAAGGATGGTATACCTAAGATTTGGGATGTGGTACAAGCAGAATGTAATTGGCATGATAAAACAACTGGAAAAGGCTGAAAAAGAAAAGGCCTGATTGAGTCGCAAATGAAGCGACAATTGCTAAAAGAAAAAGGGGGAAAAAGGCGCGGAAATGAATTAACCCCGGGGCCCGCTTCTCTGGCATGGCGACCCTGTTTAAGCAACAAATTCGGGGGGGGGGGGGAATGGGGAACAAAGTTGGGAATAGTGTAGACCACCTTCCCTATATGTCCCGGTGGCAGGAGCTACCCCACTGAGATCCAGTAGGGAGAGGGGGGGGGGGGGCGGCTCCAGCCACTCCTCAGGGAAGAGCACCCCCAGAAGAAAATGATACTGAAAGCAACTCGGAGACCGAAAAGAAAAATGAGAAAAAGGGAAAGGACCGATACAGAAGAGGAAGGAAGAGAACTAATGAATCCAGCAGTGAGAGAGTTAAACAATGCAGAGCCAGTGTATCATTGAGACAGGATACTACTGTCGGCCCTTGCCTCTGCCAAAGCACCGAATTCTGCACGTGGGTCCCCACTGAACCAAAGATTCTAGTAAACAGTACGGCCTTGCCAAGACATGGGTGATGTAAGGTTAATACAGAGAGAAGCCTCTAAGCGCACAGCGCAATTTTTGGAAATGAGGGGGCGGCGCCATTGACTCATTGACGGGCCTCTGGCTAACCCCTTTCGGAAACGTTTGTGTAACTGATGTTTTTTCTGTCTGTTCTTTTATATCATATACACTGCCTTACAAATGCTGGTAAAGAGGGAAAACAATGGAGCTACAATTTCAAAATGTAATTGTGATGCCCATTTTCCTTTGTGAAAATTCCATGTTAATTCAGTACATCACGTGTGGAAAGGTGGGCAAGCTTATGATCGTATTTGGGTGTCTCACAGTTTTAAGAATTTGAATCATTTCCTTGAGGTGTGTATAATTGTGTTACTTTTGAGTGACAATTTTACTGTTTTAAAGTGTGTGAATATCTGAGATTTAGCAATAATGAATGAGGCAACTTGTGAGTCAAGTTCAAGTGAGTTTATTGCCATGTGTCCCTTGATAGGACAATGAAATTCTTGCTTTGCATCGGCACACAGAACACAGTAGGCATTTACTACAAAACAGATCAGTGTGTCCATATATCATTATATAAATACATACACACATGAATAAATAAACTGATAAAGTGCAAATAACAGATAACAGATAATGGGTTATTAATGATCATAGTTTTGTCCGTGCCAGGTTTAATAGCCTGATGGCTGTGGGGAAGTAGCTATTCCTGAACCTGGTCGTTGCAGTCTTCAGGCTCCTGTACCTTCTACCTGAAGGTAGCAGAGAGATGAATGTGTGGCCAGGATGGTGTGGGTCCTTGATGATACTGCCAGCCTTTTTGAGGCAGCGACTGCGATAAATCCCCTCGATGGAAGGAAGGTCAGAGCTGATGATGGACTGGGCAGTGTTTACTACTTTTTGAAGTATTTTCCTCTCCAGGGCGCTCAAGTTGCCAAACCAAGCCACGATGCAACCAGTCAGCAAGCTCTCTACTGTGCACCTGTAGAAGTTAGAGAGAGTCCTCCTTGACAAACCGACTCTCTGTAATCTTCTCAGGAAGTAGAGGCGCTGATGGATGTGCTTTCTTGATAATTGCATTAGTGTTCTCGGACCAGGAAAGATCTTCAGAGATGTGCACTCCCAGGAATTTGAAGCTCTTGACCCTTTCAACCATCGACCCATTGATATAAACAGGACTGTGGGTCCACATCCTACTCCTTCCAAAGTCCACAATCAGTTCCTTGGTTTTGCTGGTGTTGAGGACCAGGTTATTGTGCTGGCACCATATGGACAGTTGCTCGATCTCTCTTCTATACTCTGACTCATCCCCATCAGTGATACGTCCCACATCAGTGGTGTTGTCAGCGAACTTGATGATGGAGTTCGCACTGTGACCGGCTACGCAGTCATGAATATAAAATGAGTACAGCAGGGGGCTGAGCACGCAGCCTTGAGGTGCTCCTGTGCTGATTGTTATCAAGGCTGACACATTTCCACCAATACGAACGGACTGTGGTCTGTGAATGAGGAAGAGGAATGCGCAGTGACCCAGTTCTGAGAGTTTGGTAACCAGCTTGGAGTGGATGATTGTGTTAAATGCCGAGCTGCAATCGATAAATAACAGCCTGACATATGAGTTTTTGTTGTCCAAGTGGTCCAGAGTGGAGTGGAAGGCCAGCGAGATCGCATCCACGTTGATCTGTTGTGGCGGTAAGCGAACTGCAGTGGGTCCAGGTTTTTGTCGAGGTAGGAGTTGATTAGCTCCATGATCAACCTCTCAAAGCACTTCATCATCACAGGCGTTAATGCCACTGGTCGATAGTCATTGAGGCACGTCACCTTACTCTTCTTGGGCACTGGTATAATTGATGCCCTTTTAAAGCAGGTGGGGACCTCAGACCTCAGAAGTGAGAGTTTGAAAATGTCCGTAAAAACTCCAGCCAGTTGGTCCGCACAGGTTTTTAGAACACGACCGGGTATTCCATCAAGTCCAGGCATTTTTCGAGGGTTTACCCCTCTGAAGGATTTCCTGACGTCGGCATCTGTGACTGAGACTGAAATACCATCACAGCGGATGGGGGCTCGGGGAGGCACATCACTATTCTCCCTATCAAAACTTGCGTAAAACGCATTGAGCTCGTCAGGGAGTGATGTTTCGCTGACATTCGAGCAGCCTCCTGGTTTCGCCTTGTAGGAGGTGATTGCATTCAGGCTCTGCCACAGCTGCCGAACATCTGTCTCATCCTCCAGTTTGGAGAATGTAACTGGAAAAAAAAATTAAGAGGTAGTGTCTCTTTAAATAGTTGCAGTTGTGAGGGGGTGGACCCAAGCACAGTTATTTTATTTCCCTTGGTTCTTTGGATATGCTTATCTATTTATGTGTAAATTAACTGTTTATTCTTTGTTTTCTTTAGACTTAAAAGGAGATATGCAAAAATACAGTTTGTTTTGTCTTATCGATGTTTTAATTTTTTTTCCCATTAATCTTTTGAGCTGAGTTCAAAAAGGTACCTGGATGCTTTTGGCATCCTGATTAAAGTGTTAGATGAGATTGGAAAGGTCAATATTGCAGACAAATTGTGATTGGTATGCATTTATGCTAGGAATTTGAGGTTGTGAATTTGGGGAAAATTGGGAATAACTTTTTTAATTGTTTTTTCTTAATAATGATCTATTTTTTAAACGGTTTAAGGATATAGGTGAAGCTGTGGATTACTGATTTTGAGTTTGAGTTCTATTGGGAAAGCTTGTTTTAAAAAAAATTAAAATCTTCTTTATTTAGTTTTCAGGACATAACAAAGTGCAAAGTTGTGCATTTGGTACAGACAGAGTGTACTAAAAGAATAAATGCAATACAACTTATGCCAAAATATAACAAGACAACAACAATACAAAAAAACAAGATACCAAAAATAACACCTTCCCTGTCACTGCCAGTGAGCATATGCAAATATCAGCCTGTTACAACAATAATCCATGGTAAGTGAATGGGTAGACTGTTAAACTGTACTTGATGATCAAGCATTTACAAAGTCTGGAATGCATTTAAAAAAGGTCCCCACGCTTTCTGAAACCTTCCATTTGAAGGTTGGAGTGAGTACCTGATTTTCTCGTGCTTTAGGCAGGAAATAATATCTGGCAGCCATTGTGTATGAGTGGGCAGGGTAGGTTCCGTCCACCTGAGCAGGATTGTTCGCCGAGCCAGAAGAGAAGCAAAAGACATAGTGCGGCGTTTATCTGCAGTTAATCCTCACCAGTGACCCCAAAAAGAGCGATTAGGGGCTTTGGGAAAGCTTGTTTTGATGTGATAATGGTGTTTGTCTTTTAAAATGCAAATGAGCAGCCAGGTTTCCTGCCTCCAGACAAACAAGTGTGTGAAGGCTTGAAGCATGTGCTGTGCAAGGGACAAATGAAGGTCCATGCAGTATTGTGTTAGTTGATCACATCAGACCATAGCTTACAAAAGGGGGTTTGAGGGAACTCACTATGAGGGGTAAAAAATGAGAGATAAAGTAGATGGGGGAGGAGAAACATATTTGGACAAAAGTAAGACAGTAGTTAAAGACTGATTTCACATTTCCTAACCACCCGTAGTTTTGGATTAGTGGAGGGAGTGAATAGGACACAAAAGAGTTTGACCAAGACAGGACAGGAATAGGTTAAGGTATTCCCAGTCATTCTGATGATTCAGAACAACCCCAGCTAGAGCAACAGGATTAACACCTTTTGAATTGATAACAGGACAGGCTATGAACCGGCCAGAAGATGGCCGTCCTTGAAATGAGGGTGACCCCAGGCTACATACCCCCAGGGGTACGACTAGAGTGTTGGACCTACAGGCCCTCAGCGGTGAACTAATTATGTATGCACAGCAATTAACCCATGCCTTGCCAGGTTTGCATTCCCAGGTACGAGAGGCGCAGAAGCCACTACCAGTTGAACACAGGGACAAGTCCACACTCTCTGACTACATACTGATAAGGTACTGGGACCAGAAGAAATTGAGACTGTGTTGAAACGAACTGTAACAAGTACTACCAACAACATCAACCGCCGTGAGGATTGAAGATCACCCCCGTTGGATACATCTCATTGACCGTAAACAGTTTGGAGAACCAAGAAAGGACAATGGGGCTATTGACCCTCCTTTTATTCTGGGGGTTGGCCCAGATGGACTGGACTTGGGAAAATAATTTGTTTCTATGAGTTTTGAATTTGCCCTTTGTGATAAAATAAGTAAGTGTATGCTGGGTGTATACGCACATCCCATATAATGATGGAGGAACTGTTTTTGCAATATGGCAGCAACTAATGGGTGCCTTCAGAATCGCAAACTTGAGGACTAACCCATATGTATAGGATGGTACACCCCTCCCTTTACACGAGATTGGAAATTAAACATGACTAGCGCAGCAGATATACCTCGACTGCAGATAGTAAGAGATCCGCAGGGGTCAGTTAATACTACCTGTTTATGCCACAACCAAGGCACTGGTGTATTTTTGGGAAACAGTACGTGTATGACAACCCAGTCAGCCACGATTGTTGGCCCACCTTGACCGGTTAATGGCACATATTTTGCATGTGGATCCTGGGCCTACCCACGGTTACCAGGAATGCCGCCGGCAGAAGGGCCAACTTCGGGTCGACTAAAAGGACCCCATCACCGAACAGAGTGCTGTCATGTTGCATATGTGGTCCCACACATGAGAAGCATGAACCAGTTACACCAGCACACGGGGATTTCAATGTGAAGCCTGACGAAGGCTGAGCTATTTTTATGATCCTCTTCCCGTCCTATGGTAGTATGGTAGTATCACGGGAACTCATTAAAATGGCCTCCGCTATGGAGATGCTTGCTAATGCCACTGCCACCTCCTTGAGTGCAACCCAGAAGGAGATAGAAGGGGTAACAGCTGAGATAAAAGCTATGAGAACAGTAGTATTACAGAACAGAATGGCTCTAGATTTTACCCTAGCAGTAAAAGGAGGGACGTGCGCCATAATTGGCCGAGAATGTTGTACTTTTATTCCCGATGCTTCCTCCAACATTACCGACGTGGCCGCCCATATCAGAATGGAAGTGGGCTGTGGGCCGAGGAGCTTTCTCATTTAGTTTCATGAGCCAACTCACAGAACTACCTGAATTTTTAACATATTGTGTAAAAATATTTTATAAATCATACCCGAAACTCGTCAAGACCAAAACCTGCACATTTTTAAGAAATATGAGAAACATTTTCTTAGTAGTAATTTCCCCATCAATGCACGTTTGACATTTTGGTCAGATGCAAATTGGCCAATCCCGCACTTTGTTTTATGGCCGCTAGGCAGCGAGGACTCTGGGATCATGGCTTGCCTCCTCATTACATCAATAGTAATTGCAAGGTCTCCAAGGAATAAAGGTAATGCTAACCTTGTTGATAATTTTGTTTTTCATTTGATTTATCTTTATAATATACTGTGTACTGGTAAATAAAAATGACAAATGTAGAGCTAGGGTTAGGATTAGGGTCAGTCTGTTTGTCAATGAGTTGGTCTGTCCGTCTGTCTGTCAAGTTGTCGGTCGGGCCGTCGGTGGTGAGTGTTGGGCCGGGCCTCCGCTGGGAGGAGAGGGTTGGTCCACCGGGAGGTGAGCGTTGGGCTGGGCCTCCTCAGGGAGGTGAGCGTTGGGCTGGGCCTCCGGTGAGTGCTGCGAGGAGTCGGTCGGGCTGTCGGCCGGCTGGTGTTGCAGCAAGCGGACGGTCTGATGGAGCCGGTGCTATCTGTGTGCTGAAGGCGGCCCAGGCGACGTGCAAGGCAGTGCTGCCCCCCTCCATCGCCAACACCAGAAGGGCATGCTGGCCAAGATAGACGTGCTGTGGGGCCACAGTACGGAGACTAGCCGGTCCCAAAGCTCCAGCCTTGGGCAGCTCTGGAAGGGGGGCGAGTTAGGGTTAGGCATTTTCCTGCCTTAGACTTCCCCCAGCCTGGCACTGCCCCAGTCCCACTATGGCCATGACCCCCACTCTGCACACTGGCAGTCAGTGGGGTTCAGTAAACGGGGGAACCCAGAAGAACTGCCCTGACCTTTTAATTGGGCTGGTTCAAGAGGACCTCTGTGGCAGTTCATTCAAAAAATCTCACAATTATATTATTTTATAGAATATAATTATGCATAATTATATGTGATTACAGTCATATTCACAAGTCATATATATATATATTATATATATAGATAGTATAATAATATAGTCTAAATGGACTGCAACACAGAAATGGGCTCTCCATGGTGTAATATGGGCAATGGACACTAGATGGGGCTTACTTTTACAATCTGATTTTCTAATTAGTTTAATTTATTGATGTGCAACTTTTGGCACTGACGAGTTATGACTTCCTTCTCAATTATATTTCATCTAAATCTGTGCGGGTGCAAAATTTCATGTAGTTCCGAGACATGGGTCACGAAAATGGATTTCTAGACACATTTTTGATGCTCGGCCCACATCCTAAAGTGGCTAAAATAAAGAAGGTAGGAGCTGAATTCCATGATGATAGCTCCGGGGGAGGTTGGTGGCCATTTAATATGTTTGGAAGGACTTGGGGAATTATTGTCCACTATGGATTGATTCTATTACGAATTGGACTCTTAATTTGTCTGTTGGGATGCTTATGGCCTTATGTACTCGGCGAAGACTGTAATTGTATCATCAAAATGATGAAAAGGAGAGAATGAAAAGGTTAAATGCTATTAAATATATAAAAGATGCATAGTGGAATACTTGACTAGGTTGTAGCTTATATTTTGTTTCAAGCAGGCTTTCTCCAGTGGATTGATAAGAGAGAGACAAGCCCAGGCTTGCCTCGAGTTGCTGTGTATTGAGACAATGACCAGTGCCTTTGGAATGTGACAAAGCGACATACACACACAGTATAAAACACCATGCAACTCTTTGTTCATTTAAGTGGTGGCACAGAGAAAGTCAAGTGTCTGTGTTGCTTACTTGACTGGTGTATCCCCGTCACTTCCCAGCCGATGATCAGTAAAGCTTGAGTTGGTCTTACTAACGTTTTTGTGTGTTGTCTGTTTATTAAGAAGTTAACCCTATCATCCTACACCCACTAGGGACAATTTTTACACAAGCCAAATAACCTACAAACCTGTGCGTCTTTGGAGTGTGGGGGGAAACCAAAGATCTCGGAGAAAACCAACGCAGATCATGGGGAGAACGTACAAACTCCGTACAGACATCACCCGTAGTCAGGATCGTACCTGGGTCACCGACGCTGCATTCGCTGTAAGGCAGCAATTCTACCGCTGCACCACCATCATTAATTGAATTGAATACATTTTGTTTGCCAAGTATGTGTACATACAAGGAATTTGCCTCAGTTGTTAAATCCTGTTGCATCCACAAGTGACAGCTGGTGTTGGACTCTCTGGTTACTGCTGATATATTACTACACATATCTTGGATATGTGACAATAGGCCGTGGGCCGAGGTGCCAAAAGGGCTCTAGATTGCAACTTTCGTGACCTGTCTGGTATCTACTTGAAATTTGGTACAGATTTAGATAAAACATCATTGATAAGGAATTCATAATTCGTCAGTGCAAAAAGCTGCGCACAAATTAATTAAGCTAATTAGAAAAAGTAACATCGCCCTCTTGTGCTCAATAATAATTAGCTGTATATGGGAACATTGAATACGTGACTGCCACAGAGGTCCCGGGTTTCACCGGCACCTGAACCCGCCTAATTAATGGGTGAGGGCAGATCTTGTGCGTTCCCCAGTTTACTGAACCCCCCTGACTGCCAGTGTGCAGAGTGGGGGTCATGGCAATAGTGGGACTGGGGCAATGCCAGGCTGGGGGAAGGCTTAGGCATCTTCCACTGAGAGGAAAATGCCCAACCCTAACCCTGACACTAACCCAGACCCTGACACCAACCCTAATCCTGACCCTAACCGTAATCCTAGCTCTAGATTTTTATTTCACAGTTCACAACATCATAACTCTACAAAGATAAATCAGTTGTAAAACAAAATTATGAGCAAGTGGTTAGCATTACCTTTCTTCCTTCAAAACCTTGCTATTGTTGTGATGTTATTAGGAGGCAGCCATGAGTAGGAGTAAACGGGTCCTTTTCACAATGGCAGGCAGTAACTAGTGGGGTACCGCAGGGCTCAGTGCTGGGACCCCAGCTATTTACAATATATATTAATGATCTGGATGAGGAATTGAAGGCAATATCTCCAAGTTTGCGGATGACACTAAGCTGGGGGGCAGTGTTCGCTGTGAGGAGGATGCTAGGAGACTGCAAGGTGACTTGGATAGGCTGGGTGAGTGGGCAAATGTTTGGCAGATGCAGTATAATGTGGATAAATGTGAGGTTATCCACTTTGGTGGCAAAAACAGGAAAGCAGACTATTATTTAAATGGTGGCCGATTAGGAAAAGGGAGATGCAGCGAGACCTGGGTGTCATGGTACACCAGTCATTGAAAGTAGGCATGCAGGTGCAGCAGGCAGTGAAAAAAGCGAATGGTATGTTAGCTTTCATAGCAAAAGGATTTGAGTACAGGAGCAGGGAGGTTCTACTTCAGTTGTACAGGGTCTTGGTGAGACCACACCTGGAGTATTGCGTGCAGTTTTGGTCTCCAAATCTGAGGAAGGACATTATTGCCATAGAGGGAGTGCAGAGAAGGTTCACCAGACTGATTCCTGGGATGTCAGGACTGTCTTATGAAGAAAGACTGGATAGACTCGGTTTATACTCTCTGGAATTTAGGAGATTAAGAGGGGATCTTATAGAAACTTACAAAATTCTTAAGGGGTTGGACAGGCTAGATGCAGGAAGATTGTTCCCGATGTTGGGGAAGTCCAGGACAAGGGGTCACAGCTTAAGGATAAGGGGGAAAACCTTTAAGACCGAGATGAGAAAGACTTTCTTCACACAGAGAGTGGTGAGTCTCTGGAACTCTCTGCCACAGAGGGTAGTTGAGGCCAGTTCATTGGCTATATTTAAGAGTGAGTTGGATGTGGCCCTTGTGGCTAAGGGGATCAGAGGGTATGGAGAGAAGGCAGGTACGGGATACTGAGTTGGATGATCAGCCATGATCATATTGAATGGCGGTGCAGGCTCGAAGGGCTGAATGGCCTACTCCTGCACCTAATTTCTATGTTTCTATGTTTCTATGATCCCAGTGTGCTCGCTGCCTAACTAGCATGAAACAAAGCGTGTGATTGGTCAATTGTCAACTCAATGTCAAACGTGGTTTGATTGGACAATTACTACTAGGAACATTTGAGGTTTTTCTCATGTTTTAAAAATATGTGCAGGTTTTGTTCTTTATAAACAATAAGTCCAGGAGTAGCCCATTCGGCCCTTCGAACCAGCACCACCATTCAATGTGAACATGGCTGATCATCCACAATCATTAACCTGTTCCTGCCTTCTCTCCATATCCCTTAACTCCGCTATCTCTAAGAGTTTAATTGAACTCTCTCTTGAAAGCATCCAGGGAACCAGCCTCCACCGTTCTCTGAAGAGTTTCAGGTATGATTTCTATAATATTTTTACACAATATGTTATAAATACAGGTAGATACATGATTTGGGTCACAAAATAAAACAAATAAGCACCTCGGCCCTTGGTCTACAAATAAATGAGTTCTGTTGTAAACCCCTTGCAATGTAGGCCACTCAACCCATCTGGTCACTCACTGCCAGTTTTCTCTTCTGTTGACTTTGCTGGAATGTTCCTGTATTTCTTCCTGTTTAAGAAGGAACTGCAGATGCTGCAAAACCAAAGGTAGACCAAAATGCTGGAGAAACTCAGCGGGCGAAGCAGCATCTATGGAGCGAAGGAAATGGGTGACATTTCGGGTCGAGACATTTTTTCAGACCGCAAGTGACAACATATGTCATGCTGTCACTTGTGGGCGGAGCACCAAGGCAAATTCCTTGTATATGATTACGTGGCCAATAAACTTATTCAAACTCAAACTTCATTGGTACGTGAGTCTGATTGTTCCGACATTCGTCACTTGTAGGTGTGATGATTTTTACACGTAATCGACGAGAGAGGTCGCTGTATTACATTGACTGCATACTCCCCACCAAAGATCCTATAGCGGAGCAAGATGGCTTACTCCCACGAAAAATGCGTAGTACGGTCATGGGCAGATTCATGGGTAATTATAGGACCCATTTCAGCAACCAGCCTCCGCCATCTTGCAACCGCCATCTTGCTTCCGACCAGAGATATAATCTTTGCTTCTGCTTCCGCCTTCGGGGTTGAGGCCAAAGACCCTATAGTGGTCCCGTTTCCTCCGCTGTTGCTGCTGTTTCATGGCCACCGCCTCTCACTCGCTCTCCCTTTCCCGCCGCTTCGCTGCAAAGCTCCTTTTTGGGGGTTTTTTTCAGGCCAAAGAATATCCGGTTTAATTTTTGAGAGGAGAGGTGGCGGCAGCCGAGACCACACTGGCGCTGCGAGGAGCGGGTGGGCGGAAGGACGCTCCATCACCGGGTGGGCGGGCTTCTACTTCTTCTTCTTATAGGATTCCGGCAGTGTAGACACTGCTAAGCGTATTACTGCCCTCCACAGGTCAAAATTTGAACTAAATTCTTACATACAGTCCTGTAACATGCAGGAATTGAAGAACAGCCCTGGATATCAGCTGATGTTTCTCACTGTGCCCAAACAAAGATAAAACAGAAAAAGCCTCAACTCCAAGTCCTGTCAGTCTAGCAAACAATGCCTTTCTTGCTACCCTATACATTTTACATTCTAGGAAAACATGCTTAACTGTCTCCTTACTCCCACATTCACACAAGCCAGAAACATGTTTCCCTACAATGCACAAACAGTAATTTAACCCACAATGTCCCAACCTCAATCTACACAGTCTAACTGAGTCCCTACGGGACAGAGATGTACAGAAACATATTTTTCTAACTTCAGCTTGTACAGAAAAGTAGTGTCTACCCCTGACTTCCTTTTCCCATCCTCTCTGCCATTCTTTTGTTAAGCCCTCTTTAATTATTTCTCTCAGTTCCACTCTCCCCAATGATACATGGATATCTATTTCTCTTCTTAAACTCTCCTTTGCTATGAGGTCCACCTGCTCATTCCCCCGCACCCCAGCATGCCCGGGAACCCAGCAAAACGTGATGTTACACACAAACCCAATTCTAGAAAACACACTCAAGATTTCATTTAGAATGTCAGGACGAGCGTTAGATTTCCCTACTCTTAAAGTTTCAAGAGCAGCTGCAGAATCAGAACAAATAATGACTTCTCTAAAACTGGCTTCCTCAATCCACCATAGAGCCCATTGAATTTCCATTAATTCAGTCGTGAGAACAGAGCTTCCATCAGAAATGCATCGGCCAATCTTCAACCCAAGCTGCTCCACATACACGCCAAACCCAGCTCTCCCACTAACTGGATCTTTAGATCCATCTGTAAAAACAATCAAAGTGCTCTCACTGATTGAATTAAGATATTCCACTATTCTTGGAGTCACCTCGCGCTTATCTTTTTCCTGAAGAAAAGCAAGCTCAATAAACAGTTCAGGAAGAACCCAATAGGGTGTGGGCGGGCTTTGCGCTGCTGTGCTCTTTCAACCGTGCGGTGTGTGCTGAGCTGTGCGGGCGGGCGCTCCTGGGCTGTGCTAAACTGTGCGGGCGGGGCTGCGGATCCCGGGGCTCCTAGGCAAAGATCCTATAGCTCCGCTCCGCTATAGGATCTTTGGTTTTTCCGGAGCTCCCGCAGCAACAGCTTCGTCCGCTGGACTGGAAGGCGGCAGCTTCGACCATCCCGGGCCGCGGAGTTTGAACCGATACGTGGCAATAATGGTGCCATATTCTGCTGATGTGTCGTTATCAGATATTCAAGAAAATTACCAGAATCAAAGTTTATAAACATTTTTTTCTTTAACAAGAATTAACAGAATTATTAATCTAACCCTATATCACACACACAAACTGTTCCCCCGCAACGTTGATTACACTGCGAGTCGGGTCGGGTAAGTTCCGGTTACTATAAAGTCAACTCAAACACAGCTTATGAGCCATTAAAAAGAAATAATTTAAAAAGGAAAATTACCAGAGTTAAATTTTATTCTTTAACAAGAATTAACAGAATTATGAATGAACAGAATTATGAATCTAGCCCTATATCACACACACAAACTGCCCCCCCCAACATTGATTACACTGTGAGTCGGGTCGGGTAGGTTCCGGTTACTGAAATGGACGAATAAATGCCCATGTTCCGCTCCGTTGCGAAGGACACGTCAGCCCATTGCATTTCACAGGAGTGGCCTATCTTGCTCCGCTATTGGATCTTTGCTCTCCACATACAAGGACCAAGTGGCTGTTGTCCATTGGGGAACGTTGAGCCGATGATTTCAGATCATGTCCATGGCGCCCTTTTTACCCAGAAACCCCCGCGCCCCAGAACCTGCCCTATGTTACAGGCGATACCAAGCGCGCAGGCGCGGAGAGCCCCGGAAGTGGAGCGGCCAAGGCGCGCGTGCGGTCCGCGGACAAAAGACTCCGGAGGATCGGCGGCGGGTGGGAGCGGGGATCCGGGCGCGGGATCAGTCAGCACCGAGGCCCGGCCTGAGGACGGAGCGGCCCCCGGCTGCGGGGAGAATCGGTGCGGCCCCCGGCGGCGTGAGCGCATCGAATGCACGGATTGACCGGTGAGAGGAAGGGTCCCGACCCGGACAGATCTTTACCTGTTCATTTATGGTCAACTCTTTTTACAGGGTAGAAGAAGCAGAGGATTGATGTTCAGGAATCTCAAACTCGCTTATTTCACCGGCGCCTGAACGTGTGGGAGGATTCACTGCGTCAGCTGATCCGCCCGGACACCAGACAGGTCACAGCATGGAGACATTACTCGCCAGCTCTGAGTGTGGGCAGGGACTAAACCAATCTTCCCACCTGTTGACCCGACAGCAAGTTCACACTGTGGAGAAACCGTTTACCTGTCCCGATTGTGGGAAGGGATTCACTCAATCGTTACGACTGAAGAGGCACCAGCGTATTCACACAGAGGAGAGGCCATTCACCTGCTCTGAATGTAGTAAGGGATTTACTAGTTCATCTGACTTACTGAGGCACCAGAAAATTCACACGGGGGAGAAGCCGTTTGTCTGCTCTGAGTGTGGGATGGGGTTCACTCAATCGTACCGACTGAAGAAGCACCAGCGAATTCACACAGGGAAGAGGCCGTTCACTTGCTCTGAGTGTGGGAAGGGATTTACTCGTTCATCCGAGTTACTGAGACACCAGAGAATTCACACGGGGGAGAAGCCGTTTACCTGTCCAGATTGTGGGATGGGGTTCACTCAATTGTGCCAACTGAAGAGGCACCAAAGTATTCACACAGGAGAGAGGCCGTTTGTGTGCTCTGAATGTGGGAAGGGATTCATTGAATCATTTGAGTTACAGAGACACCAGCAAATTCACACTGGAGAGAGGCTGTTCACCTGCTCTGAATGTGGGAAGGGATTTACTCGTTCATCTGACTTATTGAGACACCAGAAAATTCACACAGGAGTGAGGCCGTTTGTGTGTTCTGAGTGTGGGAAGGGATTCATTGCATCATTTGAGTTACAGAGACACCAGACAATTCACACGGGGGAGAAGCCGTTCACCTGCTCCGAGTGTGGGAAGGGATTTACTCGTTCATCTGACTTACTGAGACACCAGAGAATTCACTAAGGGTAGAGGCAGTTCACCTGCTCTTTCTTTTCTTTTAAAATCTTTTTATTAGCTTTTTTTCCAAAAACAAAACAAAAAGAATAATGATAAACATAACCATGATATTGATACATAGGGATCAGGATTACATTAATAACAGGTATAACCTAAATATGAGTCCAGTATCAAAATACACATTGAATATAGACCTCCCTGTCTCTATGTAAATATAGTTAAATGTTTAAAAGAAAAAAAAAAAAAAAATATATATATATATATATATATATATATATATATATATATATATATATATATATATATATATATATATAAAAAAGAGAAAAAGAAAAAAAAGAAAAAAGGAAGAAAGAAAACCACCCTAAAAAATCAAAACAGAATTTGAGCTGAGAATTTCAACAATTTAAGTCCCTGTTTGTTTCACGTTTATTCATGGATAACCCCTTGAGATGAACAGTCATCTCATTTTCGAGGGGGTCCAACATAGAACATACAGCACAAGACATAACATACATAGAGGCTCTCATTGACACACCTACCCACACACCAATCCCAAAACCCCTCCATCCCCACATATTATAGTTTATGACAATTGTTAATTGACTTTACATATCCAATAATAATAAGTTATGTGTTACAGCATAATGTTGATGCATAATACCATATACCACCTATCATACATCGTACGTTATTATTACATGATATATTTCATAATATTGTGACATAATATTGTTACACTGTGCAATACAATAATACATAAGTGTAATGGCAATGCATATACAATAGCTATGCCAAATGATCACACACAGAGCAAGCTAGATAAAGGAGCTTGAAGACTCTAATACTAGAAACAGGTACATGGTTTTATAAGGAAGGGTAAAAGTGTTTTTTTTTAAAGACGTAAATGAGCTAATAGTTCTTATGGTACTAGGCAGAGTGTTCCAGTCAGAAGGAGCTTTGAATTTAAATGCACGTCTCCCAATTTCTTTGTTAGTTCTTGGAATGAAAAAGAAGGGTTGCTGAATATGTCTGAATATGAGAGTGTATATGGTAATAGGTCTTGTTTTAAATAAGAAGGGTAATTGAAATGGATACATTTAAAGATGAACTGGAACCAGTGGTAGCATCTTCGAGCGTGGGGGGATAACCAGTTTAGAGTTTCGTACATAGAACAGTGGTGAGTTAGATATGGACACCTTAAAATAAATCTGCAGAGACTATTATAAACTACATTGAGGGGTTGAAGATGTGTATCAAATGTATTCTGATAGACAATATCAGCATAATCCAGTATTGGTAATAGTAGTTGAGAGACAATTCTTTTTCTCATCTGAAAGGTGAAACAATTTATATGGCGGTAAGGAATAGCTAGATTACAGCTAAGTTTTTTATTAATCGTCTCATTATGCTGCGTAAATGAAAGTGTTGGGTCGAGCCAAACACCAAGATATTTGAAGTTCAATACTTGTTCTAATGGTGATCCTTTATTAAATGATATAGTCAGATCTACAGAATTACCAAGGCCTTGTCTGGTACCAAATAACATACTGCATGATTTATTTTTATTTAAAATTAATTTGTTAAATAATAGCCATTTCTGAACAGAAATAAGATCTGATTGAAGGGATCTTTCAATTTCAGACTTGTTAGTACCAGATGTATATAGCACTGCATCATCAGCATATAGTTGTATTTGACAGTCAGAACAAATATTAGGGAGGTCGTTTATGAAAATAGAGAAAAGGAGTGGTCCCAAAGACGATCCTTGCGGGACCCCTTTCTCAACAATTAAGGAATTGGATTGACTTCCATTAATGGTAACACATTGGCGTCTGTTATGAAGGTGTGAGTTAAACCACAGTAGATTGTTTTGAGAAAGGCCAATTGAGTAAAGTTTATCAAGCAGTAAGTAGTGATCAACAACGTCAAAGGCCTTGGTTAAATCAAGAAAGATGGCACCGGTGAGTTTACCATCCTCAGAAGCAGTGAACACATCGCTGGTGAGTTTTAACAGAGCTGTAGTTGTGGAGTGATTAGGTATGAACCCAGACTGGCATGGAGATAGAATGTTGAAAGTTGAGACATAATGTGATAGCTGGTTGAACACTAGTTTCTCAAGGATTTTAGCCACCGAGTTGATAATTGAAATGGGGCGGTAATTGTTAATATCGCGTGGGTCGGCTCCCTTATGCAGTGGAGTAACATTGGCACACTTCCATGCGGAAGGGAGGGTACAAGTTGAGAAGGACAAATTAAACAGGTCGCAAAGTGGGTACATTAGAATATTAACTCCTAACAATGAATTTAGTCTCAATACCAGCTGGTCCAGATCCACAATCATCCTTTAATTCATTAATAGCATATTGAACGTCAACAGGTTTTATTTTTTCAAATGACTTGATTTAGCATTACGTGTTCTTGTCGTACACTGATTCCTTTCAGGACCTATATTTTTCCCAATCAGCAGGGTCCTTTGTTTCCCTAAAAAGTCTTCCAGACTTTATCCCGCTCATTAAAAAGGTTGATCAAATCAGCACTAATCCATGGTAAATGTTTTCCCTTGACTTTTATTTCTCTCCAGGGGGCATGCTTATCGATAACTCTTGTGACTTCAGTGTATAAATAGTTCCAAGCATCCTCAACAGTTGGTATAAGTTGAAACCTGTCCAAGTTTATTGCAATCAGGTCATGCATATAATTATCATAATTAAATTTTCTACATCGTCTGACACGAATATGTTTAGGAGGGAGATGGGAGGGTGTAATCTTCCACACACAGAAAATAGCATGATCGCTAAAGCAATCTGACAAAACACCAGATGTTAAAATTCGATCAGGATGGCTAACAAGAATCCAATCTAGTAGTGATGTAGAATTGCCATGAACTCTGGTAGGTTCGTTGATTAACTGGTTCAGGTTTACACTTTTAAGCAAGTTTTTGTCGTTAGAAGAGGAGCGGTCGAGCCAGTTTTTATTGAAGTCACCAAGAAGCACTAATTCACATGGGTGTTCAATAGAGGTGAGAATGGAAATTAGGGACTTTGTTGAGTCAGGATGAACAGGGGGGGATCGATAGATAGTGCCGATAATTAGATGTTTATTCTCATGAAGTTTTAGCCTAATGAAAAGGCTTTCAAAGAGAGATGAGGTTACTTTAGGGATGACAGATTCAGATATAAAGCGAGTTGACACATAACAAGCCACACCTCCAGCTCTCGTAGGCCTATCTGCTCTATATAATGTAAAATTATCAATATGAATATCATTGTCACAAATTTCAATATGTAACCATGTTTCTGAAAATGTTATTATGTCAGGTTTATTCTGTGCAATCCAAACTCTAATTAAATCAATCTTTGGAAGAAGACTTCTAGTGTTCAAATGGATGATTTTTAGGCCTTTATCTGTATCAATCATTGATCAATTGGGTGTAGATAATGTTGGGGGAGTGGGGCAGGGAAATAGGATGAGAAAGGGGACAAGAGAGCCACATGCACAGATTGACACAAACACACACACATAAAAGACAGGACAGACAAAACACACAAGATCAGGCTGCGTCATTGAGAGAGAGAGAGAGAAATAGAAAAAGCGAGCATACACACCTCAGTCTGCATAGCTCATATTTAAGCAAATAGATCAAAGTATGAAGTCCTGGACCATTTATATTTAAATTAATTTATGTTAAAATTAAATTAATTGGGCATTATGAAGCCCAAAATAGCAACATTATCGCATATGGTTATTAAAAAATAAAAATAAAAAGAGAAAAAAAATCTAGATTAAACTTCATATGCCTTTAATTGTCAATTTATCAAATTTCAATATTCAAATAATTGGTAATTGATTATAATCAGTTGTTTATAGGGGCCAATCCTTTACAATTCAAACAACCTTTTACATTTCGTATAGAAAAGGAAAAAGAAAACTCAACTCTTAATGTTACTACGTTTTACATCAATTGCGACACTTTTTACGGCAAATAGTAGTAAAGCAGGCATCATTTCATCAAAGTCAAAAGTTGAATAAGAAATTTATAGAAAAAATACTAAAATTATAGAAAAAATACTAAATAGCTAAACACAGAGTTCATCGGCAGACAACATTATTGTGCTAACGCTATCACCAGCCACTGGCCACCAACGTTAGGCTGTTATATCAGAGTCCATGGAGGAGTTAATGGAGGAAAGCTCACCCAAAAATGTCTCAACTTCATCAGGAGTGCGAAAAAACTGTGTCTTGCCAACGTGGACAACTCTCAGTGTGCAGGGAAAGATCAATGCGTATTAGATGCCACGGTCGCGTAGCTTCTTTTCAGCCGCATCATACTCCAGGCGTCTCTTGACAAGACCAGTGCTGAAGTCCAGGTAGATATGAATCCGAGCTCCGTTGTACTCAAGGGGCACATTTTTCTCCCGGGAGAGCTTCATTATCCTCAGCTTATCCTGGAAATAGTGGAACTTCACCAGGATCGGCCTCAGACCCTTGGCTCTAGAGTTATCCTTCCGACCGGTACAGTGACAGCGCTCAATCACAAGAGGAGTGGGGAGATTCGCTTCACCGAGGAGCTGCGGTATCAGACAGCCCATGAATCCGGTGATATCTTTGGACTCGACCCTCTCGGAGATACCGACAAAACGTAAGTTGGAACGTCTGCTTCTGTTCTCAGCGTCATCTGCCCAAATTTTCAGATCAGCGATCCTCTTTCTTTTTTAAGTGATTTTACACGTCCAACCAGGTCTATTATATTATCCTCGTTGGAGCTAACTCTTTGCTCAAGCTCCGTTAGTTGCTCTCCACGCGTTTGAAGTGAGCCTTCAATGTTAATCAGACTTGCTCCAATTGGATCAATTTTGTTGTCCATATGTAATATCATGTTGAGCTGCATGTTATCCAAGACACTCTGGAGGGCAATTGGCTCGCCCATTTGTAAGGCCAGTAGTCTTTTCCACTCTTAGTCCAGTAATTAGTTATTTTTAGTGCTAAAGTTGTTTTACCTTACTTTTTAGATTCACCAAAAGTTGTTCATTAACTCTAGGAGAGTTAGAGTAGAAAAAGTATTTCAGAACACCATCAATAGACAAATAGTTGAGCCAGCAGACTAGAGCTTGTTTCAAACACTCACACAGCAACAGCAGCCGTCTTGTCTCTTGTCGTGAAGTCCGTTCCACCATATATGGTTATAAAGGTAAAATAATTTTTATAATGGTTGGAGAGGGAGCAATTTTCCTAGTGGCAGGATGCTGTAAGGTTGCAAATTCGTTTGCTCCCCTAACTTTTAACTTCCATTTACCACTCTTTCAATGTTACTTGTCTTCAAGACACGGTCTAACTTTTCATAAAGTGTTGACAACACTTTTACATGCCTTAATTGTCTGAAGGATGGAGACAAGAAGAAAGGGAGGCTCCCCAAGGAAGGAACAGGGGAACGCCACAACCACAGTTGTAGCTTCTGACTCGGTATCATAGAAGCTATATCGAAAATGAACGGTGAATTGAAAAATGAGCTGAAAAATGAATTGAAAACAAGATTTGGCCGTTTGGAAGAAATGGTGAAAGGAGTTTTGACCAAACTGAAGGAAGTCCAAGGAAAACTGTCTTTGTTACAAGATGAACTTCGTGAACAAAAGGATGAAATTGATATCTTGCGAACCCTGGGACGGGAGAAAGATTGAAGATTGAAAAACTGGAACGGAGAATGAATGAAAACACTCGAGCACTTCAGCAAAACAAGTCTAAAAATATGGACCTAGAAAACAGAAGCTGTTGTTTGAATTTACGAATTGTTGGTTTGCCGGAAGGTCAAGAAGGAGATAACATTATAAAATATGCTTCTAAAATGAAGCCGTCCGTTTTTGGATAACGCTCACAGGATTGGGAAGAAATCCGGTAATATACCGAGACACTTGATTATTCGGTTTCAATTTTTTCAAATGAAAGAGAATATTCTCCAGGCAGCAAAATAGTTGGGTGTGGTTGAATATGACGGATGCAAGTTTCGGTTTGTTCTTGATTATAGTTACAAGCTTTTGGAAATAAGAAAGTCCTTTTATAATGTAATGTCTGATTTGTATAAGAAAAAGCTACGGCCAGTTCTATTGTACCCAGCTAAATTGCGTATTCGACTTTTCAACGGTAATTTCCGATTTTTTAACAATCCTCAAGACGCCTCCAGCTTTCTGGAGAGCTACGAGGAGGAAGGGGAGTAATCGATAGCTGATTAAGTTATAACTGGAGATTTACTGTTCCTATTTTGACAATATTTCGTTTGGTAATGATTAAGAATTTAACTGGACGAGTTGTTTTTCTTTTATATATATTCTTTTAAGAATTTCTTTGTTAATTTCGTGTTCCCCTGTCGTTAGACAAACTAAGAGAACGCAGCTCTTGTTTTTCATATCCTGACCTTGGATAATAATATGCAGCACTCGCTCGTTAACTTCATGCCAGCCTCTCTCAACCACACTAGGGGCGCTGCACTGACAGCAGCCTCTGCCTGCAGCCCGTTTGTTTTTCCATTTTTTCTAATTTTTAGTCAGTTTAAAGTCTGTTTTGGGGGGGAACTTTAACTTTTATATGTGGGGGAGGGGGGCAGGGTAAGGGGAAACTAACTCCCAGTCGCTTCCTGGCGGGGACGCGACTATTTCTCCGAGTCGCGTCCTCGCCCCCCACCTCGCGGCCTACCTCCTGGATCGGAGTGGCCTTTCCTGCCGGGGACTGGGAACCAGACCGGAGCTGCAATAGCGGCGACTAGGTGCTGGAGCCACCACGGAGCGGGCGATGCCTACCTGGGTCGCCGTTTGGAGCTCCGCAGCGCTGGGCTGCTGCTCCAACATCGTGGAGCTCTAGTTTGGAAAGCTTCCAACGCGAGCAGCGCTGAACAACTCCGTGGAATCCTGGGGCCCTTTGCTGAGGCCTGCCATTGTTGTATCTCCACCCGGCCGCCCTGCGGACTTTGGGACTTTTTTTCTTATACAAATCAGACATTCTCCGGTAGGAGGGGGCCGACTCGGGGTCCAGGCCGCTGAGGACATCCCCCAGCCCCGACGTCAGACTTACATCACCTCGGCGAAGTGGCCTGAACATCGGGCCACCCATAGCGGCGACTGCGGAGGGCTCGGGGAGGCCCCGACCACGGGTGAACAGCGGGGAACATCAGGAGAAGAGACTGACTTTGTTGCCTTCCCTCACAGTGGGAAACTTTGATCCTGCTGTGTGGGGATGGTTTATGTTGAATTCTATCTACTCTCTGTTGTGTTCTTTATTTTTTACTGTATGGCTGCATGGTGATTTCATTTCACTGTGCCAATTGGCACACATGACAAATAAATGTATCTTGTATCTTTTAAGAGATAATAAGGAATGTGTTATGGCTAGGAGTGGCTAAATATTATTATCTCTATGCTGAGCACTGTTACTAGGAGACATGGGTTCGGGGAAGGGATTAGGTAGCTTGCTGACTGTCCATTGGTCAGTTTGGGGCTTTACAGGGGTGGGAGGGGGGGGGAGAGGTCTTTTGTTCCCTATTTAGTGTTATTCATTTGTGCAAAGTCTGAATATTACACCCAAATGACAAAGAATTTTCATTTTTCTCTCATGTATATCGCAGTTATTCTAGGATTGATTATTTTATACTAGATTCACGGATAGTTCCATCGATCACTGCATGTGAGTATGATGCAATCGCTATTTCTGATCACGCACCTTTGAAACTGTCAATCAATCTACCTGATTCCAAGTTTAGTGCTAAACAATGGCGATTTAATGCTACTTTGCTTCATGACTTAAACTTTATTAATTTTATGAAAGATCAGATTTCTTTTTACTTTTTGACAAACTCTACTGAAGAAATATCCAATGGTGTAGTCTGGGATGCTTTTAAGGCATATATTCGTGGACAAATTATTTCATACTCCGCGGAATTCAAAAAACAAAATCAAAAAGAAATAGGTACATTGGCTGACGAGATTAAAGAAATTGATAAAAATCGTTACTCATACTTTAACGTTAGGAGATTAATGAATATTGTATATACAGCGTCTAATAAAACCCCAGAATGTGTCATCTCACTCGATGCCGAGAAAGAGTTTGATAGAGTAGTATGGGATTACTTATTCAATGCACTTGAAAACTTTAAGATTGGTCGAAAATTTATTTCTTGGATCAAGTTGATATATCATAGAAACATAGAAGATAGGTGCAGGAGGAGACCATTCCAAATGGGAGGCCATATCATATACCTCAGGCATCTGAATTTACTAATAATCAGAGATCCCCTTTTTTCAGGCTCTTTCGAGGTACTAGACAGGGCTGTCCCTTAAGTCCTTTACTATTTGATATTGCTTTGGAGCCACCGCTATTAGGGAATCCCCTAATGTTTTTGGTATTGTCCGCGGGAACAAGACACATAAGCTATCTCTTTACGCAGATGATCTGTTATTATTTATTTCTGACCCTGAGAAATCTATTCCGGCAATAGTAGCATTAATCTACTGTCAATCAATCTACCTGATTCCAAGTTTAGTGCTAAACAATGGCGATTTAATGCTACTTTGCTTCATGACTTAAACTTTATTAATTTTATGAAAGATCAGATTTCTTTTTACTTTTTGACAAACTCTACTGAAGAAATATCCAATGGTGTAGTCTGGGATGCTTTTAAGGCATCCGGAAGTGGCGGCGCTGCGTGGCAGCTGCGGCTCACCTGCAGTCCGTCTGTTTTTTTCTTTTTTTTTCGTCTTTTTGTGTCTGTTCTAGTTAGAATTTTGGTTTATTAGGCTGTGTTTGTGTGGGGGGGGGGGGGAGGGTGGGAGAAACAAGGTTTTAGTCTCTCCCTTCGGGGGGATGCGACCTTTTCTTGTCGTGTCCCCCGTCACCGTCTCCGTCTGTGCTGAGGCCTAATGGCGGAGCTGGTGGCCTCGGAGCTGTGGTGAGCGTTCAGAGCTCCAGTGTTCCAGCGGCGGCGGCGGCCCGGCTTCGGCGCTCCAGCAGTTGCTCCAGCGGTGCTCCAGCAGCGGCCCGGCCTCGGCGCTCCGGCGGCTCTCCAGCGGTGCTCCGGCAGCGGCCCGGCTTCGGGGCTTCGGGGCTTCGGCGCTCCAGCAGTTGCTTCAGCGGCTCTTCAGCAGCGGCCCGGCTTCGGCGCTCCGGCGGCTCTCCAGCGGCTCTTCAGCAGCGGCCCGGCTTCGGCGCTCCGGCGGCTCTCCAGCGGTGCTCCAGCAGCGGCCCGACTTCGGGGCTTCGGCGCTCCGGCGGCTCTCCAGCGGTGCTCCAGCAGCGGCCCGACTTCGGCGCTCCGGCGGCTCCAGCGTTCCCGTGGTCGATCCTGACTGGGAGCTGTGGTGGTGTTCCAGCATTCCGGCAACGGCGGCGGTGACGGCCTGGCTTCGGAGGCTCGGCCGCGGGCCTAGTGGACGATGACATCGGAGGCCTGGATTGCCTCAGTACAGAGGGGGAACATGTAGGGGAAAAAGACAAAGACTTTAAGACTTTTGCCTTCCACCACAGTGAGGAGGTGCCTGGTGAACTCACTGTGGTGGATGTTAAATATGTGTTTATTGTGTGTTTTGTTTTAATTTATTACATGTTATGACTGCAAGGTAACAAATTTCGTTCAGACCGAAAGGTCTGAATGACAATAAAGGAATCTGAATCTGAATTACTTAATCAATTTAGTAGTTTTTCTGGTTATAAACTAAATCTTAGTAAGAGTGAGCTTTTTCCATTAAATTATCTTGTTTTGAATTATGGTCAGTTTCTATTTAGATTGACTACCGAAAGTTGTACTTATTTACGTATTAAGATCACCAAGAAACACAAGGATATATTTAAAGCCAATTTTATGCCTTTAATTCACCATATTAAACATCAGTTTACTAAATGGTCACCAATGTCCTTATCCTTAATTGGCTGAATCAATGCTATTAAAATGTTTATCTTACCTAAATTTTTGTATTTATTTCAGACTATACCAATTTTTATTGCCAAATCTTTCTTTGATATTATTGATTCCAAAATGTCTTCATATATATGGCAGAATAAAAATTCGAGACTAAGTAAAAAATACCTACAGAAATCAAAAAAAGACGGTGGTTTGGCACTGCCGAACCTTAGATTCTACTATTCGGCAGTTAATGTTTGTTATTTAACATTTTGGACAAAAGATTTAGAAGATACCCAATGCCCAGGATGGATAAATCTTGAACGTGATTCTATAGAAGGGCTATCATTGGCTTCTATTCTAGGGGCCTCGCTACCTTTTACGATTACGAGATTGAATAAATATATGACTAACCCAATAATAAGACATACATTTTGAATATGGTTTATAATTTTGTATGTTTTTTGGACTGAATGATTTTATCTTATTGAGTCTTATCATATCTAATTTTCTCTTCCAACCTTCTAGTACTGATCAAGCCTTTCTGTTATGGAAGATGAAGGGATTAGTAGTTTTTCGCGATTTGTTATTGGATGGTTGTTTTATGTCTTTCGAACAACTCTCCAATAAATATAATTTATCTAATTCACACTTTTTTTTGGATATTTCCAAATTACACATTTCTTGAAGGCTGCTCTACACTTTTTTCCGTTACCCCGTCAAACCGAAATCTTGGAAAAAAATATACATTTGAATCCTATTCAGAAAGGATTAATAACAATTATGAGTTGATTTTGAAATTACAAATAAATATATTTGATAAAAATTAAGATTGACTGGGAAAGAGAACTCCAAATTTCTCTATCTATAGAGAAATGGGAGAGGATTCTTCAATTAGTTAATACCTCTTCAATGTGTGCAAGACACACTCTGATGCAATTCAAGGTGGTTCACAGAGCTCATATGTCAAAAGATGTTAGCTCGTTTTTATGGTCATATAAATCTTACCTGTGACAGATGTAACTCTGAAGTGGCCTCACTGATCCTTATGTCTTGGTCCTGCCCACTTTTGTAAAAAGTTTGGAAATAAATCTTTGATACTATTTCTGTAGTTTTAGGTATTGATTTACAACCTCATCCTATTACTGCAATTTTTGGGCCACCAATTTAGATTCTATTCATCTGTCCCGTTCCGCCTATTGGTAGATCGCTTTCACCACATTAATCGCCAGAAGATCTATTTTATTTAAATGGAAAGACTCAGACCCTCCGACCACACTCCATTGGTACTCTGAAACGATATCATGTTTAAATTTAGAAAAAATCAGGAGTGACATTGTTGAACCCTTGGTTAAATTTCTTTCTTTCTTTTAAAATCTTTTTATTGTTTTTTTCCCCAAAAGAAAACAAAAATAAAACATAGAAAACAGAGCAAAAAGAATAATGATAAATTATTCTCCTCATTTTTTCTAAAGTTAAACATGATATCGTTTCACAATACCACTGGAGTGTGGTCGGAGGGTTGGAGTCTTTCCATTTAAATAAAATAGATCTTCTGGCAATTAATGTGGTAAAAGCAATCAGCCGATGGGCGGAGCGGGACAAATGAATAGAATAAAAGGAGGTTGGTGGCCATTGAATATGGTTGGAAGGACTTGGTTGGGGGACGATCAGCCATGATCACATTGAATGGCGGTGCCGGCTCGAAGGGCCGAATGGCCTACTCCTGCACCTATTGTCTATTGCCCTCTGATGAGTTTCAGGTATGATTTCTCTAATATTTTTACACAATATGTTATAAATACAGGTAGATATGTGATTCGGGTCACAAAATGAAACAAAAAAGCACCTCTGCCCATGGTCTACAAATAAGTGAGTTATGTTGTAAACCCCTTGTCTCCGCATGCAATGTAGGCCACTCGGCCCATCTGGTCACTCACTGCCAGCCTTTCTCTTCTGTTGACATCTCTGGAATTTTCTTGCATTTCTTCCTCCTCTGTTTACTCTGGGGAGGGAGGGTGAAAACTGTCATTGGTTCATGAGTAACATAGTTGGATTTTCCGGCACTTGTATGTGTAATGCTTCACATGTTTAATCGATAATGTTTTATTATTAATGTTTAATGTTTTATGTGTCATTCCTAACTGTCATTATGTCATATTGTCACTTGCGGGCGGAGTACCAAGGGAAATTCCTTGTATGTGATTTCTTGGCCAATAAACGTATTCAAACTCAAACTTCATTGGTTCGTGAGTCTGATAGTTCCAACATTCGGCACTTGTAAATGTAATGATTATTACAATAATCGACGAGAGAGCTGTGTTACATTGGCTTCAGACTCTTCACATGCAAGCGCAAAGTGGCTGTTGTCCATTGGGAATCGTTGAACCGGTGATTTCAGTACATATACATGGCGCCGACTTTACCCAGAAACCTCCGCGCCCCAGAACTCGCCCTATGTTGCAGGCGATACCAAGCGCGCAGGCGCGGAGAGCCCCGGAAGTGGAGCGGCCAAGGCGCGCATGCGGTCCGCGGACAAAAGACTCCGGAGGATCGGCGGCAGGTGGGAGCGGGGATCCGGGCGCGGGGATCCGGGCGCGGGATCAGTCAGCACCGAGGCCCGGCCTGAGGACGGAGCGGCCCCCGGCTGCGGGGAGAATCGGTGCGGCCCCCGGCGGCGTGAGCGCATCGAATGCACGGATTGACCGGTGAGAGGAAGGGTCCCGACCCGGACAGATCTTTACCTGTTCATTTATGGTCAACTCTTTTTACAGGGTAGAAGAAGCAGAGGATTGATGTTCAGGAATCTCAAACTCGCTTATTTCACCGGCGCCTGAACGTGTGGGAGGATTCACTGCGTCAGCTGATCCGCCCGGACACCAGACAGGTCACAGCATGGAGACATTACTCGCCAGCTCTGAGTGTGGGCAGGGATTAAACCAATCTTCCCACCTGTTGACCCGACAGCAAGTTCACACTGTGGAGAAACCGTTCACCTGTCCCGATTGTGGGAAGGGATTCACTCAATCGTACCGACTGAAGAGGCACCAGCGTATTCACACAGAGGAGAGGCCGTTCACCTGCTCTGAATGTAGTGCGGGATTTACTAGTTCGTCTGACTTACTGAGACACCAGAAAATACACACGGGGGAGAAGCCGTTTGTCTGCTCTGAGTGTGGGATGGGGTTCACTCAATCGTACCGACTGAAGAAGCACCAGCGAATTCACACAGGGAAGAGGCCGTTCACTTGCTCTGAGTGTGGGAAGGTATTTACTCGTTCATCCGAGTTACTAAGACACCAGAGAATTCACACGGGGGAGAAGCCGTTTACCTGTCCAGATTGTGGGATGGGGTTCACTCAATTGTGCCAACTGAAGAGGCACCAAAGTATTCACACAGGAGAGAGGCCGTTTGTGTGCTCTGAATGTGGGAAGGGATTCATTGAATCATTTGAGTTACAGAGACACCAGCAAATTCACACTGGAGAGAGGCTGTTCACCTGCTCTGAATGTGGGAAGGGATTTACTCGTTCATCTGACTTACTGAGACACCAGAAAATTCACACGGGGGTGAGGCCGTTTGTGTGCTCTGAGTGTGGGAAGGGATTCATTACATCATTTGAGTTACAGAGTCACCAGCCAATTCACACGGAGGATAGGCCGTTCACCTGCTCTGAGTGTGGGAAGGGATTTACTCGTTCATCTCTGTTACTGAGACACCAGAGAATGCACACGGGGGAGAGGCCGTTCACCTGCTCTGAGTGTGGGGAGGGGTTCACTCAGAAGTATACATTACTGAGACACCGCAGAATTCACTCTGGAAAGCGGCCGTTCACCTGCTCTAAGTGTGCGAAGGGATTTACTCGTTCATCTGACTTGCTGAGACACCAGAGAATTCACACGGGGGAGAGGCCGTTTGTGTGCTCTGCGTGTGGGAAGGGATTCATTGAATCATTTGAGTTACAGACCCACCAGACAATTCACACGGGGGAGAGGCCGTTCATCTGCTCTGAATGTGGGAAGGGATTTACTCGTTCATCTCAGTTACTGAGACACCAGAGAATTCACACGGGGGAGAGGCCGTTCACCTGCTCTGAGTGTGGGAAGGGGTTCACTCAGAAGTATACATTACTGAGACACCGCAGAATTCACTCTGGAAAGCGGCCGTTCACCTGCTCTGAGTGTGGGAAGGGATTCTCTCTGTCATCTCAGTTACTGGGACACCAGAGAATTCACTAAGGGTAGAGGCCGTTCACCTCCTCTTTCTTTTCTTTTAAAATCTTTTTATTAGCTTTTTTTCCAAAAACAAAACAAAAAGAATATGATAAACATAACCATGATATTGATACATAGGGATCAGGATTACATTAATAACAGGTATAACCTAAATATGAGTCCAGTATCAAAATACACATTGAATATAGACCTCCCGGTCTCTATGTAAATATAGTTAAATGTTTAAAAGAAAACATATATATAAAACAAAAAGATGAAAAGAAATAAAAAGAAAAAAAAGAGAAAAAAGAAAGAAACAAAACCCCCCTAAAAAATCAAAACAGAATCTGAGATGAGAATGTCAACAATTTAAGTCCCTGTTTGTCGTCAAGTCTGTTCCACCATATATGGTTATAAAGGTAAAATAATTTTTATAACGGTTGGAGAGGGAGCAATTTTCCTTGTGGCAGGATGCTGTAAGGTTGCAAATTTGTTTGCTCCCTTAACTTTTAACTTCCATTTACCACTCTTTCAATGTTACTTGTCTTCAAGACACGGTCTAACTTTTCATAAAGTGTTGACAACACTTTTACATGCCTTAATTGTCTGAAGGATGGAGACAAGAAGAAAGGGAGGCTCCCCAAGGAAGGAACAGGGGAAAGCCACAACCACAGTTGTAGCTTCTGACTCGGTATCATAGAAGCTATATCGAAAATGAACGGTGAATTGAAAAATGAGCTGAAAAATGAATTGAAAACAAGATTTGGCCGTTTGGAAGAAATGGTGAAAGGAGTTTCGACCAAACTGAAAGAAGTCCAAGGAAAACTGTCTTTGTTACAAGATGAACTTTGTGAACAAAAGGCTGAAATTGATATCTTGCGAACCCTGGGACGGGAGAAAGATTGAAGATTGAAGATAGAAAAACTGGAACATAGAATGAATGAAAACACTCGAGCGCTTCAGCAATACAAATCTAAAAATATGGACCTAGAAAACAGATGCCGTCATTTGAATTTACGAATTGTTGGTTTCCCGGAAGGTCAAGAAGGAGATAACGTTATAAAATATGCTTCTAACATTGAGCACAATAAAAACCTTCCGTTTTTGGATAATGCTCACAGGATTGGGAAGAAATCCGGTAATATACCGAGACACTTGATTATTCGGTTTCATTTTTTTCAAATGGAGGAGAATCTCCAGGCAGCAAAGAAGTTGGGTGTGGTTGAATATGAAGGATGCAAGTTTCGGTTTGTTCCTGATTATAGTTACAAGCTTTTGGAAATAAGAAAGTCCTTTTATAATGTAATGTCTGATTTGTATAAGAAAAAGCTACGCCTAGTTCTATTATACCCAGCCAGATTGCGTATTCGACTTTTCAACGGTAATTTTCTATTTTTTAACAATCCTCAAGACGCCTCCAGCTTTCTGGAGAGCTACGAGGAGGGAGGGGAGTAATCGATAGCTGATTAAGTTATAACTGGAGATTTACTGTTCCTATTTTGACAATATTTCGTTTGGTAATGATTAAGAATTTAACTGGATGAGTTGTTTTTCTTTTATATATATTCTTTTAAGAATTTCTTTGTTAATTTTGTGTTCCCCTGTCGTTAGACAAACTAAGAGAACGCAGTTCTTGTTTTTCATATCCTGACCTTGGATAATAATATGTAGCACTCGCTTGTTAACTTCATGCCAGCCTGTATTTTTTTTTCTTCTCTCTCAAAGAGATAATAAGGAATGTGTTTTGGGGTTAGGAGTGGCTAAATATTATTATCTCTATGCTGAGCACTGTTACTAGGAGAGATGGGTTCAGGGAAGGGATTAGGTAGCTTGCTGACTGTCTATTGGTCAGTTTGGGGCTTTACAGGGGTGGGAGGGGGGGAGGGGTCTTTTGTTCCCTATTTGGTGTTTTTCATTTGTGCAAAGTCTGAACTACAAAAATGTCTGAAATGTTGTCACTTCTGGCTCCGCCTAGATCTTTCTTCTTCCAGTATCATGAACATTTAGGCTTATTACATCCCACATGATTTTTACAAGCAATATGGATAAAGTTATTAATTTTCTTTCATGGAATGTGAATGGCTTGAACCATCCCATTAAGAGGAATTTAAAAAAAAAACTTCTTCACAGACTAAATGCTCAGATTATCTTTGTTCAGAAAACTCATGTAAGGCAAGACGACAATTTACGATTTTTCAAGTTTTGGAGAGGACAGCAGTTTCATTCAAATTCACAGGCTAAGGTGAAAGGAGTCTCTATTTTTATTGACCCCTCAATTCCGTTTGTTCACTATGAAACAATTTCTGATCCATATGGCATATTTTTGGTGATTACTGGTGTTCTTTACATGCAAAAAGTTGCTATGGTGAATGTCTACGCACCAAATATTGATCACCCTGAGTTTTTTAAACGGTTAATTGCATCCTTTCCTAATTTAAATGAACACTTTTTAATAATGGTTGGAGATTTCAACTGCTGTCTGAACCCCTCGATTGACAGGTCTACATCTGATCATGTGTTTCCAAATAAATCAGCTAATTTTATTTTTTACTTGACTCTGGAATGTTAGAAATGTGGAGATTCTTACACCCAAATGACAAAGAATTTTCATTTTTCTCTCATGTATATCACAGTTATTCTAGGATTGATTATTTTATACTAGATTCTCAGCTAGTTCCATTGGTCACTGCATGTGAGTATGACGCAATCACTATTTCTGATCACGCACCTTTGAAACTGTCAATCAATTTACCTGATTCCCAGTTTAGTGCTATACAATGGCGATTTAATGCTACTTTGCTTCAAGACTTAAACTTTATTAATTTTATGAAAGATTAGATTGCTTTTTACTTTTTGACAAACTCTACTGAAGAACTATCCGATGGTGTAGCCTGGGATGCTTTTAAGGAATATATTCGTGGACAAATTATTTCATACTCCGCGGGATTCAAAAAACAAAATCAAAAAGAAATAGGTACATTGGCTGACGAGATTAAAGAAATTGATAAAAAATATTCAACAGCTCCTAGTTTAGAGCTCTACAAGAATAGTTGAACTTCAATTGAGACATGATTTGTTATTAGTATCACTGATTGAGAACCAGCTACTTAAAAACAAAAGTCAATTTCATATACATGGCGAAAAATCTGTTAAATTACTCGCTAATCAATTGAAAGCGGTGTCGGCCAAACGTCAGATTACTGAAGTGAGAAAACGAGATGGTAAAGTAACTGTAGACCGTGACGAAATTAATAAATCCTTTCAGGAATTTTATACCCCCCAATACCAATCAGATTTTCCTACTGATTCCAATATAATGCATGAGTTTTTAAAGAAACTAAACTTACCAAATTTACCATATAATGAGTCTCTGTGGTTAGATGAACCCATCACTGAAGAAGAAATACAGAAAGCAATCTTTTTAATGAATTCTGGTAAAGCTCCCGGTTTAGATGGGTTTACGGTAGAATTTTAAAAGTATTTTTCAAATTTATTGTCTCCATGGCTACGTGATGGTATTTAAACAAGCCCTTTTAAGGAATAGATTACAACAATCTTTTTATGAAACTTTTACTTCTTTAATTCTTAAAAAAGATAAAGACCCTACTGAAGTGACATCATATAGACCTATATCACTGTTAAATGTAGATTCCAAAATTCTTTCCAAAATATTAGCTATGAGATTGGAAAAGTTTTTACTGCAAATTATCTCTGAAGATCAGAGGGGTTTTATTAAAAATCGTTACTCATACTTTAACGTTAGGAGATTAATGAATATTGTATATACCGCTTCTAATAAAACCCCAGAATGTGTCATCTCACTCGATGCCGAGAAAGAGTTTGATAGAGTAGTATGGGATTACTTATTCAATACACTTGAAAAATTTAAGATTGGTCTAAAATGTATTTCTTGGATCAAGATATATCATAGAAACATATAAAATAGGTGCATGAGGAGGCCATTCCATTGGCCTCCCATATACCTCAGGCTTCTGTATTTACTAATAATCAGAGATCCCCTTTTTTCAGGCTTTTTCGAGGTACTAGACAGGGCTGTCCCATAAGTCCTTTACTATTTGATATTGCTTTGGAACCTTTAGCCACCGCAATTAGGAATCCCCTAATATTTTTGGTATTGACCGCGGGAATAAGACACATTAGCCAGTTTACGCAGATGATCTGTTATTATTTATTTCTGACCCTGAGAAATCTATTCCGGCAATAGTAGCATTACTTAATCAATTTAGTAGTTTTTCTGGTTATAAACTAAATCTTAGTAAGAGTGAGCTTTATCCATTAAATAAGCTTGTTTTGAATTATGGTAAGTTTCCATTTAGATTGACTACCAAAAGTTTTACTTATTTAGGTATTAAGATCACCAAGAAACACAAGGATTTATTTAAAGCCAACTTTATGCCTTTAATTCACCATATGAAACATCATTTACTAAATATATGACTAACACAATAATAAGACATACGTTCCGAATATGGTTTCAATTTCGTATGTTTTTTGGACTAAATGATTTTATCGAGCCCTATTTTATCCAATTTTCTCTTTCAACCATCTAGTACTGATCAAGTCTTTTTGTTATGGAAGAGGAATTGATCATGGGGAACAAGACATAGCAGACCAATTGAATAACTACTTTGGTTCTGTCTTCACAAAGGAAGACATAAATAATCTGCCGGAAATAGCAGGGAACCGGGGGTCAAATGAGATGGAGGAACTGAGTGAAATCCAGGTTAGCCGGGAAGTGGTGTTAGGTAAATTGAATGGATTAAAGGCCGATAAATCCCTAGGGCAAGATAGGCTGCATCCCAGAGTACTTAAGGAAGTGGCCCCAGAAATAGTGGATGCATTAGTGACAATTTTTCAAAACTCTTTAGATTCTGGAGTAGTTCCTGAGGATTGGAGGGTAGCTAATGTAACCCCACTTTTTAAAAAGGGAGGGAGAGAGAAAACAGGGAATTACAGACCAGTTAGTCTAACATCGGTAGTGGGGAAAATGCTAGAGTCAGTTATTAAAGATGGGATAGCAGCACATTTGGAAAGCGGTGAAATCATTGGACAAAGTCAGCATGGATTTATGAAAGGTAAATCATGTCTGACAAATCTTATAGAATTTTTTGAGGATGTAACTAGTAGAGTGGATAAGGGAGAACCTGTGGATGTGTTATATCTTTTCAGAAGACGCTTTCGACAAGGTCCCACATAAGAGATTAGTATACAAATTTAAAGCACACGGTATTGGGGGTTCAGTATTGATGTGGATAGAGAACTGGCTGGCCGACAGGAAGCAAAGAGTAGGAGTAAACGGGTCATTTTCAGAATGGCAGGCAGTGACTAGTGGGGTACCGCAAGGCTCAGTCCTGGGACCCCAGCTATTTACAATATATATTAATGATCTGGATGAGGGAATTGAATGCAACATCTCCATGTTTGCGGATGACACAAAGCTGGGGGGCAGTGTTAGCTGTGAGGAGGATGCTAGGAGTCTGCAAGGTGACTTGGATATGTTGGGTGAGTGGGCAAATGCATGGCAGATGCAGTATAATGTGGATAAATATGAGGTTATCCACTTTGGCGGCAAAACAGGAGGGTAGACTATTATCTGAATGGTGGCCGATTAGGAAAAGGGGAGATGCAACGAGACCTGGGTGTCATGGTACACCAGTCATTGAAAGTAGGCATGCAGGTGCAGCAGGCTGTGAAGAAAGCGAATGGTATGTTGGCATTCATAGCAAAATAATTTGAGGACAAGAGCAGGGAGGTTCTTCTGCAGTTGTACAGGGTCTTGGTGAGGCCACACTTGGAGTATTGCATACAGTTTTGGTCTCCTAATCTGAGGAAAGACATTCTTGCCATAGAGGGAGTACAGAGAAGGTTCACCAGACTGATTCCTGGGATGGCAGGACTTCCATATGAAGAAAGACTGGATAGACTCCGCCTGTACTCGCTGGAATTTAGGAGATTGAGGTGGGATCTTATAGAGACATACAAAATTCTTAAGGAGTTGGACAGGCTAGATGCAGGAAGATTGTTCCCGATGTTGGGGAACTCCAGAACAAGGGGTCACAGTTTAAGGATAAGGGGGAAGTCTTTTAGGACCGAGATGAGAAGATATTTTTTCACACAGAGAATGGTGAGTCTGTGGAATTCTCTGCCACAGAAGGTAGTTGAGGCCAGTTCATTGGCTATATTTAAGAGGGAGTTAGATGTGGCCCTTGTGGCTAAAGGGATCAGGGGGTATGGAGAGAAGGCAGGTACAGCATATTAAGTTGGATGATCAGCCATGATCATATTGAATGGTGGTGCAGGATCGAAGGGCCGAATGGCCTACTCCTGCACCTATTTTCTATGATTCTATGAGGAAGGGATTAGTAGATTTTCGTGATTTGTTTTTGGAGGGTTGTTTTATGTCTTTCGAACAAATCTCCAATAAATATAACCTACATAATTTACACTTTTTTAGATATTTACAAATTAGACATTTTTTGAAGGCTACTCAACCCCTTTTTCCGCTACCACATCAAACCGGAATTTTGGAAAAATGTTTACAGCTGAACCCATATCAGAAAGGATCAATAATGACTATTTATGAGTTGATTGTGAAATTACAAATAGATATATTTGATAAAATTAAGAATGACTGGGAAAGAGAACTCCAAACTTCTTTATAGAGAAATGGGAGAGGATTTTTCAATTAGTCAATACCTCTTCAATGTGTGCAAGACACGCTTTGATACAATTCAATGTGGTTCACAGAGCTCATATGTCAAAAGATAAGTTGGCTCATTTTTATGGTCATATAAATCCTACCTGTGACAGATGTAACTCTGAAGTGGCCTCACTGACCCATATGTCTTGGTCCTGCCCACTTTTGGAAAAATATTGGAAATAAATGTTTGATACTATTTCTGTAGTTTTAGGTATTGATTTACAACCTCATCCTATTACTGCAATTTTTGGGCCACCAATGTTGGATTCTATTCATTTGTCCCGCTCCGCCCATCGGTTGATTGCTTTTACCACATTAATCGCCAGAAGATCCATTTGATTTAAATGGAAAGACTCCAACCCTCTGACCACCCTCCAGTGGTATTCTGAAACGATATCATGTTTAAATTTAGAAAAAATTAGGAGTGACGTTGTTGAACCCTTGGTTAAATTTGATAAGATTTGGGGAAAATTTATTGAACACTTTCATATAAACTGCTCCGTCTTTAACCGTTATAAAAACTATTTTACCTCTAAATTGTGGAACGGACTTGACGACTAACAGACTTAAATTGTTGAAACTTTTAGTTCAGATTCTGTGTTGCTTTTGCTTAGTTTTTATTTATTTATTTTATTTTTACTATTTTTTATTATTATTTTTTTAGTTTAGGGGGGGTTTTGTTTTTTCCTTTTTTCCTTTTCTTTTTGTCTTTTTTCTACATTTATAATTTTTTTTTTAAAGATTTAACTATATTTACATAGAGACTGGGAGGTCTATATTCAATGTGTATTTTGACACGTCTCATATCAGGTTATACCTGTTATTAATGTAATCCTGATCCCTATGTATCAATATCATTGTTGTGTGGCAGGTACGGGATACTGAGTTGGATGATCAGCCATGATCATATTGAATGGTGGTGCAGGCTCGAAGGGCCGAATGGCCTGCTCCTGCACCTAATTTCTATGTTTCTATGTTTCTATTATTCTTTTTGCTCTGTTTTTTATGTTTTATTTTTGTTTTCTTTTGGAAAAAAAAACAATAAAAAGATTTTAAAAGAAAGAAAGAAATTTAACCAAGGGTTCAACAATGTCACACCTGATTTTTTCTAAATTTAAACATGATATCGTTTCAGAGTACCAATGGAGTGTGGTCAAAGGGTCAGAGTCTTTCCATTTAAATAAAATAGATCTTCTGGCGATTAATGTGGTGAAAGAAATCAGCTGATGGGCGGAACGCGACAAATGACTAGAATCTAACATTGGTGGCCCAAAAATTGCAGTAATAGGATGAGGTTGTAAATCAATACCTAAAACTACAGAAATGGTATCAAAGATTTCTGTCCAAAGTTTTTCCAAAAGTGGGCAGGACCAAAACATATGGGTCAGTGAGGCCACTTCAGAGTTACATCTGTCACAGGTAGGATTTATATGACCATAAAAACTAGCTAACTAATCTTTTGACATATGAACTCTGTGAACCACCTTGAATTGTATCAGAGTGTGTCTTGCACACATTGAGGAGTATTAACTAATTGAAGAATCCTCTCCCATTTCTCGATATATAGAGAAATTTGGAGTTCGCTTTCCCAGTCATTCTTAATTTTATCAAATATATCTTTTTGTAATTTCAAAATCAACTCATAATCATTATTAATCCTTTCTGATCAGGGTTCAAATGTAAATTTTTTTCCAAGATTTCGGTTTGACGGGGTAACGGAAAAAAGGGTAGAGTAGCCTTCAAAAAATGTGTAATTTGGAAATATCAACAAAAAGTGTGAATTAGGTAAATTATATTTATTGGAGAGTTGTTCGAAAGACATGAAACAACCATCCAAAAACAAATCACGAAAAGCTACTAATCCCTTCCTCTTCCATAACAGAAAGGATTGATCAGTACTAGAAGGTTGGAAGAGAAAATTAGATATGATAGGACTCGATAAGATAAAATAATTCAGTCCAAAAAACATACGAAATTGAAACCATATTCGAAATGTATGCCTTATTATTGGGTTAGTCATATATTTATTCAATCTCGTAATTGTAAATGGTAACGAGGCCCCTAGAATAGAAGCCAATGATAGCCCTTGTATAGATCACGTTCAAGATTTATCCATCCTGGGCATTGGGTATTTTCTAAATATTTTGTCCAAAATGTGAAATAACGAACATTAACTGCCCAATAGTAGAATCTAAGGTTCGGCAGTGCCAAACCACCATCTTTTTATGATTTCTATAAGTATTTTTTACTTAGTCTGGAATTTTTATTCTGCCATATATATGAAGACATTTTGGAATCAATAATATCAAAGAAAGATTTGGCAATAAAAATTGGTATAGTCTGAAATAAATTTAAAAAAATAGGTAAGATAAACATTTTAACAGCATTGATTCGGCCGATTAAAGATAAGGACATTGGTGATCATTTAGTAAACTGTTGGTTGATATGGTCAATTAAAGGCGTAAAATTAGCTTTAAATAAATCCTTGTGTTTCTTGGTAATCTTAATACCTAAATAAGTAAAAGGAGGTTGGTGGCCATTGAATATGGTTGGAAGGACTTGGTTGGGGAACGATCAGTCATGATCACATTGAATGGCGGTGCTGGCTTGAAGGGCCGAATGGCCTACTCCTGCACCTATTGTTTATTGCCCTCGGATGAGTTTCAGGTATGATTTCTATAATATTTTTACTCAATATGTTATAAATACAGGTAGATATGTGATTAGGGTCACAAAATGAAACAAAAAAGCATCTCTGCCCATGGTCTACAAATAAGTGAGTTCTGTTGTAAACCCTTTGTCTCCGCATGCAATGTAGGCCATTCGGCCCATCTGGTCACTCACTGCCAGCCTTTCTCTTCTGTTGACTTCTCTGGAATGTTCTTGCATTTCTCCCTCCTCTGTTTACTCTGGGGAGGGAGGGTGGAAACTGCCATTGGTTCATGAGTAACATAGTTGGATTTTCCGGCACTTGTATGTGTAATGCTTCACATGTTTAATCGATAATGTTTTATTATTAATTTTTAATGTTTTATGTGTCATTCCTGTCACTGTATGTCATGTTGTCACTTGCGGGCGGAGCACCAAGGGAAATTCCTTGTATGTGATTTCTCGGCCAATAAACATATTCAAACTCAAACTTCATTGATTCCTGAGTCTGATAGTTCCAACATTCGGCACTTGTAAGTGTAATGATTATTACAATAATCAACGAGAGAGCTGTGTTACATTGCCTTCAGACTCTTCACATGCAAGCGCAAAGTGGCGGTTGTCCATTGGGAATCATTGAACCGGTGATTCAGGTCACATCCATGGCGCTGACTTTACCCAGAAATCTCCGCGCCCCAGAACGCGCCCTATTTTGCAGGCGATATCAAGCGCGCAGGCGCGGAGAGCCCCAGAAGTGGTGCTGCCAAGGTGCGCATGCGGTCCGCGGACAAAAGACTCCGGAGGATCGGCGGCGGGTGGGAGCGGGGATCCGGGCGCGGGATCAGTCAGCACCGAGGCCCGGCCTGAGGACGGAGCGGCCCCCGGCTGCGGGGAGAATCGGTGCAGTCCCCCGGCGGCGTGAGCGCATCGAATGCACGGATTGACCGGTGAGAGGAAGGGTCCCGACCCGGACAGATCTTTACCTGTTAATTTATGGTCAACTCTTTTTACAGGGTAGAAGAAGCAGAGGATTGATGTTCAGGAATCTCAAACTCGTTTATTTGATGTTTCAAACCGCCCTCACAACTCACTCCCACCAGTGAGTTCACACTGCGGAGAAACTATTTGCCTGTACCGATTGTGGGAAGGGATTTTATCGAGCAAGCAACCTGAAGACCCACCAGCGAGTTCACACTGGGGAGAGGCCATTCACCTGCTCCGAGTGTGGGAAGGGATTCACTCAAGCAAGCAGCCTGAAGACCCATCAGCGAATTCACATCGGAGAGAAGCCGTTCACCTGCTCCGAGTGTGGGAAGGGATTCTCTCAGTCGTCTGCGTTACTGAGACACCAGAAAATTCACTGTGGAGAGTGACCGTTCACCTGCTCTGAGTGTGGGTAGAAATTCTCTCAAATCTTCTCACCTGAAGACCCACCAGCGAATTTACGCTGTGGAGAAACCAGTTGCCTCTCCCAACCATGGGTAGGGTTTCACCAGTAAGTCTAACCGGGTGACCTCCCCAGAGAATTCATGCTGGGGAGAGGGCATTCACTGTTTAGCGTGTAGTCTGGGATTTACTCGAATATCTGAACAATTGACACACCAGCTCGTTCACACTGGGAGAGAAAGATTAAATAAGTTTCTAGTTTGTTTAGAGTTTAGAGATACAGCGCGGAAACTGGCCCTTCAGCCCACCGCGTCCGCGCCGACCAGCGATTCTCGCATATTAACTATCCTACACCCACCAGGGACAATATTGACAAAAGCCAATTAACCTACAAACCTGTACGTCTTTGGAGTGTGGGAGGAAACCGAAGATCTCGGAAAAATCTCACACAGATCACGGGGAGAAAGTACAAACTCCGTACAGACAGCACCCATAGTCAGGATCAAACCTGGGTCACCGGCGCTGCATTTGCTGTAAGGCAGCAACCCTACCGCTGCAACATCGTCATTAATTGAATTGAATAAATTTTGATAGCCAAGTATGTGTATATACAAGGAATTTGCCTCAGTTGTTAAATCCTGTTGCTTCCACAAGTGACTGCTGGTGTTGGACTCTCTGGTTACTGCTGATATATTACTACACATATCTTGGATATGTGGCAATAGGCCGTGGGCTGAGGTGACAAAAGGGCTCTAGATTTTAACTTTCTTGACCCATGTCTGGTATCTACTTGAAATTTGGCACAGATTTAGATAAAACATCATTGATAAGGAATTCATAATTCGTCAGTGCAAAAAAACTAATTAATTAAGCTAATTAGAAAGAGTAACAGCGCCCTCTTGTGCTCAATGATAATTAGCTGTACATGGGAACATTGAATACGAGACTGCCGCAGAGGTCCCGGGTTTCACCGGCACCTGAACCCGCCTAATTAATGGGTGAGGGCAGATCTTGTGTGTTCCCCAGTTTACTGAACCCCCACTGACTGCCAGTGTGCGGAGTGGGGGTCATGGCCATAGTCGGACTGGGGCAGTACCAGGCTGGGGGAAGGCTTAGGCATCTTCCACTGAGAGGAAAATGCCCAACCCTAACCCTGACACTAACCCAGACACTAACCCTACCCCTGTCCCTAACCATAACCCTAACTCCGCATTTTTATTTATCATTTTTATTTCACAGTTCACAACATCATAACTTTACAAAGATAAATCAGTTGTAAAACAAAATTATCAGTCAGTGGTTAGCATTACCTTTTTTCCTTCAAAACCTTGCTATTGTTGTAATGTTATTAGGAGGCAGCCATGATCCCAGTGTGCTCGCTGCCTAGCTAGCATGAAACAAAGCGGGTGATTGGTCAATTGTCAACTCAATGTCAAAGGTGCTTTGATTGGACAATTACTTCCAGGAACATTTGAGGTTTTTCTCATATTTTTAAAATATGTGCAGGAATAGGCCATTCGGCGCTTCGGGCCAACACCGCCATTCAATGTGATCATGGCTTATCATCCACAATCAGTAGCCCGTTCATGCCTTCTCTCCATATCCCTTAACTCTGCTATCCCTAAGAGTTTTATCTAACTCTTGAAAGCATCCAGAGAAACAGCCTCCACAGCCAGGTCCCACATAGGTCCCGAGTCTGAAGAAGGGTTCGGCCCGAAACGTTGCCTATTTCCTTCGCTCCATAGATGCTGCTGCACCCGCTGAGTTTCTCCAGCACTTTTGTCTACCTTCGATTTTCCAGCATCTACAGTTCCTTCTTAAATACTTACCCACATAGGAGATTAGTGGGCAATATTAGGGCACATGGTATTGGGGGTAGAGTGCTGAAATGGATAGAGAAGTGGTTGGCAGACATACAGTAGGGATTAACGGGTCCCTTTCAGAATGGCAGGCAGTGACTAGTGGGGTACCGCAAGGCTCGGTGCTCGGACCGCATCTATTTACAATATACATCAATGATTTGGATGAAGGGATTCAAAGTAACATTTGCAGATGACACAAAGCTGGGTAGCAGTGTAAACTGTGAAGAGGATGCTATGAGAATGCAGGGTGACTTGGACAGGTTGGGGGAGTGGGCAGATGCATGGCAGATGAAGTTTGGATTAATGTGTGGTTATCCACTTTGGTAGCAAAATCATGAAGGCAGATTACTATCTAAATGGCGTCAAGTTGGGAAAAAGGGAAGTACAATGGGATCTGGGGGTCCTTGTTCATCAGTCTATGAAAGTAAGCATGCGGGTACAGCAGGCAGTGAACAAAGCGAATAGCATGTTTGCGTATATAACAAGAGGAATCAAATATAGATGCAAAGAGGTCCTTCTGCAGTTGCAGAGAGCCCTAGTGAGACCACACCTGGAGTACAGTTTTGGTCCCCTAATTTGAGGAAGGTCATTCTTGCTATTGAGGGAGTGCAGCGTAGGTTTACAAGGTTAATTCCCGTGATGGCGGTACTGTCATATGCTGAGAGAATGGAGTGGCTGCGCTTGTATACTGGAGTTTAGAAGGATGAGAGGGTATCTCATTGAAACAGAATAGAATAGAATAGAATGCCGTTTATTGTCATTCAAACAACTTGGTTTGAACAAGTTTTTACATTACAAAAAAACGCAAGGCCCACACTTAACACAGTTTACATAATCATCCATCACAGTGAATCTCCAACACCTCCTCACTGTGATGGAAGTTCTTCTCCTTTGTTCTTCTCCCGAGGTCCAGCTGTCCAACTGCAGCGTCAAGGCGAACTGGGGCTCCGATGTTAAAGCCACCAGAGGATGACAGTAAGTCCTGTGGCCATTCAAGCCATGCCGGGCGATGTTAGGCCCCGGCTCCGTGTCCTTTAAACCCCGCAATACCAGCAGGAGAAGATGCCGTTGCGGGAGCTCCGAGGAGCGGTCACCCACCAGGTCCTGGTCTCCCACCAGGAACCTGGAGTTCCCGATGTTCCTGTCCACCGGGCCTGCGGCCGGAGCCTCCGAAGCTCCGAAGTAGGGTCGCAGCCGTGCGCCACCACAGCTCTTCCCGTTCCGAAGTCGGCCAGCTCCACGATATCGGGTCCGCAGACTCCGCGCCTGGAGCCCTCAGGTTGGTCCCGGCCGGAGACGGCCGCCGGCTCTTCGATAGTAGGCCCAACGACATCGGAGACACGACGGAAAAAGTCGGGTCCCCCGTACAGGGAAGAGATTAACGGCTTCCCCCACAGCCCCCACCCCCCACATATACACAGCTAAAAAATAATAAAAACTAGCTCAAGACATGCATTTAACAAGACAAAAAATTTAAAAAAAGACAGACGACTGTCGTCGAGCCGCTGCCGTTAGGATTACGTAGGATAACATAAGATTATTAAGGGTTTGGACACGCTAGAGGCAGGAAACATGTTCCCGATGTTGGGGGAGTCGATAACCAGGGGCCAGAGTTTAAGAATAAGGAGTAAGCCATTTAAAATGGAGACTTTTTCTCACAGAGAGTTGAGAGTCTGTGGAATTCTCTGCCTCAGAGGGTGGTGGAGGCAGGTTCTCTGGATGCTTTCAAGAGAGAGCTAGATAGGGCTCTTAAAAATAGCAGAGTCGGGATATGGGGTGAAGGCAGGAACGGGGTACTGATTGGGGATGGTCAGCCATGATCACATTGAATGGCGGTGCTGGCTTGAAGGGCCGAATGGCCTACTCCTGCACCTATTGTCTATTGTCTTTGTCTATTGCCGGCTCTATAAGATTTTTACACAATATGTTATAAATACAGGTTGATACGCGATTAGGGTCACAAAATGAAACAAAAAAGCACCTCTGCCCATGGTCTACAAATAAGTGAGTTTGTTGTAAACCCTTTGCCTCCGCATGCAATGTAGGTCACTCGGCCCATCTGGTCACTCACTGCCAGCCTTTCTCTTCTGTTGACTTCTCTGGAATGTTCTTGTATTTCTTCCTCCACTGTTTACTCTGGGGAGGGAGGGTGAAAACTGCCATTGGTTCATGAGTAACATAGTTGGATTTTCCGGCACTTGTATGTGTAATGCTTCACATGTTTAATCGATAATGTTTTATTATTAATGTTTAATGTTTTATGTGTCATTCCTAACTGTCACTGTATATCATGTTGTCACTTGTGGGCGGAGCACCAAGGGAAATTCCTTGTATGTTATTTCTTGACGAATATGCTCATTCATACTCAAACTTCATTGGTTCGTGAGTCTGATAGTTCCAACAGTCGGCACTTGGAAGTGTAATGATTTTTACAAGTAATTGATGAGAGAGGTCGCTGTGTTACATTGACTTCAGACTCTCCGCATACAAGGGCAAAGTGGCTGTTGTCCATTGGGGAACGTTGAATCAGTGATTTCAGATCAGGTCCATGGCGCTTTCTTTACCCAGAAACCTCCGCGCCCCTGAACCCGCCCTATGTTGCAGGCGATACCAAGCGCGCAGGCGCAGAGAGCCCCGGAAGTGGAGCGGCCAAGGCGCGCATGCGGTCCGCGGACAAAAGACTCCGGAGAGGCGGCGGGTGGGAGCGGGGATCCGGGCGCGGGATCAGTCAGCACCGAGGCCCGGCCTGAGGACGGAGCGGCCCCCGGCTGCGGGGAGAATCGGTGCGGCCCCCGGCGGCGTGAGCGCATCGAATGCACGGATTGACCGGTGAGAGGAAGGGTCCCGACCCGGACAGATCTTTACCTGTTCATTTATGGTCAACTCTTTTTACAGGGTAGAAGAAGCAGAGGATTGATGTTCAGGAATCTCAAACTCGCTTATTTCACCGGCGCCTGAACGTGTGGGAGGATTCACTGCGTCAGCTGATCCGCCCGGACACCAGACAGGTCACAGCATGGAGACATTACTCGCCAGCTCTGAGTGTGGGCAGGGATTAAACCAATCTTCCCACCTGTTGACCCGACAGCAAGTTCACACTGTGGAGAAACCGCTTACCTGTCCCGATTGTGGGAAGGGATTCACTCAAACACACAGCCTGAAGAGACACCAGCGAATTCACACCGGGGTGAGGCCGCTCACCTGCCCTGAGTGCGGGACGGGATTCTTTTGTTTATCTGCGTTGCAGGTACATCAGAGAATTCACAGCGGGGAGAGGCCATTCGTCTGCTCTGAATGTGGGAAGGGATTCGCTCGTTCATTCTCATTGCTGAAACACCAGAAAATTCACACCAGGGAAAGGCCGTATGTCTGCTCGGAGTGTGGGAAGGGATTCAGCCAAGCTTCCCACCTGGTGTCCCACCGGCATGTTCACACTGTGAAGAAACCATTTCCATGTCCCGATTGTGGAAAGGGATTTGCTGAAGCAGACGGCCTGAGGAGACACCAGCAAGTCCACAGTGGGGAGAGGCCGTTTGTCTGCTTTGTGTGTGGAAAGGGATTCACTCGTTCATTTTCATTATTGATGCATCAGCGGATTCACACTGGCGAGAGGCCGTTCATCTGCTCCAAGTGTGGGAAGGGGTTCAACCAAGCTTCCCACCTGGTAACTCACCAGCAAGTCCACGCTGTGAAGAAACCATTTCCCTGTCCCGATTGTGGGAAGGGATTCACTCAAGCAGAGAGCCTGAAGAAGCACCAGCTTATTCACACCAAGGAGAGGCCGCTCACCTGCTCTGAGTGTGGGAAGGGGTTCTTTCGTTCATCTGCGTTACGGATACATCGGAGGATTCACAGCGGGGAGAGGCCCTTCGTCTGCTCCGAGTGTGGGAAGGGATTCAGCCAATCTTCCCACCTGAAGAGACACCAGCAAGTTCACGCTGTGGTGAAACCGTTTGCCTGTTCCGATTGTGGGAAAGGGTTCTCTCGAGTTAGCCAGCTAATGTGGCACCAGCAGATTCACACCGGGCAGAGGCTGCCAACACGTCCGCGAGTTCAGACTGGCGAGAGGCCGTTTACCTGCTCTGAGTGTGGGAAGACATTCACACATTCTCGCAACCTGAGGAGTCACGAGCGGGTACACGCTGCAGAGAAACCGCTTATTTGTCCAGATTGTGGGAAAGGATTCACTCAATCGTGCCAACTGAAGAGGCACCAGCATATTCACACAGGGGAGAGGCCGTTCACCTGCTCTGATTGTGGGAAGGGATTCATTGGATCATCTCAGTTGCTGCTACACCAGAGAATTCACACGGGGGAGAAGCCGTTCACCTGCTCTGAGTGTGGGAAGAGATTTATTGAATCATCTGCATTACAGATACACCAGCGAATTCACACTGGAGAGAGGCCGTTCACCTGCTCTGAATGTGGGAAGAGATTTACTCGTTTTTCTGTCATGACAGCACACCAGAGAATTCATACCGGTGAAAGGCCGTTCACCTGTGCCGAGTGTGGGAAGGGATTCAATCAATCGTACCTGTTGGTGACACACCAGAGAATTCACACCGGGGAGAGGCCGTTCACCTGCGCTGAGTGTGGGAAGGGATTCGCTCATTCATCTACGTTAGCAAGACACCAGAGTATTCACACGGGGCAGAGGCCCTTCAGCTGCTCTGAGTGTGGGAAGGGCTTTGCTCACTTTGATCAGCTGAGAACCCACCAGCGAGTGCACACTGGGGAGAAACCATTTGCCTGTCCCGAATGTGGCAGGGGATTCACTCAAGCCGGCAATCTGAAGAAGCACCGGCAAAGACACACCGGGGAGAGGTCGTCAACCGGTTTTGGGTGTGTGGAGGGGCTCAGCGAGCCGCCCGTGGCAGAGGGAATTACGGTGAGGCACGGCCGCATCCCACGGAACCGGGAACCCGCCTGGAGAGGGAGCTCGCGCCGTGTGCCGCACGCCCGCGCTGCAGCGGACCTGTGCTCTGACGCGGGGCCGGTCAAGTGAGCACAGAGGAAGAGGACTGAACTTTTTACTGCCTTCCCTCACAGTGGAAATTGTTGATTCCGCTGTGGGGGGGACGTTCATGTTAAATTCTATAGTGTGTTGTGTTTTTCTTTTTTATTTTGTATGGATGTATGGAAACCCAAATTCTTCTATGCACAGCACATTGGTTTCAACGCAAGTTATTTAAATGTGCTATATAAATTTAAATTGATTGATTGAGTGAAGTCCGGACTCCATCGCCGGTTACCACGAACAAGGATGGGCCAGAAAGCCGGGGAGACCACACAGGACGAGCACAGCTGCCAAAGAGACCGCCTGTCGTTGCACTCTGCGGTTACCACCGCTGTTCATCACACCAGGACTGAACACGTATCCTCAGTAAGGATTATATTATTGTCATTTGAAAATTTAGTGTCTTCGGTGATTTTATACTATGGTGGTGGATGTGTTACCAAGGTTTTAGACAATAGGTGCAGGAGTAGGCCATTTGGCCCTTTGAGCCAGCACCGCCATTCACTGTGATCATGGCTGATCATCCACAGTCAGTACCCGTTCCTGCCTATTCCCCATATCCCATGACGCCGCTATCTTTAAGAGCCCTACCAAACTCTCTTGATGAAATCATCCAGAGAACCGGCCTCCACTGCCTTCTGAGGCAGAGAATTCCACAGATTCATAACTGCCTGGCTTCATCTCTGCTCTAAATGGCCTACCCCTAATTCTTAATTTTGTTTTGTAACTATTATTTTGTATTGTAATTTAATAAATTATTTTTCATTTTTTTAAGAAAAGGTATTGGCTTCATCTCTGCTCTAAATGGTCTGCCCATAATTCTTAATTTTGTTTTGCAACTATTATTTTGTATCGTAATTGAATAAATTATTTTTGTTTTTTTTTAAGAAAAGGACTGAACCCTGATCACCATTGTTTTGAAGTTGTTATAGCATCCAATAACTGCGTGGAATTTAATATCTTGGATCTAGGACAAATAAATGAGTTATGTTGCAAACCCTGTGTCTCTCTGCATGCAAGTTATATAGAGAGGCCATTCGGCCCAGCTGGCATGACTCCAGTGGAATGTTCTTGTGCTGCCTCTCCCTCTCTTTATTGTGAAACTTGTCATTTGGTTAATGAGTCTGATATTCGGCACTTGTAAGAGTAATGATTTGCAAAAGTAATCGACCAGAGAGGTCGCTTGTCCGTGGACTCTCCACATACTAGACTCTCCACATACTGGACTCTCCACATACTTGGACTCTCCAAGTGGCTGTTGTCCACATTGGGGAACGCTGAGCCGGTGATTTCAGGTCACTTCCATGGCGCCGTCTTTACCCAGAAACCCCCGCGCCGCAGAACCCGCCCTATGTTGCAGGCGATACCAAGCGCGCAGGCGCGGAGAGCCCCGGAAGTGGTGCAGCCAAGGCGCGCGCATGCGGTCCGCGGACAAAAGACTCCGGGGGATCGACGGCGGGTGGGAGCGGGGATCTATATAAATGTATAAACACACAGTAACGGTGTGAAGACAAAACTAAAGCCCCCAAGTCTATGTAGTTCGCAGCTTATTTGGAGCTCGTTGACAAGCCTGACGGTTGTCGGGAAGATGCCGACCAGGCGGCGCATGCGCATCGACTGCACGGTGACGGATAGACCTGTTTCTATCTCGCGGGCGGTTGTGGGTAAAGAGGCGGCCATGGCATCACATACCCGTTACCTTCCATTGCTTGAGTGAGGCTGCACTCAAATTGGAGGAACTGCATCTGATTTGTACAACCCAGCGGTGTGAGCATTGGAATGCTCTCATTTTAAGTAACTGCTTACACTCCCTACCCCTCTTGCCCCCTTCCTCCACCCTAGGCATTTTGCCGTTCTACAGTTCTCCACGTTGTTTCCCTCGCGAGATCATACCTTGCCTTGCCAACAGTGGGTCTACCATGCATCACCCTTCCTGTGGCCATTAATCCTGGACTTTCCTACCCCCAGCTCTTCACACCACCCACCCCCCACCCTATGCTTTCATTCTCAAGAAGGGTCCCAACCTGAAACACCACCAGTCCTTTTCCTCCAGAGTGTAAGCTCCCGAGCGAATTATGAGGTGGTGCTCCTCCAATTTGCATTTGGCCTCACTCCGATAGCAGAGGAGGCCCAGGACAGAGAGGTCAGTGTGGGAATGGGAGGGGAAATAAAAGTGTTTGGCAACCGGGAGATCGTGTAGGCCCAGAGGGACTGAGCAAAGGTGTTTAGTGAACGATCACCTAGTCTATGTATCGTTGTGTAAAAGTCCACACCTGGAACAATAGATACAGTAGATGAGCTTGGAGGAGGTGCAAGTGAACCTCTGCCTGAGCTGAAAGGTCTGTTGGGATCCCTGGACACAATCGAGAGTGGGTGTATAGGGTTGAGGAAGGATCGGTCTCCGCGGAAAGGGGCTGGGGATGGGATTACGTGAGTCGTCGTGGGATCCCGCTGGAGGTGGCGAAAGCGTCGGAGGATTATGTGTTGTATGCGACGGCTGATGGGGTGGAAGGCGAGGACCTTTCACAGGTCCTTTTCACAATGGCAGGCAGTGACTAGTGGGGTACCGCAAGGCTCAGTGCTGCGACCCCAGCTATTTACAATATATATTAATGACCTGGATGAGGGAATTGAAGGCAATATCTCCAAGTTTGTGGATGACACTAAGCTGGGGGGCAGTGTTAGCTGTGAGGAGGATGCTAGGAGACTGCAAGGTGACTTGGATAGGCTGGGTGAGTGGGCAAATGTTTGGCAGATGCAGTATAATGTGGATAAATGTGAGGTTATTCACTTTGGTGGCAAAAACAGGAAAGCAGACTATTATCTGAATAGTGGCCGATTAGGAAAAGGGGAGATGCAGCGAGACCTGGGTGTCATGGTACACCAGTCATTGAAAGTAGGCATGCAGGTGCAGCAGGCAGTGAAGAAAGCGAAATGGTATGTTAGCTTTCATTGCAAAAGGATTTGAGTATAGAAGCAGGGAGGTTCTACTTCAGTTGTATAGGGTCTTGGTGAGACCACACCTGGAGTATTGCGTACAGTTCTGGTCTCCATATCTGAGGAAGGACATTATTGCCATAGGGGGAGTGCAGAGAAGGTTCACCAGACTGATTCCTGGGATGTCAGGACTGTCTTATGAAGAAAGACTGAATAAACTTGGTTTATACTCTCTAGAATATAGGAGATTGAGAGGGGATCTTATAGAAACTTACAAAATTGTTAAGGGGTTGGACAGGCTAGATGCAGGAAGATTGTTCCCGATGTTGGGGAAGTCCAGGACAAGGGGTCACAGCTTAAGGATAAGGGGGAAATCCTTTAAGACTGAGATGAGAAAGACTTTTTTCACACAGAGAGTGGTGAGTCTCAGGAACTCTCTGCCACAGAGGGTAGTTGAGGCCAGTTCATTGGCCATATTTAAGAGGGAGTTAGATGTGGCCCTTGTGGCTAAGGGGATCAGAGGGTATGGAGAGAAGGCAGGTACGGGATACTGAGTTGGATGATCAGCCATGATCATATTGAATGGCGGTGCAGGCTCGAAGGGCCGAATGGCCTACTCCTGCAGCTAATTTCTATGTTTCTATGACTAGGGTGACTCTGTCGCTGTTGCGAATTGGGAGAGGGGGAGCAAGGGCGGAGCTGTGGGAGCATCATATCAATTATGATGGGTGAGGGGAACCCCCGCTCCCGAAATAATTAGGACATCTCTGTTGTCCCGGTATAGTGCTGCATGTCCCTCTTCCTACTCGTCGACTCCCTCCCCCCACAACCTTTGGAACTGACACGGGTGACGGCTGATCAGATTTCACAGAGTGATGGCAATGACTGGAGCGATAGCATCTCTGACTGGCATAGCAGTGGTCGAGGATGTTTGCTTCACTGGTGCTGCAGTGGATGGTGGATATGGAGTGATTTCTTCAGGCTGGCTTTGCTGAAGATGGGGAAAGGCGTCTGACTACGGCGATGGGTGTCTGTTGGCCATGGCGTGCAGCTCCTCCAGTGCTAGGCAGATAGATTAGAGTCTTTGTTTAATACAGTGTGGAAACAGGCTCTTCAGCCCAACCCGCCCACACCGGCCAACAATGCCCCAGCTGCCCTAGTCCCACCTGCCCGCGCTTTGTCCATAAAATCCAAACCTGCCCTATCCATGTACCTGTCCAACTGTTTCTTAAATGATGGGATTGTCCCAGCCTCAACTACCTCCTCTGGCAGCTTGCTTCGTACACCCACCGCCCTCTCGAAAAATTTACCTCTGGGATTCCTAATAAATCTTTTCCCCTTCACCTTGAACCTTGGTCCTCGATTCCCCTACTCTGGGTAAAAGACTCTGTGCATCTTTCTGGGTTGGATGTAGACCGTGTTCATGATGATGAAGGTGAATTCCCTCAGGAAGTGGAAGGGGCGGCACTTCACCACAAGGTGTTCCAGGTGTAAAGTTCAAGCCATGCGTAACCCACCGCTTTGTGACAAGGCTCACCACAGACACTAAAATCACCTCTTCTGACACACTAGTCTTAATCTATTAATGTTTATTGTGAACTCTTTCATTCAAGGTAGAACAACCAGAAGATTTGAGTTGGGGAATTTCAAACTCAACCTATCAGACCCGCAGTGTCGTTCAGTTCGCTAGCACCTTGCGAAGGATTCACTGACTGACGAGACGCCGGGGAGTTCACAGCATGGAGAAATTATCCACCGGCTCTGAGTGTGAGCAGGGGTCCACTCAATCTCCCCACCTGGTGACCCACCAGCAAGATCACACTCTGGGGAAACCATTTGCCACTCCTGATTGTGGGAAGGGATTCACTCAAGCAAGCCACTTGAAGAAGCACCAGCGATTTCACATCAGGGAGAGGCCGTTCACCTGCTGCGAGTGTGGGAAGGGATTCACTCAATCGTCTATGTTGGTGAGACACCAGAGAATTCACCGCGGAGAGAGGCCGTTCGCCTGCACTGAGTGTGGGAAGGGATTCACCCGTTCATCTGCGTTAGTGAGACACCGCAGAATTCACACTGGGGACAGGCCATTCACCTGCTCCGAGTGTGGGAAGGGGTTCATTGACTCATACGCATTGCTGACACACCAGAGAATTCACACTGGGGAGAGGCCATTCACCTGCTCCGAGTGCGGGAAGGGATTTGTTCATTCCTTTGTGTTACTGGCGCACGAGAGAATTCACACCGGGGAGAGGCCATTCATCTGCACTGAGTGTGGGAAGGGATTCACTCGTTCATCTGGGTTAGTGAGACACTGCAAAATTCACACTGGGGAGAGGCCATACATCTGCTCTGATTGTGGGAAGGGATTCGCTCATATGACCAGCTTAATGACCCATCAGAGAATTCACACCGGCGAGAAGCCCTTCAAATGTTCCGAGTGTGGGAAGCGGTTCACTCATTCATTCACATTAATGACGCACCAGAGAGTTCACACTGGGGAGAGTTCATCTGCTCCGAGTGTGGGAAGCGATTCACACAATATTCCCACCTGATGAGCCACCAGAGAGTTCATGCCGTGGAGAAACCAGTTGCCTCTCCCAAGTGTGGGTAGCGTTTCACTGGTAAATCTAACCTGGTGACCCAGCAGATAATTCACACCAGGGAGCGGTCACTCACCTGTTTCATGTGTGGGAAGGGATTCACTTGATTATCTGAGCTGTTGACACCAGCTTGTTCACGCTGGGTTCACATCAATAATCTCACTTGGTCTGCTTATTTCCACCTACACACAATCCACTGTCTTCGTCCATCACTCATACCTAACAGCACTGCTACTCTCATCCACACCCTCGTCGCCTCTCGTATTGATTATTGTAACTCTCTCCTCTCTGGTTTACCCCTCAAGTCCATCCATAAAGTCCAATTGGTCCAGAACTCAGCTGCCCGCATTATCACCAGAACCCCATCCACCGAACACATCGCTCCCATCCTCAAACAATTGCACTGGCTCCCTGTCCAATACCGCATTGATTTTAAGATTCTCCTCCTCACTTTCAAAGACCTCCACAATCTCGCACCTCCATGCCTCTCTGAACTCCCTCAGCCTTACACTCCATCCTGAACTCTCCGATCCTCTTCTTCCTCCCTGCTCTCCACTCCATCTGTCCGCCTGTCCATGATGGGGTTCAGAGCCTTCAGCCATTCTGCCCCTCGCCTCTGGAACTCTCTCCCACATCCATCCGTACCATAGAGTTTCTCCCTACCTTTACAACCTCTCTCAAAACTCACCTATTCAGACAGGCCTATCCTATGTAACTTTCTATCAAATTCATAGATATGTTTTTATTTTGTTTTATTTATGCTTGTTTTACCTGTAAGGTGTCCTTGAGTGTTCTGAAAGGCGCCTATAAATAAAATGCATTTTTATTATTATTATTATTATTTCTTCCTCTTCTGTTTACTCTGGGGAGGGGGGTTGCGTGCTCAGCCCACTGCTGTACTCACTCTATACTCTTGACTGCGTAGCCGGTCATAGTGCGAACTCCATCATCAAGTTCGCTGACAACACCACTGTTGTGGGATGTAACACTGATGGGGATGAGTATAGAAGGGAGATCGAGCGACTGCCCGTATGGTGTCAGCACAATAACCTGGCCCTCAACACCTGCAAAACCAAGGAACTGATTGTGGGCTTTGGAATGAGTAGGATGGGGACCCACAGTCCCGTTTATATCATATGGTTGAAAGGGTCAAGAGCTTCAAATTCCTGGGCGTGCACATCTCTGAAGATCTTTCCTGTTCTGAGAACACTGATGCGCTTCAAATTCCTGGGCATGCACATCTCTGAAGATCTTTCCTGGTCTGAGAACACTGATGCAATTATTAAGAAAGCACATCAGCGCCTCTACTTCCTGAGAAGATTACGGAGAGTCGGTTCGTCAAGGAGGACTCTCTCTAACTTCTACAGGTGCACAGTAGAGAGCATGCTGACCGGTTGCATCGTGGCTTGGTTCGGCAACTTGAGCGCCCTGGAGAGGAAAAGACTACAAAAAGTAGTAAACACTGCCCAGTCCATCATCCGCTCTGACCTCCCTTCCATCGAGGGGATCTATCGCAGTCGCTGCCTCAAAGAAGCTGGCAGTATCATCAAGGACCCACACCACCCTGGCCACACACTCATCTCCCTGCTACCTTCAGGTAGAAGGTACAGGAGCATGAAGACTGCAACGACCAGGTTCAGGAATAGCTACTTCCCCACAGCCATCAGGCTATTAAACTTGGCTCGGACAAAACTCAGGCCTTATTGAAGTCCCCAGCAATGGTGGTAAATGCCTCGGGGTAAGACGTCTGGTGTTTGTTGACCACGGCGTGCAGCTCCTCCAGTGCCAGACGGACGTCTGCCCGTCGTGGGATGTAGACCGCGGTCAGGATGATGGAGGTGAATTCCCTCGGAAGGTAGAAGGGACGGCACTTCACCGCCAGATGTTCGAGGTGTGGAGAGCAGGAGTTGGACAGGATTGCCATGTCTGAGCACCACGCAGAGTTGACCACGAGGCAGACACCCCCTCTCACTTTCCCCGATGCCAGTGTACGGTCCATGCGGTGGATGGAGAACCCTTCAGGCTGGACCGCTGAGTCTGGGGAGCTGGGGGTGAGCCATGTCTCTGTGAAACAGAACAGAGAGCATTCCCTCAGCTCCCTTTGATAAATACCCTTGTCCTCCACTTTGTTTTCATGGGACTGTACATTGGCCAGTAGGATAGTAGGGAGAGGGGGCTGAAGTCCCCTGCGCTTCAGTCTGACCTGAAGCCCAGCCCGCCGGCCACTTTTCCAGACACAATGGAGGCTTCCCCTTTGTTTCCAGGTACTGGGTTGACTGTACCTGCTGTTTCTGCGAACCTGCGCTGGAACAGGAATTCCCTCACAGACGGCATGCCATTATCTGTTATTTGCACTTTATCAGTTTATTTATTCATGTGTGTATATATTTATATAATGGTATATGGACACACTGATCTGTTTTGTAGTCAATGCCTACTATGTTCTGTTGTGCTGAAGCAAAACAAGAATTTCATTATCCTATCAGGGACACATAACAATAAACTCTCTTGAACTCTTGAACTTGAAAACTGATCCTGGTTCATGAGAAACATAGATGGAATTTACGGTACATGTACGTGCGAAGGTTTTCACAAGTAATCGAACACGTCGTTGGTGAGAGGTCGCTGTGGTTAAATTGACCTGATATCAGGTTACTTCTATGGCGCCCTCTTTATCCAGAAACCCCCGCGCCCCAGAACTCGCCCTATGTTGCTGGTGATACCAAATACGCAGGCGCGGAGAGCCCGGAAGTGATGCGGTCCGCGGACAAAAGACTCCGGGGGATCGGCGGCGGGTGGGAGCGGGGATCCGGGCGCGGGATCAGTCAGCACCGAGGCCCGGCCTGAGGACGGTGCGGCCCCCGGCTCCGGGAGAAATCGGTGCGGCCCTCGGGGACACATAAAATATATAATCACACAATAACGGTGTGAAGACAAAACCAAAGCCCCCAAGTCTGGACAGAATCGAGGGAGGAGGGACGGGGACAGGCGTTGCAACTTCTGCGGTCGCAGGTACCTGGGGAGGGAGCAGTTTGGGTGGGAAAAGGATGAGTTAACCATGGGGAGGAGGGAACGGTCTCTGCGGAAAGTCTCTTCCTACTCGTCGCCCCCCGACCTCTGGAACTGAGGCGGGCGGCGGCTGATCAGATTCCCCAGAGTGATGGCAAGGGATGGAGCGATTGGCATCTCTGACTGGACTAGCAGTGGTCGAGGATGTTTGCTCCTCTGGTGCAGCAGTGGACAGTGGGTCGGGAGTGATTTCTTCAAGCTGGCTTGGCTGAAGATGGGGAAAGGTGTGACTATGTTGACTGGTGTTTGTTGGCCATGGAGTGCAGCCAGTGCTAGACAGATGTCTTCCTGGGTTGGATGCAGACTGTGGCCACGAAGATGGAGGTGAAGACCAAGCCATGCGTAACCCACCGCTTTGTGCCAAGGCTCGCCGTTGACACTAAAATCACCTCTTTTGACACACTAGTCTTAATCTATTAATGTTTATTGTGAACTCTTTTATTCAAGGTAGAACAAGCAGAAGATTTGTGTTGGGAGATCTCAAACTCAGCTCATCAGATCCGCAGTGTCGTTCAGTTCACCAGCACCTTGCGAGGGATTCACTGAGCTGACGAGACGCCGGGGAGTTCACAGCATGGAGAAATTATCCACCAGCTCTGAGGGGTCCACTCAATCTCCCCACCAGCAAGATCACGCTCTGCGGAAACCATTTACCTGTCCCGATTGTGGGAAGGGATTCACTCAAGCAAGCCAGTTGAAGAGGCACCAGCTAATTCACGCAGAGGAGAGGCCGTTCACCTGCTCTGAGTGTGGGAAGGGATTCACTCAATCGTATACGTTACTGAGACATCAGAGAATTCACACTGGGGAGAGGCCATTCACCTGCTCTGAATGTGGGAAGGGGTTTCATTGACTCGTACGCATTGCAGACACACCAGATAATTCACAGCGGGGAGAGCCCGTACACCTGCTCTGAGTGTGGGAAGGGATTCAATCATAACTTTGCATTGGTGGCGCACCGGAAAATTCACACCGGGGCGAGGCCGTTCACCTGCTCCGAGTGTGGGAAGGGGTTCATTGACTCGTACACATTGCAGACACACCAGAGAACTCACACTGGGGAGAGGCCATTCACCTGTGCCGAGTGCGGGAAGGGATTTGTTTATTCCTTTGTGTTATTGGCGCACGAGAGAATTCACACCGGAGAGAGACCGTTCACCTGCACTGAGTGTGGGAAGGGATTCATTCGTTCATCTGCGTTACTGAGACACCGCAGAATTCACACTGGGGAGAGGCCGTTCATCTGCTCCGAGTGTGGGAAGGGGTTCAGTGACTCGTTTGCATTGGTGTCACACCAGAGAATTCACACTGGGGAGAGGCCATTCATCTGTTCTAATTGTGGCAAGGGATTCGCTTATCTGAGCAGCTTGAAGACACATCAGCGAATTCACACCGGCGAGAAGCCCTTCAACTGCTCCGAGTGTGGGAAGCAATTCACACAATCCTCCCACCTGATGACCCACCAGCGAGTTCACGCTGTGGAGAAACCAGTTGCCTCTCCCAACTGTGGGTAGTTTCACTGGTAAATCTAACCTGGTGACCCAGCAGAGAATTCACACTGGGGGAAAGACCACTCACCTGTTTAGTTTGTGGGAAAGGATTCACTTGATTATCTGAAATGTTGACACCAGCTCGTTCACGCTGGGTGGGGGCGCAGTTATTTGAAGTAAGTTTTTGGTTCACTGTTTAACCATCAAGTTTGCTGAGTCCAGTTGCAAGTCCACAAGCGACTGCTGGTGTTGGACTGTGCGGGTACTGCTGATGTTCATCACACCCAGGACTAAACCTTGGTCGCTGGACACAGTTGGGGTTTGTTCCGATGTTAGTAATTCCTATAGGTAGTCGGGAATTTAATATCTTGGATCGCTTGAACCTACAAGATTAATTTCCAGGATGGCAGGACTGTCATATGCTGAGAGAATATCAGGCTATTAAACACAACAAATAAGCTCTGAGCTCTGAACTGCAAAAGACTATTATTATTAGTTATTTGCACTATATTTGTTATTTATTGATTTTTTTTTTCCTGTTATGTACAATGTTTACATATTCACATATTCTGTTGTGCTGCAGCAAGTAAGAATTTAATTGTCCTGTCTGGGACATATGATAATAAAACACTCTTGACTCTTGAGTCTGCTGACTTCTCTGCCTCAGAGGGCGGTGGAGGCCGGTTCTCTGGATACCTTCAACAGAGAACTAGATAGGGCTCTTAAAGATAGAGGAGTCAGGGGATATGGGTAGAAGGCAGGAACGGGGTACTGATTGGGGATGATCAGCATTAATCAAATTGAATGGTGGTGCTGGCTCGAAGGGACAAATAGCCTACTCCTGCACCTATTGTCTATTAGTGACAAATAAATAAGTTCTGTTGAAAACCCTGTGTCTCTCAATATACAATGTACATTGAGAGGCCATTCGGCCCATCAAGTCATGCCAGTCTTTCTGTTATGATGACTCCTCTGGAATGTTCTTGTATTTCTTTCTCCTCTGTGTACTCTGGGGAGGGAGGGTGAAAACTGCCATTGCTTCATGAGTAACATAGTTGGAATTTCCCGCACTTGTATCACGTCGTTTGTGAGAGGTCGCTGTGTTACATTGACTGCCCGCCCTCCACATACGAGGACCAAGTGGCTGTTCGTTGGGGAGCGGTGAACCGGTGATTACAGATCATGTCCATGGCGCCCTGTTTACCCAGAAACCCCCGCGCCGCAGAACTCGCCCTATGTTGCAGGCGTTACCAAGCGCGCAGGCGCGGAGAGCCCCGGAAGTGGGAGCGGCCAAGGCACGCATACGGTCCGCGGACAAAAGACTCCGGAGGATCGGCGGCGGGCTGGGAGCGGGGATCCGGGCGCGGGATCAGTCAGCACCGAGGCCGGCCTGAGGACGGAGCGGCCCCCGGCTGCGGGGAGAATCGGTGCGGCCCCGGGGACACGGTGGCCGGCACCTGGGGACGGTGCCGGGCCTCCCCCCTCAAGTTTTGGACTCCTTTCTATCGGCGAAACCAAACGCAGGCTCGGCGGGAGCCAAACACTTTAAAACTCTCCTTCTCCCATCCCCACACCGACCTTTCTGTCCTGTGTGGGTGAAGAGGTGGCCTGGGGTAACGTCGAGACCCCTTCTCGCCGAACTGAAGAGGGTGTTTGAAATCACAAACATGGATTTCTCTTGAAAACACAAACACAAACTCTGGAGTTTAGGATGAGACGGGAAACTTAGTGAAGCACAAACATTATTAAGGGTTTGGACACGCTTGAGGCAGGAAACATGTTCCCGTTGTTGGGGAGTCCAGAACCAGGGGCCACAGTTTAAGAATAAGGAGTAAGCCATTTAGAATGGAGACGAGGAAACACTTTTCACACAGAAAGTTGTGAGCAAAGATTATAGAGGAGCTTTGGTTGCGAGTCTGGAGTTCTCTGCCTCAGAGGGCGGTGGAGGCCGGTTCTCTGGATACTTTCAAGAGAGAGCTAGATAGGGCTCTTAAAGATATAGTGGAGTCAGGGGATATGGGTTAGAAGGCAGGAACGGGGTACTGATTGGGGATGATAGCCATGTTCACGTTGAATGGCGGTGCTGCCTTGAAGGGCCGAATGGTCTACTCCTGCACCTGTCTATTGGCTATTACATCCCCACCAAAGATGATCTGAAGGAATGAGGAACTGCATGTGCTGGTTTCCCAAGTAACACATCCGATCAGAAGAAACGCCCTGATCAAGTATCACCCATCCACGTTCTTGGGAGATGTTTGCCTGAACTGATGACTTACTTCAGAACTTTGAGTCTATTCATCCCCAGATTATGATCACCTACCCGGGACCTCCAACGAGATTGCCATCGGTCAAGTTCACCACCATCACCTGGGGGTGGGTCACCCGTGACCCTAGTGGCCACCTAGACCAGCCACCGGGAATGCGGTGTTTGCTCATAGTTGGGGGATGTGGGACTTGCCGCAAACAGGTGAGGAGTGAAAACTGGCCCAATCACTGTTGGAGGTGTGACGGAAATGGTCACCTTCACTGCAGACAGAAAGAAAGTTGTGAACTTGATGATGAGCCCAGACAGAAGATGAGGCTTGTTCCCTCAGCTTGGTTCTTCTTCTTGGTTTCCTGGTCTTCCAAAAATATTCCAAATGGAATTTAAACTGAAGCTGGTGGACGGTGGACTTAGCAAAAAGGGTCTTGGGGAAAAAAAGAGCTACCTTAAATTTAGTTGTGTCTGGTTGGATAACTATGGTAGGGTGAAGACTATTATACAATAGACAATAGTTGCAGGAGTAGGCATTTGGCCCTTCGAGCCAGCAATCCGCCATTCAATGTGATGATGGCTGATGCTTTAATTCCATGCTTTAATTGTGCAGGGGAAGAATGAATTGCTGTACACATCTGTCTTGTACTCGCTAGAATTTAGAAGATTGAGGGGGATCTTATAGAAACTTACAAAATTCTTAAGGGGTTTGGACAGGCTAGATGCACGAAGATTGTTCCCAATGTGGAGAAGTCCAGAACAAGGGTCACAGACTAAGGATAAGGGGGAATTCCTAGCCGAGATGAGGAAAACATTTTTCACACAGAGAGTGGTGAGTCTCTGGAAATCTCTGCCACAGAAGGAAGTTGAGGGCCAGTTCATTGGCTATATTTAAGAGGGAAGTTGGAGATGTGGCCCTTGTGGCTAAAGGGATCAGGGGGTATGGAGAGAAGGCAGGTATCAGGATACTGAGTTTGATGATCAGCCATGATCATATTGAATGGCGGTGCAGGCTCAAAGGACCAAATGGCCTACTCCTGCACCCATTTTTCTATATTTCTATGTCTTGGTAGCTGGTATCTCAAATTGGATCGAATGCCCTTGTCTGCTCCTAATAGGTTTTGGGTTTGGTAATCTATGTCGAGCTGACCATTTAACATTTGTAAAAACAGGTCAAACGTGAGCTTTATGTCTGTCTTGGCGACGGTTCCACCCCGACCAGTGAATTCAGAAGTTTGGTAACACTCGCCTCTCTCTCAAGTTATTTGTAAACAAATCGAGTTGCCTGTCTTTGGACACGTTCGTTGGAAGGTTACTTTCAGCCTTGCTGTCATAATGTGAACTATTGACCTTTACCTGCTCATGTTTATGGTGAACTCTTTTTTTTTCAGGGTAGGACCAGCAGAGGATATTGTGTATTGGAATCTCAAACTTGTTGAGTTCACCAGTACCTGTCCATGAGAGATTCACTGTGTCAGCTGAGCTAACAAGACGCCGGTGAGATTTTGGAGCATGGAGAAATTATTCGCTGGCTCCGATGTGGCAGGAATTCACTACATTTGCCCAACAGGATAACACATCAGCGAGTTCACAGCGGGAGAGGCCCTTCAACTGTTCGAGTGTGGGAAGCGATTTTCCCTGTCGTCTGCGTTACTGAGACATCAGAGGATTCACTCTGGTGAGAGGCCTTTCTCCTGCTGTGAGTGTGGGAAGGGATTCCCTCAAAAATCTGTGCTACTGGAACACCAGCGAGCTCACAGTGGGGAGAGGCCCTTCACCTGCTCTGAATGTGGGAAGGGATTTACTGCGTTCATCTCCGTTACTGAGACACCAGAGAATTCACACGGGAGAGAGGGCCGTTCACCTGCTCCGAGTGCGGGAAGGGATTTAGCCAATCTTCCCACCTGGTGTCCCACCAGCGAGTTCACTGTGGAGAAACCTTTGCTTGTCCCGATGTGGGAAGGGATTCACTCAAGCAAGCAACCTGAAGACCCCAGCGAATTCACACCGGGGAGAGGCCGTTTCACCTGCTCCGAGTGTGGGAAAGGTTCACTCAATCATGGCTTTACAAAGACATCTCAGCGTTCACACTGGGGAGAGGCCGTTCACATGCTCTGAGTGTGGAAGGGGATTCTCTCAGTCGTCTGTGTTACTGGGACACCAAGAATTCCACGCTGGGGTGAGGCGTTCACCTGCTGTGATTGTGGCAAGGGCTTCACTCACTTTGCCACCCAGATAACACATCAACGAGTTTTCACACTGGAGAGAAGCCGTTCAACTGTTGCGAGTGTGGGAAGCGATTCACTCTGTCTTCTGCGTTACTGAAACACCAGAGAATTCACTCTGGAGGAGCGGCCGTTCACCTGCGCGAGTGTGGGAAGGGATACACTCAAAAATCTGTGCTACTGGAACACCAGAGAATTCACTCAGGGGAGAGGCCGTTCACCTGCTCTGAGTGTGGGAAGAAATTCACTCAATCTTCTCACCTGAAACCCACCAGCGACTTCACAAACAAGGCCTTCCATCACAGTGAGGAGGCCTTGTGGACTCACTGTGGTGCATGTTAAACTGTGTTGAGTGTGTGTTTTTGTGTATTTATGCTGTGTTATGACTGCAAGGTTTAAACCATTTTGTTGAACGTAAATGTGTAATGACAATAAAATTGAATCTAAATCTGGAGAAACCATTTGCCTCTCCCAACCGTGGGTAAGGGTTTCACAGTAAGTAACCGGGTGACCCCCAGAGAATTCATGTTGGGGAGAGGGCATTCACTGTTTAGTGTGTGGGCTGGGATTTACTTGAATATCTGAACAATTGACACACCACCTGGGGGATGAAAGTTTATATAAGTTCCTGGTACGTTTAGAGATTAGAGATACAGTGCGGAAACAAGCCCTTCGGCCCACCAAGTCCGCGCCGAGCAGAAATTCCCGCATATTAGCACTATCCTACACCCACTAGGGACAATGTTTACACATGCCAATTAACCTACAAACCTGTACGTCTTTGGAGTGTGGGAGGAAACTGAGGATCTCAGAGAAAACCCAAGCAGATTAGGGGGAGAACATACAGACAGCACCCGTAGTCAGGATCGAACCTGGGTCACCGGGCGCTGCATTCGCTGGAAGGCAGCAACTCTAACCAAGCTGCGCCACATCATTAATTGAATTGGACAAGATGAAAGAAGCCGATAAGAAGTAAGAGCAATCAATATTGCTCTTGTGTTTTGTTCCTACAAAATGCTACTACATTCCCAGACAGAAAACACAGACATCCAGGCGATATCCTGGATGCAAGTTGTTTTGGGCACGAATCTGACGATCTTCTCTGCAGCTGGGCAACAAGAGATGCCGATTGCCACATCCACACACTCTTTCATTACCTTGTTTAATTCCAAACATAATTAAGTATCTGAGATTTTTAAGTTTTCTTCTACATTTCCCTCCTTGTTGAGCTTTTATGATCAACAACTTATACTTAGTTTTATTGCCGTTCGGAAATGGTGGGATAGGGCGGTAAGGGCGCATACTTAGGCATTCCTCTTCGTAATAATCATCATCCTCCATTTGTCCTTGTACAATATTTTAACTTGTTTTCTTAGCAGATCCCGTCATTATGGGGGCAGGATAAAGCCTGGCAGGTGGCTCATGGTGGACACATAGTGCTGGAGAAACTCAGCTGGTCAGGCGGCATCACTGGAGAACAGATTAGGTGTGGCATGGTAGATTGGCAGATGGCTGAATTCGCCAACATGAGGGACCCACGCCTCCTGTATCTGTTACCCACCCCTTTCTATCCCCACCCAGGTGCTCCCCCACACCCTTCTTTGCGAGGTAAGCACATACCCTGGGCCCCCTTGTTATTCAGGTCCGAGTGGAGCCTCAGCACCGGCGGTGGAGCTTCGCAGGGTAGATGAGAGAGTGGGGGGGGGGGGGTCCTGGGGGGGGCCGCTGTGAGGGGGGAGGGATGTACAATGGAGGACCCAGTGTGTGATAACCACTGTGGGGGGTTTGGAGGAGATTACAAAGGAGTCCAGCATACTTTGTAACTTGGTCAGAAAGAACCGTAACGTGTACTACAATTTGCATGGAATTGGGTATGCAAGCAAAGAAATTTCACTGTGCCTTGACAATAAAGTATTCCATTCATGACTCCCAACATAAGAGATTATCATTCGATTGGGGTCAGTGTTTGATGTGGATAGAGAACTGGCTGGCAGACAGGAAGCAAAGAGTAAGAGTAAATGGGTCATTTTCAAATGGCAGGCAGTGAACTATGGGGTACCGCAAGGCTCAGTGCTGGGACCCCAGCATTACAATATAATTAATGATCTGATGAGGGAATTGAATGCGACATCTCCAGTTTGCGGATGACACGAAGCTGGGGGACAGTGTTAGCTGTGAAGTAGGATGCTAGAGGCTGAGCAAGGTGACTTGGATAGGTTGGGTGAGTGGCACATGCATGGCAGATGCAGTATAATGTGGATAAATGTGAGGTTATCCACATTGGCGGCAAAAACAGGAGGGTAGACTATTATCTGAATGGTGGCCCATTAGGAAAGGGGAGATGCAAAGAGACCTGGATGTCAAGGTACACCAGTCCTTTGACAAGTAGGCATGCAGGTGCAGCAGCTGTGAAGAAAGCAATGTAATGTGGCATTCATAGCAAAATAGTTTGAGTACAAGAGCAGGAGGTCTACTTGCTGTGTACAGGGTCTTGTGAGGGCCACCCCTGGAGTTGCATACAGTTTGTCTCCTCTAATCTGAGGAAAGGACATTCTTGCCATATAGAAAGGAGTACAGAGAAGGTTCACCAGACTGATCCTGGTATGGCAGACTTTTCCATATGAAGAAAAAACTGGAGTAGACTCGGCTTGTACTTGCTGGAAATTGGAGATTGAGGGGGATCTTATAGAGACTTACAAAATTCTTAAGGGATTTGGACAGGCTAGATGCAGAAGATTGTTCCCAAAGTTAGGGTAACTCCAGAACAATGGGTCGCAGTTTAAGGATAAGGGGGAAGTCTTTTAGGACCGAGATGAGAAGATCATTTTTACACAGAGAGTGGGAATTCTCTGCTACAGAAGGTAGTTGAGGCCAGTTCATTGGCTATATTTAAGAGGGAGTTAGATGTGGCCCTTGTGGCTAAAGGGATCAGGGGGTATGGAGAGAAGGCAGGTACAGGATACTGAGTTGGATGGTCAGCCATGATCATATTGAATGGCGGTGCAGGCTCAAAGGGCCTACTCCTGCACCTATTTTCTATGATTCTAAGAACCTCGACCCACTGCAGTTCACTACCGCTATAAACAGATCAACGGTGGATGCGATCTCACTGGCTCTCCACTCTGCTCTGGACCACTTGGACACAAAAACCCATATGCATTGACTACAGCTCGGCATTTAATACAATCAACCCCTCCAAGCTGGTATTCCAAGCTCTCAGATCTGGGTCCCTGCGCATCCCTCTGCAATTGGATCCCTCAACTTCCTCAGCCACAGACCACAGTCCTCAATTACAATCAGCCCGGGAGCACCTCAAGGCAGCATGCTCAAGCCCCTGCTAATACTCACTCTATACTCATGACTGCATAGCTGGTCATAGTGCGAACTCCATCATCAGGTTCGCTGACGACACCACTGTTGTGAGGACATATCATTGATGAGATGTGTCAGAGTATGGAAGTGAGATCGACCGTTTGATCAAATGGTCCTAGCACAATAACCTGGCTCTCAAACACCAGCAAAACCAAGGAACTGATTGTAGACTTTGGAAGGGGTAGGATAGGGACCCACAATCCCATTTATATCAACGGGGTGATGGAAAGGGCCAAGAACCCTTCAATTCCTGTGTGATTTCCGAAGATCCCTCCTGGTCCCAGCACACTGATGCAATTATAAAGTTCCGAAAGTGGCGGCTCGCCTGCCGAGTCCCCCGTTTGTCTTTTTTTCCTTTTTTGTTTTATTTTGTCCGCTGTTACGGTTTATTTCGGTTTATTTTAGTTGTGTATGTTTTTGGGGGGGGTGGGTGAAACTTGTTTTTTGGCTCTTTGGCCGTCTGCGGGGCTGTTGTTGGCGTTGCGACCTCCACAACTTCCGACTGGACTAGTTGGAGACTCAGAGGCTCGGCCATCCGGGGCCCAGTGGTCTCGGACCGTGGGCCCAGTGGACGCATCGTAGGGAGCTCGCAGGTCACAGGTTGGTGACCTGTTTTTCTTCCCGGAGCTCCCGCAACAACAGCTGCATCCGCTGGACTGGAGGCGGAAGCTTCGACTGCCCCGGGCCGTGGTGTTTGCACACGGCTCGTTCGCACAGCTCGGATGCCGGCCGCTGGACTCACCATCGCCGGCGTCTGGGTCACAACATCGGAGGCCTGATCGCCTCAGCGCAGAGGGAGAGCAAGGAGGGAAGAGACATGGAACTTTGGGACTTTGTGCCTTCCCATCCAGTGAGGAGGTGCCTGTAGTGTGGACTCACTGTGGTGGATGTGAAACTGTGTTGAGTGTGTTTTTGATTATTTATTCTATGTATGACTGCAGGCTAAACCATTTCGTTGTACTGAAAAGTGCCATGACAATAAATTGAATCTGAATTTGAATAAAGAAGGCACATCAGCGCCTCTACTTCCTGAGAAGAATTACGGAGAGTCAGTATGTCAAAATTCAATTACTAGATCTAAAAACATCTTTCCATTCTTAAGAAAAGGTTAAATAGCCCCTAAAAAAAGTGTCCAAATAACATTCACACAAAAATTCACAATATATAAACATGATTTTTTTAAATCTCACTTTTGTCATTGAATTTATATGCCAAAAGGAAGGAATTTAATGTTTAAGTCCCATAAATTAATCCAAAACATCCACTCTCAAGATAATCAAAATTTATCATTTTTTTAACACATACTTCTGACTAAAACTGTAATGTGTGTATTTTAATATGAAAATATTGATCATAGTTAGACAACAACACAAAATATAGATAATTTAGAGATGTTCTTATGACATGATTGTGCAAAAAAAAGAATTTGGATATCTTGAGAGTGGTTGTTTCTGCTGGAATGTGATCGATTGGAGAATGTGGCCACTACGCTCATATCGACAGGCAAGATAAGGCCGATTCATATCAGGCACTAAATAATGATTCGTATCAGGGCCTAAATCGCATCATAAGATTAAAATGAACCCACACCAAAAAGCAAGTAATATGTTAAATAAACTACATTCCTTTTGTGTTGTCCTGCACTTGCGATCCGTGATGTTGAATGCGTTAGAAGTTGAGTTTAACTTAAATCCAGCGATGCAATCGACCAGCAACATTTTTTTAAAACGGGAGCAGGATCGCAGAACAAATTTTTTTCATCAACTAGCAGTCCGAACAAATTCCTTCCCGACAATCAATACAAACCTACATTTTAATCCCGCCCACATCGAAATCCTCCGGAATCGCAACGCACAGGAAGCAGGCAGATCTGGAGCACCTCTGATGGTAGTGTTTTGTAACAACGCTAAGAGATGAAGCTAGTCCCACAATGAGTTACTCCAGCATTTTATGTGTATTCATGATTTTATTTTTTAATTGTCAAAACTGGCTTTATTTCGAGAAATAAAATATTTCCCTTACATGATCCTTACAAAACTCCACCCGACATTCTCGGAGGCTATACATACATTCAATACTACTGTTCGCACAAATTACATAATTTTTAACCCACACCCCCTTGTCACTCATAATTATAATCACGCAAGAAGACCGACCACAGTGCAGAGGAACAGGAGTGAAGGAATAAACATTCAGTGCAAGATAAAATCCAGCAAAGACCTGTTTAAAGCTAGTCTGAGGGTCCTCTACCTGTGGCGTTCAATGGCATTGCCATCGTCATGATGTCATGCACCATCAATCCCCTAGGGGTGGGTCAGCCATGACCAGAATGTCCATTGGACCGTGCCACGGAAACACTGTGTTGCTCACAGTGGGGATGTGGGACTGCCCAACGGGTGAGGAGGGGAAAACCTGGGCAATCACGGGTGGAGGCGTGAGTCGGCAGAAATGGCCCACTCTAGTGAAGACTGAAAGAAAGCCGGCAAACTTGATGTTGAACCCAGACATAAGGTGAAGGCTTGTTCCCCAGCTCTCTGTCACAGTGTGACGTCGTCCTTCAATCGTGGAGACAAATTGACCTTGTCTGAAGAAGGGTCTCGACCCCGAAATGTCGCCTATTCCTTTCTCTCCATAGATGCTGCCTCAGCCGCTGAGTGTCTCCAGCATTTTTTGTCTAGTTTAGTTTTTCCAGTATCTTAGGAAGAACCTTTTTTTTATTCTTCCTTTTTTCTCTTTTTCTCTCATCCCCCTTCCTGGTTTTTTTTTTTTTTTTTTATATTATTATTCCCCCTCCCCCCCCCTTTTTTTTACATTATATATATATTATACCCCCGTTAAAATATTGTAAGGAATAGTAATTCCCTAATTCCAGGAGCTGGTCGTGTTGATAACATCGATGACGGAAGTCGTTAGATATATAGTCATCTTAATATGGCTGGCACAAACTACATCGAGTCTAGATGTAGTTCTTTTTTCCTTTACACACAGTACTTCTATTTATTTTCTTTCTATCTTTTATATCTATAGTAAATTTTTGGTTTGATTGGAGTAATATAATGTACCAAGGGAGATATATTCATGAGGGGGCAAAAAGAGATTTAAACTACATCCACTCGGGTTCAGTGTAAGTTGGGTTTATCGCGCTGATCCTTAGATCCTGCAGATGATCCCCATAAATCTAAAATGCAAGACTTAAAAAAGAAATACGGGGAATGATGGATTAAAATTCTGCAGTTGAATGTTAAAGGTATTAATGAACCGATAAAGAGAGGAAAAGTATTGACATACTTTAAAGGCAAGTAAAGCTGATGTAATTTACATTCAAGAGACCCATCTAAAAAACAGAGGCCGGAAAACAGGTTTGAAAGCTAAATGGATAGAAAAATAAAAATATATCACTCTTCTTTTACACATAAATCAAGAGGCGTAGCAATATTATTTCGTAAAGGTACTTTATTTAAGCATCATTATACTATAGATAGATAAAGATGGTAGATATATTATTTGTGATAGGAGAATTAAATACAGAAAAGTAATTCTTGTTTAATATATATGGACCAAATTTTTTGATAGTTCCATTGTTTTTTAAAAAAAGTATTTCATAATATTCCGGAATTAATACAATATAATTTGATAATTGGTGGAGATTTCAACTGTACATTAGACCCTTACTTAGACAGATCTACAAAACAAAGAAAAAACAACTCACGTACTAGTGATTTGCTAAATGCATATATGCAAACAACCCAACATTAAAGATGTTTTGGAGAACAGTAAAAACCTACAGGACGAGAATATTCTTTTTACTCCCCAGTACATAAAACTTACTCAAGAATAGATTATTTTTGGGTGGATGCAAAACTTATCTCTCACTACTTATGAAGCTAAATATGATAATATAATAATCTCAGATCACGCTCCAGTAACGTTTAAAATTAAATTAATAATAAAATAGAAAATTTAAGACAGTGAAATTTAAAACCCACAAATTTTAAAAAACAAAATCCACCAGGAATATATCATAAAACTCAAATTAAAACTTTTTTGAAATAAATGAATCAACCAGAGATATCGCGTTCTTTATTGTGGGAAACATTTAAGGCAATAATCTTCGAGGAATAATGATTTCTTCACAGCATTTGACAATAAAAAGACTCGGAAAGAACAACAAGATCTAGAAAAGGAGATTAAGAATTAGATAATACAGAATGCAATAAAACCAGATACGACATTACATAATAAAATTGTTATATTGAAATATAAATTAAATAAAATATATACAGATCAAGTGATAAAATTTTACCAACATACTAAACAATTACAGTTTGAATTTGGGGATAAGCCCCAAAAACTGCTGGCTCGGACAATTAAGGAAAATTGAAGCGGAAAAAATTATACATAGATTTAAATCACAAAATGGTGATTTATTAATACAACCTAAAGATATTAATGAAAGATTTATGCAATATTATAAAAAATTTATACACTGCAATAAAACAACATAAGTAAAATAGAAATAGATGCATTTATAAAAAAATGTAACTTGAAAGGACTGGATTTACCCAAAATAGAAAATTATTAAATGCTGATATTTCAATAAATGAAATTAAAGAATCTATTAGATCATTAAAAAACGTAAAACACCAGGACCTGATGGTATAGGTTCGGAATTTTATAAAACATTTCATGAATATATAGTTCCATATTTAAAATCACTATATGAACAGATATATACAGAACAGAAGCTTCCAGATACATTGAACGAAAATCGATTATAACACTCATACCTAAAATAAATAAAGACTTAGACGAACCAGATCATATAGAGCAATAGCTCTATTAAATACAGATCAAAAGATATAACAACAATATTATTTAGCAAAAAGATTGAGTTCAAATTGTTGAAGAAGAATTAATACATCCGATCAAACTGGATTTATACCAAAAACGATATTCTCATATAATCTAAGACGATTGTTTAATATTATATATTCGAAAAGAAAGTGATAAAAAAGATTTAGTAGTTATTTCGCTTGATGCCAGAAAAGGCTTTTGACCAAGTGGAATGGCCCTATTTATTTTCGGTGATGGAAGCTTTTTAATTAGGAGAGGAGTTTTATTACTTTGATTAAATTATTATATGCAAATCCCCAATAGCTAGAATAACAACAAATCGAATGTATCAATTAAATTTTAATTTATCACGATGTTGTAGGCAAGGTGCCCTTTTATCACCTTTATTGTTTGCATTAGCAATAGAACCACTTGCTCAGAAAGGGTAAGACTACACCCGGAAATATATGGATATGATACCGCAAATACTAAGAATAAAATTTCCTTATATGCAGATGATGTATTACTTTATATCACTCAACCAGAAATAAGTATTCGAAATTTGTTAAAACTAATAACGGAATTCGCATCACTTCAGGATACAGTATTAATAGGAATAAAAGTGAACTTATGCCTATAACAATGAAAAGTTACATAGATTTACAACAATTTCCTTTTAAGATAACAAATGAAAATATTAAATATCTTGGATTTTTGTTACAAAAAGATTTAATTCTCTATTTAAATCTAATTTTCCCCCATTACTAGATAAATTTAAATAAGAATATTTCATACTGGAAAAGTTTACCTATTTCGATGATAGGGAAAATTAATGCAATAAAAATGATTTTCTTCCACAATTATTATAAGTTTATTTCAATTAATCCCGATATAAACTTCCAAAAATTTTTTTTAAAAAAGTAGATTCTTAATTACGAATTTTATTGTGGGATTATATTAGATTCATAGAATAAATATAAAAAACATTTATGTAAGTCTAAAATAAATGGAGGATTAGCGTTAACCAAACTTGATGTTTTATTACTGGCAGTTTAATATTAAAAACATGAATTTTTGGTTAGGAGAAATAGATAATAAACCAAATTGGTTAAGTATGGAAGAAGAAGATTGTTATCCATTAGAAATTAGCTCTATAATATTTGCTAATATTAATGTAGCTAAGAAAGTTTATAGTGAAAAATCCGATAATAGAAAATGGAATCCGCATAAGGAAACAAATAAAGAAGCATTAAAACTAAAATCTATACCAATAAGTCTTAAGATTGTTAATAATTTTATGTAAGTTAAACCTTCGATTTTGGATAAGGCTGCTTTTTACAATGGAAAAATAAAGGAATTTCTAAGATGGGTGATCTTTAAGGAAAATACTTTTCTTTCATTTCAAAGTTGCAAACAAATTTATGCTACATAATAAAGAAATATTTCAGAATATTTACAAATTAGAAACATGCCTCTGTAAAATATATATGAATTTAGAAATAGAAAAATAGAAAATTTTAGATGAATGTTTGAATAAACATCCAAATATGGAAAAAATGATATTCATATATATATAATATTTTACTGGAAAACGATACTCCATCAACAGAAATATACAGAGAATCTTGGGAAAAGGAATTAGGCCAAAAAATAAGACCAGAAATATGGGATGAAAAGTTTACAACATATACATTATTGTTCATTAAACGCTAAACATTCTCTTATACAGTTTAAAATATACATAGATTACATTACTCTAAATCTAAATACATAATATTTTTCCAAAAATATCTCCAATATGTGACAAAGTCAAATTTCAGAAGCAAATTTGACACATTCATTCACTAACTGCATAAAAATTGTAGAATACTGGAAGGAAATATTTAAAATAATCTCGACTGTTATTAATATAAATATAATCCCATGACCCAAAGCTGATTATACTTGAATAATTGAAACTGACCAATTAATAACAACGAATCAAAGAACTTTTATTGATTATGGTTTAATAATTGGGAAAAAATTAATATTAAAATTTTGGAAAGGCCCTGCATTCCAACAATCAAATGTGGAATATAGAAATGTCGGAGACACTTCATTTGGAGAGATTGAGCTTGTCCTTAATGGATAGGTTAGATCTCTTCAGATGTATTTGGTCTCCATATATTAAATATTTGCAGGTCGTAATGTTCGGCGCGCTGGAACCTGACTGAGGCCTGGACATTTGAGTGGATGAAGAGATACGTATAATAAATCATGAATATATCTATAAGGACGATTATTGACGAATATTTTATTCTCCATCAAACCTCTTCTTATTCTTTATTCTAATTCCTAATTTCGTCTATTTTCTTATATCTAAATAAAAAATAAAAAAATAATTATAGAAACCACACTAGCTTAATATTAGAATGAATATAAATATCATTAGATTTATAAGAACATTGTTAGTATTTTTTTATTAGCCCATTTCCTAGTATTTTATATTTTTTAATTATATAAAATCATATGCTTTTAATGTACAATAATTTTTTAAATTTAGCGATAAAATAAATATTGTTAACATTAGGAAGAAATAATAAGAATTATATAAGATTACTAACTTTTTGTATCAATAATATCATAAAATTTGGTCTTATATACTTAATAAAATTAGAAATAAAATGAGAAATTACTAAATAGTACGAGTATAAAGTGCTAATATTGTGAATGTATTAGTTAGTATTATGTATCTTTAATTATATAAAATACATAATTCTGAAATCTATAAAACTAAGGATAAACAGTATAATTAATATATATTATATGAATCAGTTATTAGGACTATGTATATTTACTACTGAATATAATGTAACTGGTTGTTATTTTGTTTCTATAATAAATAAATTAAAAAAAAAAAAAAAAAAAAAAAACAGATTTTTCCCAGTATCTGCAGTTCCTTCTTAAACACGGGTCTGTACACTTTAATTTTATTGTAAACTCGTTTTCCAGGTCAGAACAAGCAGAGGATTGGTTTCCGGAATCTCAAACCCATCCATTTTCATTCACACGGCGGCCTGAACCTGTGGGAGGATTCCCTGCGTCAGTTGATCTGACGAGAGTTCACAGAATTACCCACCAGCCTCCGAGTGTGGCAGGGATTCACTCAATCTCCCCACTAGCAACAAGTTCACGCTGTGAGAAAGAAACCGTTTGCCTGTCCCCATTGTGGGAAGGGATTCACTCAAGCGAGCCAGCTAAAGGGACACCAGCATAGTTCATCACCCGGGGGAAGGCCGTTTACCTGCTCCGAGTGTGGGAAAGGGGTTCATTGCATCAATCTCGGCATGCAGATACACCAAAGAACTCACACTGGGGAGAAGTCTTCATCTGCACCGAGTGTGGGGAGGGATTCAATGCATCATCTCGGCTGGAACAGATACACCAGAGAACTCACACTGGGGAGATGCCGTTCATCTGCTCCGAGTATGTGAAGGGCTTCAGACAATCTTCTGACCTGAAGAGTCAGCAGCAAGTTCACGCCGTGGAGAAACCGTTTCCCTGTCCCGATTGTGGGAAGGGATTCACTCAGTCATGCCGCTTGAAGGTGCACCAGCGAATTCACACTGGGGAGAGGGCCGTTCACCTGCTCCGAGTGTGGGAAGCTTTCGACCACCCTCAACTCATCTGAAGAGACCCCAGCGAGTTCACGCTGTGGAGAAACCAGTTGCTTCTCCCAACTGGGGTTAGGTTTTCACTGTTAAATCGAACCCACCAGAGAATGCATAATGGGGGATAGGGCATTCACCTGTTCAGTGCGGGACGTTGGGACTTGAATATTTGAGCTGTCGGCACACCAGCCTGTTCATGCTGGGGGGGAATGGGGGTTAGGTCAAATATTTTTTGGCTGGGCTGTGGAGTCGATACCCAAAACTCCCAAACATCGACTCCTTGATTTCTTGCGACTATTCCGACCCCTAGGTATAATAACTCTAAATCTGCTGTGATGACATTACACAAGATGGCATTTCATAAGAATTACATGAATCATCAGGCTACTCTTTTAAAACCCATGTCCTTCAAGTTTTTGAGTCTAATGATTGCAGCTATGTATGTTTTGCAAAAACATTGGGATTTGTAGACCGATTTACGTAGTCTCTAAGACTATATTTTGAGGTCGGGTTGGGACCTTTTTACCGACTCCGACTCCAGCAGCACCAAAATTGCTCCGACTCTGCCTCCGACTCCACCACCCTGGATTTTGGTTCTGTGTTTTAACCCATCTCATCGTTGAATCCAGTTGCAACTCTACAAGTCACTGCTGGTGTTCATCACACCCAGGACAGGACCCTGGGCACAATTGGGGTTTGTTCTGCTGTCGTTAGTAATTCCTCTAACTCGGCTGGACTTTAATATTCTGGGTTTAGTGACAAATAAATTTGTTCTGTTGCAACTGTTGTAATGTCCACGGGAAAGGTCCATTCAGTCCATCTGGTCCTTGAGTGTTTATCCCACTGATTCAAAGGGACCAGTAAATCACGAGGATGCCTGCACAGTCGTTAAGATAATCTTTGCTTTCACAGAGACATCGAGACTAGCTCAGTGTCTGATGGAACACACAACTCACGCCATTATGGAGCGGAGGAGCGGATAGTTAGTTTACACATAATCAACTCACATTCCTAGAGAGAGAGATTATTATACTGAAACTTTTGATGATTAAATGTTACTTCAGTTATCATGCTGTTCCGTGGCTGCTAGAATTGGCCTCGCATGCTGTAGTCACAGTGTTGGGAGACACATCGTCTTTCTCAGGCCATTCCCTGGGAACAAAACACGACAGCAATAGTTGGGTCGACGAGCCGCGCCCCGGCCGCTGTAGTGCAGAAACATTGCAGACAAGTAAGTAAGTAAGTAAGTTTATTGGCCAAGTATTCACATACAAGGAATTTGCCTTGGCGCTCCCACCCACAAATAACAACATGACACACTGTGACAGTTACGAATGACTCAGATAACACTAAACATTAATAATAATAAAACATTAATGGTAAAACACCATTGATCAAGCATGTGTTGTGAAACAAAAAATACCAGATCAATGGGAGGCTACAGATTTCTGGCTGTTGAGTAGAGCACTACTCGCGGATAAAAACTGTTTTTATGTCTGACTGTGGCAGCTTTGACAGTCCGGAGTCGCCTTCCAGAGGGAAGTGATTTAAAGAGTTTTGTGGCATGGGTTGAGAGGGGGTCAGATATGAACTTGCCCACTCGCTTCCTGGCCCTTGCAGTGTACAGTTCATCAATCAATGGAGGGAAGGTTGCAGCCAATAACCTTCTCTGCTGATCGGACGATTCGCTGCAACCTCCAGGTGTCGTGCTTGGTGGCTGAGCCAAACCAGACCATGATGGAGAAGGTGAGAACAGACTCTATGATGGCCGTGTAGAATTGGGGGTTTTATGATGGGCTCGGGGAACGGGCAGTGGCGCGGTCTGCTCTGGTAGAAAGATGCCATAAAGGATGGTGTCGGAGGCTCCTTTCGGTCGAGAGAGCCCCCAGCCTTGGACTGTGTTACGAACGGTGGGGAGGTGATCGACAACAGGTGCCTGCCTGCTCTGCTGTGTACCCGGGGTGTGTGAGCGCCAACAGGGAAACCTGAGTGTGTGTTTGCCTTATTTAGCAGTGCAATAAATTGCTCAGTGAACCAAATTGTGCCTGAATCCGGTGATTTATCGAACACAACAATACTTACACACAAGGGGAAATTGCCGAGGCATATTAATCTGCAAACCCGCACATCTTTGGGACATGGGAGGAAACGGGAGCATACGGAGGAAAACCAACAAGGTCACGGGGGAGATTGTGCAAACTCATTCCACACAACAGGTGGCACCTAGGGTGAGCAATTAAGCTGGATCCCTGGCGCTGTGAGGCAGCAACCCAGCCAACGTGGAGAACATGGATGGGTGACGTTTTCAGTTTGGAATCCTTCTTCACATTGACTGTAGTGGGGAGAGAAAGTTGGGAGAGGTGGGGCAGGGCAAAAAGCTTACCAGTTGACACGTGGTGGACACAGACTACTAGAGAAACTCAGCTGAGTCAGGCAGCATTTCTGGAGAACAGATTAGATATTGGGGTCGATTGGCAGATGGCTAAATTCTCCAATTTGAGGGACCCACACCGCCTCTATCCCTTACCCACCCATTCCTGTCCACCCTGGTGCTCCCCCACACACTTCTTTGCAAGCACATCCCAAGCCCTTGTTATTCAGGAGCCTCGGCGGTGGCGGTGGAGCCTCGTGGGTCGACCCATGGTCGATGAGAGCGTGGAGAACAATGGACAATGGGGACCCGGTGTGGGGAGGGGGGGTAGAACAAAGCTGGAGCGGCGTCAGTCAGCGGGGAGAATCGGTGCGACTCCTGGGGGCGTGAGCGCATTGAATGCACAGATAGAGCGGTGAGAGGAAGGGTCCCGACCCGGACCACGACCCGCGCATCTTCCCCACAGACGCTGCCCGTCCCGCTGAGTCACTCGTGTAGGAAGAAACTGCAGATACCGGTTCACACCGGGGAGAGACACAAATTGCTGGAGTAACTCAATGGGACAGGCGGCACCTTTGCAGTGAAGAAATGGGTTGACGTTTCAGGTGCAGACCCTTGTGGCTGACAGGGCCAGATTACGTATAAGCTTGACAAGCTTAAGCTTAGGGCCTAGAGATCTAGGTGGGCCTCGCAGAGCCAGATTTACCACAGGCTTCATAGGTTGAAGCCTAGGGCCTCGAAATCTAGGGGGCCTCCGGCCAACACAGGAATCATCTGCCATTCAACTCTGGGCGGGCCCCCCTCTCTATCTGTCACTATCCGTCTGCGCCCGCCATCCATATCCCTGCCCGGGCCGCCGGGCTCCGCTCTCCGCCCGCTCCTCATCCGCCGGCACGGCCGGCCGCCTTGCACATGCGCACTGCTACGGCCAGCACATCCTTCCCCCTGCACATGCGCACACCCACGACCAAGCACACTCATCGGCCGCCCCTGCACATGCGCCACTGCCACGGCAACTGGTCGGCGCTGGGCACTTTATCCCTCGCTTTGAATTGTGGGAGATCTGGCCGCCATTGCTGTCCGGTCGCCGCCTCGCCGCGACGGCTGAAAACCAAAGCAGAATCACTCCCTGACCCTGGATCTGGAGTAACTCTCCTGGAGTAACTCTTGCTTCTGGTTTCCTGGTCCTCCATAAATATTCTAAATGGAATATTAAACTGGAGGTGGTGGAGGGGCTGAACAATAACAGCCTAATGCATTTTATCTGTTTATTTATTGTGTGTATATGTGGTCTATGGTATATACACACACTGAACTTTTATCTCCTGTTCTGTATTATGTTTACTTATTCTGTTGTGCTGTAGCAAGCAAGAATTTCATTGTCCCATCTGGGACATATGACAATAAAACTCTCTTGACTCTTGACTTGGACTTAAGCAAAAAAGGGTTCTTGGGGAAAAAAGAGGTACCTTAAATTTAGTTGCGTCTGGTTGGGTAACTATGGAAGGGTGAAGACTTTTTCATGCTTTAATTTTGCCGGGGAACTCCATGGAGCAGCCAGCAACTCTGGATAGAAGAAATTGGGTGACGTTTCGGGTAGAGACCCTTCTTTAGACTCCCTCTGGTTTTAGTGTTTTTAGTTTAATTTAAAGATTCAGCATGGAATCAGGCCCTTCGGCCCACCGAGTCCACGCTGACCACCATTCACCCGTATACTAGTTCTATCCCACACATTAGAGGAGTAAGTCAAGAGTGCTTTATTCTCTCACGTCCCAGTTAGAACAATGAAATCCTTACTTGCAGCAGCACTACAGAATATGTAAACATAGTACTCTGTAAACAATGTTATAAACAAAAAACAAAGCGTGTATATTTATATATGATATAGAACTATATAAATGTGTGTGTGTATAATATATACCCACACAAATTTCCCTCTGGGATTTTATAAAGTTCTATCGTAAAGTATTGTGTGTGTAGGAAGGAACTGAGATGCTGGTTAAACTGAAGATAGACACAAAAAGCTGGAGTAACTCAACGTCATACAGAATCTCTGGACAAAAGGAAAATATTACGTTTTGTGTTGGGTCTGAAATAGGTTCCTCCACACCTTTGGAATTGTGGAAGGAAACAAAAAGCACCCAGGGGAAAACCCCATGCGATCAAAGGGAAAAAGGGGCAAACTCTGTATATATTCAGCACCCATATTCAGGATCAATTCTGGGTCTCTGGCACTTTTAGGCAGCAACCTTTAATGTCCAAAAGGCACTGTACTGCCCCATAGTTTTGAACTTAATTAAAACAGAACAGTAGCTGTAAAGGGGGACATAGCGTCAACTGAGATTTAAAACTGAAAATTGATATTTTCATTTTTTTAGTAACCAAAGTTATCAACGTATAATTTTTTCTGTGTTGGAAAACAAAATATAGTGGCCACAGCTGGTGGACTTGCTGCCTCACACGCCAGAGATCTGTGTTCGATCCCATCCTCGGCACTGTCTGTGTTGAATTTGCACATTCTCCCTGCAAGCGTGTGGGTTTCCTCCCACATCCCAAAGACGCATTGGCTTTGTAGGTTTAACATGTCTCTGTAAAAATTGCCCCTAATGTGTAGGGAGTGGGTGAGGAAAGTGGGATAACAGAACTGTGTGAATGGGTGACAAAATGCCGGAGGCAGCATCTATGGAGCGAAGGAATAGGCGACGTTTCGGGTCGAGACCCTTCTTCGGACTGATGTGAGGGTGGGGGGGACGGGAAGAAGAAAGGAAGGGCAGAGACATGGCTGAGGGAGAGCTTGGAAGGGAGGAGAAAGCAAGGATTACCTGAAATTGAAGAAGTCAATGTTCATACCGCTGGGGTAAACTGCCCAAGCAAAATATGAGGCTGCTCCTCCAGTTTACAGTGGGCCTCACTCTGGCCATGGAATAGGCACAGGACAGAAAGGTCGGATTCAGAATGGGACGGGGAGTTGAAGTGCTGAGCCACCGGGAGATCGGATTGGTTATTGCGGACTGAGTGGAAGTCTTGGGCGAAGCGATTGCCAAGCCTACGTTTGGTTGAGGTTAGGTTGGAGGAGGTGCAGGTGAACCTCTGCCGCACCTGGGATTGACTGCTTGGGTCCTTGAATGGAGTCAAGGGTGGAGGTAAAAGCGGCAAGTGTAGCACTTCCTGCAGTTGCAAGTGAAAGTACCAGGAGAGGGGGTGTTTTGGGTGGGAAGGGACGAATTGACCAGGGAGTTACAGAGGGAGCGTTCTCTGCGAAAAGCCAACAGGGGAGGAGATGGGAAGATGTGGCCAGTGGTGGGATCCCATTGGTAGACAAAACAGCTGGAGAAAATCAGCGGGTAAGCAGCATCTATGGAACGAAGGAATAGGTAATGTTTCGGGTCGAGACTCTTCTTCAGGTTGATGTCGGGGGGGTGGGGGGTCACGAAAAAGAAAGAAGAGGCAGAGACAGTCGGCTGTGGGAGAGCTGGGAATGCGAGGGGAAGGAGGAGAGAAAGCAAGGACTACCTGAAATGAGAGAAGCCAATGTTCATACCGCTGGGGTGTAAACTACCCAAGCAAATATGTGGTGCTGCTCCTCCAATATGCGGTGGGCCTCACTCTGGCTATGGAAGGAGGCCCAGGACAGAAAGGTCAGATTCGGAATGGGAAGGGGAGTTGAAACGTTGAGCCACCGGGAGATCAGGTTGGTTTATTGCGAACTGAGTGGAGGTTGTTGTGCAAAGCGATCGCCAAGCCTGCACTTGGTCTCACCGAGGTTGATCATACGCTGAATAATCCAACCCATTTTTTGTTTGGAAGTGGAAAGAAATAATAGAAATTGCATTCATTGCAACGTGTAAAAAGAGTTGAGATACTGTATTGTAATTTTGCTGCATGTCAATTGTGGTATATATCATGTCTTGATTGGTGAATATGTTTAGTTTTGTGACTTTATTTAAAGCAGAAATAATTTGTGAATGCTTCACTGGAGCATAATTCCGACTGGTAACTACGCACTTCGTCCGAGCACATTATCGCACGTGTCATGCAAGCCGTCTTAAATGACCACCTAAACTGTCACTTGGCAACCGAAAAAGCTGCCGAGGTTGCCCGGCTTGACAACAGAGGAAAAAAATTAAGTGAGAGCCCTGCAAGTGTATAATATTTTTGACACTGTCATCTGCCTTTCTTACATATGCGGTCACAACGCACTGTAGTCTCTAAACAACCCTTCCAGTAATTTTCCTTGCCCTCCATTTCAGAATAATAGTGTTTTAAGCCAACAACTCGACACTAGCACTGGCAATAAATAAATAAATAAAAATAACAGCTTTGCAGCCCCTTATCTCATTGGCCACGCTCGCTGCAAATCGCGTCAATCTGGTGGAACCATCTTCCTCTAGTCGTGGGGGTGGGAATTAGGAGGGGCCTCACAAGTGGAACAGCTTAGGGCCTCTCTTCATCCAGCTCCGGCCCTGGCGGGTGAAGAAGGGTCTCGACCCAAAACGTCACCCATTCCTTCTCTCCAGAAGATCTGCCTCTCCTCTGAGTTACTCCAGCAGTTTGTAACTCTACATGATTACAATTCAGGCGACCAAAGTGTGGATGAACAGGGAAGGGGAATAACGTTCAGTTCCCCACCATCAATCCCCTGCGGGTTGGGTCGCCCGTGACCAGAATGTCCACTGGACCAGCCACGGAAACACGTGTTGCTCATAGTGGGGATGTGGGAGTTGCCAAACTGAATGCGTGCCAAGTGAGTGAAAACCTAGGCCAAATCACAAGTGGAGGAGTGGCAGAAATGGCCCACTCTAATGAAGACAGAAAGAAAGTCCGCAATATTTGATGTGGAGAAACCATTCGTCTGCCTGATTGTGGGAAGGGATTCGTTCAGGCAGGCAAACTGAAGAGGCACTAGCGAATTCACAACCACGGTGGAGGCCTGCTCTGAGTGTGGGAAGGGATCAGCCAAGCATCTCAGCTGTAGAGACACCAGCGAGTTCACGCTTTGGACAAACAGTTTGACTGTCCCCATTGTGTGGGAAGTGATCCTCTGACCAAGCGAGCTGACTGGCACCGGCGAATTCATACCGGGGAGAGGCTGTTCGCCTGCTCGGAGTGTGGGAAGGGCTTTGCGCACTTTGATCAGCTGAGAACCCACCAGAGAGTGAAGAAGCACCAGCAAATTTGCACTGGGGGAGGCCATTAACCGGTTTTCAAGTCAAGAGAGTCAAGAAAATCTTGAGGGATTTAGCGAGCCAAGCACGGCAGAAGGAGGGGCTTAGCGAGCCAAGCACGGCAGAAGGAATCGCGGTGCGGGCGGCGCGGCCGAGGACGAGCACGGGAACGGTGGCCAAAGAGACCACCAGCCATTGGAGTCTGCAGTTACTGCTGCTGTTCATCACACCCAGGACTGAACCCTGGTCACAGGGCACCTTTGGGGTTTGTTCTGTTGCTGTTAGTAATTCATAATCATAATTATCATCATACTTTATTAACCAAGTATGTTTGCAACATACGAGGAATTTGATTTGCCATACAGTCATACCAATAAAGCAACAGAACATGCAAAATACATTTTAACATGAACATCCACCACAGTGACTCCTCCCGCATTCATCACTATGATGGAAAACGTTCAATCTCCCTTCTTTGTCCTTCAGCATTCAACATGCAGGTAGACTGGGAAAGTCAGGTTGGTACTGGACCCCAAGAAAGGGACTTTGTAGAATGCCTTTGTGATGGATTCTTAGAGCAGCTTATATTGGAGCCTACCAGGGAGAAGGCAATTCTGGATTTAGTGTTATGTAATGAACCAGATTTGATATAGGACTCGAGGTTAATGAGATTAAGAGGTAGTGACCATAACAGGTTTAATCTACAATTTGAGAGAAGAAGGGTAGATCGGAGGTGTCAGTGTTACAGTTGAATAAAGGGGACTATGGGGCCATGAGGGAGGAGCTGGACAAAGTTGACTGGAAAGATACACTAGCAGGGATGACAGTGGGAACAAAAATGGTAGATTTTTCTAGGAATAATACAGAAGGTGCTGGATCAGTTCATTCCGAGGAGGAAGAAAGATTCCAAGGGGAGTAAGGGATGACCGTTGCTGGACAAGGTACGTTAGGGACAGTATAAAAATAAAAGAGAAGAAGTACAACGTAGCAAAGATGAGCGGGAAGCAAGAGATTGGGTCATGTTTAAAGAGCCATCAGAAGATAACTAAAAAGACAATAAGGGAGAAAAGATGAGGTACGAAGGTAAGTAAGCCAAGAATATAAAAGGAGGATAGTAAAAAGCTTCTTTAGGTATGTGAAAAGAAAAAAATTAGTTAAGACCAAAGTTGGACCCCTAGAAAAGACCGAAAAAGGTGAATTTATTATGGAGAACAAGGAATTGGCAGATGAGTTGAACAGTACTTTGGATCCGTCTTCACTAAGGAGTACACAAACAATCTTCCTGATATAGTAGTGGCCAGAGGATCTGGGTGACAGAGGAACTGAAGGAAACGCACATTAGGCAGGAAATGGTGTTGGGTAGACTGATGGACTGAAGGCTGATAAATCCCCCAGGGCCTGATGGTCTGCATCCCAGGGTACTTAAGAAGTGGCTCTAGAAATCGTGGGTGCATTGGTGATAATTTTCCAATGTTCTATAGACTCAGGATCAGTTCCTGTGGATTGGAGGGTAGCTAATGTTATCCCACTTTTAAGAAAGGCGGGAGAGAGAAAAACAGGGAATAATAGACCAGTTAGCCTGACATCGGTGGTGGGGAAGATGTGGAGTCAATTATAAAAGATGAGATAGCCGTACATTTGGATAGCAGTAAACAGGGCGGTCTGAGTCAGCATGGATTTACGAAGGGGAAATCATGCTTGACTAATCTTCTGGAATTTTTTGAGGATGTAACTAGGAAAATGGACAAGGGAGAGCCAGTGGATGTAGTGTACCTGGACTTTCAGAAGCATTTGATAAGTCCCACATTGGAGATTAGTGGGCAAAATTAGGGCACATGGTATTGGGGGTAGAGTACTGACATGATAAAAATTGTTGCAGACAGGAAACAAAGAGTAGGGATTAAAGGGTCCCTTTCAAAATGGCAGGCAGTGACTAGTGGGGTACCCGCAAGGCTCGGTGCTGGGACCGCAGCTATTTACAAAAACATCAATGATTTGGATGAAGGGATTCAAAGTAACATTAGCAAATTTGCAGATGACACAAAGCTGGGTGGCAGTGTTGAACTGTGAGGAGGATGGCTATGAGAATGCAGGGTGACTTGGCAGGTTGGGGGAGTGGGCAGATGCATGGCAGATGCAGTTTAATGTGGATAAATGTGAGGTTTTCCACTTTGGTTATCAAAAACAGGAAGGGCTGATTACTATCTAAATGGCGTTGTTGGGAAAAGGGGAAGTACAACGGGATCTGGGGGTCTTTATTCATCAGCCTATGAAAGTAAGCATGCAGGTACAGCAGGCAGTGAAGAAAGCGAAATGGCATGTGGCCTTTATAACAGAGGAGTCGAGTATAGGAGGCAAAGGGGTCCTTCTGCAGTTGTACGGAACCCTAGTTGAGACCACACCTCGAGTATTGTGTGCAGTTTTGGTCCCCTAATTTGAGGAAGGACATTCTTGCTATTGAGGGTGTGCAGCATAGGTTTACAAGGTTAATTGCCAGGATGGCAGGACTGTCATATGCTGAAAGAATGGAGCGGCTAGGCTTGTACACTCTGGAGTTTAGAAGGATAAGAGGGGATCTGATTGCAACATATAAGATTTTAAGGGTTTGGACACACTAGAGCAGGAAAAATAAAAAAAAAAAAAAAAAAAAGGGGGGAAACCATGTTCCCAGATGTTTGAGGAGTCCAGAACCAGGGGGCCACAGCTTAAGAATAAGGGGTAAGCCATTTAGAACGGAGACGAGGAAACACTTTTTCTCACAGAGAGTTGTGAGTCTGTGGAATTCTCTGCCTCAGGTTGGAGGCAGGTTCTCTGGATGCTTTCAAGAGAGAGCTAGATAGGGCTCTTAAAGATATACAGAGTCAGGGGATAATTGGGGAGAAAGCAGGAACAGGTAATGATTGATGATGATCAGCCATGATCACATTGAATGGCGGTGCTGGCTCGAAGGCCGAATGGCCTACTCCTGCACCTATTGTCTATTGTCTCTCACCCTGGCCACAAACTCTTTGAATCACTTCCTTCTGGAAGGCGACTCCTTCTGGTCAAAGCTGCCACAGCCAGACTAAAAACAGTTCTGAGAAGGGTTTTGACACAAAATGTGTCTATTAACCTTCCGCTCAATAGATGCTGCCTCACCCTTTGAGTATCTCCAGCATTTTGTGTCCACTGTCGATTTTCAAGCGTCTGCAGTTCCTTCTTGAACAGACATAAAAATCTTTTTTTTCCACGAGTGGTAGTTTCTGCTCAATTAACCAAAAATCTCCTTTTGCTCTGGTATTTTATTATATTCAAATGTTTTAATCGATAATGTTTTATGATTAATGTTAACATTTATGTGTCATTCCTAACTGTCACTGTATGTCGTTGTCCACTTGTGGCGGAGCACCAAGGCAAATTTACTTGTATGTGATTACTTTGCAAAATAAATTATAGGGAGGTTGCACGGCGGTTGGGTCACAACCCGTGACCCGTACAGTTGCTATGTACGCCAACCTGGAGTACACGCGATGAACCGCAGGTAAGCACTGACCATTGTTTTTCCTGCGTAGTGGGCCCGTTAAAACCTGCCAAAATGGCCCAATTTTTGCGCTGTAAATAATTATGGAAATCGGGAATAAACGTGAGAGACATTTATCCTACTTCAGAATTCCAAAAGTGAGGAGTAATGACGGTAGATAGAAGCGAGAGCTGAAGGGACAACAACAGCCAAAGTGCTTGGCGAACATTGGTCCGTGCAGATGTCGAGATTTAAAATATAGGAATTATTGCGTTTGCTCACTTCATTTCATCAACATAAGGCAATATTTGTGTTTTCTCTTGATTCTTTGGCATCTAAAAAGTTTCGGAAGTGATAAATCTGGCTGTAAAAATTTTAAATCGCCCCATTGGTTCTCAAGTGGGTTTTTAACTACAAAAACAAAACGCCTTCTGAAGCAAAATTCATCATTTAAAAAAATCGCAAACCATACGTGGGTTTTTGAATTACATTTTACTCAGATGCAGGCCAAGAAAATTGCATAAATATTAGCTGTTAATTGGACATAATCAACCTCAGCAATTGACAATATCCTATTGAAAGGGAGTGGGTGATTCAGCTGTCAGAAACATTTTATTATTTGTCAAAATAATACGGCATCTCAATAGCATAATGATAGAAAACATACTTTTTCCACACACCACTTGTAAGTCTGGACATTTTTTAAATGCCGGTTGGCAGACCGGACGCAAAGAGTAGGAGTGAACGGTCCTTTTCCGAATGGCAGGCAGTGGCGTGTGAGTGCCGCAAGGCTCACTGTGGGGTCGCAAACTGTTTTACCCTATATACTAATGATTTGGAAGAGGAATTAGGAGCAACACTAGCAAGTTTGCGGATGACACAAAGCTGGTGCAGTATGAACTGTGAAGAGGATGTTAGGAGGTTGCAGGGGTACCTGGACAGGTTGCGTGAGTGGGCAGATGCCTGGCAGATGCAGTATAATATCGATAAATGTGAGGTTATCCCACTTTGGTGCAAAAACAAGGGGCAGATTATTATCTGAATGGGGTTAGGTTAGGTAAGGGGAGGTACAGCGAGACCTGAGTGTCCTTGTACACCAGTTGGCTTACAGGTACAGCAGGCAGTGAAGAAAGCTAATGGAATGTTGGCCTTCATAACAAGAGGATTTCAGTACAGGAGTAAAGAGGTTCTTCTGCAGTTGTATAGGAGACTCTGGTGAGACCACATCTGGAGAATTGTGTACAGTTTTGGTCTCCTAATTTTGAGGAAGGACATCCTGTGATTGAGGCAGTGGGTTCACGAGAAATTGATCCCTGGATGGCGGGACTGTCATATGAGGAAAGATTGAAAAGACTAGGCTTGTATTTACTGGAGTTTAGAAGGATTAGGGGATTCTTATAGAAACATATAAAATTGTGAGGGATAAAGTGATTAAACCCCATTAAAAAGTAAGGAGTTTTAAAGAGCATTCGAACTGAGAGGGGCTGGAGAGAATTTTCTGACACACTGTGTCTGAAGGTTACCAGACCCATCCTTGAGTCCTTGAGTAAGAAGTAATAGCATTGTATAGCAGTAGAAGGGATGATGTAGAGAGATCCATATCAGTGGAAGGGAGTGTGATAGATGGGACCCTTGTCACTATAGCTTAGCTTTAGTACTGATATAGGAGAACTGAGAGGTTCACTAGGAAGGTGAGTAAAACTAGGGTAGGTCATGAGCAACTGAGCAAGCTAATAGAATAAATGAATATTAACAACACACCCCTGGTCAAGAAATTGCTCATTACCATGAACATGTTTGAACATGCAATGTAAGATATGGGGAGGGTGCGAGGGGATGTACGGTGGATGTACCTACAGATTGTGCACCTCCGACCCTGATTGAGAAGGGTCCGGAGGGGAGTTGAATGTAAATTCTGTGTATAAAGGGGGATGACTTCTTTGGCTTCGGGGTGTCTCGATTTGGAGAGGCACCCGGTCGCTGCAGAGTCCGAGAGGAATAAAGAACTCTTGCTTCCAAGATTTAGTCTTTGAGCATTAATTGTGAGCACCAAAGCGTATCTCACAAATTGGGGCTCGTCCGCGATCACTTCGGCTGCTTGGTGGAGGCAAAGAAGGAGGGGAAGGTGCACCCAGTTGCTTTCAGCAGTCTGATCTCCTTGCTTGCCATCAGCAGTTTGAGCGAGTGATATTCGGTTGAAAAGACTCGGGAAGCAAGAGGGGGTGTAAGGTAAATACGTACGGGACGTCCGAGCGATTCTTGTGCACACGGACCCAGGTAAGAAAAGCGACTATTAAGTATTGCCTGGGCGAACCGGGGTCCTGTCGGACGGGAATAGTCCGACGAGACGATGGGAAACCGGAACCGGGAAAAGTAAGGGTCCGGGGAACCTGGAATGAGGTCTCATACTGATATGGAGCCTAACATTCCCGCCCGATAGTCCGTTGGGGCGAATGTTGGATGGGGTGAAGGGAACACCCGGGGTAAGAGTAAGGAAACTATGATAAAGTTTTGTTACGTTGAGTGGCCAAGGAGCCTATTCGAGGGAGCGCAGTGTGTGGTGCCGCGGTTGGGTTCAAATGAGGACTGGTGGGACAGGCGTTGAATGTTTTTGTGAATGAAAGACAAACGCCGAATCACATAGAAAAAGGAATATGCCCAGTGTGGAAACCCAATTTAAAAAAGGAGATGAAAAGTTTAATTGAAGACCCCTTGGGACTGCTGACAAAATAGATCAGTTTCCTAGGGCCAAAAATGTTTTTATGAAAAATATGGTTGTTTCAAACAATCTCATTGAAGTAAGAATGGAACAATGTGATGTGTGTATAAAAAACGGTTTGTATGAATGAGGAAGTTTGTATATGTGATAGGTTTGTTTGCTGTGGGCCACATGTTGTAAGGGTATGTGTGTGTGTTCCTTTAAGAAATTGTAAGCAATGGGGGGGGAGGTTATTGTAAGGTAACGGATAACGCTTTGTATCATCGCAACTTAAAAAGGGGAAGTTGGAAAATGTAGGTTGCTTGGCTTCTATAGATTTCTTTTCAGTAAAGTTAATTTGGAAAATTGTTAGTCGTATGTATTAAACTAGGAATTGGAATTTGGGAATTGTAGGGGAATGGTTTGAACAAAAATAGAAATAAGTTAATTGCTGAACAACAAGCAGCTTTATGGTTTGTTTAGATAAACATTCTGGGTTGGAGAAGGGTAATAAATTAATGGGGCTCAGGGAAAAAAAGGTGTTGGCAGACAATGATGTCAATAAGGGGAAGTTTGTTTACTTCAGAAGAAAGACAGATGTCAAACAGGCAGGAGAAGGGGTTACAGGCTCAAGCGGGAGCAGTAAAATATCCCATTACTGCGCCGGATTGGAGTAACAAACAGAAGAAGTATGAGAGATCTCAGGGAGATAATAATCAAGGGAATCAGAGAAGCCGTTCCCAAGGGACAGAATTTCCGAACGGGCTTTTGAGAATCAGCAAGAACAAGGACGAACCTCCGACAGTGTTCTTTACAAAGGTTAAGGAGGAATTGTCCAGCAGTATTCGGGGATAGGCCCTGATTTCAGACGCAGGTCAGCAGTTGCTAAAGGTTAATTTTGTAACAAAATCATGGCCAGATATTAGAAAGAAATTGGAAAAAATTGGAAGAATGGAATGAAAAAAAAACCATTGAATCAATTGTTAACAGAGGCTCAAAAGGTATATGTAAGACGGGATGAGGAGAAACAGAAGGGAAAGGCAAAAATGATGTTGCAAGCAGTACAGCAAGGAGTACAGAAGGGAGGAATTCGAAGGTGATAGAAGGCCGGTTGCTCATGGAGACCGGGGAAGGGGAAGCGGTAGTATTAGAGGACGAGAAGAGGTGAATGGAGGGGACCGAAGTTTGGGGTCCCCGGGAAAACAAGGAACAAGAATCAAGAAGATGGTACACGGGGCCACACCCCGGTGTTATTATTGTAAAGAGGAGGTCATTTCAGGAGGGAAGTCCCAAGCGAACGACGAAGGAGGTGCAGTCGTACGCACTCATGGAGGAAGAATAGGGAAGTCAGGGGTTCCGCTCCCTGGGGTGTATGGGATACACACGGGAACCTCTGGTAAACTTGAGATTAGGACCCCAGGGAGAGGATATGATATTTAAGGTAGATTCGGGAGCAGAGAGATCGAGTGTAACTAAGGTACCAGAAGGAATGAGATTGGGTAAAAAACAGGTTAGAATCTCAGGGGTAGAAGGGAAAGTGATGACATTACCCGAGGTAGAAGGGGTGGTGGTAAAATATGAGAAATCGGGGAAACTACGGAAGATTTTAATCTTGATACCCCAGGCAGGGATAAAATTTGATGGGGAGAGATTTACAAATCCAATTAGGAATGGGAACAGCCCCCGTAGGGGGACAGATAATAGTCCAATTGTATAAATTGACCACAGAGACGAGGGAAGAATAGTCCCGCAGGTGTGGGCCAAGGAAGGAAACCGGGAGGGCTGCAGATCCCACCCTTGAAAATAGCTCTAAAAAAAAAAGAAAGTGAGGCAGTACGGGTAAGGCAATATCCAATTTCCCTATGGAAGGAAGGAGAGGACATCAGCCAATTATAGAGAACTTACTGAAGGACGGTATATTAGAGAGCTGTATGTCCCCCATATAACACCCCCGTACTCCCGTAAGGAAGACCGACGGGACGTTCAGATTGGTCCAGGATCTCAGGGAATTAAATAAGGTAGTTAGAACACGACACCCGGTAGTCCCGAACCCGTATACCATAATGGGACGGATACCCCCGAATCACAAGTGTTCAGTGGTAGATTTAAAAGACGCTTTTTGGAGCTGTCCCCTGGCTGAAGAGAGCAGGACCTTTTTGCGTTTGAATGGGAAAACCCAGAGACCCAAAGGAAACAGCAGTATCGGTGGACTGTGCTCCCTCAGGGATTTACGGAGTCCCCGAAAACCTGTTCGGATACAAATATTAGAACAAGTAAACTAGAGGACGTTCAAGGACTGATGAGACACAGCTGTTGCAGTATGTGGACGATCTATTACTATCAGGGAAGAAGAGGAGGCAGTTAGGGATGCAACAATAACCCTCCTGAACTTTCTGGGGGAAAAGGGGTTGAGAGTGTCTAAAAAGTAATTACAGTTTGTAGAACGACGAAGTTAAATATCTAGGACACCCGATAAGGCCCATGGAAAAGGAGAATAAACCCGGAAAGGATAGCGGAATTACCGGACTGCCAGTGCCGAAGAATAAGAAGGAGATTAGGAAGTTTCTTGGACTGATTGGATATTGTAGATTATGGATAGATGATTATACCCGACAAGTTAGGTTTCCACTATATGATAAATTAGGTGAAGAAAACGACAAAGTAAAGTGGGAATCCGGGGACGAACACCAGTTTAGGAAACTAAAGAACAGTTTAATCATCACTGCCCCTGTACTGGCCTCCCGTCTAATGACCAGCCATTCCACCTTTTTGTGAACGCAGAAAATGGAATTGCGCTGGGAGTACTAACCCAAGAGAAAGGAGGAAGTGGCAGCCCGTCGCGTTCCTCTCCAAACTCTTGGATCCAGTAATCGCGGGGATGGCCAGTATGTATTCAAGCGGTAGCAGCAACAGCAGTGTTAGTGAAGAAAGTAGGAAATTGACATTTTGGAGGAACCCTGGTGGTGTCCACATCCCCACACGGTCCTGGGGGACGATACTAACTCACAAGTTCCAGTGGGGTGGGGCGGTGGTTGAACAGGACCTTCTAGAATCTGAAGTATGAGGTAATACTTATGGAAAAAATGCTTTGACCATAAGTAACGGATAAAAAACCTAAATCCCTCTCAGTTTTTTGTACTCGGCAAAGGTGCTGAGCAAGGGAGGGATTACCAGAACATGATTGTAGTGAGATAATAGAACTTCAGACAAAGACTAGGGAAGATTTAGAAGAACGACCGCTTGAGACAGGTGAAAGATGGTTTATTGATGGTTCTTCCGATGCATAGATGGAAAAAGGTATAGTGGTATGTTAATAACCGGAGAAGGGTTTGAAAAAGTGGAAGCAGGCGTGTGGTCTGGTTGTGTAGTGTGTCAAAGGGTGAATAAGAAGGTAATGAGAGCTGTCCCAGGGGGAGGACAACAATTGGCCATATTAGACCCTTCCCAGAGAATACAGGTAGACTTCACAGAATTACCAAAGTACAGGCAGTGGAAATATCCTCTGGTTAAGATAGGACATGATCACTCACCAGAAAGTGGGTAGAGGCATTTCCCACGATTTATACTGCCATTGCCCAGCAGTCACTAGAATATGCTGGCGGAAGCACAATCTCCAAGCACGATATGGATAATTGAAATCCATAGATCAGATCGAGGATCGAGGAACACATTTGGTTCCAAGGTGCACCTATAATTTGTCACGCCTTGGAATAACTGGGAAGCTGCATACTTCCATGGCCACCCCCCCCAGAGTTTGTGGAAGTGGAGCGGATGAATTGGCCACTCTAAAATTCAGAATAAACTAAATTAATGGAGGAGACAAGGGTTACCCTGGACCTAAATGTTCTACCAATTGCTTTAATTGCGAATATGGACGGCAACCCACGAAGATATTGTCGGTGTCTGTCTCTCTCCCCCAACTATGAATGTTGTTTGGATTGCCTTATTCTTTTTTGGGAAGGTGGAAGGCACACCAACCTTTGAAGGGAGGTTGATGTATTCTATGAGGAACTATTTACTGGCAGTGTCTTTGTTCCCTTACAGAATTAAAAGCAAAAGGATTAATGGGTTCAAAGCCCACCACTCGACCTTTCCAAACATGCTGTAAAAGAGGCCGGCTACTGGGTACCTGGTCAAGAATTGGAAGGAGGAGGAAACTCCCCAGCCCAGGTGGACCGACCGTACCTAGTATTCTGACAACCGAGACTGCAATACGAAAAAAACAAAAGAAAAAGGGTGGAACCCACGCGATCCGGGTTAAAGGACCCGTTCGATCCCACCCGTTCCTGATGAGGAGGACACAGTGGATGGTGGAAGCCAGGAGCAAACCCCTAACAGTAATTTTAAAAAAGCATTGAATGTATAACCTGACAGTATGAAGGAGCAGACGTGGTAAATGTGTATGCTTTGTAATGTAAATTGGTAAAAGGTATCAATAAAATGTGATAAATGTTAATCATTCAGTATCCCATACAGAGGGCGGACAACAGATCAATTATCTATCATTCCCATGTGAACAAAGTATGCCATGACCTAAGACTGAAACCTTTGTAAAGCGGGGGAAAGGGTATTAGATGGCAGGATGGCAGCAATAGGGGGAATAATAGGAAGGTTTGGGCCCGCGTACCTGCCCAAGGGGAGAGAGATGGTTTTGTGTCAGTTTAGTTTTTCCCCTTCTAGATCGTAAATGGGCAATGATCATACGAAGAGAGAGGTAATAAAAGAGGTTTACAGGAGTAGTATCCACTAAGCCTCCCCCTCCTCCCCCCCCACCTACCAGCCTCAAGTGCACCAGAGACATTGATCGAAGAGATAAAGAGAAGCAGATCGAAATCCCCTGAAGGAGAATAAAACCTTTTGTGGACTTGGCCCACCCCCCCGATTAGCTGGTACCCGAATGTTGACTAACTGTTGGGTCTGCGGAGGACCACAGATGCTTCACGGTTGCCGTGGAGGGATCCATTGTTGAAAATATAGGACCTGAAGGGGTGGAAACCTGACATAGGACAAGACCGAGATCCCCTGGTTATGTTTCCCTGACAGACGCATTGCTCCGGTCGGGACTGAAGTGTATCGCTAGGCCCTGGGGCAAAGGATGCCGTCCTAGTAGGCACACCCCTGCCAGCGCATCGTTCCCCCAGTGGCCAAATCATCCCCGAGTGTGGTGGCCCGAGAGCCTAAATGGATCTAACTAAGAAAATGGGAAAAACCTGCGGGGGCGCTGGAAAATGCTGGCAAAGGCACGCAGAAGCAGATGAGAGCAAGCGATATACCAGAACAGGTTTAGCCCAAATTACCCCCTCCTGGCAGAAGAATAGGGGTAATGCGGGAAATTCAACTTCTTAATTGCTGTTTTGAACATCGATGATAATGGACAGGCATGATGGACATATCAGAAGGGATCCGTAAGTTGGCCACAATTTTCCCAAGACAAAAGTGGAATTCGATTATGGGAACCTAATGGTGGATTCCATCCTCGGACGGACCAGGGTGGAGAACGTGGGCACTTCGAGGTTTTCTATGTGCGGTGGCTGGACTGATCTTTATCCCCTGTTGCATCCCTTGTTTTAGGGAACTTATACCAAAATATAAGTCATGCAGCTTGTAGTCCATGCCTATGGGAGAGAAAGGGAAATACAGAAAATAATGCTAATGGCGGCCAGGGGGTTTATGATTTGCAGGAAGAGAAGGTTAGGACAATGTTAACGTCTGTTCGAGTTGAGGGAACTAAAATGAGGGTTTAAATCATGTATGCCGTAGCAAAAGCAAAAGGGAGGATTGGTGAGGGATAAAGTGATTAAACACCCCCATTATCGAACGGAGTTTTAAAGAGAATTCGAACTGTGGAGGGGCTGGAGAAGGATACAGACACAGCTGTGGTCTGAAGTTGCCAGACCCAATGCCTTGAGTCCTTGAGTAAGAAGACATAGCATTGTTAGAGCAAGTAGAAGGGAGTGATGTAGAAAGATCCATATCAGAGTGGAGGGAGTGATAGATGGGACCCTATGGGACCGCTTGTCACTATATCATAGCTTTAGGTACTGATATCGGAGAACTGAGAGGGTTCACTAGGGAGGTGAGTAAAACTAGGAAGGTCCATGACAACTGAGCATGCTTAATAGAACAAATGAATATTACAAACACCCCCCTGGTCAAAAATTGCACATTATAACCATTAACATGTTGGAACCTGCTATGTAGATATGGGAGGTGCGAGGGATTGTACGGTGGGATGTACCTACAGATTTGTGGCACCCCCTGACCCTGATTGGAGAAGGGTCCGGAGGGAGAAGGGTTGAATGTAAGATTCTGTGTATAAAAGGGGGATGACTTCTTTTGGCTTCGGGTAGTCCTCGATTTGGAGAGGCACCCGTCTGCTGCAGAGTCCGAGAGGAATAATGAACTCTTGCTTCCAAGATTTAAAGTCTTTGAGCATTAATTGTGTAGCACAAAGCGTATCCTCAACAAAATGTATAATAAAATGTTTAAGAAAACTGACCGATACAGAAAAATGATTGAATACTATCTCTGAGCTATTCACTCATTTTTTTTTTAAAGTTTTTCAATACAAGTACAAAAGTTTTGAGTAAACTAGTCCCCATAACTAGTTCCCCGGCATCCCTGGACTTATTCGGCTGCAGAATTTATTCAATTTATAGCCATTCAACTGCAGAGACTGGGGAAATAATGATGTAAAATGGCCACTTATAATGTTGTCATGTTTGCACATATGTTATCCTATCTTCTGGAAAACAGTGGATGTGCATGATTCAAGGTGAGAATAATAGCCTTCATGCAAATAAACAGAAAACAAACTTCCAATGAAATAAGATCAGTGCAGAGAATCCAAAGTTTGAATCCCTGGTGGCCACAGCGGACCTGGAATTCAACTTGCTCATCAGTAGTGGGGCCTGACGGAGAAGGCAGGGGAAGTGTGAGCATGCATGGCTGTATCACCATGAAAACAAACAGCATGTAACTGTAATGTAATTTTGTAGATTACATAAAGTCTATACAAAACAAAAATCCCTTTGCTGCCAAACAGGAAATATCTTGAAATGCAAACTGCTGGAATAGCCTCACTTTAGGCCTCAGTTTTCTCTATCTGATTGAGATTCCAAGCTGGAGAAAATGTAATTCTAGTTTCCCTTCAATGGTTGACAATACATGGCCAATATGTTCAACGTTGATGGGCAGAAAGGGTGGTGGAGGAGAACAGGAAAGAATGTAAATCTGAATTGGTACCAGGAAAGAACTGTAACTTTTGGTCACAAAAGAGTTCTTCCAGAACATATTCAGAAAGATTCTACCCCTCCCTTCTCTCCCGGGTACACAGATGGGTCTGACCCATTTATAATCCTCCAACACTGTGTCTCTTTGTAAAAAATGCACCTGCAACAATACCATGGAACCTCCAAACCCTTCCAGATAAGTAACACAAAGCAATGGATCATTAATAGCATTTTTACACCACTGCGAATTTCATACTTTCAAAAATGGATATCCTGAGCATGAATCCGAAGAAGGCGAAAGAAAGCACGTCAAATTTTGATGGTAATGTCATTATAAGGAATTTTAGAACCTCTGTTCTCAGCTCCTCCCAATCGTGTGGCTTTGGAATGTTCATGCAGCAAATGGTTAGTGAAGAGGACAGAAGCAATTTATTTTTTCCAGCCCCAATCAGCTGTTCATTATGACTATGAGCTGCTTATTATAATTTCTTTTCTCCATAATAATAAAATAAAAATTAAAAGCATTCTGTAGGAAAATAATTACTCTGCAACCTGAAAACCAAGTGTATACACAGATATTAAAGATCGTTGTTTAAAAAATTATATGGACCATTATCATTGATATGGATAGGAAATGAATCACAGTCCCCTCCTTATTTAAAAAGAGCAAAAAAATCAAGTGCTGGAGTAACGCAGTGGGGTTGAGGCCACATCTTGCGAGAGAATAGGCAGGTGATATTTCGGGTTCGGGACTTTTCTCAGGCCATTCTTGAGTCTGAAGAAGGGTCCCGACCTTAAAAAAACGTCGTCACCTCTCCATTCCCTCCACAAATCCTGGCACGACCTGCTAAGTTCCCCCAGCAATTTTCCTCTGAGGGTTTCTGATGTCCCTCATTATTATTGAGGGGGGTCTAAATTCCAGAACGTCCTACCTAGAATTGCAAGAGCATTTCATGCGAGGGGCCTGCAGTGGCTTGAGGTGCGGGCCAATGATTTCAAAGGAGCTACGGACAGGAATAAATGGCTGGCCTTGCAGGCAGCAGCCTCGTCCTGTCAACAGATAAATTACAAAATAAAAATCAATCGAAAAAAGCTGGAAGTATTTATCAGGTCAGGAAACATTAGTGGAGAGAAACAACTTATTCTGATATAGAGTCCTCAACTTGAAATGTTAACCCATTCTCTGACCAATGAAGCTGCCTGACCTGCTGAGTGTTTCTGGTATTTCTGTTAATTTTTTGAAAGTTCTGACTAACTGTGAGATAGTTGGCCTGAACATTCGATTGAACCTATTTTTTGGCTCTCTAAAGTATGCCTTACATTCAGCACTAATACCCAATCAGGCATCTCACTGGAACAAAATCCAATTGGAAACAATGTTAGAATGGTTTACACCAAGAAATAATTAATATTATAGACCAGCATAATTCCTTAAGGGGCCTCACTCATCCCCTTACACTTGACTGTGCAGCTTTGAGAGAAGGGAAGGGCATGCCTGCTTATGCAAACAACAACACCGCTGACATTGGCTGCTGTGGTGGCAACAATGGAATGGCAGGCAATTCTCAACGCCATCCAGCGGGATTTGATGATATGCAACAAGGGGAAGTTCGTTTTAGAGGGAGGAGGGAGGAGCAGGACACATGAGCCCATTTTTAAGTGTCTGGCAGGTGGTAATTGCAGTATGTGACCTATAGGAGTAAATTTCCCATTCTAGGATGCAATTTAGGGTGGTAAAGAAAGCCTTTGGAGTGCTGGCATTTATAAATCAGAGCATTGAATATAAGGAGTAGGGAAGTAAATGTTTAAAATTGTACAAGGCATTGGTAAAAAGACCAATTCTGGAGTATGGTGTACAATTTTGGTCGCCTAGTTATAGGAAGGATTGTCAACAAAATAGAGAGAGTACAGAGGAGATTTACTAGAATGTTCCAGGTTCCAGCAACTATGTTACAGAGAAAAGGTTGAACATTTAGGTCTTTATTCTTTGGAGCGCAGAAGGTTAAGGGGGGGACTTGATTGAGGTCTTTAAAACTGATGAAAGGGACAGACAGAGTGACGTGGATACGTTTTTTTTTTTTTTTCCCATTGAGGGTAGGGAAGATTCAACAAGAGGGCAATGACATGAGAATTAAGGGACAGAGGTTTCGGGGTAACGTGAGGGGGAACTTATCTTTTCTCAGAGGGTGGTGGCTTGTGTGGAATCAGCTTCCAGTACAGAAGTGGTGGAGCAGGATCGATTTAACATTTAAGAGTAAAGTGGATAGGTATATTGGATGTGAAGGGGAATGGAGGGGTATATGGTCTGAGTGCAGGTAGATGGGACCAAGGGGGAAAACAAATGGTCGGCGGACTGGAAGGGGGACCGAGAGGGCCTGTTTCCGTGCTGTAATTGGTATCATGGTTATATGGGTTAATTCTGGCAAAGAAATTGAATGATATGTCGAGGCCATCAGTACGAGGAAGCCAGGAATATAGGTTCGCACAGAATCCTCCTATCCATGCAATGCTGGCACTGAAAATGACTGGCACTTGCTGACTCCTCATGGACAAAGGTGTCATGAGCACTTACTTATAACATGAAGATTACCAAGAAAAGGGGAACAGGTATTCTTGTGATCCTTATAGGTTTACAAATGCAGTCAATGGATGCCTGTACCCCCTTTGGGAACCCACCATGTGCAGGGAAACTCACTGTCTGAGATGCCACCTGTTCCTCAATGAAATCAAAACAGACAGTCATTTCCTCATGCTCCTCTTTGATGCTCTTGAACAGTAAAAATTTTGGAGACATAGCAGAAATCTACTACTTGGAAATTGCCTGGGCTGTGGAAGTTGAGTTGCCATTCTGAAATTTGACCTCCATTAACTGAGCAGTCTCCCAGATGGGAAACTATGACTGCCCTTTAAAACAGTTTTTGCAAATTAGAGCATAAGATTAAATATTTTTCATCAGCAAGGTCGAGTAAAATCATGATACTTTTTGAAGAAGCTTTTTGTTGAAGAGTGTCTTTGGTCCCTTGTACCTCTAATGGCCAAAATTAGATCACCAACAATGAAGTGCAACAGTGTCACCACTGAGCACCCAAGGAATACCTTCAACTGCTAATTGCTGGTAAAATCATACCCTGCATTTCATAGCCTATGCAGTGGACTTTAAAAGGTGCCTGGAGGCAGCCTGCAGTCACTCCATAGATACCCAGTCACATTTCCCCAATCTCACCATGTGGCTCCTTTAAAAAAACAGTGAAAAAACAGCAAATTAACATTGTATCCTCTGACTTCCAACAACAAGTGTTTGTGATGGTTGTAGTACGGAACTTCCTGTACCAATTTATGTGGTGGCAGTGGAAATGAGTAAATTATTCAATAAAGACTTCACTTGGTCCCATGCCTGGCATGGCAATAATATCAGATGCAGAAATAATAGTGCACACGGGTTCAAGTAAAATTTGGGGGGTCCCCCAATGTGGTTTTGCCAAGGAATAATCTCCTACGTGTTCTAATTTCCGTCCAAATTCAAAACACCTTACACAAACCCAAACTGTGCTCCAGTTTCTAGGCTGTACAGATGATAAATGTTCAATCTCCTATTGCTCAGAAGGTAGCTTGTGGCAAGACGTAATTAGCAGAGATGAACAGTTAAGAACTGGTAAGGAGAATGATTGGAAAAAGCATGAACGGAAGCAGAAACTGATTCTGGCCATTGGAATACAGTTAACGTTGAATGGGCAGTAAACCAAACTGGTCCAGCTAAGAGCTAAAGTGCCATGGTTAAAAGCAATGGAAGAGTCCCTGTAAGGTCTGAGGTTCAGATTGAGGACTACAGGTTTGAGGTTGCACAGCTGTAGCAAGTGTTGCACTGAGGTCTGAAAATGTGAATCTACGACCCATCCATGTAGTGAAAAAAAATGGCTATCTTCAAAAAATGAACTATCATATGTGGAAATTATAATCCCAGACAATAAATTAAATTTAGTAGAAAGATGGATGACAAGTACATTTATTCATGGTAAGTTTTTTTTTCATAAACAACATCCTTTTGTGAAGTACGGCAATAATGCAAGGTTTTAATTAGTGAAGTGATTGATCACCTAGATTACGATAACCAACCAACGCAAATCCAAGGAAGGTCTATTCATTGAATTTTGAAAGATTTGCTGGAGTTCATATCAAACAGTTTCTCTGGATTGTCACAAAATTGACCAATGAAAATTGCAGATTTACTGCAGCAGAATCAATACCTGGGAAGTTCAGATATTTTAAATTTTTTGTGATCTTTTGGGTCAAATTGCTCAACAGCTTGATGTGTAGAATTTACGATAAAATTGTGAAGAAGGGTTTATTGGCACAAAAACATTAACTCTGATTCTCCCTCCTCTTATGCTATCTGACCTTGCAATTTTTTTTTGCTTTCATTGCTCCATGTAGACTGATCCAGAAGATTAAGCTGCCTGTGATTTACAGTGACTTGGTATCGTAATGGATTAATAACTAATTTACAAAAGACAGAGTGTCGTGTTTTGAAAGAATAATATGGTACAGTTTGTCTTCATAGGTGTCCGGGAAGTGAGTATAATAAGTCAGGAAATCATGATGCAATTTTATAGGACTTTGGTTGGGTCACATTTGGAGTAGTTGCATGCAGTTCTAGTCCCGCATTCATTACAGGAAGGTTTTGGAAAGGGCGCAGAGGAGGTTTACCAGAATGATGCCTTGTTAGAGGGTGTAGTTGCACGGAGAGGTTGGACAGATATGGATTGGTTTCTACGTGGAATGCTGGAGGTTGCAGGGAGACCTGATGGAAGTACATAAAATTAGATCCTAAGACCATCAGTGATAGAAGTAAAAATTAGGCCATTGGGCCCATCAAGTCTACTCCGCCATTCAATTCATAGCTGATCTATCTCTTCCTCCTCCTAACCCCCTTCTCCTTCCTTCTCTCCATAACCTCTGAAAACATTATGAGAGAAATAATATAGGGTAGACAGTCCAGAACTTTTTTTCCCAGGAAGGAAAAAATCAACAAAATACCCGAGGGCATAGCTTTAAAAGGTTGGAGGGGAAAAGTTTAAAGGTGCAATGTAAGTTTTATTTTTTACACTGAGGGTGAAGAGTGCCTGGAATGCACTGTCAGGAGTGATGGTTTGAAGTAGATACAATAGAGGTATTTAAGCGACTTTTGATAGGCATATAGATATGTACGGAAATGGCTGGATATGCATTATGTCAGCAAAGGCAGATGAGAAGTTGGTCCATGGTATCAAATCAGTTCAGCACAAACATTAAGGGGCCAAAGGGCCTGCTCTGTACTGTGCTGTTCTATGTTCTGTTTCAGATTATACCAGCATCTGCAATGTTTTAAATGATTATCACTTACTAAAGTTGGTTCCTATTTGCCAGTGAGGGCACTAGATAACATAAAAATTATTTGCCTCATACCTAATGTTATGAAAGGCTAAAATAACTTGTGCTTCATATGACAATGCACACCCTCCCTCTGGAGAAGCATTAGCCACGGAGAAGCTTAAAAAAAATAAATGAGCAAAGCTTGCGTCATTTTTACTTGTCAGCGGTTTCCTGTTGTTGCACGTTGGAGCAAGAGAATTAACTGGATTGTTTTCATTCTTTTGCATATTCAGTACCAATATGCTGGAAGGTAGTAGATTGCCACACTAGGAGCAATGCAGCATCTTCAGACATTTCATCTGTAACAGTTGGGCTATGAGAGTGCAGTGTTAAATGCACCTGGCATGAATGATGCAACCAAATTAGAGGTGGAATAAAATGATATTATTCAACCACCACACACCCATCATACCAATATACTAGGCACATTTCCAGCTTATACAAGTGATTTTTGCATAGACAAAAGCTAGGTTTCAACCACAAAACAGATTTCAGCAGCTGGTTGCAATCAACATGATCAGTCATCTGAAAAAAAAATATATAAAGCAACAGCAACAGAAGCAGCACAGCTGATAATCGCGGAAAAAAAAGCAAGACAAATAATGTCCCAACAGGTTTTCCAGCTATCCACCATGCATGTGAAACCCTATAATGGTGGGAAAAAATTGATGAATGAATCAGAAAATTAAACTGGAAATATCTGCAGCAGAGCATGTACAAGATGACGCAGGCACAACCCTCAAGCAGGCTGTGTCTTGGATAGTAACATATAAAAACTGTTGCAATGGCTGCAAAAAAGAGGAAAAACATTTATAACTTAATTTCTTCCCCAGCATCGTGTTAAGGTAGCCATTAAGGAATTGCAAAAGACCTAACACGAAGACTGTTGTGCAGTGTACTAACCTTGAGAGGAAAAAAACAGTGTAAATCCTCCCCCCAGAAAAATGGAAGCAAGTGCAGGCCACCAGGCCCCCGCCTCAAACTTATTTTTGCCCCAGTGTTCAATATGAACATGGCCGATCTATATTTGGCCTAAATTCCTTTCCCATACCAGAACCTAACAAACCTCAATTCCTGAGTCTTTTAAATATTTATGTCTCACCATATTAACTACTTCTAATGAACCGACTGCCACCATCTTTATGGGCAGAGAATTCCAGAGATTCACTAACTGCAGAGATGTAATTTCTCCGCACCTCCGTTTTAAATGACAAGCCTCTTATTTTGTAGCTTACATGTTTGAACAAGGCCTCCGATTATTCGTCACACCTTCAAGGAGTATGTACCCCAAACTTTCACTTGAAAAAGAGGAACTAGGAAAAGAAATAATGAAAAAAAGGGTTTAACTATTTGACTGGCTTTAATTTTGAGGTTTAAAAAAAATATTTTTTCCCAGATTCCCTTTAAAGTTCCCACATTAATTTTCCAAAAATATTGTTTCCTTCCTTGAACTTCACAGGTCTGGGGCTACAACTAATGTAATACATTACATTACACCATTCCCCATTAAGCATTATTGGTCAAAAGAAAATTTTATTCCTTAAGTGTTTTTCTAAGACACATACTCCACTGTACTTGGGACATAAAAAGGCCTTATGGGGTGCACTGAGAACCTAAAGGAAAAACCTCTGCCCTCAACTGGAGACATTTTCCCCACTTGAATCTTTTCCCAAATGTTCAGTGTGGAGAGACAACCCTAAGGACTGTGATGGTTGGTCTGGGTGAGCTGTGCAGCTACTCCGCACTGCCTTGTAACGCCCAGCTACGGTCACAATGGTGGACTGTGTGGGCCATTGCTGGTAAGACCAGCATCAATGCACTCTAATCTCTACATATTGACTATAAAATGGCTGCCTGATTCAATGCTCTCCTTCATCCCTATCCTGTTTGGAAGTATAGACAATGCTGTCTTCCTCTCTCTGTGTTTGGCTGCTCAACACCATGTGTGGGGAAAGCCTTAATTCAGCCAAGGCAGTCCACACAATTTCACTGAGGCAGATCAGAGGAGGTCTAAGAAATAAACCTGGGTCACTTTGGAGGTGTGGAAGTACATCTATTGGAACAAACTCAAAAGTGGTGCTCTGGGAGAAATCTTTGGCCCAGGGGAGCTGAAGCCAAACAAATGGAGATGAAATGTGGTGGAAAGACTGAGAGATGCTGGTTTAAATAAAAGGTAGACACAAAAAGCTGGAGTAAACTCAGGCGGGACAGGCAGCATCTCTTCTGAGCAGAGAAGGAATGGGTGACGTTTTTTTTGGGTCGAGATCGGGGTATTCTGAAGAAGGTTCCCCCGACCCAACAACGTCACCTGTCCCTTTCTTCTCCTCCAGAGATGCTGCCTGTCCCGCTGGTTTACTCCAGCATTGTGTGCCCATTCTCTTGATGGTTGCAACAAGGTATGGAGCCCTTTTTATTTTATTTTTTCCATTTGATTGGTTTTTACAATAGATGACAGTTAAAATTTGGGAGGAGTGAAGACAGCAGCTTAACACTAGCTTCGGATCCAAAAGAACATAAAAGGAAATTATAAGTCCAAGACAAACCTCAGCAGGAGCGATGAGAGGAGGATAAGCACTGGATAATCCAGATGGTCTGATATCAGCACATGCAGCAAAGGTGTTAACTCCTCGGTCCCCACGTAGGTGAACACAGCCCACACTCACTATGAAATAGGAAATGTGGCCCAGAGCTTCACATCTCAAGCATTGGTGAAGTGGTTCTCTGCTTGCCCCAGCCTCATAGGACGATAGCTTACTCCACATCAGGTTTTGGGAGGTCAATTTTTTACACTACGGATTTGCTTCAGGTTGATGCTAAGGACACTCAACAAGGCTAACAGCAGTTATTACATTAGTGTGCGATTTGTTTGGTATTGGTTAAACCCGTTAAAATCCTTTGGGAAGTTTTCATGACCAAAAAAAATATACTGCACAAAATGAAGTTAGTTGTTGATGTTCCTACTCGAAGTCCCCACCACTTTAATAAGGCCTCATTTATATGTAAATTTGGTATGTCTACTCCAGTTAATAGTCAACCATAATATGGTACCATTAGTAAACCATTAAAATGCTTTATAAGTCTAACTCAGGTGGCTTGTATGGCTAATGAGCAAATTATGCAACATCTTATCCATAGTAACCTGGAATAAAATTATGGTGATGATTTTAAATCGATTTCAGTCAGCTTTGTATACAAATACAATTACTGTGCAAATGCGAATTATCAATTAATGCTGTTTTTTATCATCTACATTAGACTTGGCAGATACAAAATGGGGCTAAACTTAGTGGAGACCTTCAGCTACTGCCAACTACAGCGCTAAACCTTGCGAGACATAGGCATGAAAAAGAATAGTATAGATTACATCATGCACTGGCCACAGTTATAACCACTCGAGAACTGGGCACAGAAGTTCTGCAAATCTGCCTTTGGTAGCACTACATTGGGTATGCACACTCCAATCGTGGTACTAAACACTTTATATTGCTATATTGTAATTTGTTTGGTTTAGTTCTTATTCCATCCATATTCAGCACATATGAGACCAGTCTGTGTTTTTGGTAGAATTGGCTTTGCATTTGTTTCCTCCTCTGCATGAGATTACTGCCTTTTATAGTGATATTTGCTAAACCAAATGTGAATTAGTAAAGCTTGACTTTAGAGCTCCATGGTTTTTAGAAAAAAAGTGATTATTACAAAAATAAATTTTTTTTTTTCACTCTCTCCGTAGCGAGGATTACTTCTGTGTGCTTTTTTGGGCCTTCTTCATAGGTAAACCTGAAAATGCTCGATTACGATACAATTCCGCTATCTCTCCTATCTCATTATGGGATCATCTTGTAATTGATGTTTTGTCCCTTATTCTGACTGATACGCTGCCACTCCCTGCTTTGATGTCATGCTCTCAAAATGTCATCTATTGAACAATCAAATGGCGAAAGAGGCTCCATAAACCCTTGCCTTGCAACCAAATCAAAGCGATTCGCGAGATTGAGAAGGCGAACGGCTGCGAGCTCTAATTTAGACACCAAACCCTCCATTCCACAGGCTTGACTTTTAGCTCACAACAAAATTTCAGGCTCTACTATTAGTCACATTATTTCACATATGCTCTTTTCTGATTCGCCATGATTAATCTCAAGGCTTCCGAAACACTTGCACTAATCCAATACAGTGACACCTCAAACGTATTCAACAATCCTGCATAGGACATGTTTTTGATGGCTGTGTTTCTGCTGCAACCTACACGGAAAGCAAAGGTGGCATCTCAGCAGAGTTCTGAACCTCTAAAAATACCCATTGCAGAAAATGAACAGACTAGTATAACACATGAGATTGGAACAACTTGGAGTGTGCATGCTTACGAATCGCACTTCACATAACGACCAGAGGAATTTTCTAAAAAAACTATATCGCAGCAGATTGTCAACATGCGACAGTTCATTTACGATGGGTCTAAAAGAAACAATAATTTCTTCTTCCACAACCAACTAATTGCATATACTCCATAACTAGACTACTCTTATCTCCCTCAATAACATCAAACTCATTTGGGGGAGAAGAATCTATAGGTCTAAGACTCATCATCAACCAATAAACCGTTTATTTTTGGACAAAAGAACGGAAACTCGATGGAACAACATGAACTAGTTTCAGTAATTGAAATGTGTAAGAATCAAACATAAAATGTCATAGAAATCCTTGCAGTTAGCAAATAATTCTAAAAAGATTGCTTTGTATAACTCCCCACCTAAGGATACTCATGTTTCCCCAAAAGATGTGATGGTTAAAATGTTCCTTACATAATACACAGCATGTAAGTTCATATGTGGATAAGGGATGTGCATCTATGTTAAATCACTCCACTATCATCACTCTAGCAGTCTTTTACAATCGGAAAAAGACACGGTGTGGTTGCGATGTGGAGATCAAATGCAAATTGAACATAGTTTTATGTAGTCTTTAACCATAAGTTAATCAACCGAATCTAGTCTTTAGAGACTTTGCAACAAAATAGCCCCAATGGCACAACAGTAACAAGTTAACGCCTGGCTCTCTAGTACACTGTTAAGAGCTAATTTCAAAAATATTAGAAAATTGATTTTGTTGGAATTGTGAAATTACACTTGCTGATGAGCAAACGTAGCGAAACATGTGCAACCAGATGTTTGAGCACCTGGCAAGATTAACGAAAGGGCCCCATCCTTAATAAGCCATTCACCAATATAGACATACAGAGTCAAAAACAAAACAAACTCAATTAAACCAAAATAACGCGCAGTCCATGCGGATTGCCAAACAAAAACGATACTGCCAATAATTACCTACCCAAATTACTTCAACAAAAGCATTTATCCAGCCATCAGCCATTACAGTGACCCAAACAGTGCACAGTATGTTTGAAGTCCCCCCTCAATAATAGAGTGCAGGCATAGGTTCGTATGCCCTAGGTTTCCATAAGCAACAGTGCAAAGTTGTACCTTGAATAGATAAATTACTTAATTCAATGAAAACACAACAGCAAATCGGCACAAAGATCTGTTTTGGCTGGCTCTTCCTTGCATGGCAATCGTGCATAGTGGCATCGAGAGTATTCATGCAATATCATTCCATCCCCGCAACACACCCTATAGTGAGGTGTAAATCAGTTACACAGCAATTGGATGGATGAAAGGACTACTGCGAAGGGATGATTAGCAAGTTAATAACATGCCATGGAACTAATAAACATCCCACAGCATGGTACGGTAAACTGTGACAAAACCTTTGTTCCCTTTGAAAAGATCTACAATGCACCATCTTCAGAGGGTACGTTGGGGTGAAATTCAGTTTCGCTTGGAGAGATCGCAATACAGACTAAACAGTAATGGAGAATCAGCCCACCCACAGTCCTAGGGTGTGAAGGATGCCATTAGCACTACGAATATTCAAGCCACTGCGATGTGCTATTGTGCTGAATCGGATATGTGTTCAGCTAGAGAGAGCTGTCCCCTTGTTTCAATTAGCACACCATTTACTAAACATACAATCTTGATGCCACAGTGAAATGTTGACTATTTTGAGGGCAAACACTTTGGGATTTCAAACACTTGTGTCTATGTTTGAGTCATGACTATGATCAGTCTGGATCTAAGTCGTCATGAAAGGACCCAACCCTGCCCTCCACCAGTGCTGTGTTTATCAGTGAGCGATGCGTGCATGATATAACATCAAGTTGCTGAATGTGGGAGTCAGCCAGGCTGCAGGTATCTAAGTTATCTACCAAGGACCACATCTAACTCCCCTTAAATATAACCAATGAACTGGCCTCAACTACCTTTTGTGTCAGAGTATTCCAGAGATTCACCCACTCTCTGTGTGAAAAAAATGTTTTTCTCATCTCAACCTAAAAAGACTTCCCCCTTATCCTTAAACTTGTGACCCCTTGTTTCAGGACTTCAATTCCCCGCCAACATCGGGAACAATCTTCCTGCATCTAACCTGTCCTAATCCCCTTAAGAATTTCTGTAGCGCTTTTTCTAAACATCCTACCAAACACAATCTCCCAGTCCTCCCAATCTTCTAAATACTCTAGCGAGTACATGCCGAGTCTATCCATCTGTCTCTTCAATACATGAAAGTCCTGACATCCCAGGATCAGTCTGGTGCAACCTTCTCTCTGTACTCCCTCCATGGCAAGAATGTCTTTCCTGGATTAGGAGACCAAAACTAGTAATGCAATACTTCAGGGTGTGTTTCACCAAGATCCCTGTATAACTGCAGTAGGAACCTCCCTGCTCCTATACTCAAATCCTTTTGCTCTGAATGCTAACATACAAACCATTTGTTTTCACTTCACTGCCTGCTGCACCTGCGTGCCTACTTTTTCAATGACTGGTGTACCATGACACCCAGCGGTCTCGTTGCATCTCCCCTTTTCCTAATCGGCGGCCAACCATTCAAATAATAGTCTACTTCCGTTTTTGCCACCAAAGTGGATAACCTCATATTTATCCACATTATAACTGCATCTGCCATGCATTTAGCCCACTCACCCCACCCAATCTATCCAAGTCACCTTGCAGCCTCCTAGTGCATCCCTCCTCACAGCTAAACACTGCCCCCCCAGCTTCGAGTGTCATCCGCAAAATAGGAGATGTTGCATTCAATTTCCTCGTCCAAATCATTAATATATGTTGTAAAATAGCTGGGGTCCCCAGCAACCGCGAGCCTTAGAATCATAGAATCATAGAAAATAGGTGCAGTGTAGGCCATTCGGCCCTTCGCGAGCCTGCACAGCCAAATCGTTATTTCCTTCACACAGAGAGTGGTGAATCTGTGTCCAGGCAATTCTCTGCCACAGAAGGTAGTTGGGGAGATGCCTCAGTTGTCGTTGCGCATATTTAAGAGGAGGAGATTGGGATGACTGGCCCTTGTGGCTGAAGGGATCAAGGGGGTTTAGATTAAGAGAGAAGGCAGGTACAGGATACTGAGTGTTGATGATCAGGCCATGATCATATTGAATGGCGGTGCAAGGCTCGAAGGGCCGACTGACCGCTGCTCCTGCACCTAATTTCTAATGTTTCTATGTTTTCAAATATGACCATGGCAGATCATCCAACTCAGTATCCTGTACCTGCCTTCTCTCCATACCCCCCTCTGATCCCTTTAGCCACATGGGCCACATCTAACTCCCTCTAAAATATAGCCAATGAACTGGCCTCTTCAACTACCTTTCTAGTGAACAGATAATTCCACAGATTCACCACTCTCTGTGTGAAAAATGATTTTTCTCTTCCTCATCTCGGGGTCCTAAAAGACATCTTCCCCCTTATCAACTTAAACTGTGACCCCATTGTTCCGAAAGAGTTTTACCTTGTGGTACCCACCACTAGTCACATCTGCCTGCCATTCTAAAAAGGTGACCCGTTTTACTCTACTATCTTTGCTTCCTGTCTGGCCAGCCCAGTTCTCTATCCACATCAGTACTGAAAAACCCACAATACAGTGTGCTTTAAGTTTCTGCATACTAATTCTCTTTATATGGAACCTTGTCGAAAAGCCTTCTGGAAAGTCCCTAGATATAACACATCCACTGGTTATCTCTCCTTATCCAACATCTGCTAGTTACAATATCCTCACAAAATTCTATATGATTTAATTCGTCAGATCATGATCTACCTTTCGTAAATCCATGCTGAGAACTTTGTCTAATGATTTCACCACTTTCCAAATGTGCTGCTATTCCATCTTTAATAACCTGACTCTAGCAGTTTTTTCCCCTACTACCATGCGATGTTAGACTAACAGGACTGTAATTCCCCATCGTTTTCTCTCTCCCTCCCTTGCCCCTTTTTAAAAAGAACCAGGTTGCATTAGCTACCAACTCACCAATCCTCAGGAACTATTCCAGAAAATCTCTAAAGAGTTTTTTGAAAAATTATTAATAATGCATCCACTATTTTCTGGGCTACTTTTCCTTAAGTACTTCACTGGGATGCAGCCAAATATCTGGCCCTGGGGATTATTAACTTTAATCTATATTAAATCCATTCAATTTACCTAAACAAAGACAAACCACTTCCCGCTCTAACCTGGATTTCACTCAGTTGCACCATCGTCATCCATTGACCCCGGTCTATCCACCCCAACTGCTATTATCCGGCAGAGGAATTATTTATGTCTTCCTTAGTGAAGACAGAACCAAAGTTGTTATTCCAATTGGTCTGCCATGTCCTTGTTCCCCATGATCAATTCACCTACATTTCTTCTGACTGCAAGGGACCTATATTTGTTTTTAACTAATCTTTTTCACATATTTATTAAAACATTTGCAGTCAGTTTTTATGTTCCCTGCCAGTTTTTCTTTCATAATCTATTTTTCACTTCCTAATTAAAAAAACCACTTTGTCCTCCCTGCTGGATTCGGAATTTCTCCCAGTCCTCTGGTAGGGCATTTTCTGGCGAATTTGTAGCTTCATCTTTTTGTTGAATACTATCCCTGATTTCCCTGTTATCCACGGATGTACTAACATTCCCTCATTATTCTTTTGCCAAACTGGGATGAACAATTGTTGTAGTTCATCCATGCAGTCTTTAAATGCCTTGCATTGTCTATCCACCGTCAACCCTTTAAGAATCAATTGCCAGTCTATCTTGGCCAATTCACGTCTCATACCCTCAAAAGTTACCTTTCTTTAAGTTCAGAACCCTTAGTGCCACTCTCCATCCTAATGAAGAACTCAACCATATTATGGTCACTCTTGCCCAAGGGGCCACGCACAACAACAAGTCTGTTAACTAACCCTTCCTCATTACTCAATACCCAGTCTAGAATAGCCTGCTCTCTCATTGGGTTCCTCTACATGTGTGGTTTAGAAAATTATCCCACATAACATTTCCAAGAAATCCTCTTGTTCAGGCACCCCTGCCAATTTGATTCACCCAATCTATATGTAGATTGGAAGTCCACCCATTATAACTGTTTTACCTTTGTTGCATGCATTTCGAATTTCCTGTTTGATACCATCCCCAACTCCACTACTACTGTTAGTGGGCATGTACACAACTCCATCTAGCATTTTCTGCCCCTTAGTGTTTCATAGCTCTACCCATATCGATTCACATGATGTATGGTGTTGTCACAGTTAATCCATCACGGCTGGTTCTGGGATACAATTCTTTCACACCCCAACCAGGAATTTCTTGATGCCATTCACAGTGAGCCAATGGCTGAACACAGTTGTGTAAGTTTCTGGGGAACATCAAGAGAAACCATCCACATGCAGCTTCTGACTGAAATAAATTCTTCAACCTTACTTGTGCAGGACTCTGCCATCTTTGAGGATACACATGCTCTTGGATGCTGTTAACTGTGGCAAAGCACCCAAGTATCCAAAGCAAAGCATCCACACATTCTATTGTGTACTGTGTTCTTTTTAATTGTATGGCTGCATGGTAACACATTTCACTGTACCTTAATTGGTGCATGTGCAAATAAATGTGAACCTTGATCCTTGTCATTCGTGACAAGCTAGTATCAGGACTTGGTCCATTCCTAGTTTTTGACAGGGAGTAATAAAATATACTTAGGACATTTTAAAGAACACATCATGTCAGGTTTAAGGAGAAATTGTTGACATTCATGTTTTGCTGAACTCGCACAAAACCGATAAACCAGGTCAACTGTTCTGATTTATTTATTTTTATTGTAGCTCATGGTTGACCTGCCTCTATCACCCTTTCAGGCAGTGTGAGTTCCAGACCCTCACCACCCTTGGGGTGAAAAGGTCTTTCCGCAGCTCACCTCTCTTCCTTCTACTAATTACTTCCAATCTATGGCCTCTGATATTTTGACCCCTCCACGAAGAGGAAAAGGTGATTTATTCACAGCTCCCCCGAATTAAATCTCTCCTTTAATTCCTCCGCTTAAAAGAAAACAATTATGACAAACAATTTTCATCATCGTTACAATTTTCCCAGCTGCAGAGATCCGCATATCGAAAGAAAAACAGATGATGGCAGCAGACATGTCATGGTAAGCAACAGTGTTCTCTAATGGCTTGGGTACAACACAAAAAGCTGGAGAAACTCAGCGGGTGAAGCAGCATCTAAGGAGCGAAGGAGATAGGCGACGTTTTCGGGTCGAGACCCTTCTTCAGACTGTCAGGGATCAGGAAACGAGAGATATAGACGGTGATGTGGAGAGATAAGGAACAATGAGTGAAAGATATGCAAAAAAAGTATGGTGATAAAGGGAACAAGCCATTGTAAGCTGTTTTGTGGTGTGAAAATGAGAATAAAGCTGGTGCGACTGGGGTGGGGGAGGGAGATAGAGATAGAGGGAAATGCCAGGGCCCGAGGGCTGAGGGAGAGGTGGGAAGGGGAGGAGACAGCAAGGGTTAACAGAATTTGAGAAAATTCAATATTCACCCAAAAGGATGCAGACTCCCAAGCGGAATAATGAGGTGCTGTTTCCTCCAGCTTGTGGTGTTGCTCACTCTGGCCGTGGAGGAGGCCCAGGACCGAGAGGTCGGATGTGGAATGGGAGGGGGAGTTGAAGTGCTGAGCCACCGGGAGGGTCGGGTTGGTTATTGCGGAACCGAGCGGAGGTGTTCGGCGAAGCGATCGCCAAGCCTCCGCTTTGGTCTCACCGATATAGATCATCTGGCATCTGGAGCAGCGGATGCCAGTAGATGAGGTTGGAGGAGGTGCAGGTGAACCTCTGTCGGACCTGGAAGGACTGCTTGGGTCCCCGTGAAAGGAGTGAGGGGGGGGGGTGAAGGGACAAGTGTTGCATTTCTGCGGTTGCAAGGGAAAGTGCCCGGGGAAGGGGTAGAGAGCGGGAGGGGAGGGAAGAATTGACAAGGGACAAGGGGGATAGTCAATTAAGCCATTCTCTAATGGCTTAATTGACTATCCCCCACTTGCACAAACTGGCAAGCCTATCTAATAATATCGCCGATAAACCTTAGTCTCATAGTCTAAATCTTGTGGGACACATATTGAGTGGTGTTATTTGAGGCAAAATGCAGTGCAAGGATTTGTACTTCGCATCGATATAGTGTCGGAAGCTATTGTACAATAGACAAGATACAGCGCTGGATTGCCTTTACTTTTTCTCAATTTTGCCATGCTTAATCACCTGTCCTTTCAACTTGTGGAACAACAGCTTGGGGTTAAGAAGTATTCAGAATCTTTGCTTCATTCCCATACTGTGATGAAACACTTCAGTCACCTTATATCGAACTTGCATGCAATTGTTTTTTTTCCTAAAATTAGTTTATTCCCCTGGTCCAAGTTAGCTCATAGATGTACAATTTGTAAATATCTATTCCTAGACAGGCAAATTGAATTTTTATTTGAAATTCTGTTGTGCACATAACCATAGACATATTGTCCCAAATGTTCTCATTTTGCATGCACTGATCTCTTGTGAAAGTGTATTGCTACATCATTGCAATAATTTACCCAGAAGAAATTTTCCCCGTACTAATCTGGATTGTGTGCAAAACAGGCAATTTAATTGAACAGAGGTTCATATTTATAAGCACATTTATTGGCATGAATTTTGGAAAACAATCAGGCACACACTACTCCTTTTGTAACATCTCAACCAAGAACAAGTACAGAGAAGAGCACTAGAAGCATCAAAAGTGGGCCTTCCAGGTTTATTTGCTCACTTCTATCCACTAGACTACCAGCCCTCACAAATTGTTATTTTCTTGCAAATGGTTTCAGCACCAGTCGGTCTATGTTAAAATGCTGGTTTAGTAACATGAGAAGCAAGATTAAGTCTGTTCATGAACAATATAGGAATGGGGATCAAAGCTAAAATAAACTTTGTTTTCAAATCCTGTGTCACTCCTCATAAATCAGCTCATTACAAACAATGTCAGGAGAAATTTTACTTTGACCATGATCATGAAATGTTTGCAGTGGGTACATCCCTTAACAACAGCTTCTGGGCATATTCATATTAACAACCAAGTAAAATTTCAAGAATGGAGAGGAAAGGACTAAAGAATAACGTGACAAACTGCTGAAGGAACTCCGTGGATCAGACAGCACTAGTGGAGGAAAATGGACAGTCTATTGTGCAGGTGGGAGTTTCCTCCAGCAGTTTATCTTTTGTTTCCAACACGGGCAGTCGCTTGTAATTCCAAAGAACAAGGTGATTGTTGGATGAGAGAACAATTAAAATAAATAGGATTTGAAAGCCTAATGGTTTTCCACAGTCCTAACAATAGAAGACCTTTTCCCTCCGTATCAACAAGATATATCTGGTAGAGAATGCTATAGCTCCAAATCAACATAGTGTTCTAGACATTGTCAACTACACGAGTAACACTATACACTTTTTAAAAACAGCTTGAAAATAGTTAGGGGGTACACACAAAAAGCTGGAGAAACTCAGCGGGTGCAGCAGCATCTAAGGAGCGAAGGAGATAGGCGACGTTTCGGGTCGAGACCCTTCTTGAAAATAGTTATGTTTTTTACTTGATGATGGATTTTTCTGCAAATGTTCTGTTTCTTGGGATCCACTGAGAACGGAGGATTGCAGTGATATCACTATGAAGTAAATCTAACTGACAGCATCAACCAAGAACCATTGATTATTACTATCATATTGAAAAGCCTTTTCAACAATAGAATTTGATTATCAAGAGCACCCATTTACTTGCTCGCAATCAACATTGAGACAAGTAATTCAGAAAGACCACTCAGCTATGATCTAGATTTACTAATTAAGAATCAGGCAAACCCGACTCCATCACATTTGCATAGGTCTCTGTAATATTTGGAGACTGCTGCCCACGTTCAGAGCACATTGAGCACAGGGGAGCCTCATTGTCCTCAGCAGAGATTAGATTTGGAACTTCACAAGTATGTAAACTAACTCATTCCTGATGTATAGACCCAGTACAATGGACTTCTGGCAGGTTTTGAAATTAGCAGTGGAAGGAGTGACCCATGAAACGTCTTTTGTAAAAACAATACTTCATCATCCTACTGGTATCCCAAGGCTGAAGCACACACTCACAAGGGGACAACATGACAACCTGTAGACTGTCATGTAATGGCCATTATAGAATGGTGTATTTGTAGGAACCACTAAGGGATGATTTGTTATTTCGTGTTCACAGGTTTTAGGAGCAGAAATAGGCCATTCAGCCCATTAAGTCTACTCCACCATTCAATGGTGGCTGATCTATCTTTCCCTCTCAACCCCATTCACCTGCCTTCTCCCCATAACCCCTGACACCTGTACGAATCAAAAATCTATCTATTTGAACCAGCATTTGGTTCCTTGATACATGGGAAATGACCAAGGGAGCAGTAAGACATTGTCCACCACCTATGACATTCTGTTCCTCTGACTTCACAATGTGAGTGAGTTCAAAGTCTACCCCGCCTTCTCCACCGCACGGATCAATTTCATCTGGAGAAGAGAACCAGATTCTGAATGGTTGGTTCAGGTACCTGGAAACCAGCCTCTATAGGATAGACTGTCAGCAGTTCTCTGAAAGCTGCAGTGTTATAAAATATTAAATCATGTGCAAATTTAGGAGGTCTGCATGAAGAATAAAGGGGGAAAATAATGTTTTGTTCAATTTTTTTCCTCAATGGTATTTCCATTTAAAAGCTTTACTCAGAGAACCCATAAACAATAGAGCTGTGACAAGCTCTACACTGACAGCCTGTTAGATTCACCACATACAGAGTTATTGGGAGCAAAGGAGAGATGAAAAGTAACATAGCCAGGCAGTGCTCTGTGGATCTGGCAGCACTGAGGATATCAAGCAGGAATGTATAGTTTGGGCTAATGATTAGATCAGCCAAGAGCAGTGAATGGCAGAGGAGGATCAAGAGGACATATGGCAGTTCTATTTCATTTAACCTTGTGGTTCAGATTCAGATTAGTGTATTGTATGGGTGCAAATAAATTCCTTGTTGGCATGAAGCTCTCAGTAAACAGTATGCATGGTAATGATAAATACAATTGATAATACAATTAATAATAAATGAAGATAGATACAAAATGCTGGAGTAATTCAGCGAGATAGGCAGTATCTCTGGAGAGAAGGGATGGGTGACGTTTCGAATCGAGATCCTTCTTCAGAGATGCTGTCTGTCAATGTAATGAGAGAGGGTCTAGCAGGGGTTAGTAGTGCAGAACTTGCGCTACCAATAGCAGATTCCAAAAGCCTTCATTTTATTCACCTTTCTGGGCGTCCAAAACTGAAATGGCCCCTCTTTAAATATGGAGATATGTTTAAAAATGTTGCTTGACTGTTTAACTGTTTGCCATTTCTCCCGCATTTCTATTTAGCAGAATATTTGAAGCAACTTGAGGTTTTGAAGGAAATGTCAGGGGTTAATGGGAATTCAACTATGGTTGCTCAGGGTATACACATGGGGGTATATTGCCTGCCCAATGTGATGTTCCCAGTTAAAATCAATAGAACCAATATGGATTTCTGATAACCAATGATAAATTATATCACAACCATTCAATGCTACACCCAGCCCCTTCACAAAGTCTTCATTTGTGGAACCAGGAATGCCTTTGTCAATGTTCTGCACAAGTAAATATACAATATCATTATAATAACATTTAAAACACATTTTGGCAGGTACATGGATAGGAAAGGTTTAGAGGGATATAGGTCAAACACAGGCAGGAGGACAAGCATAGATGGGCATATTGGTTGGCATGGTCAAGTCGGGCTGAAGGGCCTGTTTCCGTGCTATATGACGTTCTGATTCAAAACTAGCAGCAAAAATGGGAGGATTGAAGGTAACCACATGATAAGGATCCAAATATAGATCCAGAACTGATTGGGAGGCAGGCAATAAAACAAGTGTAAAAGAGTACTAAGATTGGCAGAATGTGGTGAAAGGTGCGCAGAGTTCTGCACAGGAATCTCTTCCTTTCACTGCATACATTAATACCTAGCTGAACTTTCAAGTTTGCAGATATCATAATGTTACAGAACTATAATGTACAAAGAAAGTAGATACAAAAAGGACACAAGTGTACAAAGTGACAGAGCAAAATTATGTCAACATGTGAGATTCTGAATCCTATTTTGGATAAAATAAAGACCAATCAGAAAACTTTCCTAATTTGCAGAGATTAGGAGCTGTAGAGGATTATTCCGCCAGGGGATGATGTGCGATACTTATTTAATTTTCCTATACATCAGGAGGTAAAATAAACCAAAGTTTGAATGCATATTGGTTTTCATTTCGACCAGAAGGATGTTCACATGTTCTGCAACATGTGAGAGTCCAGACCAGTAGAATTAGGCACTAAATCTCAAACCAATTCTGATACCTGGTTTTAAAGAGGTAGGAGAGCCAGGATTCACAAACTTGCTTTTCATTTATCAATGCTTATAAAGATTTAGGAATGATCTATTTTACCAATTTTATATCAGGAAGGTGCAGGAGAGAATATGAAAATATAATTTTCAGGACAGAATTTGAAGAATAAAAAAAAAAAAAAAAATGAATGAAACCAGATAATACTTTTGAAACAAAGATGAAAAATAAACCTAGAACTTGATCAAATGTTTTTTTTTACCAGATGTAATGGTTTACCAGATTCATTAAATTATTTGGAGCAAAAGATGACTGTGTGGATTTTAGTCATTGGTTTCCCTGATCCAAATGCATCCAACATTCCAGCCATATCTGACCATACATTGTATGTAGGTGTCTCCAGTTTCAGCTTTCTGCTGTACATCACGGTTCATAACCGTCAGTAAGCCGAGCTTGCTGCTGAGTTCCAGCAGGCAGAAGGATCAGGGCATGAAGAAGAGGTCTTAAAGTCTCCCAGGCCCCTTGGCTCTAAATTTCTTGTTGTTTGTTAATCTCTGTCTGTTATTTGACACTTTAGGAGAATAATAAATAAATCAATAAATAAAAAATTGTTTAATCCATTATATCTCTCGGAACTCAAATGCATCAAAGTACCAATTAGTTAGGATCTAATTTAATATCAATTTCCCTTTAATGTCTTCAGAATAATAATAATTTAGTATAATTATTCCTCAATAACCTGACAGCCAAACATGCAGCGGATAGCGCATCTCTCCAGAAGTTCTCTCATTTCCAAACACTCGCTTGATAAGTGCTATCTAGAGTGAATGTCAGGGTACTAAACTCAACTCAACCTGATTTAATAGAGTAACCTTGAACCAGCAGTGATATCCTCTAAGTTGATCCTCTCCGCCAATATTTCTGTTTGTTTATACCTGGGATGCATCACTGAAAGGCGAACACTTACTGCTGATTCTTAATTGCTCAAAGTGTTGTTGGTGATGGAAATCTTTAAATACACTCAATGTGTTTCTCCCATTCCCAACGTTTTGCTGCCCATCACTGTTCTCCGTTATGACCCTGCTTCAGGGAAGGAACAACATTTCTTTTCCAAGTCATGTTGCATGTTTTGGAACTACTGTTGCCTTTGGTTGACAGGCAGCAATAGTCCTGAGCAGTGATTGTACTGTCAAAGGAAATTTAGTGAGTTACTGCCATGCATGTGTCGGGGTAGACAGTGCAAAGCCTTAAGGCGTGCAACCCAAAAGGCTGATTTATCCTCCTTGGTTTTCAAATGTTTTAAAGATGTTCCCATTGAGGATGGTAATTAGTTTTCAACTGTACAATTGACTCATGGCTTGTAGATGGTGGAAAGTCAGAGTTTGTTATTTGGTGCCAAATACCCAACCTCAAATTGTATGTCCATAAGAGATGATCTACTTGGCTGGTTCAATTATGCTCTAGGTCATTCATGGGCTCAAAGACATTGATGGGAATTCAATGTTGATAGTGCCAGTGACTATCAAGAGCAGTTGAATGGTCCCTCTTGTAGTGGTGGGGGCTAATTGTGTGGCTTGAATGATTTTTATCCACATCATTCCAAACCAAAATACCGTTTAGATCTCATGGACTATATTATCTGAGGGGGTTCCAATAAAACCGCAATTATCAGTGACCATTCCAGTGTTTGGCCTTCAGCTTGCTGCCCTAAGGTACACCAATAGCAAAGGGACACTTCAGCTTCCAACCATCATAACCACATTCCTTGTTGTGAGGTACATGGAGTTCCAGTGTGATTCCCATTGCCCTTGGTTTTACTACCGCTCCTTAATGCCACAAATCATCGTGGAAAAGGCTGGAAACACTCAGTGGGTCAGGCAATGCATATGGAAAGAGAAACAGTTAACTTTTCAGATCTGGAATCCTTCAACAAAACCAAACCTGAAAAACTTTTATCTCAGATTCCCAGCATCTGAATTATTTTGATTCTCACCTGGCTTATTGTCAAGGTCAGTTACTTGTACCTCACCTCAGGAATTTAATTTTCTTTTATCCATGGTTGAACCAAGTCCAAATGTAGTCATGAACCTCCTCGTCATAAACTAAGTGGTGTTTAGAAAGTTATTAGTAAGTACTTTTTTTTATTGCTGATAAAAGAGAGTGGATTGATTGGTGGTAATTGGCCAGACTGGATTTGAATTGCTTTGCATAGGTGGGACACATGAAGACAATGACCTCACCACCTGTACTATTCAGCCCAGCTTACTTATGACCCTGGTTACAATCTTACTTCATCAATCTGTGTGATACCATCCACATCTCATTAGTTTGAGGACAATATTAGAGCATGATTCAAAAATATTAGAGCATGATTCAAAAATATTAGAGCATGATTCAATCTAGCTGAAAAGTATCCAAAACTAAACTTATTTGGAAATAATGCACTGGTATTCATGAGGCATTTTCATGTGCTGTTCTATGGGGAATATATGTATTTTACAAAAAGTAATTACCATTATCAGGTGTTAATAAAGTCATTGTATCAATTGGTGCTTTAAATCACATTAAAGAATGAAAAATATTTTGCCTTTAATTCCCCAATTTATGAAATGTAGTTTAGTTTAGTCTAGATACAGCACGGAAACAGTCCCTTTGGCCCAGCGTGTCCACGCCGACCAGCGATCCCCACACACTAGCATTATCCTACACACACTAGGGGCAATTTACAATTATACCAAGCCAATTAGCCTTCAAACCTGTACGTCTTTGGAGTATGGGAGGAAACCAGAGAAAATGACCCTGGTTACAATCTTACTGCATCAATCTGTGCGATACCACCCACATCTTATTAGTTTGAGTGCTGTCCGTATGGAGTTTGTACGTTCCTCCCTTGACCGCGCGTGTTTTCTCCGAAATCTTCGGTTTCCTCCCACACTCCAAAGATGTACAGGTTTGTCAGTTAATTGGCTTGATGTATGTGTAAATTGTCCCTAGTGTGTGTAAGATAGTATTAATGTGCGGGGATCGGTCTTGGTGAGCCGAAAGGCCTGTTTCCGCGCTGTATCTCTAAACTAAAACTAACACTAAAACCCATACAGGTCACGGACAGAGTGTAAAAAGTCCGTACAGACAGCACCCATAGTCAGGGTCGAACCCGGATCTGTGGGTCTGTAAGGCAGCAACTGTACCGCTGCATCACTGTGCTGCCCCCATGGGGTGTCTCCTTTAGGTATGCCATGTATGGGGGATGATTTATGAAGTATGTGTGCAGGGGAGAAATCTGGAGAAAAAAAATTAATGACCACCTTTCTCAATGAGGAATCAAGTAGAGGGGCCAAAGCTACAACATGGCAGTCGTGGGAGGTCAGGACTGTGACAGGCCAGATTTAATCCCAGGGATGTTTGCATGGCGATAATTGTTTTAAATTGGGTTATTTTGTGTGTTATGAAATGCTGGGTGTTGAAGGAGTGCTGGTGTCAGGAGGAAAGTTGGAAGGCAATTAACAAAATCTTGATTCCTAAATTAAAACAATTTAGGCATTAGACATTTTTAAATAATCAATTTGTATTCTGCTTTGCAGGAGTCAATTCTTTACCTCAATTAATAGGACTGTAGAAAACAGAAATGTTACACCATTGGAAAGAGCCATCAGTTTTATATTGGCTTTTTACAGCAATATGCCAGTTAGTTTGAGCTCTTTTCAATGCACCTGCAACCCCCCCCCCCCCCTCCCCCCCATTCCCATACATTAATCCAATTCTTTTTTTAAAGCCATGACAAACAGTGAATCTGTTTCCACCATTCTTTCAGGCAGACCATACCAGATCATAACTGCTTAACGCATGGAAAGGTTGTTCCCTCGTCTAAATTATGCTAACCTGTATAAATCCCATTTACCAATCACACAAAATGTGACCTCACAGTGTCTTGACCCTTGCATCAATTAGCAGTGTCTTGACCCTTGCATCAATTAGAGCAGTTCTCTTAATTAATTTTGCCTATTTCCCTCTTGATTTTTAACTGTCAAATCTTTTTATAACCTCTATTATTCCAAGCAGAAAAAGCCCAATTTCCCCAGACTGTCCACATCACATAAGTCCTCATGCGTGGAATCACTCCAGTGAATTTACTTTCTGCACCCACTAAGAACTTCACTACTTGCTAAATTGTTTTTGCCAGTGCCGTGCTGCTTTGTGGCAGGCTTGACAAATCAAGGACATCAACTCTAATGGATAGCTAGTTTTAGGAACGCTTGGTATTACTTTGCATTGTCAAATCTTCTTTCACCACTGAATCTAGTGGCTCTGAGGTGCACAGATCATGGCTCTCGAGTCCATTAGAGCTCTGGCTGCCAAGCTGAGAAAGCTTCTTGTGGAGTCTGCACTGCTCTCACTGAATATACACATACTTGTCCTGCTGCCTTCACCCTGTTGATTTGGCAGAAAGGGCAATTTATTCTATGGTGGATAAATCATAAATGTAATGATTAGAGAACTGCGAACACAAGTCTACAAACCAACGTATTAGAAATAAAATAAATAGAACATATGAAGCAGAAACAACAATGAGCATGAGCAGAATTGTAAAATCCACATCTCCATGGAACCTCCCTCATTAATCTAGATTTTGGGAAGTAAAGTTTGGTGATACCCTCAAATTCCCATAACATATGTCTTGTCAGATGGTGGCTTATAATTACACAAAATTAATTTTTAATTTGTCTATGTTAGTTTGACAAGGGGGAGCTTCTATGTGTTTTTAATTACACAAAATGAATTTTTAATTTAAGACTGTAACCTACCTATAGGGCAGTTATTTTGCACGCACCTGTATTTAATTACACCAAATTAATTTTTAATTTAGCAGAGTTGGTCAGTGGGTTATACAATGAAAATCAATAAGTATCTCATTTTAAATCAGAATGAGGAATAATTTTGTGATGAATGATGGTGCATTGTCATTACAAATGACCTGTAAATTTGGTGCTTATGTGCTAAAATGTATAAGCTTTGCATAATCCTAAGAAACATTGCACAAAATGCAGATCCAATTTACTGTCAAAACTAATCACAAATTGAAAAGTGTGACTATTTTTTGAAAGAAAAGGGCACAAAGTAAAATGTTTTGAGTTAACTTACCCCAGCAAGGAACCTTGCATGATTGAAATGTATATTCTGGTTTCAGGCATCACACTCACTTCCGGAGGCAAATAATGAGATTCATGGATTTGGGTGAAGGGTGGGAATGAAGCAACAAAAGCTATGTCCTGGGAGGTAAGGGTTGAATATCTTGTAAACAGAAGAGAAAGATGGAGAGGTTTACGAGAAGAAGTTCCAGACCGAAGGTTTCCATAGCCAGTTGAAATACAACTGCAAATAGTGCTAATAGATGAATGGAAAGAGATGTCAGAATTGAGGGAATTAGACATTAGATCATCATCAGAAAGGGATGAAGCCGCAGGATCAGTGTTTCGGATGAACTGAATCTCAAAGTGTGGAGAAGTGGAGGTTAGATAGGGGGACATTGGAAGAGTGAAATCTGGAAATAAATTACAAGTGGTGTGGACGTTCCAAAGGTGAATCTTAAACATTGTAACCAAGATCTGCAAGCCATGAACGGGATGATTGGATGGGGGTGCCAAGCTCTAGTAATGTCTCTCCCGCACCAAACCATTATCTAGATTCTCCAAGTAAATCCAGCTGCTGGTTGCTTCAAGTACTTCCCTCAACCCCAACACCAACACCATGACACCCTGCGATGCACCAATTCCCTCACCAAGATAGACCTCAAAACCTAAAAAAATCTGGAAACACTCATTATGTCAGGCAGCATCTGTGGAAAGGCCAAAGACCTTCCATAAAAAGATTCTGCTGATTCTGCTGTGTGTCTCTAGCATTTATAGTCACATATCCCTCTTTCGATCAAATGCATTGTAACTCACCACAATTTCTCTTGTGGCTCTGTGTCAATTTGATAACTATTCCTGCGAGGCATCTTCGAGCATTTCTCTGTGCCAATGCTGCTAATATAAATGGACTTTGTTGCTGGTAATTCCAACTAAAGATATCTGCAATATAATTCCATGATTTCTGTGTTGCACTTATATTTATCCACAGCTCCCAGGATCATGATGCAAAATTAAAATATACCCCTGCACGCATTAATAATTTTAGAGTGATGGCAAATTAAAAAACACTCAATGTTAATAAGAAGGTAATGGTGATAAGTATACATTCACTACTGCATTAGTAGAAGATTTACAAAAAACATATATATGCAAAACACAGCCATTTAGGGCCCTCCTAAGCTATTTGCTGAAACTACAATAGCAAATAACCTTGTCGAAATAACACCCCTCCCCCTTCCATGGCGATCCTGCTAGCATAGTTCCAACCCAGTGGAACTTCAGACCAACAATTATTTTTATTTTAGATCCAAAATGTTATTTTCATCCTTTTGCTGACTGTTATTGTTATGATTTCTGAACTGGGTAATTAATGTAATTTGCAGGTCAACAAACCTGATACACATGAATGAATGTTGGAGGTAGTGTGCACTACACCACACTGTCACACGACAGGTTTAATGCTGCTGACCAGGAATACATTTCGAGGCAATGTCCCTCACCACATCTGCATATAATTTGCTTCAGATGTGATCAGCTGCTTTTTGATACAAAGCTTTCATACTTGAGCAATTTCATTTTTTGAAATTCTTTTGTTCCTGCAGAATCTAATTAAATAGGAATTTTCCTACCTTCAATAGGTGTAGGAAAATTAAAGTACCAAGTATCTCTATTCGACCCATTTCCTCCATTTACTACTGTACAGATACTGAACAATGCATTTGTTTCCAGGTACCATGTTCACCTCACACCTTTTAGTCTTTGTCCTACATTATGCAACGAACCTGGCATTTTGATCATCTCACTCAATCGTTGACATTGTCCTCAAGGAAAATATACACTCAGGCAAAAATATTCTATGTTCCTTCTGCAAGAAGGAATGCAGCTCTTAAATTAAGCTGTTTTTTTTTTAAAAGGGGCTGATCACAAAAACAATTGAAAAAAAGTAGAGATAATAGAACAAGGCCAAAGATAGACACAAAAAGCTGGCGTAAGTCCGCGGGACAGGCAGCACCTCTGGAGGGAAGCAATGTGTGACGTTTCGGGTTGACCGTCTGAAGAAGGGCCTCGACCCGAAACGTCACCCATTCCTTCTTTCTAGAGATGCTGCCTGTCCCACTGAGTTACTCCAGCATTTTGTGACTATCTTCGGTTTAAGCCAGCTTATGCTGTTCCTTCCTACATAGAACAAAGCCAGTTAGCTAGAATGAGAACACGTCTATCTCAGAACTACGTAGAGCTATGCCCAATTCAGACTTGGACAGAAGATCATCTGGGCATGGTAGTCTTCACATACAGAGCTGGTATGTGCTACTTGGTCAAGGCTCACCCAATGATGCAGACTATATTGGAGAAATGCACCAATGATGGGTATTGTAGATGATATGATATTGTAGAAGGATGGAAGGATTGAGAAATTCTCCATTTAAAGTCTTATCTGAAAGATGATCCACTCGTGCAGAACTCCCTCATCATTGCAATGACATTGGAACTGAGTTTAACAAGATTCAAAATTACCTTTTTTTTTCTTGATGCAACAAATTTTCAAATTGTTCTCTGTGGCACATGTTATCTGCCTCTTTAGACCAGATGGTCTTCTATCCAAGTCTGCATTGGGCATAGCGCTGCTTAGTTCTGCGATAGACGAGTTCTCATTCTAGTACTAACTGGCTTTATTCTATTATTCTAAGTCTTATTTCTAAAACTGTGGTCCAAAATGAACCCTACGTTTGAGCTTCCATACAAAAAATTGGATGCGACACTGATGAGAAATGGCAATAAAATGCAAGAGTCTAAATTAGGTCCAGTAACCAAAAGGCTTTGGCAATGACTTTTCACAATCTGGAGGATGTGGTGTACCCTGTTCAAAAATGTAAAAATGCTTTAAAATGTGCATTTCTGGAAATAATAAATATTCTTTAATTACCTTGGAATTTTGGGGATTGTGGTTAATTTCTGCAAACATAAAGCAAGAAAAAAATATCCTTTGTTTGTGCAGTAATTACTCCTCATGCTGTGTCATTCATTTCCATCCTATCCTCTGCAAATCTGGATTAGCAGTTAAACCGATAAAGTTCCTTCTCGGAACGAAGGTCAAAGGAATCAAAGAACCTTACACTACAAACTCATCCAGCTTTTTCATATTACCAACTTTTATACTTTAATGTGTTTTTCTCACATTAAAGAATCAAGTCCTTTTCCAGCTTTGAGCTTACACTTTAATAATAATTTCAGTTACCGTTATTTTTAATTGGGTCCATACATTTGTTGGGAATATAGCATTTATATTTATATTTATATATATATATATATAATATATATATATATATATATATATATATATATATTTATATATATATATATAAATAAATAAATATATATAAATATAATAAAAGCAATAAAAAATATAATTTGTTTGTGCAGTAATTCATATATTATATATATTATATATATATATATATATAAATATAAACACACACATACATACACACATATATATATATATAAGTATAATATATATACATACATATGTACATGTGGGTGCATGTGCATATATATGTGTGATTAAATACACACACACACATATATATATATATATATAAATAACTGGGACCCATTGGGTCTCTGTCACATAGGAGGCTTCGTCTCCCCATGCACCACTCACCCATAGCCCTCAAATGCACAGGCGCAGCTCATTTCCCCTCATCCCTAGCACTCTCTCCCCCTCCTTCACCCTCCCTCTTCTTTCCCATCTCCTCCCCAATCCCTCCCTCACCTCTCTTCCTCTCGTTTCCCCTACCCTCAGTCACTCCCTCCCTCCATAACTGCTCTCCCCTCCCTCCTATCCTTCTATCCCCATCTCCTCACCCCCTTTCCACAATTATCCATCCTCACCTCCCCCACTGCCCTCCTCTCCCTCTATTCCCCACTCCCTACCTCCCCCACTTCTCCCCACTCTACTCCCCCCCTCCTCTCCCTCTATTCCCCCTCTTACCCCATTCTCCCTCCTCACATCTGCCCTCTTCTTTTCCCTCTCCTCCTCCCCTCCCTAAATCCATCCCTCACCTCTCCTTTCCCCTACCCTCAGTCACTCCCTCAGTCCCTCCATAATGCCCCTCCCCTCTTCCCTCTATCCCATCTCCTCCCCTCCTCTCCCTCTATCCCCTCTCCTCCTCCTCTATCCCTTCTCCTCCCCCACTTTCCCTCCCCAGAATCTCGAGGTTACTGCTCCTCTCCCTTATTGTGTGCCCCGGAGGTGCATCAGCCATTGGTGCCCTCAAAGCCCGGCCTCGGTTCGGCCCGGAAGCACCAGCAGCTACGGCCGCGCCGGCGTGGGCAGGAGGGGGGCAAGAGCTTGGAGAAAAGATGGGTGAAGAGCCATGGGGAAGAGGGGGATATCACAGGAGAGGGGGTAGGAGCTAGCGAGGGGGATCAGAGGGGAAAGGGGTGGAGCTGCAGGGCGTTGCGATGGCAGTGAGTTTGGGACTCGCAGCGTGCGCTGGATCCTCTCTCTCTCCGCTTTACATTTGGCGACATTACCGCGCTGCTGGGCTGCTGTGGGTTCCTCCGAAAGTCCGGTTGGAAATCTCCCCCGGCTTTCCTCAGGTCTACTAAAGACGCGATGGAGCAGGAAGGGGCGGATCATCACAGGGAGGGACAGGGGAATAGACTAATCCACGCGGCACAGGAAGACAGGAGAAGAGATCGAACATCGCACGCGCAGTTTTTAAGATTTTTAAACCTCGCTAACTTTGACGACATTCAACCGATCGGAACAAAACTTGATGGACTCACAGCATAGAAGTACGTTGAGTGAACTGGCAATAAATTGTAGCGATATCGTGAATCATTTTTGCGCAAATAGAATGACCGACAAAACAGAAGATAACAAGATCAGAATTTTAGTTAAGTGCATACACATACACACACACATAAATGCTGGAGAAACTCAGCTGGTGCAGCAGCATCTATGGAGCGAAGGAAATAGGCAACATTTCAGGCCAAAACCCTTCTTCGGACTCCAACGTTTCGGGCCGCAACCCTTCTTCAGACTGATACACACACACATATATCTATAAACATATATACACACACACACACACACACACATATAACTAAAAGTCTCATCTTGACTACTTCTTCTCTGCGCTGAATATTGATTTTAGAAAAAACGCCACTGTATATCGCTATCAAAAATCGCTGATTTTGGCCATCTTACTCACAATCCTCCTCCGCTGAGGCAGCCCTGAGGATTTTTCCAATCGATGAAAAAAAAGTTATGAGTGTTTAAATAAATCTTGCGATCAGCTGATTGGTCCTCTCGCCTGTCAATCACCATGATGAAGGTAACGCCCCTTCCGGGGGGGTGTGGGGGGGGGGCAGGACTATAAAACCCCGGATGCCTGGACGAGAGTCAGTCATTGGAAGATCACGAGGGAGAGGCCATAACTGTGCTTATAAGCTGTGAATCAACTGAACTGTGAGTCTGCAATGTACTTGCAATAAATTATTTGTAAGCCCTTAATGACAATGCAATGAGTGGTTTGGCCTGCCCTGCCTGTGCTTGAAACTGCAATGCAAAATTGGAAATGAAATGACAATGCCATGAGTTGCTTGGCCTGCCTTGCCCTGCCCGTGCTTAAAACTGCAATGCAAAATTGGAAATGATATGACAATGCCATGAGTTGTTTGGCCTCTGCTGCCCGTGCTTGAAACTGCAATGCAAAATTGGAAATGAAATGACAATGCCACGAATTGTTTGGCTTTCCCTGCCCGTACTTGAAAGTGCAATGCAAAATTTAAAATGAAATGACAATTCAATGAGTTGTTTGGCCTGCCCTGTGCTTGAAATGGGTGACTGGACTTGAGATGGATTGACTTGACATGACTTGAAATGGATTGACTTGGATTGAAATGGATTGACTTGGATTGAAATTAATTGACTTGACTTGAAATGGATTGACCTCTTTTGAAACGTATTGACTTGACTTGATTTGACGACTTGAAATGGATCAACTTTACTTGAAATAGATTGACTTGATTTGAAATGGATTGACTTGACTTGAAATGGGCCACATGCAGGCAAATAGGACAACCCCAAGACGGAAACTTGGACGGCACGGCCAAGCTGGGCCGAAGGACCCGTTTCCGTGTTGTACGGCACCATGACTAAGGCCTATCCAGTGGGATTGACATGTTTTGTATTTTTCCGTTCTAAAGATGCAGTGTATTTTGGTGACTATTGCACACTGCAGACCAGAAGCGCCTTCAATACCCAGAGAGAAAGGATGGGCGGGTTAGGTGAGCAGGAGAGTGGGGTTGTTTGCTGTTGCAGAGGGAGGGGGAAAAGGGTGGTACAGGTCCCAGTCTCAGCTCCTGTTCTACCAAGCGTGTGGACGTGGACGGGTGGCTTGGTTGGCAGTGGCCCATGGTGTGGCAGAGCCGGCGTGCCCGCTGACTCCCATCCCCCCCCCCCCCCCCTCGGTCCGGGGCCACGCTGGGAGAGAGCCCCCGAGCACCTGTCCCGGGGCGACTGGCACTGACCTGCTGGCGTCGCCGACATGAAGACGGTGTGAAGCCTCCGCACCCAGTGTAATGTGCGGGGAGCTGGAGAGGGGAGGGGAGGGAAGGAGTCACGCACATGGCCGGGAAGCAGGGGGGTGGGGGTGGGGGTGGCGAGAAACAGGGCCAACAATGAGATGGAGAAAGACAGAAACACCGACGTGCAAAGGAGACCTACAATAATGCACGATCTCTCTCGCGTTATGGCGGGTGATTGTCGCCTGCCCGCTGTTTCTGATGCTAAAGCCTTGTGATCGTTGCCCTTCGTGTTGGTGTGGAGGTGGAGGGGGTATTGTGCTGGTTGATCGCCCCCTGCTATCCCAAGAACAGGGAGACACAGTGGCTTTTGAGACGGGTGAGCAATCACTACCAAATTGTCTGCCCACACAGTCAGAACACCTCTCCTACACTTGTCTCCCGTACTAAGTCACCCCCCTCCTCCCCCCACTCCCCTCCCCCCACCCAAACCTTTCCCTCCCAACTCCAGTCCCGTCCCGACCCCCTGGGAAACTGAAGGGAGCGACAATCAACTGCCACGGATACAAATAATGTCTTACACAAGAAAGGGCAGATGCTAGGTGACAAAACGTGAACACACTGTGCTGGAGTAACACAAAGATGCAGCAGAATTTTGGAAACATCATCCCGTCACCCATTCCTTCTCTCCAGAGATGCTGCCTGCCCGCTGAGTGACCATACTGAGGGAATTCCCACGTATATGAAGCAGAGAGAAACATGAGTTCTACACAGCTCTGCCCGACCTTTGAGAATGGATTTGGTGGTTTGTACCCACTCCCCTCCTTGCCCACCCATCCACCCACCAAGCCAGCCAGCCTCGTTACAGCGGCGGAAGCGACATTTCCAATAGAATGGAGCAAAGAGCTGGGGCAGGGCTGGGATGGGAGCAGGGCAGATGAGGCGCTCCAAAGGAACAAACAAGTTGATGGCTGCAAGGGGGAGGCGGCAGAGGTCTTGTGCCCCAGCGAGGTAGACCGCTCTTCCCCCTGTTAATGCACACACAGAAAGAGAGAGGTGGGAGCAGAGAATGATCCCAGCCTAGCTCTGGCACTGGATGGTGCGCATTTTCCCTTTGTAGGTCATATCAATAGACACGCCCACGCTGGGGAGGGAAATAAATGTTAGCGAGTGTCCTCTTTAACGAAAAGTATTTTTGTACCACTCACCTATTGCAATTGATTTTACATTGCTGCTTTGTGTTTTACTGGTTTTTAGATATTAGGCAATAGGTGCAGGAGTAGGCCATTTGGCCATTCGAGCCAGCACCGCCATTCACTGTCATCATGCCTGATCACCCACAATCAGTACCCCGTTCCTGCCTTCTCCCCATATCCCTTCACTCTGCTATCTTTAAGAGCTCTAGCTAACTCTCTCTTGAAAGCATCCAGAGAATTGGCCTCCACTGCCTTTTGAGGCAGAAAATTACATTGATTCACAACTCTCTGGGTGAAAGGGTTTTCCTCATGGTAGTCATTAACAGCAGAAATCAATCACAGGAATATTCCTTTAATTGGTCAGATAGTTATCTTGGTTGGACATGTTGGCGGAAAGTAGCTTCTAATAAAGAATATATTTTATTACTGATGGTAATTTGAGTAGATTTTGCAATTCTGGACCTACATTGACTGGGGCTGTTGGGAAACCAGGGCACTGAAATGATTCCAAGTCCTTAAATTAAGGATCACATCAGTTCGCAGCCTGACATTTGCTATTCTGACTGAATAATTTGCTGACCGAGCAAAAGGAATATACTCAAGAGGGAAAAGGAGCTTCAACTAAAAGGAGAAGAGAAGATGCATCAGCTTTCAAAGCAAACAAGAATAATCCTCGGGTCCCAGAGAACCAAAGTTCTTATCAGATTTTACTGGCTCAAAGTTATTTGAATTTGTATGTTTAGAGTTTGCAAACGTTCAAAATTAAAATTCTCAAGTTAGTGTAAAGTTTGATTTCAATCAATCGGCAGCAAACTGGTGAAGCAGACATTGTACACACTGTCCAATATTTTTAGTTTAGAGATACAGTTTGGAAACAGGCCCTTCGGCCCACCGGGTCTGCCCCGACCAGCGATCCCCGCACGTTAACTCTATCCTACGCCCACTAAGGACATTTTTACATTTACCAAGCCAATTTACCTATAAACCCGTTCGTCTTTGGAGTGTGGGAGGAAACTGAAAATCTCGGAGTAAACCCACGCAGATCACGGGAAGAAGGTACAAACTCCGTACAGACAGCACCTGTAGTCGGGATCTAACCCGGGTCCCCTGGCGCTGCATTCACTGTAAGGCAGCAACTCTACCGCTGCGCCACCGTGATCTTCTATCTTCACAACAATGGAGGGCTGAGATAAGTTCCACCAGATGACAGTTGATACAGACAGTGCAAACTTTCCTTTTGTTACCAGCTGACAGACAATCCCCTTTCCATTTGGATGGGGCCTCCATTCCGATTTGATCACCAAGCAATAGATTTAACAAATTTAGTGCATCCCTTTTCTGTTAAATTGCCTCCTTAAAAAGTTCACTTGTTCATAAAGTCACTATTCTCTGAATAACCTGGGGTAATAATTATTTGAAGAAACATTCTAAATCTGGGGTGATTTTATCCAATCTATTCTTTTGAAAAGTCTTTATTGATGGTAACCATCCAATTACAGTTTCTAAATAGTTCCATCCATCCTGAGGCCCTTCCCCTTGTTGCGTTGTCCCTCAGTAACTTTTACCATATGTGGTAATTTTTGAGCAAAAACCAAGAACACAGGTGTCTAACATCATACACAAATCCTGTATCAGACAAACTGTAGATGAACACGAACTTGGCAAATGACTATTGGACTAATGTAATCTTACTCCAAAAGATACAAAAACATGTTTGCCACCAAATAACTTAGAGGTTGAGCCATAGGTTTGTAAACTTGATTCAAACTCCACGACCCATATGCTTCAGTTTTCACCTCCTGTGGTCCCACTACAAGATTATCCACATTTTAATTATTGTCAGGGTACACAAAAGGCTGGAGAAACTCAGCGGGTGCAGCAGCATCTAAGGAGCGAAGGAGGTAGGCGACGTTTCGGGTCGAGACCCTTCTTCAGACTGGTCAGGGATCAGGGATTGTCAGTGCTGATTTCTCAAAGGCCCTCTTTGCTAATTTCACCAACATTCTCCTCATCAACACCTTGGGTTCGACCCCGCATTTGGAATAACAGTTTGCTGTAACTCCCAGTCACATTTATTAAGGGGTGATGAGCCTTCAAAATAATGAAAAACCTTGGTGTGTCCCTATGTGGACTTTTTCCCTATATTCATGACTACTCGTGTCCAATGACCTAGCCCATATATCTCAGTACTCCCATGAGAATTTTCATAATTCATGTCAATGTCACGGGTTTCCATTCTTCAACCTTCTCCTGGAATGTTCTTCCCAGCCCTCAGTGCATTTCAAAACTCATCTCAAAACACATAGAAGATAGGTGCAGGAGTAGGCCATTCACCCCTTCAAGCCAACTGAACATCCACAATCAGTACCCCGTTCCTGCCTTCTCCCCATATCTCTCGATTCTATTAGCCCTAGGAGCTAGGGACAATGCAACAAGGGGAAGGGCCTCAGGATGGATGGAACTATTTAGAAACTGTAATTGGATAGTTACCATCAATGAAGACTTTTCAAAAGAATAGATTGGATAAAATCACCCCAGATTTAGAATGTTTCTTCAGATAATTATTACCCCAGCTAACTCTCTTTTGAATTCATCCAGTGAATCTGAGGCAGAGAATTCCACAAAATCACAGCTCTCTGGGTGAAAAAAGGTTTTCCTCATCTCAGTTCTAAATGGCCAACCCCTTATTCTTAAACTGTGGTCCCTGGTTCTGGACACCCCCAACACCAGGAACGCGTTTCCTGCATCTAGTGTGTCCAATCCCTTAATAATTTTATATTTTTCTATAAGATCCCCTCTCCTTCTAAATTCCAGTGAATATAAGCCTAGTCGTTCCATTCATTCATCATATGACAGTCCCGTCATCTCGGGAATTAACCTCCTAACCCACGCTGCACTCCCTCAATAGTAACAATGTCCTTCTTCAAATGAGATCAAAACTGCACACAATACTCCAGGTGTGATCTCCCCAGTACCCTGTGCAACTGCAGATGGACCTCTTTACTCCAATACTCAAATCCTCGCATTATGAAGTCCAACATGCCATTAGCTTTCTTCACTGCCTGCTGTACGCGCAGGCTTACTTTCAGTGACTGATGTACAAGGACACCCAGGTCACGTTGTGCTTCCCCTTTCCCTAATGTGACATCATTCAGATAATAACCTGCCACCTTATTCTTGCCACCAAAGTGGATAACCTAACATGTATCCGCATTATACTGTATCTGCCATGCATCTGCACACTCACCCAACCTATCCAAGACATCCTGCATCCTCATAGCATCCTCTTCACAGTTTGCACTGCCACCCAGCTTTGTGTCATCTGTAAATTCGCTAATGTTACTTTTAATTCCTTCATCTAAATCATTGATGTGTATTGTAAATAGCTGTGGACCCAGCACCGAGCCTTGTGGTACCCCAGTAGTTCCCTGCAAGACTATATTCCTTCCTTATCCTGAATTTTTTAACATTTTGAGGGCTCTAATAAAAACATTTTGGTTGATGATGGCACTATTCTATTTATTCTTAACATCACTTTGAGCATATCCAAGTAAAATCTACTTAGCAGCAACCTTTGAAACTCTGAACTAAAGTAGCAGGTGATGCAGCAAAAGTCACAGCTGAAGTGATTTGCTTGGGGCAAATGTAACTCTGAAATCGTAAATAGGATTGGATTAGGTGGGATTTAAAACCAGAGTATTACATTCTATGATCAGACCTTGTCTGCTTTAGAAACGTTTGCAAGATTATAAATAAGTAACTATTGTCGACTCTGGCTTTACTGTAGTTATGAATTTAAACTATTATTCTGCCTTTTCATGATAACTGTTAAGAAGCATAACCTACACATAGTTCTCTTAATTGGATGAGATTCGTGATGACAGTGAACATTAAAGCCTCACAAAAGTAGCATGCAATGTGATTAGGAAGAACAGACAGGAAGACACCCCATGTATTCAAGAAACTGACCACGTGATTCTCCAAAGAATGTTGTTGTTGTGCATTAAAATAAATGGGCCAGATGAGAGAGGCAGTAACAGCCAGGGAAAAGTCCTACTTCCGACCAGTGGCACACAACTGAAATGATTAATTATAAATTAAGGAAAAAATATTGTTCAATTTACTCATGGAACTGCTATACTTTGTCAAAATAACCCTGCATGCTTGAACTTAGATTATATTAGATTATCCTTTATTGTCATTCAGACCTTTCGGTCTGAACGAAATTTCGTTACCTTGCAGTCATAACATATAATAAAAAAACAAAACACACAATAAACACATATTTAACATCCACCACAGTGAGTTCACCAGGCACCTCCTCACTGTGGTGGAAGGCAAAAGTCTTAGAGTCTCTGTCTTCTTCCCTCCTTGTTCTCCCTCTGCGCTGAGGAGATGCAGGCCTCCGATGTTGCCGTCCACCAGGCCCGCGGCCGAGCCTCCGAAGCCGGACTGCCGCCACCGCCGTCGCCGGAATGCCGGAACACCGCCACAGGGCCCGCCGCTGGAACGCTGGAGCACCGCAGCCCCGAAAGCCAGGTCGCCGCTGGAGCACCGCAGCTCCGAAGCCAGGTCGCCGCTGGAACGTCGCTGGAGCACCGCAGCCCCAAAAGCCAGGTCGCCGCTGGAGCACCGCAGCCCCAAAAGCCAGGTCGCCGCTGGAGCACCGCAGCACCGAAGCCAGGTAGCCGCTGGAGCACCGCAGCCAGGTCGCCGCTGGAGCACCGCAGCCCCGAAGCCAGGCCGCCGCTGGAACGCCTCTGGAGCACCGCAGCCCCGAAGCCAGGTAGCCGCTGGAGCACCGCAGCCCTGAAGCCAGGTCGCCGAAGCTCCGAAGCTGTGCCACCGCTGCTGGAAGCTGGAAGGCTGCCATAGCTCCGAGGCCGATTGCTCCGCCATTAGGGCCTCAGCACAGACGGAGACTGTGATGGGGGATACGACAAGAAAAGTCGCATCCCACCGAAGGGAGAGACTAAAACCCTGTTTCTCCCACCCTCCCTCTCATCCTCCCCCCCCCCCCCCCCCACACACACACACACATACACAGCCTAATAAACCAAAATTATCACTAAAACAGACACAAAAAGACAAAAATAAAATAAAAAACAGACGGACTGCAGGTGAGCCGCAGCTGCCAGGCAGCGCCGTCCAGCTTACCTTCGTCTGTTGCATTGGCCTCTTAATTAATACACAATCTATTATTCTCAATATATTATCAATATTATTCTTCCCTCAGTATTTGAAGGTCAAGAAACTAATCACACTCAAACGAATACCCAGTTCCAGAAATGAACAGCCAGCATTAGAACAAGTATAACATAAAGGGCAATAGTCCAGTTGCCCAATTAACAAAATCAACAGCTATATACATTAGAGTGGAAGATCCAATTCTATATTACAAGCCAGGATATTTATCAAGGGCAATTTAGTATATCCTTTATTTTTCAAAGTTCATGCATTAACTCAAGATACAAGCTTGAAGACTGCAACATCAATAAAGTGAAAATATATCCTCTTATCAATAGGGCCATCTGACAATACTCCAGACTGATTCCACCAAGATGCAGCACAGAATATCCTTTTTCCCTGTGGCTATAAAACTATACAACCTTTCTGTCGGGGTCCCCCTTCTGTCGGGGTCTTCCCTCCCCCCCCCCCCCCAATCTTTGCACATCCCCAATGCTGGACTTCCCACTCGTCACTTTAATTTCATGTTTCATGTATCTTGCGTTTTATGACCAATTTCCCTCCTGGGATAAATAATGTTCTATTGTATCGCATCGTATTCTGTGGTTAATAATAATAGTGTACAAAATGCAATAACGATGAAATCCTTTCAGTTGGTTTTATAACAGTATTATCAAGTCCTGTACAAAGAGGTGGGCTTCAAACTACGTCTGATCAACGAACATGGCCAATGACTGCAGAGTCCGACCATTTGTGACAGAAAAGTCAGATTATGATTATTTGATCCAATGCAAAAAGTATAATTAATATTCCATGTTCTATCGCTGTCAAGAGTCACAAGGGTTTAATCATAATATGTACCGAAAGGAACAATTATATTCTTACTTGCAGCCGCACAACAGGTTTGTAAAAACAGTACACAATAAACAAACAATAACAAAGTTCAACAAATAAAAACACAATATAGTGCAAAACAACAGAGGTCGTAGTGTAACCGAGGCATTTCGTAGTTTGGCGTTTAGGAGGTTTGTAGTGTTCAATAGCTTGATGATAGACACAAAATGCTGGAGTAACTCAGCGGGCAGGCAGCATCTCTGGAGAGAAGGAATGGATGACGTTTTAGGTCGAGACCCTTTTTCAGACTGAAAGTCACGAGAAAGAGAAATGAGAGATATAGACTAAGATGTAGAGAGATATAGAACAACATATCAATAGCCTGATGGTTGTTAAGAAGAGGTTGTTGGTGAACCCAGATGTTACAGATTTCGAACACCGACACCCTCTTCCTGATGGCAGGATGAAATGAGAGCATGGAAGGGTGTTGTGGGGCCTTGATGATGCCGGCTGCCTATTTGTTATAGCAAGAACAATCTATACCTGGAAAATAGCACTAGGAGCAAGCAAAGGCAAAACCCTCAAAGCACAGCTTGGACTGGATAAGGCCTAATTGTGGCTGAAGATTGCATGGAGAATGGCCAGCCACATCAAATTTGCAGAACATGAAAAACCGGAATGAGATAGAGATCAGAGCTGATCCTCTGTTCCTCACTTCATATCCTGCCTCTTAGCTTTATGCCAGATTGGTGTAAGCAGCTTAGTCCTCATTTATCAAATGGGGTAACCAGCCTTGATTGCGGGGAAAACGTTTTTTATTTTCTCTTTTACATTTTTTAATTGTTTAACAATATTTTCCATATAACCATATAACCATATAACAATTACAGCACGGAAACAGGCCCTCTCGGCCCTTCCAGTCCGTGCCGACCATTTGTTTTCCCCTAGTCCCATCTACCTGCACTCAGACCATTTTCTAATCTTAAGAATAATGCTTTTCAAAAAAATTAAAACCAATTTGAATGGATTTAAATGACTGTCAAAAGCATTTAAATATACCTTATTTCCAAATATCTTTAAGAGCAGCGAACTGCTAAAAAAGGCATTATTAAGTTCCAGTCGAATGTTTAGTGACCTCTTGCAGCCAGCTCCCAGTCATGGGATGGACCATAACTACCAGCCCTCAAGATTATTTGCTACTCTGGAGACACAAAACACTGGTGCCAAAATGGTAAAGGCATTTGGGGGGGGGCGGGGGGGAAATCTGAGCACATTGGAAACAAGAGTGATCTGGCCAACTCATTGGAAATTATTATAGTGTAGGAAGTTCTTTCTCTTGCAGAATACTTCACCAAGTAATACCTACAAAAAAGTGAAGTGATAGATCTAAATGTAAATAAGAAGTGAGGATAGGTCCAAGGACTAGCTGAAATACTGGAACAATCCAGGATAATGTTAGGCTGGTAGGCAAATTCTCAAAGTCATCAACGTTGGCCCGAAATGGAAAGCAGAAACCATTCTTCATAATAAGTACTAAAGTTATCAAAAATGGTAATATTAGAGGGAAATAGGAACCAATTCAAATTTTGCTGAGTTAGTAAATTCCAAATACTTCAAGGTTAGAGGAGCTATAGATAGTAGATTAATTCACTGAAGTGAAGGAGAGATATTTTTACCTACAGGAGATCGAAGTGAAGAGCTAAAGATATCAGTGGGTACGTCAGAATAAACATATGCATGCTGCAGAGAAAGGCAAAATCCAGAAGGTGAGTCCACACATTCAGCTTATTTTATAGCCCTTTGCTACATTGGAGAACACAGAAAATGCTTAATATCGCTAGAATTGATTATTCGAACACTCTGCTGGCCAAATTCCCATTGTTCATTTTTTGTTAACTTGAATTATCCCGGACCTTTGTGAGGATTTCCTAACTACTATCACACCATGCTTACTGACCTTCACTGGCTCCAGGAGCAGTGACTCTGCAGACACTTCTCCCGTACCAGAAAGTCTGAGCATGCTGAAGGTCGGAAAGGAAAATATGAAATGCTGCGACACACAGCAGATCTGGCATAATCTGTGGAGAGAGCAGCAAGTTCATGTTGCAGGTCGGCAACCTTTGATCTTTCATAAGGTGAAAGTTTCTGATAAAACGTGTTCTCCGATTCTATTTTCACAGATGCTGCTTGACCTATTAACTATTTCCACCATGTTCTGTTTCCATTTTTATTTTCATATGATTGTTTGGCTTTGAGAAATTAATATACCTACTGCATTGCTTAACTTTTAACTGAACAAAAAGACATTGAGGGAAATAATGGACAATTCAGCTCCTGAATTTTGGTAAATCAATTTGATCTTTGCTCCACATTTCCTTGTACAGTTACTGATTAGAGTATCGAAACTTCCAAATACCCCACATTAGGGAGAGGTTTTTTGTGGGAGTGAATTATAGACTTAGCCCTTCATTAACAAAATGTCCAAATAAACTCACTCTACTTCTCTCACCAAAGCGCAACAATGCTTGCTTTCTTCAAAATGCTTTTTTGATCCCCAGTGGAAAGTTAAGGGCCTGTCCCACTTGGGCGACCTAATCCGCGATTTCTGGCTTTTTTTCCCCTCGACTCATACTCGCAGCATGGTCGACATGAGGTCGTAGGAGGTCTTCATAACTCTTCTTCATGCTCAAGAGTGGCTCCGCGTACTCGAGGCCTCAACTAGGTCGCAGTGGTTTTTTCAATATGTTAAAAAATGACCGCGATTAAAAGGTCACTATGGAAGAAAATCGCTACTTTTTTTACTCATGAGGTCATAGTAGGTCAGCGTGTTGGTCATAGATAATCGAGGGTAGTTGTAGATAGTCTTCATCATAGTCGAAGGGAGGCCGAAGGAGATCGAAAGAGGTCGTCTTCACTCTCCACTATTCGGTGTCCAATTTTCCCGAAGTTAGTCGTAGCTAGTCGAAGCCGGTCTTCAACATGTCATTTTTTTCAAACTCTTCTAAACTCGCCAATTAGGTCGCCCAAGTGGGACAGCCTCTTTACTATTAAATTCACTTCCACTGCCCATTCAGACGGTGCGTTACAGCTAAAAAACTCACCCAGTCTTTGGCTTTTATTCCAATTACCTTAAATTTGTATCCTTATTACTGCTACTAACCATGTCAGTGAAACAAGCTACATTTTTACCAAAGCCCCTACCTTTTAAATAATCTTTCTTTGCTGTGATTAAATAAGACGATTACGGCAATCCTAACCCAAGCTGGAAAGCTGTGTTATAGCAAATTGCTAGAATTATAAAGGAGGACATCTACCGGAGATACCATATCTGTCTTTTCTCCTCCTTCCTATTGTCCAGTGTCCCAAACACTTTCTAGCTCAATGAGTGAGAAACTTGTACTTCAACAATTTAATGCATCTTATTCACACCTCACAATGTGGTCCTCTCTTTACAGATTGAACAAATGCTTCGCATAGCATCTCCATTTAATTCAGAAATGGTGGCAGAGTGACACAACTAGTTGAACTGCTGCTTCACACCACAAGAGACCCACGTTCTATTCCAGCCATGTGGAGTTTGCACATTATCCCTGTGAACTTGTCGGTTTCCTCTGCGTGCTCCTGTTTCCTCCCACATCCCAAAGATGTAAGGATTTGCAGACTAAATTGTCCCTAATGTGCAGGGAGTGGGTGAAAAAGTGGAATAACAGAAAACAAGTATGAATGGGGATCAATGGTTGGTGTAGACTCGGTGAGCCTGTTTCCATACTGTATCTTTCTATCTATCAATCAATCAATCAAATCCTGGGCCTGAAGCCCTGAATGCAACTTCCATTCTTAAGCTGATCTCTAGCTTTGGCACTTTCAATAAAGTCCCAAAGAAGCCTGAGGAAGCCTGAGGAACAGTATCTGATCTTCCCACATTATAGTTAATTACACTTAAAACAGTTAGCAAATTCCGAAAATTATCAATTACAGACTTCCGATTTTAAATTTCTAGCTTAGTTACTCTCTTCTCCAGATGGATCTTCTCCAGATCCATCCTTAATTATTCAGACATTCTATTCCTTCATCCCTTTTCATTTAATCTCTCACCACAAACATGAAATTGACAGGTTTGGAGGGATATAGACCAAATGCTGGCAGGTGGGACTAGTGTAGCTGGGACATGTTGGTTGGTGTGGGCAAGTTGGGCTGAAGGGCCTGTTTCCACACTGTATGACTCTATGACAAACCTGTCTATTAGTTGTCTCCACCCTCATTATGCATCTTAAAACTGGATTCACCTCCAGTAATTCCCGGTCCTGAAGGAGGGTCTTTGACTTGAACTGGCAACTCTGCAGAAGGACTACAGCAGATCAAGGGGACATTTGAATAGCTCTCCTTCATCTGTGCTACAATATAGCAACAACTCTGAATGCACTTCAGATAAGCATTAACAGAAATCAAACAAGAACTGATGGTGAAGTTGGGCTTGCAGCAGGGGGGCATAACATGTTCAAGGAGTATACATGAATGTTCCAGTTTGCAAGGACAGCGGGATCGAGGAAGGTACGAATATATACAGTATAGACTATTTAGCTCCTTGTATTTTACAGAGATCTTTGTTAATCTATCTCCTAACTTAAATACCATTTTGAGTAGAGAATTGCAAACTTTTAAGTGTTGGTTTTGCACCTTTTGTGCTTTATCATGTTGACCATTTCCCTCTGTAATTATCTGTGGCCTGTTTACTTATGAATGAATGAATAAGTTTATTGGCCGAGTATTCACATACAAGGAATTTGCATTGGTGCTCTGCCCGCAAATGACAACATGACATAGAGTGACAGTTAAGAAGGATACATAAAACGTTAAACATTAATACTAAATATTATTGATTAAACATGTGAATTAAATAATACCAGGGCAAAAGGAGGCTACAGATTTTTGGTTATTGAGTAGAGCTACTAGTGGAAAAAAGCTGCTTTTATGTCTGGCTGTGGCAGCTTTGGCGGTCCAGAGTCGCCTTCCAGAGGGAAGTGCTTCAAAGAGTTTGTGGCCAGGGTGAGAGGGGTCAGAGATGATCTTGCCCGCTCACTTCCTGGCCCCTTGCAGAGTACAGTTCGTCAATGGATGGAAGGTTGCAGCCAATAACCATCTCAGCTGATCGGATGAATCGCTGCAGTCTCCAGGTGTCGTGCTTGGTGGCTGAGCCAAACCAGACCATGATGGAGAAGGTGAGGTCAGACTCTATGATGGCCGTGTAGAATTGAACCATCATTGCCTGTGGCAGATTGTGCTTCCTCAGCAGCCGCAGGAAGTACATCCACTGTTGTGCCTTTTATGACTGTGGAGTCGATGGTAGCCCCCACTTAAGGTCCTTGGAGATGATGGTTCCCTGGGACTTAAAAGACCCCACAGATGTGACTGTGGTGTTGTTGATGGTGAGTGGGGTGAGGGGAGGGGGAGCTCTCCTAAAGTCTACAATCAATTCCACTGTCTTAAGAGGATTGAGCTCCAGGTTGTTGCGATGGCACCAGGACGCCAGCTGTGACACTTCCTGTTTGTAGGCAGATTCCTCCCCATCGTGGATCAGTCCAATCAGGGTTGTGTCATCCACAAACTTGAGAAGCTTGACAGAGGAGTTAGTGGAGTTGCAGTCATTGGTATAGAGAGAGTAGAGGAGAGGGGAGAGTACACAGCCTTGTGGTGCTCCTATGCTGAGGGTTTGCGGGTCCGAGATGTCTGTCAGGAAGCTGGTGATCCACCGACAGAGGGATTCAGGCACAGTCAACTCGGAAAGTTTGGAGTGTATTAGCTCTGGCACAATGGTGTTGAATGCAGAGCTAAAATCACCAAACAAAATCCTCGCATAGGTCCCCTGGCGGTCCAGGTGCTGGTGGATGAAGTGCAGGCCCAGGTTGACTGCGTCATCCACAGATCTATTGGCCCGATATGGAAACTGCAAAGGGTCCAGCAGGGGGTTTGCGATACTTTTCAGCTTGGCCAGCAGAAGCCTTTCAAGGGTCTTCATGACTACAGAGGTCAGTGCGACAGGCCTCTGTATTATGGGTGTCAGAGAGCTTTACTCCTGGAGCATAAACTGACTGCACAACAATGATTTTATATTTGAACACCTCCCGTTCAAAATGTTCTCTTTTGCCTAACTTCCACATTCAAGCATTTCATCACAATGTGTGACATTTCCAATTTAATCTTCTCTTTTACTTTCCTCCTTTCCAATGCACCACTAATTCATAATACAATCACATTCAGATAAATATTCATGTATTGTTAGCCTTTTAATTAAATCTGAGTCATGACGAGGTCAGTGGCACATTGCCAACACCAGGTTAAGTGACTGTCTAAAAAGATACGCTACACTGCTTGTCTTTCCCGCATCTAGGAAAATGAATCAAAGTAGGATTGAATAACTCATCTTCATCAGTGCTTATAATATAACAACAACCCAGACACAAATTTCCCTTTCCTCCACAATCCCTAAGTTTGTCTCTGCCCTTCTGTTGCCAAAGAAACATGAAAACCTAAGATAAGACAATGGGAATGGGAAAGAAAAACAGATGGCAATTGCTCCCTCACTCAAGCCCAGATTATATTTAATTCCTTGCTAAAGGATGTGAATGCATTTGAACAAAGCACAGAAAACAATGAAGCCAGAGGGAAGAAAACATACACGATGAAAGGTTTGCCACTTTTCTAGCTCCGCGTTTGGAATATGGAACACAATCCATCAATAGGTGGCTAAAAGGAGCATTTAACCCACCTGTCACTTGTCTTCCTATGCCCCAGTTGTGGTAGAGGTTTTGGAAGTAGCATGCACACTGACCCTGGTTAGAGGAAAATGTACACAAGCTGAACAAAAAGATGAATAATCTCCAGGCTTCAGAAGTCATGGATCAAATATTCCATTCTCACCAGGCTGGGAAATCCCTCATTTTAGTTTATTATTGTCACGTGTACTGAAGTGAAAATTTTTTTTTTTGAGTGCTATACTGTCAGCAAAAAGACTATACATGATTTTTTACGACTCCTAGGGGAAGTTATCATGATATCATGACATGATATCAGTAAAGTGAGGGAAAAGTAACTCTGGGTATACTTGAGAACCTATTCATCCAAAATACTGGCAGGCTTAATGGGGGATTGTCACTAGCTTGGTGTTGCCTTGACTTCCTGGTATACAGTAGATAACCCTCAAATGCTCATAACTCTACATATATAGATAACAACCTTATTGTTAAAATCTGTCAAAATGTGAAGTGCTGGCCACATTAGCTGGAGTTTAGAAGAATGAGAGGGGATCTTATAGAAACATATAAAATTATAAAGGGATTTGACACGCTGGATGCAGGAAACATGTTCCCGATGTTTGGGGAGTCCCGAACCAGGGGCCACAGTTTAAGAATAAGGGGTAGGCCATTTAGAACTGAGATGAGGAAAAACTTTTTCATACAGAGAGTTGTGAATTTGTGGAATTCTCTGCCTCAGAAGGCAGTGGAGGCCGATTCTCCAGATGCATTCAAAAGCGAATTAGATAGAGCTCTTAGGGCTCGCGGAATCAAGGGATATGGGGATATGGGGAGAAGGCAGGAATGTTTGTGGATGATCAGCTATGATCACATTGATTGATGGTGTTGGCTTGAAGGGCCGAACGGCCTACTGCTGCTATGTATCTATGTACAGTATCTATGTATGTCCTTTGAGGTTCTGAAGACAAAAGTGTTCAAAGTATTTTTAAAGTTCTCGTTGGCATTTCTAAATAGCTTACAATCCAAGGAGGTGCAAATAAACAGACTAAATTTAGGGCCCACTCCCACTGCTAATACCAACACTTTTCATGCCTGCACAGTCTGCAATGACTGATAAATGCCAGTAGCATTGTTAAATTTGTTTTTTTTTTAAGCATGATACTGCCAGTAATCTATATTGAAGTCCAGATTTAGGCTACATTTTTTTGGCTGATGGTCTACAGCCACCAATTCACAGGAAATATGTTGTTATGTGTCAGTCTCTCAGGGGAGGAATAATTCTCCACAGAAATCCACATTCAGGAAGAGGATTGTCATCTAAAAATATATTACCTTGGTTTCAATTAAATTATTTTCTCATACTCCTTGTGTGGTAAAAAAATGTCATTTATCTGTTTTCATTCAATGCATCTTCAAATACTTCATTTATTCATCAGTAGCTAAATGATATAATCAGGTAACATGTGCTTTGTCCAAATGTATAGAAAGGGACTAAAGATGCCGGTATATACTGAAGATAGGTACAAAGTGCTGGAGTAACTCAGCAGGTCAGGCAGCATCTCTGGAGAAAAAGGATGGGTGACGTTTCGGGTCAACACGCTTCTTCAGACTGAGAGCCTTCTTCAAGACGTACAGGTTTGTACGTTAATTTGCGTCAGTAACATTGCAAATTATCCCCAGTATGTAGGATAGTGCTAATGTACGAGGTGATTGCTGGTCAGCGTGCACTCGATGGGTCGAAGGGCTTGTTTCGGGGTGCATCTCTAATGTCTAAAGTCTAACTTCAGCAGTGAAGAAAAGGAAACAAGAGATAAAACATTGATGTCTGAAGATAGGTAATTGTTCTTTCTTTGCATATATCTTAAGTTATCAAATTATTATGCTCGCTGTGTTTTAACTACCATGACCTTCTTCAATAATGGACATCCAAAGGTCATACTGGATCAGGCAAATTTCAAGATTGTAATGTTGATAAATATTCTGATTTTAAATATTTTGGTTTACAATTTTTCCACATCTCAACATCTTTTCTATGTAATTTAAACCATGCTTTACTCTATATTTCATAAAGATAATCAAGGCATTCATACGCAATTTTAGTTCCAATAACTGAATTTAAATCTTGTACCACACATAGTCAGGCTATATGGAAAAGCCTGGCAAAGCTGTAACAGAATGACGGGCCATTTTTAAACATCAATGTAAAAATCCAAAGACAAAAGTTATAAACAAATCAGTAAATGTTGAAATATGCAATAAACTGATAGCAATTTTAACGTTAAATTTGCCTAGTCACTAGATTTAAGCTGGTAGCTCTAAGATTCATACCATCCATTCTCTGCTTGTTGCCCATGTTAATCACTTAGCAACGGCAGCAACCTGAACCTTTTCTGAACAGATGCTGTAAAATTGTCTCTCAGATCTTCCAACACTCAGGAGAACAGTTTAGTGATTTGTCACAACCTTTAAAAAGCAGCTATTCGACAGTATATATGCACAGAAAGAGTTTAATGTGGACAAATCTAAACCTATATCATTCAAAAAACAATTGATAATATCATGGCCATTCAGATACAATACTTCACAAATGCCTAAGTGAAGGGAAGCCCTCTATAATACACAAACGTTAAACAGCCTCAGTTTGTTGCCCTTGGCAAAGCTATAATTTCAAAATCAATTTCGCAAATTTGCTTGAACTTCATCTCTGCTTTTACTCACACACCTTCCATTGCTGCTGCCATGAACATCTCACTAATGTTACATGAAAGCTCATGCTTAGTGCAATATAAGATGCATCTGGCTACTGACCAGTATTCGCGCTGAAATATTGTTACCATACATACGAGGTGCATTATTTGCAAAAGCTCACTGCCATGACCTTCTTCAATAATGGACATCCAAAGATCCAAAGACCATTTAGAACGGAGATGAGGAAACACTTGTTCACACAGAGAGTTGTGAGTCTGTGGAATTCTCTGCCTCAGAGGTCGGTGGAGGCCGGTTCTCTGGATACTTTCAAGAGAGAGCTAGATAGGGCTCTTAAAGATAGCGGAGTCAGGGGATATGGGGAAACGGCAGGAATGGGGTACTGATTATGGATGATCAGCCATGATCACATTGAATGGCAGTGCTGGCTCGAAGGGACGAAAGAGAGGGAGAGAGACAAGAGGGGAGAGAAGGGGAGAGAGAGAGAGAGAGAGAAGGAAGGGTGAAAGAGAGAGAAGGGGGGAGAGGGAAGGGGAGACGGGAGTGTGGGGGCCATTTTCCGACACAAGCCATAGTTGACTGGGCAATTTGAACCCAAGCACCAAATTGTAAGCAGCCGAAGGTGTGCATCCCTCAGGAAAGTCCCCACTCTCCCACGGCCACCCTCCGCGGGCTGTGGGTCGGGTGGAGCGGAGGTGTAGCACAATGTTGATCCCTCCACAGTGATGTGATGGACGCGGGGGTCTGGACCAATCACTGAGAAGTCCCGCCCCCCCGGCAATGTCCTGCCCGTTATTTGACTTCTGTTGAGCAGCATTCGGTCCGTTGGCTTGTAAGCGACGCCGACCTTCGGTAAGTGGCGTTTCGGCAGAGTGGCCATTCGGTGAGTTTGCTTTTAAGCGACGCAGCTTTTCAGTTAGTTGGCTTTTAGGCATCCCGCCCTTTCGGGTAGTTGGCGTTACAGTTTCATTTCCATTCGGTTATTTGGCGTTGGCGTCTCGTCCGTCGGCGCCACGTCCGCACATGACTTTGAATGATCTGTATATGCAGTGGGACCATAGACAATAGATGCAGGAGTAGGCCATTCATCCCTTCGAGCCAGCACCGCCATTCAATGTGATGCCTCCTCTGGGGGATCAGTACGGGATGGATGGGGGGGGGGGGGGGGGGATCAGTACAGGATGAATGGGTGGAACAGTACAGGATGAATGGGGGTAGACAAAATTGCTGGAGAAATTCAGCGGGTGAGGCAGCATCTATGGAGCTAAGGAAATAGGCAAAGGTTTGGGTCGAGACCCTTCTTCAGACTGTTCCCCCCCAGAAAGGGGGGGATCAGTACAGGATGGACGGGGGGGGGGGTATCAGCACAGGATGAGTGGGAGGGATCAGTACAGGATGAATGGGAGGGGGGGGGGGTCAGGACAATGTGGATCGGAGGGTCTGTGCAGGATGAATGGGGGGGGATCACTATAGATGAATGAGGAGATCAGTACAGGATGCATGAGGGGATCAGTACAGGATGCATGAGGGGACCAGTACTGGATGCATGAGGGGACCAGTACTGGATGAATGGGGATCAGTAAAAGATGAATGGGGCGATCACTACAGGATGGATGGGGGGATTGGTGCAGGGTAAATGGAAGGTGGGTCAGTACGGGATGAATGAGTGGATCAGTGCAGTATGAATGGGGGAGAAGTGCAGGATGGATGGGAAGAGGGTTCAGTACAGGATGAATTGGGGGACCAGTGTCGGATGGATGGGGGGGTGGCAGGAGAATTGGCAGGATGAATAGATTGGGATGGGGTAGATGGGGAGGGGAGCACAGGGGATGTCAGTGAGGACTGAATATAGAAGGGAATGGGGATCACTGGGGGATGGAGAGGACGGGTCCCAGGATAAGAGGGGTGGAGAGGTGGTGTACGAGAGAGAGAGTGGGGGGGGGGGGGGAAGGGGCAGTGGAGGTGGGGAGGAAGGAAGGTCAGCGCTTCTCGGACAACATCGCCCCGCTGCCTTGGCCGTCCCTGTCCAACGCCAAATTGCCGCTGCCAAAGGGGGAGGTGGTTGGGAACTCGTCGCCGCCGCCTCCCTCCTCTGCCAGCCGACAGGTAGGTGCGGGGCCGAGCGGTGCAGCTCAAAGATCCTATAGCTACAGGATCTTTGGTGCAGCTGCTTCAGTCAGCGGAAGGAGGCCTCCCCCTCCCTCCCTCCCTCCTCCCGGCCTCGGCGTGCGTGAGGGGTTGTATTGAAAGCGCCGATAGCGGGTTTGCAGGCAGCGGCCGTTATCAGGGCGATAGTGACCGCTGCCTGCAACTCAAAAGATACTGCTGCAAATCCACCAACTGCGCTTTCAAAACAACCCCTCCCGCATGCCGAGGCCGGGAGGAGGAGGGAGGGAGAGGGAGGCCTCCTTCCGCCCGGGGGAGGGGGGGGGGGGGTGGGAGGAGGAGGAGATGGAGCTGCTGTCGCGGCCGCTGTTCGGGGCCTGTCATTCGCTCCAACCCTTCGTCACCTTGCTACTAGTATCTTTGCCCCGCAATCAAAGATGCTAGAGGAATACAGCCGCCGCCGACACGAGGCGTCAGTTCCTATTCTCCAGAGATGCTGCCTGACCCGCGGAGTTACTCCAGTTTTTTGTGTCTATCGGTATAAACCATTATTTGCTTGCCAAGCCGGGCAAAATGACTCGCCGTTTGCTATTAGGTGACGCAGCCTTTTGGTTTGTTGTCTTCAAGGCGTCCCACCCTTAGGGTTAGTTTGCATTTAGGCATCCCACCCTTTTGGCTAGTTGGCGTTTCGGCTTCATTTCCATTCGGTTATTTGGCTTCCTCTTCTTTGCTTCGGCTTCTCGTCCGTCGGTGCCTCGTCCGGGTACCATTCAAAGTTATGGCGATTGTCCGGATATCTTGTCGTACTTTCAACAACGAGTATCTGACAGTTAACATGTATGTCCAGGAAACACCAATTACAAAGGTATGTATCAAATTCTTAGAAAGTGGGATAAGGTCATATTCATTCACATTATTAGGGCGTGAGAGCTCTGCAACAATTCCAATCAACATGCCAAAGTTCCTTCCTTAACAAATTGTGTGCAAATCAGTGGAATAAAAAAAATGCTCAAGGCTCATTATAAGCAGAAGAGTTTAAACAAGAGCTAAATATTTACAGAAGATCATAAGATCATAAAAGACAGGCTATTTGGATAATTGAATCTGCTCTGCTCTTGGATCATAGCTCATCTATTTTTCCCTCTCAAACCCATTCTTCTGCTTTCACCCCATAAACATTGACCCCCTTACTAACCAAGAACCTATTAATCTCTACTTTAAAAACATCCAAGGAATAGGTCCCCACAACTGTATGTGGCAATGAATTCCACAGATTCACCACCCTTTGGCGAAATAAATTTCTCCTCAACTCCTTTCTGGAGGAACGTCCTTTTATTCTGAGGCTGTGCCCTCTGGTTCTAGACTCACCCACTATTGGCTACATCCTCTCTACATCCACTCTATCTAGGCCATTCGGTAGGTTTCAATAAGATCCCACCTCATCCTTCTAAATGTCATTGAGTACAGGCCACCCAAAGCCACCCAACGCTCCTCATACGATAACCCAATCATCCCTGGGATCATTTTTGTAAATCTCCTCTGGACTCTCTCCATCACCAGCATATCCTTCCTCTGATATGGCCCCAAAACTGCTTACAATATTCCAACTGTTGTGTGACCAGCTCTTTATAAAGCCTCAGCATTATATCCTTGCTTTTATATTCTAGTCCTCTCAAAATGAATGCTAACATTGCATTTGCCTTCCTTAGCACCAACCTGAAAATTAACCTTCTGGGAATCCTGCACCACTTCTTCTGTCCCTTTGCACCTCCAATTTCTGAATCTTCTCCCCATTTTGCAATTCCTTCTGCCAAAATGCATGACCACACTTTGCTGCGCTGTATTCCATTTGCTACTTCCTATCCCACACTCCCACCCTGTTGAAGTCCTTCTGCAGACTCTCTACTTCCTCAACACTACCTGATCCTCCAACTATCTTCATATCATCCACAAACTTGGATACAAAGCCATTAATCCATCATTCAGATCATTAATATACAACGTGAAAAGTAGCAACCCCACTCTCCCCGTGCAACATCATAGTTACTGGCAGCTAACTAGAAAAGGCTCCCTTTATTCCCACTCTTTGCCTTCTGCTATCTGCCAGTCAGCTATCCATGCCAGTATCTTCCCTCTGATATCATGGGTTCCTATCTTCTTTAGCAGCTCACGTGCGACACCTTATCAAAGGCCTTCGAATAATTCAAGCAAACAACATCCACAGACTCTCTTTTTTCTACCTGCTTCTACCCTCAAAGAATTCCAACAAAGATCAGAAATGTTATAGACTGTACTGGACTATCAGATTAAATTTAAAAGAAAAAATCATATTTGTTCATATATTGGCATGAGAGATGCAATGCGATCCCTAATAATAAGTGACTAACAATAATACATCTTGCAATTGTTCACTTGACGGTCTAATTTTGAATGTAGCATAGATAATTGCACCTTCATTGGTGGATCAGCAGTGCAGAAAGTTAAAAGCTTCAAATTCCTGGCGGTTTACATTTCTGACCAGTCCTAGGTCAGCACATCAACGCAAACATGATGAAAGCACGCCAGCACCTTTACTTTCTTGGAAGTTTAAAGAAATTCACCATGTCACCAAACACTCTCACAAACCGCTACAGATGTACTGTAGAAAGTGTCCTAACTGGTTGCATCAAAGTTTTCTACAACAATACCATTACCCAACGCACAGGAACGGAAGAGGCTGCAGAGAGTGGTGGAATCAGCCTGGTCCATCACGGGCACAGCCCTTCCACCATCAAAAGCATCTACATGAGGTGCTGCCTCAAGAAGGCAGCATCTACTATCAAGGATCCCCATGCCCACTTCACACTGCTACCATTGGGCAGGAAGAAGAGAAGCCTAAGGTCCCAAACCATCAAATTCTTAAAAAGACCCGCACAACCGTAATTCTACCTCAGCAATGGAACACTGCGAACCATCTCTTGCATTACCATAGACTCATTTTCCAATTGTGTGTTTTTACTATCTTGCTTTGCACAGTCTCTTTCTTTTCAATGAATTGAATAATTTATGAATAATATGTTTTGTGTGTTGTCCAATTCTACATGCTTATTATGCTACTGAAAGCAAAATTCTCATTTTATCTGTATCCGTACATCTGTTCAAGTCCCTCTATGGTGCCTACACCGAATGCTCAGAAAAGTTCAGAATGTCAGCTGGAGGGACCACATCACCAACACCCAGCTCTATGGGGAGATTTCACCTCTGATCAAGAAGATCAGGTCAAGTAGGATGAGGTTCGCTGGTCACTGCCACCGCCACCCAGAAATGCCAGCAAACAAGGTTGTGCTGTGGGAACCCACCCATGGAAGTCGTGACCCGGGATGGCCAATCAAGATGTTGCTGAAGACGCTGATGGAAGACGCATGTGGAGAGACAAAAGAGGAGTTGGCCACCTGCATGGAGGACAGAGATGAGCGGTGCGTCCGTCACCGTGCCCGTCGGAAACCAGTACCACTGCGTTGTTAATGTTTTCAACGATTTAATAATAAAAAAATAATGCATCTCACTGTGCATGTGCATATGACAATAAACGTGACTTGAATTCAACTCAACTTCTATCCATAGCAAGGTTTGCGGATTAGCAAAAACCGATAATGATTAGTGAATTACTAATTTGCTTTGCTAAACTCAGTTTCTATGTGATGTCATGACATAGCCGCAATTGCACCAGGGACAGTGCATGCACGAGCTACAATGAGAGCTTATATTATGATTCCTCAGAGTGAGCTCTTCACCTCAGCTGCATGGTCAAGGGAAGACATGTGGCACGCTTTTCTCTAGAAGAACACAAATATCTCCTTTCAATACTGCAAATATAGCATTCATAAACACCAAGGAAGACAAAATATAATGTTAAGCAATTATTCCCATGCCCCAAATTAAACACTATAGTGAAAATAGCCAAACATAGTATCTATCTGCTCCACTATTTATCCATCCTCATATTCCACATTTAACACCAGTACAAATATGATAGGAAAGTACTTCACATATTGTTGCATGCAAAAATATTAATATCACAGAATGTGTGATTTCCAGAAGGCAAAAAGCACTATAGTGTTTTGATGCTGTAATAATGTAATAAATATGGGAAAAAACGTAATAAGCCACCAAAACAGCGTTCTATGTTAACCTGAAATTTGCATATCTACAAATGTGCCAGGGTTGTAACGGGCCATCATTACAAAATGTTCCAGTTTACGTCCTGAGATGCAAATTGTACACAGATCTAAATGACTATTTTCATTTAATGATGGAGATTAGATGCTAGCGCACAGTACTAATGACATCTTAGAAGATCATATTGGAATGAGAGAAAAAAAAATCTGCCTTTTGAGGTACATATACCACACAATCAACAAACTAGTTATCACTCCACCAACGGTAAAGTTAGTGTATAAATCATTTAATAATTAGAAATGATCAAAAATACTCTAATTCCTTTGCATTTGTTTTGCGGTGTGCAGGAGTACCATAGGAAGCAGGCCAATAACATTTTGGCACATACTATTTATCACAAAGAACTGCATATATCACAAGAATCCCATACATTTAAGCCAAAGAGAGTTCATTCTTCACATGGTGTTACTGGATTGTGCCGCGGCTTGCTCTGTATCTTTGGAAAATAGAATTAGGAAAGGCGTAGAAGCTTGATTCTGCGTTATGGCAAGACTTGAGTTTATTTCTATGATTCTAGTTAGTAATCACAATCTTATTTGTTGGATGAAAGCTGCAAGCAGAGAACAATGTATTGTCATATTGATAGAAAGCTGACCACAGTCAAAAGCTGGAGAAAGGAAAGATTAGAATAGGATAGAAATACCCACTAACAATGGTATGCTTAAAACAAAACAAAAATAATGCAGTAATAAATTAAAATAGTGAAAGATTCAAGTGTTTTATTTTTCATATGTACCGGATATGAACCAGAACAATGAAAGTCTTGTTGATGCAACAAGAAAACAAATAAACAACAAAGCATTAGTAATTCTGACCATGATAGTGCAAAAAGAAAAGCACATAGAGCAACCACTGTAGTGCAAAGTCTGTAGTGATTTGGTGCTGAGGTAGGGTTGTGGTTAGGGTTGGGCAGTGCGGTTCAAGAACCTGATGTTTAATGGCAAGAAGCTGTTCTAGAAGCTGGAGCTAAAGATTCTCAGGCTCCTGTACCCTCATCCTGACGGCAGCAGTGAAAAGAGAGGAGGGTGGTGTGGGTATTTAATGATATTAGCTGCCTGCTCGAGGCAGTGCTTCATGTAGAGGTGAGGAGGTTAGTGTTGTGATGGATTAGACAATGTCCATCACTTTATGCAGCCTCCTTCATCCTTCAAATTAGTGAACCAAGCTCTGATGCAACCGGTCAGTATGTTCTTCCCCTGTAGAAGTTCAATAGAATATTTGGCTAGGTGCCATATCTCCTCAACTTCTGATGAAAGAGTCCTTGATGAGCTGTTTTAGTGATTGCATCAATGTGCTGGGCACAATGGAGATGAACTCTGATATATATTTGCAGACTGTGGTGACTATTATATGCCTAGTACATCTGATGGTTCCAAAAAATATATTTTTTACATCTAGTGAGGCATTATTTAATACACCTTTTTGACAGGAAACACCTGGTGTACAATGAGAAGTTTGATATTCATCCTCTTAAAATAGGTTTTAAGCTTTATTTTGAACTGTTAGAGATGTTTAAAGCAGAAAAAACTAGACCTATTGAATACCTGTGAATTGTATATTCGGAAATTTTAGCAGGAAAAATTGATCATGTTTTGCAGACAGATAATATCACAGTCTTCAAATGCAGTACGATGGATAGAACAGATCTTATTCCATCCGTTTTAACTTTTATTGAAACTAATCACCATCTACCATTACCACAGTCACATTATGTTTAACTATCCATAAAAATCAAAACTGCAGACATCGATGGGGCAAATTAGTCCTGTGTAGTAACACCTATCGGCCCTTATTCAGATCTGATTTCATAAATATATTGCAGAAAGATTCTTAAAGAATTAAACTAATTACAATTACAGTTAATCTGTTGTATTGAGTTTAGATTTCTGGAATTGTATTGAAATATGCAGAGCCGACCCCATTTTTAGACCCACCCCAAATATGTAAAGTAACTGGTTAAAACTGCAGCAACTCTTATGGACTAGCAATTTGATGCAACATTTTAAATTTTAGTTATGTTCTATTACAAAATGATCTTCATTTTTCATTTAAGAAAAGGTACAAACCAATGCACCAGAATCAAAACAATTTAAAGCGTGATGGACCTTTTGAAATGACATAGCAGGTGAGCTGCCAGCTCAGTATTGCATAGGTAGAACATCAGCTCGTCTATTTCAGCCAACAGAATCTTTACCTGCATCTATCATTTAATTCATCAATGAACGAAGAGGACATGGTTCAAAAAGCCCCGTCGTATAATATAATGTGTATATGAGAAGCTTGTTGTAATGCCCACTGTTCATTGATTGCAGAACTCAATGATCAGTCTTTCTCTCTCCCATATCCAAATAATTATTAGTCACCAGTATTTGAAGATACTTCCTCATGTTTGGTAAAAGGAACTTCAATCTTAAACATTAAATACTGTTTTTCATTCTGCAGATGATGGGAGTCTCGGGCATGTTTTTATTTCAGATTTCCAACATGTACAGTTTTGCTCCCTGGCACAAATGATCCTTCGGATAATGGGAGCCATTCCTTAATACTTTTGTCCAAAATAAATTTCTGAAATAAGACCACAAATACCTTGTCATCGCCATCTGTTGCAGTTGCCTCCACCACTTTGTTCCTGTTTATTTTCTTTTTCACCCATTTTTCGATCTGAATGTTGAACTTCATGAAGATCACGTAGAATCCATAGCCTGACAACAAAATCACACTTTCCCACCAAAAGATGACATTATCCAGGAAGAAAGCTATAAGCAAAATCAGGTCAAGAATATAAAAGGACACATCTCTGAACAGTGGCCACCATGTAAGGTGCAGAATTTCTTTGGAGAACACAGCGCACATCCCGATTACAAACAGGATATTGAACACTGCAGAACCCACTATGGTCCCAATCCCAACGTTACTGCGAGATATAAAAACTCCTATTAAAGAAGTAAAGAGCTCTGGGGCTGAACCGCCAGCTGCCATAAAGGTGGCCCCCGCCACATCATCCGATATTTGCAGTTTATCAATGATAACTGTCAATGACGGTACAAAAAACTCATCGCACACAATGGCTAAGGCTATGAACATGTAAATCATGCCTAAGACGTGGAGTATGACAGCTCCTTTCCTTCGTTCCGCCAGTGAAAAAATATCAGGAGGATAATCTCCAACATTGCTGTGATTATTGTCAGACACGGTGGCTGCCGGCCCTTCGTACCTCAGAGCAAGTTCAGATCTGGGCGTATAATTTTGACTCTTGGAAAATTTCTGCTTTTCTTCGAAACCCAGTAGAGTTCTGCGTTGGCCTTGTGGTTTTGCTGAGTTGGTTGGTGTCCAGGTGAAGGCACTGAGTAAGATGGAGAACGTGCTGAGAGCCATTAAACCGATGCAAAAGCCCACCACTCGCGACGGTCTCAGCTTCCTCTTGGCCTGGTACCTGTGCTTTCGGAGAAAGCGCGGATCCGGAGAAAGTTGCTGCCCTCCGCAGCACAGACCCGACTCCGCAGCTCCAGCACTTGAGCTCTTCGAATTCATGGCTAGTCGCTTCTTGACTTAACAGGAAATGTCTATGTTCTTAGTTTGTTTAAGTTGAGCGATTGTAGAAGAATTCTTCATGCACTACCCATATTCATGGCTTTGAGAAAAAAGTCCTGTGAAAGCCAACTCATACTTTAAAATGAAGCTTTTATTTTGCTGGTGGCGAGTTTCAACGTCCTGCAAAACACAGAGAGCCACTTAAACATCGGTACATCTGAGATTTAGTGGGGGTGGGGGGATTATAACATTAGTTATTTTTAAAGAAAACGATACACAATTGAATTAAACCCAGTGGTTGATGTACTTCAACATTCAGCAAGACTTGTCCTTGCGCTACATTACCAGGAGCTGTGAGGACTGCAGTCTTTCTCCCTTCACGTTCTGGATGAGTCTGCCTCTCGTGTGCTAACAGAAAGGGAGGGGAGAGAGGAAAATAATAATCAGCCCGGGCTCCAGCTTTTAATCGCAGTCCAGTGACCCCTGCTGGCAAATGCAGCAAGGGGATCAGGGTTCGCTGCAATGGCCTTCGTGTATTTCAAGCTATCATGACCCTTCTCTCTCGATGGCACAGCAGGTTGCATGCACTCAGTTTATCACGGGGACCTTTCCACGCTTCTCAAGCCACAGACACGGTTGCACCTACCCGTAAAGGGATTTGGAAAGATTGTCATCGCTAAACGGGAACCGTTGGGTGGGTGTTGGTCGGGTCGGTTTCTCTGCAGGTGTAGATGGCACTGTCCTTGAACTTCCTTAAGGTTGGAGGTGAGGAGGGGCGGGGGGTGCAAAAAGGGATTGGGGCGGGTATTTTCACCTGGGTTAGCTGGGACTGCCCAGTCTCCGTTCTTCTTCGGGGCACGTACACAAATGCAACGGGCTGTCTGTGTCGGCCGGCTCTGTTCTGCTTCCCAGAACGTCGAATTGGAACTGCCTGCCGCCTGTCAATTCCTACTCTACTCTAACCTACCCTGTCCTGTCCTGTCCTATCCTATCCCACTCAACGCAACCCCAACAACAAGTTCACGGTGTCTTTGGAGAAGAAGCGATTTAAACAGTCGCAGTCCGCAATTTTAATTTACGTTCTACCGAAGTACTGAAGCCCTCAATAGATAGCGAGTAATTTCCTGACCAGTGTCAATGAGCATAGATGTAGATGGGAGAATATAACCGCCGACATATACAATTAATTAGCTCTTTTAGCTTGCGCTCAATAAAGATTTGGTCCGACCCGGCAATGGCAATCTGATTATAGTCTTATATTACGACTGATTAAAGGGATTCTCGCCCTTTTGTCTGACGAAAGATCAGAAGCGCAGGAGAGGTATAAATCAAACAGTGGATTTCAGATATATTGCTTCGACTCACTGCGGGACGATTATTCAAGACACAGTTTGATGTCAAATGACAGTCCGCAGCCTAAGTCCCTTGATAGAATGGAACGGTTTTTAAATTATCATATTAAAAAAAAACGTATCAGATAAGTAGGCAGCAGCCGCAGCAAAAATAGTGTACGTTTCATTTACCATTTCACAGTAACGCTTGCAAGCTTTTGCTAAATGCGCGAGACACGACACATATGAAAATATATTCTGCAGTGCACTCCGTGCCTACTCTAAGGATCTGGTCAGCATTGGCAATCGCCACATCTAAACGCGATGTTAAACGTACAAGTGTTGTTTTTAATGTTCTCCAGTCTGCACCCGTGCACGGATAAACCACTGGTGAAAACAATCTAGTAAATCTCGATTTGATTCGGAAATTTCATTTTAAAGCTCAATGCACCAAACATTGTGTTTTTATATGCACTTGTAAATCGGTACGATTTCAGAGTTTCTATGAGGGGAGGCAAAAAACAAACAAAAAAACAAGGCTTACCGGCGTTCAGCGGCAGCAGTTTGAGTGGGAAGGCTGAGTCCCTTCCCTGTCCTCTTCACATTGAGCCGCTGCTGCGGTGCGGCCATCAGGAGGAGCTCCGGGACACTGGCGGTAGGCAGCGTCCACACACCCCCACACCCACACACACACCCCCCCACACACACACACACACACACACACACACTACAAGTCAGCAGCAGATATCATCCTCTGGAGACCACACACAGGGAGCGGGAGCAAGACATAATCTTAGTTTAAGACGCTGATGTGTCACGTGAGCAACATTTTAAACTTGTCTGCGTTTATATATTAAAATATATCATTTCTTTTCCGCCGTTTGGCTTTACATCTTCGGTCAATCTAAACATAAAGCATCGGGGGGCAGGTATTTTACACGGAGACCGTAGCCATGGTTACCAACGCGGCATATTTGAATGCACAACGCAAAATAGATGAATGGGGTTTTTTTTTTAAGCGCTATTTTCCAAAGGGAAATGGGGTATTATTCCGTGAAGCTGAAAAAAGCTTAGGAGTGAGTTTCACCTGCGCAAATTCACCTGCGGTCGAGGATGTGGCCGCAGAGGATTCGCGATGGAAGGTTTCACCGGGAGATGTTTGGCGTATATTGCGTCAAATCCTCTGGAAAACGCTTCTCGATGGATTGCACAGAATCAATAGATCTTTCGGTGGATGTTGACATAATTCTGCAAATTACAAATCAGCTGTTTAATTTTAAAAATGCTGTTTACTTAATGTGCGATGCAGTTGGTTGGAAGCGACTTGGGGTTCATAAAAGTTTTATATCTGCTGTAATCGCATGCCATCGTTTATGCCACGATTTGCGCATTCCTGCGATGTTTACCGACCACCCAGCAGTATTGCAGGCTAAACTTAACGTGATCAAACTCGTTCTGTTCGCTGACTACACTGCATCAACTGTGGCCAGCGATCTATTATTCTGCAGCGACAGATCTGCTGCTGATTAGATAACTTGTCCAAGTCAGCTTATTTTATTCATTGATCATTGTTTTTCTCTGATTGCGGGGTGAGGTGGTCATGGGATGCAAAATGTTAGGTCCAATGTTTCACACGCATTTCTACAGCTCGTTTAATCCGCGTTTTTTTCTTGTATTTTTGTTGCTGAAAGCATTTTGTCAACTGGTATTAGGCGTATGAAAAGAGACTGATCAGTGCCAGTAAATTGTACATCCATAAGAAATCATGCTGGCGCGTTTCAAATAAATTGTACTTGACAATGTATCAATTAGATTGGTTACGAACTGTTCAGAATGACTTGTCCAAGTCATTTTATTTTACAGACCACCAATGCTGCTTTATACTCATGAAAAATACCATAAAATTCGGTGTACTTTTTAAAAAGTATTTCTAAACCATGTACATTAATGTATTTACATTTATCAATGGGAAAAAAATACCTTTGAATGCTGAATTCTAACAAGCTGTTAAATCTGCAATATTTAAATTAAGGGAAACAATTTTCACATGATATTAGACTTTATCTAAATAGGTTGCAGAATATACCATTTGCTTGTTAAGTATGCTATTTAAAATGCAATGTTTAATATGGAAACTTTCTGCAGATTGACTTTTAGTTGATGAATAGATCTCCTCCCCTCCTGTCAGCGGGTTTTAACTCTTTCCTGATCTCAGTAGGATATTCAGGATGGTATTGCACCCTGTTTTCATCCACATCTGCATTTTAATAGTAAGATTAAATGAGAACTTACCAGTTCGAAGTTTGATCGTTATTTTATGAGGAGTAACGATGAGGGATTACGTGAAGAAGCCCCGCCTGGCGCTAGAACGGCATACTTCAAAGCAGCGGCATGAAAAACACAGAACACAATAGCCGGAGTAAGATAGTAAGGCTCATCATAGATTTAGAACTACCAGATGATTATTTATTTTATGAGGGTGGGGAGTGGAGGGAACGTAATCCCTCATCGTTACTCCTCATAAAATAACGATCAAACTTCAAACTGGTAAGTTCTCGTTTAATCTTACTATTTTACTTCGGAGTCACGTGAGTGACTACGTGAAGATTTTGAAGCTTCTGTGTTTTTCATGTCGTAGAGTCATTCCATACGACAGTCCGGCTAGGTCAACACATACATGAGTAAATAACCTTTTACCAGATCAGTTTTAGTTCTTTTTCATAAATCTTTTAATGATAAAAGAACATATAATAACCCCCTTTTTTACATCTGGGGAAACCATTACAGTGATAAAAGATATAAGTGATAACATAATCGATAATATCAATCGATAGTGAAACAAAGCAGGTGATTATAGTGAACCCAACACCGCGTGTCCAAAGCCTGTCATTGTGTGAACAGGTTTATTGTAGAACTTTGAAAAAGTTTCTTCTTTACACCACCCTGCGGTTTCTAAAATGTGTTCGAGTGGTACGTCCTGTAACTTCGCCGCGGACGTAGCTGCTGCCCTGGTGGAGTGAGATTTGAACACATCAGTGTCTACTCCTGCTAAAAGTAACACCTGTTTTAACCACCTTGAAATTGTTTGTACCGAAGCTTTTGTGTGTGGTTTCTTATGCGTAATCATTAATGCTTTTTCATCACCTCGAAGAGTTTTGGTAACTTTTATATATTGAGTCAAATGTTTAACTACACACAACGTTGGATCAATAGGGTAAGCTTGAAACATTACCTTTGCTCCAGTTCTCCCTGGTCTGCTTTGTTTGATCAGATCGTAAACATAAAACACAATGTTATCTGCAGCCACATGCATACAGTCTAAACGTAGCATTTGTAATGTTTGCACCCTTTGTGCTGAAACCAATGCCATTAACATTACTAATTTAAATGTTAACTTTTCCAATGATAAAACTTGGATTGGAGTCCATTGCCTAAGTAAAGTAAGTACAATGCTGACATCCCAAATTTCTGTATATCTTGGGTGGATTTTTGTTAAAGATTCCTTTCATAAATCTGGATATTAATGGATGTGATCCAATTGATTTTTGGTCAGAAATTTGTCCTAAATAGGATGATAAAGCACTACGTGCACTATTAATGGCACTATAACTTAAGTGCTGTTCAAAATGCAACTCGGCAAGGAACTCCAATGTGTTTGAAATGTTCACAGTATGATAAGATATATTTGATTGTCTACAAAAAATTTCCCATTTCTTTATATGTGTCATATATTGTCTCTGAGTGCTATCTCGCCATGATGCGACTATAACATCCATAGTTCTATCCGACAATCCAAGCTCTTGTAGTGGTCTGGTCAAAACCTGCAGATTAACAAATTCATATAAGCATGTAATGGATGAATTTCTTTGGTTACCGGTTTTATTAACAAATCACTGCTGCTAGGAATTGACATATATGGCTCTTTAATCATGTTTAACATCAATGGGAACCATGGTTGTGTCGGCCAATTTGGAATCACCAATAATCCTGTGGCAGAATCTTGTTCTATTTTCTTCAGACATTGCTGAACCAGAGCAAATGGCGGGAAAGCATAAAAGAACATATTCCCCCAATGTAGTGAAAAAGCATCTACTGCTACTGCATCTGGATCTGGTTCCCAAGACACATACTTAGGCAATTGATGATTTAATCTTGATGCAAACAGATCAATGTCTGGTAACCCATATTGAATCACAATTTTACTGAAAATTACTGGGTTCAACATCCATTCTGTGTTGTCTTTAAACACCCTTGATCTATTGTCTGCCACCACATTGTCTTTACCTGGGATATAATTTGCCGAAATCCAAATTTGGTGCTTAATACACCACTGCCATATCTGATTGACCAGACAATCACATGATACCGATCTGACTCCACCCATGTGATTAATATATGCAACAGCTGTTTTATTGTCTAATTGTATCTGTACATGCAGATTCTTTTTTGTAGAACAATAGGCTTTTAATCCATAAAACGCCCCCAATAACTCTAAATAGTTAATACCATATGTTTGGAGAAACATTTCTTCTTGGACAGTCAATCTGCCCCCACAACTGGTAAATATATCTGTCGCCCCCCCATCCGAGAGCACTAGCATCTGTTTGTAAAAATACTTCAGGCTGTTGTATTAAAATGTTTTTAGCAGCTTGTGGGACATTTTCAATCTACCATTGCAATTCCAATAAAGCTTCTTTTGTTAATTGCATAGGCCTATTAAAATGGCCTGCTCGCTTTTTTAGAGCTCTTATTTTGTCCCTTTGAAGGTTTTGGGAATGTAATGGACCAAATTCTACTGCAGGAAATGCTGCTACTAGTTTACCAATAACCTTTGCTACTTCCCGGATGGAGGGATAGGGGTTGTGAATAAGACCCCTACAGACCATTAAAATATCATCAATCTTATCTGTTGGCAAAGTTACTAACATAGTAACTGAGTTAATCACAAACCCCAAATAGTTAATTGACTGTGCTGGCTGCAGCTGGGACTTAATTGGATGAATCAAGAAACCTAACTTCTCAAATAAAGTTTTAGTTGCTGAAACTGATTTTCCAGCTGATTCCTGATTACTACTGATAATTAAAATGTCATCCAGATAAGCCATAATGATGTGCTTTTGTGCTCTTAATTGTGCTAAAGCTGGTTTCAACAGCTTTGTGAAGAGCCTGGGAGCTGAACTTAACCCATTTGGTAAAGCTTTAAATTGCCACAGCTGTCCCAGCCAATTAAATTTTAAATACCTTCGAAAAAATTGATGTATTGGTACTGAATAGTACGCATCCTTTAAATAAATTGTAGCCATATAACAACCTGCTGATATCAAATGTCTTGTAGTGTTGAACGTTTCCATCTTAAAATGTTTATACTCGACAAATGTATTAAAGTTAGTAAGGTCCAGAATAATTCTGCAACCACCATCTTTTTTACTTCTTGGAAAGATATTTGACACAAATTGATGATTATGTTCAACAGTTTTTTCAATAACACCTTTTTTAATTTGTTTAAGACTTCCTCCACCCTTGTTCCTGGGTCTGGAGTTTCAAATTCCCAATTTGGCACATAGCCATATTCTGGATATTCAAACCCCTCAGGGTCATTTTGGGAAATTTCTGGGTACTTTGACCCTTGTCTCATAATATTTTGGAGCACTTTCTCCATATGTTCCATTTTTAGCCATATAGCTTTATTATCCGGAGGACTTTCATTATCAGAGTCATCATCAGAAACCACGGGCCTTACGGATTTCTTTTTACTTTTTCTAGGAACATTTTCCTCCGTGGTTTGTATTTCTGGAGAAATTATAGTCTCACTAACGGGTGAATCAGCGGCCACCGGTATCGGAACCGGATCCGCACTAATCTCTTGTCCCGACTCTTTAGCTTCTCCCCGGGATGATCTTTTTACCCGCGAAATTTTACTTTGAGACTTCTCCATTTTTCATTTTTATTATCTGGCTAAATCAGTACACCAGCGTGACTCTGATTTTGAATTTTTACTTTCACTTTTGCTGGTTTTACCAGCGTAACGTCTTTTTAAGAACGTCCCCTATTTTCCTTGCACTTACCTGCGGGTCCGTTCCGGCCGCTGCGAGGAGCTGCGCTCTGCAGCTCTTGCTTCTGCCGTCAGCGTCGACGTAATGCCATTCTAGCGCCAGGCAGGGCTTCTTCACGTAGTCACTCACGTAACTCCGAAGTAAAATTAAGATCACAAGACTTGAAAATTGTACAAGCTGCCAGAAATACTTTGAGGGCTGGGTGCGTTTAAAGTGGGGGTAGAAGCATGAAAGCATTTCTGATAACTAGGTCCTTGAGCAGGGATATCAAACAAGGAGATAGAGAGGCTTCCTTGAAGCAGTCTGGCAACATTTACTGACCACTCCTGTCCTAAAATGGTAAGGAGGGAACGTCTGTATGTTATTTATTTTATATCAATTCCCAATAGATTGTAATTTGTAGAAACTAGTAGCAACATCACATATTAAAAAAAAACTTTAAATAATTCACATCCTTGTGCCAAGAATAGAAATGCATTCCAGTCGCTCCAGTGTTCACTGGTGGCAGCTGGACATGTGCATGCAGGTGGACAAGTTGTACCCCATATCCATGGAGTCCTGGGCACTACCAATGCTGTGGATGAAGGTAAGCAGGCTTGTTGATGGATAACTGCTCAGATCTGATGGCTTGGCCTGCCCCAGAAGCAGGTCACTTCACTTGTGTGAATGTGTTTGCAGACCTGAAGCCTGATGCGCCTCGAGGGCGATGGGTGGCCCATTGTTCACATTTGGTATCCAATTGGCAGGGTATTAAAACAGGTCTGGTCTACGTATTGATTATTTTTGCCGGGAGTGCTGATTGGAAAGGTGCGTTCTAAAAATCGACATCGACTGCCAGCGCAAAGAGGCTAGACGCTGAACCCACAGTGCCCAGCAGAGAGGGGTGTCTGCGTGAAGATGTCTGTGCCCTCCCTGGAGTGACGGACGAGGAATCTCGTAAAGGCACTGGGTTTGGAGGCTAGAGTATAGATGGGCTGGGAATACTCTAGTCCATTCGAGATTTCATTGAGCTATTTAGTTTTGATTCGAGAGCCCGCGTATTTGAAGGAATACACGCCAAAGCTAGGAGTCCGAGAACGAGTCTAGATTTGCAGAATCACATTTCCAAATACAGAATTTCACCCTTAAGTAATGCCACTATGGTAGAATTTGAATTCTGTATAGATAGAACTTCAGAGTTTGTGCATTTTCGGGATAGATTCCGAATAGCAGCATATCAACAGGGAATAGTAACCCTCTGATCGATTGTTGATTAGTACCTGATAGTGAAGAGTACCTGAGAGACGGGAACCTGGTTTACTTGGTGAAAAGTACCCGAATGCGAAAGGTATCCCTAATTCTGTAGAACTTAGAGAGGAGGGATAGAGGTCCTCCTATAGAAGTCCAGTCTTAGCATGAGGATAGTAACAGTCAGGAGGAAAGTAGTCATTTAAGGAATAGTACCCCTCAGCAAAGAGTACCCTAGGAAGGGGAACATCTTCGGTATCGGAGGGAGAGGTTTACTGATTGATAACAGCGTGACACGGAATTGAGATTGAGTGTTTGTAAACTGTGCGCTAGCGCGTTAAATCATTATTGTAAATTGTAAATATCTGGCAAGGTCTTTTTGTATCGTTATTGGATCCAAATTGTGTAAATATTTTGTGTATGTAAAAAGATTTAGAGTGTATTAAGATTTAGAAAGTTAAGATTTAGAGGGTGTTAAGTTTGCGGACCGCTATTTGCATTGCTGTTTGTGTGAGCGCTTAAGGATTTTCGGGAGTTAGAAGTAAAAGTGTGTTTGGATTAAATATTTGTAATTGTTTATATTGTAGTATTGCGAGACTCTGATTCGTGGTGGTTTGATCAAGGTTTGTACTCTTTTGATCACTGTGTCGGGGGAGGAGTCATTCCGCTGACCGATTGCGCCACGAGGAGGATTAATTAGAATGCGTGATTTATAATAAACTAATGATTGTTGGTCATGTAGGAGTGTGGTCGTGCCTGATAATAATAAGCAACATAATCTCCTGTTTGTGTACTGCGTTACTTGCGTGTCTGAAGATCATTTTTGAGTGTTTCGATTGAGGATTAAATGTGCGAGAATGTGTTTGATTCTGCTCAAATGTGTTTGATTGTTCCCTGATCTTTGAATGACCGGGGTTTGAGAACATTGCAAGGTTGAAAGGGTGTGGACGTGGGAGATAGGAGAATAATTTGAATAGGAGAGTAGGATTGGTGGAGCAAAGAAGTAAAGAATTGCGAGGCTGCAAATGCTTTCAGCCATTAGCCATTGTTCAGGAGTGGGCTTGATAAATTTAGGAATCAAAAGGAAGGAGTGGAGGATTTAGGAATTCTGTTTCAATTGTTTGGAAGCATGGGGAATAATATAGATCAAGATATGACATAAGAGGAAAAGAGCCCATTGCAACTAATGTGTAGTGAGTTCCCTCACAAGGCAGAGAAATTAAGAAATTTATCAGGAGCGTTAAATAAGAAATTAGGAAACGAGCTATGGCCACCGGGGGGAAATTAGGACAGTAAAAGGGATAAAATACATAGAACGGATTATTTGGCAGCAGAGTAATAACGAAAGTGCAAAATAATTAATAGGGTTATGGGAAAATATTATGAGGAACGGAAGGCGAATTAAGAGGATGGTTAGTTGGGAAAAAGCGATCGCTAAACTTGGAATAGAACTGAAAGAAGGTGAAGTAGATCGACCTCCAGGCTGTGGGAAGGACAGGACTGGAGATGAAGGGAAACACATGGAACAGGGAAAAGGCAGATCTCCTGGAAGGAGATGAATATTTGGAAGAATGGACAAATGTTAACGCTCGTGGAAGTTCACAGCTCCCTCCATGTTCCTCTCGCGTTTCCCAGGCTTCACTAGCACCTTATATGACTTGTGTTCGTAATAAGTATTTTAGGTTTGCAGAATCTATAACAACACCTGCAGATTCTACATCTGAACAGATTATACCAACAGCAGATACTGAGGTGCCAGATTCTTTAACCTTATCCACTCCATTATTGATAGATCATCCAGTGGCTTATGGCACCCGGAGTAGAACGACGAGGTTAGCTCCGGTGTGTAAAGAAAAGGAAGGTATGTTAGATATAGTGCAACTGCCAGAGTATTTCTGTGAGCCAGAACCCAGACAGATTACATGAGTAGTAAGAAAGAGGAACGATTTATTTGGACAGTATCGGGAAACCCCTAGCGAACAGAAAGATTCATCTGATGGTGAGACAGTGATTGAAGATACCAAGATAGATTTTGATGTAACCAAAAATTTACAAATTAAACAGATATCCCATAGGCAGTTCCCAGTAAGGGAAGGGTGGGTACAGTAAGTACCAGCGCAGTAAGTATGAATAATCCCCGTGCCACAGACGTCCCTACTCCATGGAAGCCCCATGAAATAATGGCAGTACAAAACAGGGTCCCTGATAGGAAGAAGTCACCTGCTGCTTTTATAGACTATTTAAGAACCACAATGAGTGTATGTCATGCAGATTCCTGGGATTTGTGGGAGACCATACAACAGATAATGAATCTAGCTGAAAATATCAAATTTCTAGTAGCCCCAGGACACCCAACTTATGAAGCCTTGGCAAGCCTAGTAGTGGATGACAGTGCAAGAGAAGAGGCTGTTTTAACGGCCCTTGCAAAAACGTTTCAGAAACCCAGTGATTTAAAACTAATTCTGGAAATAATACCAGATAAGGGTGAAGGAGCAGACGAATTTCTAGACCGTTTTTCAAAATTATATATGGACCAATCAGGTGACATAGACTATCAGAATGGAGCAAGTTCCCCTCAGTATTGTGCTATCTTATTGAATTGTCTTCCCACTAAAGTAGCAGACTTAATTAAGACTGATAACAGGAACTGGTCTGATAACCGAGCCAGTCAAATAGCCAGAGCTGTGAGGCACAATTGGAAGGAGAGTAGGAACCAGGAAAATTATCCTTTAACTAGAAGAGAAAGTGAACGTATAGCCAAGAAATAATTGCCAAGATCTAACTCTGAACCATGGTTTCCCAGAATGCCAGCAAATTACGTATTGGGAGAAATTAGGGTTCTGGACTGCTCAGATTATTATCACAACTACACTCCCAATTTAGAACCCATTCCAATGGAACCATGGAGTTGAATAAAGCCAAGCATATTGCCTAATAAATGCTACACTTGTGGGGGGAAGGAACATTGGATTTGAGCCTGTCCAACAAGGGAGCGAGTGCGAGAGAGGGGCCAAAGAAGGGATTTCCAGGATTACAAAGAAATTAGAGATCCTAGAGAATATAGAAACATCTGAGATCCCAGGAATTATGGGAGGTCCTTTAATTCAAGAGACTACTGGGACCCAAGAGAACAGAGAGAGAGATGGCCCGAATGTCAGGAACCTAGAGGTCACACACCGTTCACTCAAGCTAACCCATTTTCTCAGTCCTGACTTACCAACCCGTCCAGGAATTGTGACCCCTATTATAGAACCCCCTCAAGTAATTTACCAGAATGAACAAATTGGATGTACTATTGTAGTAAAAACTGAAGATCACGTAAAAGAAAATTGTAAACAATCTTATGACTGCCCCAGAAAAACCATTAGAGCAAAGAACATTGTAAATCAAGGTGCTTGTTACAATTGTACACAATTAGGTCATTGGAGCAAGGAGTGCCCAGTAAGAAGACAGAATATAGCAGGGTGGAAGAAAAATCAAGGGGCAATAAAGAAATTATGAAAAGGAACCCAGTAGCTGGTGTGAGAAAGAATGTGAACTAAGGAGAACTGAAATGGCACCAGGGAGGGAAGAGACAAACTTACTGTGCAGGAGGTACGGGAGTGAGGAAAGGAGGTATTGTACTAACTTGTTACTGTGTTTGTGCCTGCAGGACAGTATAAATGACAACATACTATCTGGGGAGTGAGGTAAAGAATATACACACCCCTTGAGAACGGGCAGAAGACAGCACAGGTAATGTAGCTCCCCAGAAACAGGAATCAACAAGCAGGAGGAAATGACACTGTCCTGTCCCTTTAAAACAAATCTGGGAAGGCCAACAGAAAGAGAAAGCTACTCCTCAGTATCCCTACTCCCTTGAAACTGACATCGGGGAAGAAGAAGAAGATACCCACCCTAGTGCCCAACTTTAATATCATCTAGCTTTTGATGCCAGTGAAGGAAAGGAAAGAAACATCTATTCTTTCCTAAAGAAACAACACTGACAACCTATGACGACTGTTGGGGCAAACTCTACTTTAAAGAACTGAATTTGAAATTGAAATAAACATTGCTCTGTGGTTCGGGGCAAAATACTCACTTTGCGCCTAAATTTAGTTATAAACAAATTGATTTAAAGAGGGCTTATTGGAAATAGTCTTTAAAAATGTTAGAGAACCGAAATGTTGCCTATCTCCTTCGCTCCTTAGATGCTGCTGCACCCGCTGAGGTTCTCCAGCCTTTTGTGTACCTTAGAGAATTGACTGTTGACTTGGCATTCTTCTCTTGTCTCACCCATAGGAGGATAATCGAAGATCGGACGGGACTATTTAGTTACTATCAAGAAAGCAACAGACCCTAGAGGATATCAGAAATTAAGACATACCCTGGAAGCGTAAGGTGGTAGTATAAAATGATGAGGCAGACTGCAAATTTACAAGTTAACCTCGGAAAATCAATACGAACCATCCAGAAAGAGTTACTTAGAGATAAAAATAAACTAGTATTAGAGAGAACCCCAATGGACTGAGAGCCAACATACTAAGGAAGAAGTACTGGAGGAGAAGTCTATTGAATTAGAAGGGGAAACTTGAATGGGTGTTGAGATATCAGAGTCGATGTATTTGACCTATGGATCTAAATAGTTTAACCCTTGATAGAAAAGTGGCTTCTATTATCAAGGTGGAAAGAAATTGTCCTTAGATTTGGAATTTTTAATTGGATTTATGATAAAATTACCAGCATATGGAAATTGATTGTTTAAATTTGAACAGCTGGGAATTCCACAGGAATTGGAATGGAATTGTGTTATCGGCTACAATGCTGTGGAATGAGAAGGATGAGATGGACACTGAAATTTAAAAGAGTAAATTGAAGGCTGAGACTGAATTTGGGTGAATTGAAACATTTTTCATGGTTTGCTTTAAATAAACCATGCCTGTAGGGAAATCTGGACTGAACCCAACTGAAATTTATAATAGAAACCATCATCAGATATACATATTATAACATTGTGTGAATACGGAGAGAGCTGATTAATCCAGATTCTAGGATAGCAAAGTGTATATTATAGAACAGAATGATAATGGAATACAGTGATAGAGCAGAAAAGTGAAATGGAAAAAGGATAGAATTGCAGGATTACAGTGAATGTATGGGAATGCATTAGAGCATGTTGGTAACTTGCTTTGTCCCAGGTTTTTCAGGAATTATAGGTTATAGATTCAACTATGGAAAGGGATGGAAGAATAGGCAACAACACGGATGGAGGGAATTCGTGCCCACAAAAACTCGGGAGGTGAAGACTCATCAGACAGAAATTGTGAAGCTATGCCCACGAAAACTCAGGAAGCTTGACAAGATTTTGGAAAGATACATCATCGTCTGGTGAAGTTGATAGATGGAGAATATAATAGACTATATGTATCTATAATATAATATATGTATATCTGGTTATCTGAGTATCTGACTACTTGGTTATCATAAATGATGGTTTATCATATATGATAAAAGGAAGGAATGTTATTTCTGGCCAAATTGGAGTGGCCAGGGCACTAAAATTGAATAAATGCTTCTGGGCTGCTTGGCCATTTGGTCAATTTAAAAGTGCCTTATGCAGAAATGGAACAAGCTGCAGAATGGTGCCAATTTGTTAAGAGCCTAGATTAGAGCTGCAGGAAGAGACTGGGACCATCTGCAGATCCTGTCAATTATGTGCAAAGTGGATAGAATGGATTGGATGAATGCAAACCAAACATACACATTGTAAATAATGTTGCAAAGCTTTACTTTGCTGGATGTTGATTGGATTAAGTATTGAGCCTTGCCTGGTTTTCTTGCATATCAGGGCACATGTTGCGATGTTCGTTTCCTTTGAGAAACACTGTTTGAATACAATGTGTTCTCCACTGCATTATTGGGTTGGGGAAATGTCTGTCATGTACTTTGTTAATCAATATCTGTTATTGGACTGTAAAGAGACCATCCCCATGTGGTTCAGCCCCTCGAGGTTCGGGGACCTATAAAATTCCGTACTCCCACGAGGTCCGATGTCGATCTTCTGGGAGAACGCTTGGGACTGCGTGACCTTCTGGAGTGTCTCTGTTTGAGCGAGGCCAGGAGGGCTTGATCAGGCAGATACGAGGATTGAACCCGCGGTGGTTAGGTACAGTAACTCTAATTGTGTTTTGTCAAAATAAAGTTTAGATGTGCAAGTGCCTGACTCAGTGATTTTTGACTGAAACTAGACTGGGGGAAGCTTTGAACGAGCAATTTACACCTCTATGCCCAGTCCTGCCGCTGGGCCTCGACCTGAAACATTAACTACTCCTTTGCCTTCTCATATAGTGTCACACCTGCTGAGTTCCTTCAGAAGTTTTTTTTTGCAGCAGTTACCAGTATCTATTGCCAGCTGGTGCAACAGAGTACAATGTCTTTATCTCTTGCTCTTTGCATTAACCTGATGAATAACCAAGGTAATACCTGGAATCGTCTGTTCTTGTGCCAAAAATTCAAGATCCAATATTTGCAATGTCATCTTCCATGAGCCATGAAGCAATGGGATGAAAGTGAGGCTTTGTCTCGAAGACATAGTAACATTTCACGAGCATGTTATGCGATTTATCTGCAAGAGATAAAGGAAACCCAAGATGACAAAAAAACAGTTCTAGTGTAAATGGGAATGTCAAGAGTACCTATTAACCCTTGATCATAAGCTCTAAATGTAACCTCAAGCCTCAATCATTGACGTTTGTTTTTAATCAATAATTATAACTCTTTTATGATGCAGTGTGACAGTGATGGACATTCTTTCCTCATTTTGGATTATGAGGTGGAATCTTAACCAATGATTTGAGGTTTTTTTTAAAACTCGTCTTATACTTGTGCATTACTGATGGAGTGTTGCACCAATTAAGTTTAGATGGAATGTTAAATGGGAGTCCCGCTACCTTTCCAGGCAGATGTTAAAAATTCTATGATACTATTTGAAACCAAAGCAAGCTAGTCTAGAGTTCTGGTTAAACCAACCAATGTCAAATAAACTGATAATCTAGTCATTTCTATATTGCTGCCCACAAATTGGCTGCTATTACAACAATGACTACACTTTAAAAATAGCTCATTGCCTGTAAAGTATTGTAGGAAGAACAGAGACCACAAGGGTTCTATAGAACTGCAAGACCAATTGGGACAACATGATTTAACGTGTTGATCAGTGGTATTGTCAATAGCCCCTTGGAGTTGAAAGAAAAAGTCAGTGAAAGAAACAATGGAGAAAAACATGGAAGAGACCTTTTGTTTTCACAATATGTATTATAGAATAATGAATACTGATTATATGGAAAGAAAGCAGTCCCCCTTTTACCTCCTGCAACTTTGCATTCTAAAGCACAGATGCTGCTTATGATGCATGTTCAACAAAGAGAGATAAGAGCTTCTGGTTTACAGTTAATAATCACCGAGTCAGCTAGTTGTGGATATATTGTGCATTGAGTACACAGGCAATCAAACAAAGCAGCTGCATTCCTGATAAAAAGGAAAGGTGGCTCAGCTTGGGACCCCCCCTGACCTTGTGTTAAGGACCATTATTATATTTAACCTGCTGTGAGGCAATAATAACATTTAAAATAATGAAGGAAGGGAATAGGCTGCTTCCCATGGTCAAGGGACAAAGATATGACTAATTTTATATTATAGATGTAAATATAAGAAATTCAGAAGGATGATGAGAAATCCTTTTTTAAACACAGATTTGTGAAACCATGGTATTTACTCCCACTGTTTATGGCTTCACTGGATGTATCACAGCATGTATCAAGAAATTGCAGAGTTGATCGCAGCCCATTCCATTCTCTCCCCTATCGAATCCATCTCTACTACACACTGCCACAGGAAAACATCCAACATAATCAAGGTCTACTCATAGCCTGTGCAGCATCTCTGGAAATTTAAACACCTCAGATGTTAGCATGGATGATTTTGTGGGGTGTAATTTTGCTGACTAGTGCTACATTGATGCCAGATTGGCTGACTATGATTGCAATTAATTTCTGCAGATAATTATTACAACTGAGTACCTTAACATTGCATTTCAAAGGTAAAAAAAAATGTTGCTGCATGTTTGAATTCACATATACGCCAAATAACATGAAAATGGCATTTCCCCCCAAAATGCAATCCCCCCCAAAGGAACCAGATGGTTATATATTTAGGGAATTCAATGGTGACTTTTATCGATTATATATATTTTTTTTATTTCAAGGTTAATTAATAAATTTAAATTTCCCAGCTGTCAAGGTAGAATTTTATTTAATGTTACCAAAAGCCTAGACTCTATTACTGTTCCATTAATTTATACCAAGCCTATGTACACAGCAGTATAGGTCGTCCATGCCCAGTACATTCCTTCTGGTTTTCAGTTCATTGATATAACTTTCCTCAGATACAGTGTTATTCAGGTTTTGGTGTCACCAGGTAGAGCAACAAGAAGATACTTCCCAAAGAGAATTACATGTGCATATTGGATAGTCTGCTCTTAACAATTTTACTAATTAAAAGTGAAAATAAAACATTATTTATCTGCTGCTTATGAATTTCTGTATAATGGAAGAACCTTCCTCAGTCAGAGTTTAGCAGACAGTCAATGATGTGTAAAAGTGCAGATGTGGCAAGAGGATCAATGGACAGATACAACTACAAAAACATTAACTTGAGGTAATTAGATCATGACTATACTTTCACTTCAGCACCACTTTCCTGTACTGACTCATTATTTCTTTATATCCTAAAATCTATTGATCTCTGTCTATCATTCAGCGATCTTCTCTTCACAATCTTCTTGGTTAAAAATTCTAGAGATATACTAAACTCTTGTGAAATATTTTTTTTCTCCTCTCATTCCTGAATGGCCTATTTCTTTTTGTTTTGAGCTTGTTTTGATCTAAATCTAATTTCAACTCCTCTTGTTAACAGTGGCTACATCATGTTTCCTGTTGTGTTTTTCTCGTTTAAAAATGTATGTACTCTGTTAAATTCAGTATTAGTTTTATTTTAATGTAAGCCATTGCTTGCATATTATACATTTTAATGCCTTCCTAATATACCACAGTCAACTTGCATCTCATGCCTTCATACTTTGTTTTATTCCATTTTAAGCCTCGCACTAAACAAAATCACTTTCAATTTCAATATAATATTCTATCATGAATGGCAGAATAAGATTAAGAAGGGAGATGAGATAATATTTGTTTCACCCAAAGGTTGGTGCGTCTGGAACTCGCTTCCTGTAAGGTTTGTAGAAGCACAAACCTTAAACACATTTGAAGAGGTGGGAAATTTGAAGCTCCCAACCTTCCCAAGCTTCCGTTACCCAAGCGGAACATGGGATGCTGTTCTTCCAGTGTGCAGGTGGCACCACACTGGCAATGGAGAAAGCAAGGGACAGATGGGTCGGTGTGGGAATTAGAGCAGGAGTTAAATTGATTAGCAACTGGGAGATCTAGCAGGTCTTGATGGAAGTGTGCTAGTGTTCAACGAAATAGTCGCCTAGTCTACTCTTAGTTTCTTAGGTCTAAAGGAACCATATCGCAAGCACCAAATACAAGAGATGAGATTGGGTGCACGGGCATGTCGGTCTTATCTGGAATGGCTGGGATCCCTGGATGGAAGTGAAAGAGGAGCTGGAGTTACATCTCCTGCTGTAACAGGAGAAAGTGACTGGGGTGGGGTGGATAGGATGTGAAGGATCTAATGAACCAAAGGGTTAGGGGAGAGTAGTCCAAGTGAATTTATGGTTAGAATGGAAATTATTAATAAAGTTGATGAAATCAACAAGTTGGAGCTGTTCAACATAACCAACAAAATGAAAGGCATAGCTGGGGGCCAAGCAAATGTCGATGACTACACCATTTACTTGAAGATAGTGAGAAAAGTCAAAAGAAAATTTATTGAGGATGGGGACATGTTCCGCGAGGCGGAGGAGAGTGTTGGGAGAGTTGAACTGATAGGGCCTGTTCAAGGTAGAAACAAAGGCACTGAGACCTTTCTGGTGAGGAATGAAGGTGTATGGAGGGGCTGGATGTCTATGGTAATGATGATCTGATGGGGGCCTAGACATTGAAAGTTGTTGAAATAATGCCGAATGTGTGAGGTGCAAGATAGAATTGAGGTATTTGGAGAGGAGTTTGGTGGGGCATGAGCAGGCAGAAACGATTGGTCTTCCAGAGCAGTTCTGCTTGTGGATTTTGGGAAAGGGATAGAAATGGGCAGTGCAGGGCTGGGGAACTTTAAGGCTGAGGAGGGGAATTCACAAGAAGCAATAAGATTGTTGGTGGTTTGGGGATGGTGGCCTAGTGTTCATCAGCAGGGTTATGGTCAACGGGTAGGCATGAGGGAAGAACCGAATGTTTGTGTCCGGAAATAAAATAGTGCCTTATTGTGAAAATAGACATAAAATGCTGGAGTAACTCAGCAGGACAAGCAGCATCTCTGGAGAGAAGGAATGGGTGACGTTTCGGGTCTAGACCCTTCTTCAGACTCGTCAGGGGAAAGGGAAATGGGAGATATAGACAGTGATGTTGAGAGGTAAAGAACAAATAAGGAATAAAGGGAACAGACCATTGTTAGCTGTTTGCTGGTTGAGAATGGGAAACTTGTGCGACTTGGGTGGGGGAGGGTTGGAGAGAGAGGGAATGTAATGGCTACCAAAAGGTTGAGAAATTAATATTCATACCACTGGGTTGTAAGCTACCCAAGCAAAATATGAGATGCTGTTCCACCAATTTGCATTAAGCCTCACTCTGACAATGGAAGAGACTGAGGACAGAAAGGTCTGTGTAGGAATGGCAAGATAAAGGACAACAAGACAAAGGATTTATTGTCACATACACCATTTCTGGTGTAGTGAAATTTGAGTTGCCATTTGCAGCACACCAATAAAAGTAAGACACCACATTAAAAAAGAATTGAACATAAAACATAAAAACATCCCCCCACAATGGTTCCCACTGTGAGGGAAGGCACAAAGTCCAGTCCTTTTCTCCTTATTCACCCATGGTCGAGCCTATTGAGGCCTCCACAGTCGCTGCAACGGCGGCCCAATGTTCAGCCTCCCTCGCTGGATGATGAGGCTTCGGCATTGGGAGAACACTCTTCAGCGACTTGGAACGTTTGGAACGGCCGCTTGCTGCCAGAGACCGCTGCTCTCGAAGTCCACAGTCCGTGCTGGTCGGAGCTCCGACACTGGCGAGAGATCCCAGGCTCCGCGGTGTTCAGAGTCAGCGGTGGTTTGGGTGGGAGGGGATGACTTAACCAGGGAGTTGTGGAGAGAACGGTCTCTACGGAAGGCGGAAAGGGGTGCAGATGGGAAGATGTGACTCGTGGTGTGATCCCGTTGGCGGTGGTGAAAACGTCGGAGGATTATGTGTTGTATGTGATGGCTGATGGGGTGAAAGGTAATGACTAGGGGGACTCTGCCCTTGTTGCGACTTGGGAGAGGGTGAGCAAGGGCGGAGCTACGGGGCACCAAGAAGCCACATGTGAGGGCCTCATCTATGATGGAAGTAGTATAGTATTGCATCCTCATAGGTGGAAAGAATGTCAAGCTAAATCTGCTAATGCTTGCTACAAGATAAACATATACAGCGTCATGAGTCATACAGCATGGAAACACGGCCCTTTGGCCCAACCTTTCCATGCTAATAGCTGAGCTCGTTCCATTTGCCCATATTTGGTCCATATCCCTCCAAACCTCTCCTTTCCCTACACCTATCTAAATGTTGTTTAAACATCCCCATTGTACCCACCTTTACTGCTTCCTCTGGCAGCTTGTTTCACTATGGTAGCACTCTTTGTGAATAAAATTGCTCAGAGGTCTCTTTTAAATCTTTCCCCTCCTATCTTAAAAGCTATGCCCTATAGTTCTGGACTCCTCTACCCTGTGAAAGACACTGAGGTGCATCATGTTCAAGTGTGGTTAGTGTTGTACAATATTATTTCAGTAAATGAACTGTACTGAACACCTTGAATGATAATAAATAATTACAAGTAAATTAAAATGTCATTATAAGCCATAACAACAAAGCTCAGAGAGGGGGGTGGGGGGATGACAGGAGATTCTCCAAATCTCCCCCCCACAAAGAACAAAGCCTCCAGATAATAAATGTGGGAAAATGCCAGAAAATTGATGTGATGACTAATTATAAAGTAATTGCTGGATATCTGCCAAATTCTATTTGGCGGTCGATAACCAGAAAACAACAATCAGTATATGTTCATAGTTATTAGATGAAAGAATGCTAAGAAGCTGCTTTAATAATCCTGTAGAATCCTTAGCATTAATGTGACTAATTCCCTTATTTTGCAAAATTAGATTCTCATGTCTCTGTTTGTAAGTTACTGTTTAATATTAAATTATAACATACAGATTTCATAATCAGGGAAAATAAAGTTATGCTTTTTAAATTAAACTCTTGCAGTGTGCAGAGCATTGGTATCAGATCTATTGACTATGTGAATGGATGCCTCATCATCATCTTCTCTCAGATAGATGGACAAGACAAAGCCTGGCAACTAATAGGTGAATACAGTTGCGAGGGATTTTTGATAGGAGCATGGTTGGACAAAGGCCAGAGAACGCATTGAACAAAAGGATAGAAGAGTCGCAAATTGTGAAACTAGAGAAAGGAATGTAGAGGGAAGGGGAAGGGGAGGGGAGAAATAAATGCATCCTGGCAGGGCACAGGGGAGAAGGGGTAAGAAAGGGGAGGATGGGGGAAGAAGGGGCAGGGGGGTTTCATTTCATAAAATTGGAGAATTCAATATTCATACCATTGGACTTTCTAGCTCACTGTGAAAGAGGATATTTGTTCTATCTCACCTATGAGACAAAAGCCCAGAGAACTGCGTTCCAAAATCCAATTAGAGATTCTTACTTCTATTTTACCACTGCTTCCAGTAGTGCTGGCATGACCTTTAGAATAACTTTCATCACCATCACAGCTACAAACTCCTCCTTTTTCAAAACTGTAGATATGGCTTTATGCAGCACTACCAGCCATCTACAAGTTTGATCCTGTGCTAATGTGCCAAGTCCAGCAACACCATGGTTATTGCTGGCTAAAAGGAGTTGAAGCACAAATATTGAAGCACAGCCTATTTGGATTTCTTCCAAAAAGCTGACTACTTTAATTGGCTTCCTAATTGGAAGTCAGACTACAAATCAATTACTGTAATCAACCTAAAGCAATATATCAAAAGGAAATGTGCAGCATATTATTTGTATACTTCAATTCATTTTCACAAATCTATAAGTTTGCTTCAAATAACTTAGTCTTACCTGTTGTAACATTTTACATTTAATAAAATTCTTCTTATGCATCAGAATCTCCATTAAAGATATTCTAATAATCTTTCTCTCCTTCCCCACACCAGGGAGGGTTTTGTGTTTTTAAATAAATATTCTTGATTCATCTCATCGCATTTAAGGAATGCAAATAATCTCCACTACTTATTTGCTTCCTGTGCATTGTCCCATCACCTCTGGAGAGATTTCAAATGGGTGATCCCAGACCTGTAAATGCAGTAACATCTCAATAAGGAGTCAGATGCCCATCCTTGGCCACTTAGCAGAGGGGTATCAATTTATTGTCCAAACGTTTGGTGGTGGGTTTGTGCTCGGCCTTCTCATTGATCAAAAGCTGTTTGGAAAGCTTTGTTTGGAAATATTGAAAATAAAAACCTAAAATGCGTTGGAGATTACTTAGTATCTCTTTTCCCTCGAGAATTATCTTTGGCCAGCCTGAATCCTGCACTCATGTTTTCATCTCCCTTTGCATTGGCCAGATGAGCAGCAAGCCATTTGTTTCTTTCCGTCCCACTTGCGTAATCATCAATTATCAGCTCAAGCTGAAGTTAGTTACTTCTGTAGGTGCAACTGCTGCACAGCTCCCACTTCAATATATGTCAGCAACTCTCTGATGGGTCTCAGGGGTAATCTCAACTGTTCAAAGTGCTTCTAAAGTAATAGAGGTGATGAGCCAGGAGAAAAAGACAATGAGAGAACTGGTCAAAATGCAATCTCTTGCTTGGGCTTGGAGTTTGCTAAACTTTATACTAGAAATGTTTATACTTTATATTAGAAATACTATAGAATGTCAGGCAGTATGTGTGGAGAGAGAAATCATTCATGTTTCAGTTTGTGAACCTTTCATTAAATTGGTTAAATTTAAGATTAGCACTGAATGAAGTGCAGTATGAAGTGAGTTAAACGTTGCTTGCAGGTAACTGTCTATGTAGGAAAGTTAAATGTTACCTCACGAGCCTTCCGCCATTTCACTAAATTATGCCTTCAACAGTTTATTTTGATTCTTCAATAAGAACATATTTATTCCGAAATAGTAAACAGCAATTTCCTGCAAGGCAAAATATCACTGCTGGAAATTGACTGAGGATTTTGACAAGTGATGTGATGGAGACATGCAGTTACGCTGAGATGAACACAAGTTCAACAGGGAAGTGCAGTCGTGTATAGAGCTGCAGTACATTGGAGAGATGCACCCACCTGACTTTGCATCTCACTGAAGAACAGATAGTTCAAGTCGTATATATTTTATGGTTGGTATAATGGCAGGTGGAATCGTGGAATTGTTATTTTGGAATAGTGACTTACAAACATACTTGTCCTCACCAGCAGTTCTGATTCTAAGTTGCTGGCTATTTCATTCAATAGCTCATTCAGAGTTCTGCCCAATAACTCAGATTGCAGAATTTATTTGATTGTTGTTTATACCTATATGCATGTTTGGGATTAGTACATTATTTTCACTTTATGGGACTCCATCCTTAAAGTTTGAGTTTGCTCCACTCCTGTCTATTTAACTACAGACAATGTCCAAAAGAACTGAACCCCAACATGATATGCCAGTGCTCCATTTATAATACCTCATCAGTACCAAAAGGCAAATATACCTACCTTGCCTCGCCCTTGCTCTTGAGAGGATTCAGTTAGGCCCAGGGCTACATTTGCTTTTTTTTTCTCTGTCTCCGGCGGGTGCTCAGGGAATGTGCTGATCAGCTGGCACATGTCCTTACGGACATCTTCAACACCTCGCTGAACCAGGCTGTCGTCCCATCATGTTTCAAGACTACCACCATCATACCGGTACCAAAAAATATCCGCAATACAATGTCTCAACGATTACCGCCCTGTAGCACTCACTCCCATAATGATGAAGTGCTTCGAGAACATATCTGGTCAGGGAACATATTACCTCCAGAGTCCCCTCCACACTTGACCCATACCAGTTTGCTTACAGGCCAAACTGCTCCACAGAGGACGCCATATCCTCCGTACTCGATCTGAGCCTGGAACATCTAGAGGAGAAGAACACTTATGTGCAAACGCTGTTCGTGGATTTTAGTTCAGCGTTCAACACCATCATCCCTCAGCACCTGATAAGCAAACTGGGTCCATTGTGCCTCAGCACCCCCATGTGTAACTGGCTACTGGACTTCCCCACTGACAGACCCCAGTCAGTGCGGGTTGGGAACAACACCTCTAACATCATCTCTCTGAGCACCGGCTCCCCTCAGGGCTGTGTCTTGAGATGAGCTCACCTCCCCCATCCCGTCCTCACCACTTTCTACAGGGGCACCATAGAGAGTATTCTGACCAGCTGCATCTCTGTCTGGTTTGGGGACTGTAAAGCCTCCGACTGGAAGTCTGTGCAGTGAGTGGTGAGGACGGCTGAAAAAATAATCGGGACTTCTCTCCCCTCAATCGGGGACATTGCGACCAAACGTTGCTTGTCTTAGACTGCTGCCCTCGGGCAAAAGATATAGTAGCATAAGGCGCAGAACATCAAGGTTTTGCAACAGCTTCCTCCCACGAGCAATCAGACTCCTGAATGCCATGTAATGGGCTGCCACCATTGTCTATTTTATCTTTTTATCCATTTTATCTTTTTATCCATTTTATTCTGTTTATTATCGTGTTGCATGGGGAGCCAAATGCAACGGAATTTCGTTTGGAATTGCATATATCGATGTATTTCTAAATGACAATAAAGTTTGTTTGATTTGATTTTTTTGATTTTGGTCTCCCTGTCAAACAGATTTGCACTATTCATTCATTGGGTAAATATACCCTTTGTAAAGTTTTAGAGAAAAAAGATCAACTTTGTTCAGTAATCAAATCAAATTTCATGGTAAACATATCTAAAACCTATCATCAACCTATGAATGCATTTTTTAAAGTTTTTCATCTGAATGGAATCAAGTGAAATCACAGCATAATATTGTTAATGAACACTATTTGTATGGAACTCTTATCACACAATTTGATCCCTTGTAACTTGCAGTAAATTAAGACATTGTTTATTTTATCAATACAATTTATATTTATTTTAATACTTAATATTTTATATTCCTACTACTAAGTAAGAGAGTAAATATTAACTAAATAATGGAATTATTTGGTTTAAATAGACGGATTTACTTTTCTATAGTTCAAAGGTATTGATTGAAGAGAGCATAGAAATAAAAATAAGCAATCTAATGAATTGTATGCATTGTACTGTAGAACATTCCAGATTTTTTTTCATTCTGTTACTTCTGCAGTTGTATGAACATTTAAAATAAATGGATTAGTACCTTTAATAGGTTGGTGAAGAAAGGATCTTGATGTTTTAATCATCAATAAGATAAAAATGTCAGTGTACTTTTCAGTAAAATCATTTGGAGAAGTTCCTTTCTCAATTGATTTGCCAAGAACAACAGTCATTTTAAACTCTTTCCTTTTACGTCTTCCCTCCTCCAGCAGTTTAATTTATTTAGTAATTAGTGTTCGATACAATATTCATTTTTTAAATGTACTGCAAATGACATTAACAGCCTCATCAAGAGACCAAAGAGATCGTAAATACATCACTTGCACATTTATCATTTTAGCAGTGATGCTAGACTTTTATGTTTGCAAGGAAAGTGTGCTTTTTCTGCCATCTTGTGGTGACATTTATAAAGTGCAGAAGGGTCTCGGCCCGAAACGTCACCAATCTCCTTCACTCCTTAGATGCTGCTGCACCCGCTGAGTTTCTCCAGCTTTTTGTGTACCCTTTATAAAGTGCATCATCTGTCACACACTACATTATACAGGTCATAGAGTATACTGGTCATAGTGGAAACAGGCCATTCAGCCCAACTTGCCCACACCGGCCAACAGGTCACAGCTGCACTAGTCCCTCCGGCCTGCGCTTGGTCCACACCCCTCCAAACCTGTCCTATCCATGTACCTGTCTACCTGTTTCTTAAACGTTGGGATAGTCCCAGCCTCAACTACCTCATCTGGCAGCTTGTTCCATACTCCTACCACCCTTTGTGTGGAAAAAGTTACCCCTCAGATTCCGATTAAATCTTTTCCCCTTCACCTTGAACCTATGTCCTCTGGTCCTCGATTCCCCTAATCTGGGCAAGAGACTCTGTGCCTCGGTGGTGGACCAGAGGATAGATGCAACTGGTGTTGTGTAGGATGGAACTGCAGATGCTGGTTTAAACCAAAGATAAACACAAATGCTGGAGTAACTCAGCGGGACAGGCAGCATCTCTGGAGAGAAGGAATGGGTGATGTTTCGGGTCGAGACCCTTCTTCAGACTGATGTCAGGGGAGAGGGAGATACATAGATAAGGAAGTGTAAGGTGTGAAAGTAGAAAGGGCATGCAGATCGAGAAAAATGTAGAATAGATCATTGTTAGCTGGGAGAAGGTAACGACAAAGCAGAGCTAAAATGTAGTTGGAGGCAGTAAGACTGGTCAGAGAACTGGGAAGGGGGAGGGATGGAGAGAGAAGGAAAGCAAGGGTTACTTGAAGTTAAATAAGTCAATTTTCATACCACTGGGGTGTAAGCTGCCCAAGCAAAATATGAGGTGCTGTTCCTCCAATTCGCACTGGGCCTCACTATACTGGTGTTTATGTGTTAACTCTACAAAGGTAAATGTCTCCACATTGGCACATATTCAGAAAAGATTTGTTTATTCGTTTCAGGCCCAGAATGAAAAAATAATTGCAATTTTCGGTGAACAAAATACCCTGTATAGAATGATTGTCTATGTTTTGGATATTACAAATTGTTTCTGTTGTATCATCACAAAGCGTAATGCAAAGCAATAAGCATTTTATAAGACACAGGTACATGTTTTCAAATTGCACTGATTAAAAAAATGTCGAGTAAAAATGCAATGGTATTTGGAAAATATCATAATTTAAAACTATTTAACCAAGACGATTTTTCAGTTTTAACCAGCCTTTTAAGCCCATTTAAAATAAAATATTTTTCAATATGCTTTTCTCCTCTGCTGAAGGGATATGGCTCCAACAGTATTAATGCTGTCCCCAAGTGACCATTCTAAATGTGTCACTGAGCCAGGAGGCTCTTTCAACATATGGGTATTAGCACTAAGCCTAATCCAGCCATCAGTTAACATCCACACATGTGCACTTCCCAACAAGAGTCATAATAGGTAACAGTAGAAACATAAGCTGATTTTATCCCTTCACCTTCCGAGGCAAGCTGAGATCAGTTAACCTATTTTTGATGATGAATTTTCCCTGTTAGTTATGATTGTATAGTTGAAGAAAATTTCAAAAGATTAAAACCAAGAGACACTGTAAATCAATAAGTGAGTTCATAAGTTCATAGGTGATAGGAGTAGATTAAAGCCATTCAACCCATCAAGTCTACACTTTCTATCTTTCCCTTTCAACCCCATTCTCCTGCCTTCTCCCCATAACCTATAATACCTGTACGAATCAATGCAGGGAATGGTCCAAGAATGGACCCAATATTAGTTTTGATTGAATTTTCCTTCACTCAGTCAATGCAATACATAAGCCCCACTATCAGCTAACCACGATACAGATCAGAAAACAAACCTGTTCTTTCTGGGCCTATGTCACATAGGGATCAGAGTTTCTTAATCAGATAGGGATCAAAATGGATTTAGTTTTTAATTTTAATTATTTTTCATGATTATAGATTCATAGAGTGCACAGTCAACTCGGAAAGTTTGGAGTGTAGTAGCTCTGGCACAAAGGTGTATAATCTCATGAGAGAAATAGATCGAGCAGATGCACAGTCTCTTGCCCAGAGTAGGTGAATCAAGGACTAGAGGACATAGCTTTAAGGTGAAGGGGAAAATATTTAATTGGAATCTAAGCGGTAACTTTTTCACACAAAGGGTAGTGGGTGTATGAAACAGGCTGCCAGAGGAGGCAGAGACTATACCAAATTTAAGAAACAGTTAGACATGTACATAGATAGAACAGGTTTGGAGGGAAATGGACCAAATTTGGGCAGGTGAGACTGTAGCTGGGACATGCTGGCTGGTGTGAGCAAGTTGGGCCGAAGGGCCTGTTTCCACACTGTTTCCACTTGGAGGCTGCAGCGAATCGTCCGATCAGCTGAGAAGGCTCTTGACTGCAACCTTCCCTCCATTGATGAAATGTACACTGCAAGGGCCAGGAAGCGAGCGGGGAAGATCATCTCTGACCCCTCTCACCCTGGCCACAAACTCTTTGAATCACTTCCCTCTGGAAGGCGACTCCGGATTGTCAAAGCTGCCACAGCCAGACATAAAAACAGTTTTTATCCACGAGTAGTTGCTCCACTCCAACAGCCAAAAATCTGTAGCCTCCCTTTGATCTGGTATTTTGTTGGTTCACATGCTTGATCAATGGTGTTTTATCATGAATGTTTTATTATTATTAATGTTTGGTGTTTTCTGAGTCATTTGTAACTGTCACTGTATGCCATGTTGTTACTTGTGGGGGGAGCACCAAGGTAAATTCCTTGTATGTGAATGCTTGGCCAATAAACGTACTTACTTACTTACTTACTAACTATAAGATCACCCCTCATCCTCCTGCGCTCCAAGGAATGTAGTCCCAGCCGACTCAACCTCTCCAAATAGGTCAGACCCTCTAGTCCTGGCAATATCCTCATAAATCTTCTCTGTACCCTTTCCAGCTTGACAACATCTTTCCTATAACATGGTGACCAGAACTGAACACAATACTCTAAATGTGACCTCACCATCGTCTTATACAACTGTAACATGACCTCCCAACTTCTATACTCAATAGTCTGGCTGATGAAGGCCAAAAGTGCCAAATGCCTTTTTGACTACCCAATCTACCTGTGACTCCACCTTTAAGGAACCATGCATCTGCACTCCTAGATCCCTCTGCTCTACAACACTACCCAGTCCTATCATTCATTGTGTAGGTCCTGTCCATGTTAGACTTCCAAAAATGCAACACCTCACATTTCTCTGCATTAAATTCCATCAACCATTCCTCAGCCTACCTGGCCAAACGATCAAGATCCTGGTGCAATTTTTCACCACTATCTGTAACACCACCCACTATTGTATCATGTGCAAAAGTACTAATCTTGCCGTGTATGCTCTCATCCAAATCATTGATGTAGATGATAAACAATAACGGGCCCAGCACCGACCCCTGAGGCACACCATTAGTCACACATTTTAATATTTGCAGCGCTTTAATGATAGATGAGCTTCTTTGCAAACTGATAATATCTGATCATGTGTTTGTCTTTGGTATTGAGCATAACCTTGTGGGAGGGAAAAAAATATCACAACAATATGCTCCTGAAAAAATTATTTTCAGATGCTAGAAATCTGAAATAAAAGTAGAATATGCTGGAAATATTTGGCTGGTCAGACGGCACATCTGGAAAGAAACAGAGTTCACGTTTCAGATTGAAGACCAATCGTCAGAACTGGGAAAGTGAGAAGACAAGTTAGTTTTAAGTTGTAGGGATGGTAGGGTAGGAAAGATAGGGCAAAAGGTAATATCTCTGAGAGGGTGAGGTCATGGTTTCTATGGTGATAAGATGCCAAAGTCATCTGGTTGACAGGTTAATGAGGGGAGGGAGAGAAGTCACATATTTAAGTTACAAGCCCCAGTAATCTTCCCATCTTGATGACATTAGTTTCAAAAGCTCTGAACTTATGGACAAGCTGTGCCACACATGAAATCTGTGAAAGTTTTTCCAGAGTGAACTGAGATATAGCAATAAAAGTACCTTTACAGCAAAGGGATTTTAAATAATTATCTGAATTACTAATCAATCATACTTCTATTTTGTCTTAATTTCCCAAGTCATGGGACCCTTATGCTGGAGACATTTAATTTAATTTTCAATGCACAAAGATCCCTCTAATGTCTCTTAAGGATATTAAGTTATGCTAAATACCCATCTTCTCGTAGAAATGGCAGTCCTGACACACTCCATTAAATCCAGAGCCAGGCAAGACGGTGCCACACTGCAACTGTTGTCTAAAAATATCTGCCTCACTATTCCTGAAGGTTAAAACCGCCACCTACAGTTTCTCTAGAACTTGTGTACGCTTGTCGACACCTGTCAATAGACTTTCTGTGACTGATCTGAACATCACTGGGATGCCCAAGGTTTGCACTGATGCACAGGACTAAGCTGATGTGCCCATAGAGAATAAAAGATCTACAGAAATTCAGCATATGCCACCAGACAGACAGGCTCAGTATGTGCTCAATAACAGCAGGATAAGGCTGCAAATCAATGAGCTGCGAGCAAGCTCTTGGGAAAAAGAGAATGAGACGGCAGGGAAAAGTTGATTTCTTCAGTGTGTCCTTTTGTTTTTCCAGCAAAACAACGCATGTGCTCCTGATTGTGCAGTGTGTCATGTGCATTGTCATAACCAGTGAGCCACGATCTGGCGAATGGCTTTATCTGTCAGAGGAGAAGCTCAAACTGTATGTTGACTCCAGTAAGTTACCTGATCGTTCAGGAAAGACGTTGAATGCAGAGGTATGCTATCAGTGGAGAAAAAAACATTGCGATCTGCTGGGAAAGCCCAAATTACTTGAAAATTATCCCATTGTTACATTAGTTCATCTACCTGCGCGTACTCCTTGAGAGTTATTTTCTGGATTTCTGTAGGATCCAGGGGCAGACTTAACAAAGTAACAACTTATGTAAAGAAAGTTTGTGTGCATTGTAAATCTGGACAGTATTTCCAAGAGGCCATGCATGATGTTTTAATCCATTACTATTATTGGTCGAAAATAGAAGGATGGCATGAACATCTAAGCCTGAACTCCCAGAGTGTGATTTCATCTTACAATGCTCTAGTCTACATGATGAGAGCTCATTCATACCAAATGTATTTACCAGTTTCTCATCAGATTGAGTACTAACAATTGTGCACAGATTTTATATCTTACAAAATAATGCTCATCATTGGGCTGGAGACTCAGCACAGTGGGTAATTTATTTCCATCCCTTGGACAAGTGCCGGAAATTTAATGCCTTGATTTGTGAAACTACTGCATCTATCTGAAAGCTAATATCATCCGCAGTCATATTTCACCAGATAATTCTCCGACCATTAGATTGTCAACTAATTCTGATTCATTCCTCGTCAATGAATCAGTATGGTCTGTTATCTGCTCAGTTCCAATTTTTTTCCAGTCAATTATTCAAAGTCAATTGCAGAAATCCAATGCCTTTACCACTTGAACTCTTCTGCTTTTCCCAGGCTCTGTGGAAACTAGAGTCACTCATTGTAACATCTTGAAACGACATTATCACTGAGGCTGCATGCTTAGCAGACTCATATTTGAAAGGATGACCTTGAAAGACCAAATGTCTTGGACCTACAGTGCATTCAGAAAGTATTCAGACCCCTTCACTTTTACCACATTTTGCTACGTTACAGACTTATTCTAAAATTGATTTTTAATTTTTTTTTTTATCATCAATCTACACACAATAATAAAAAAAGCAAAAACAGGTGTTTACAAATTTTTGCAAAGTAATTAAAAATAAATAACAGAAATTTCACATTTACATAAGTATTCAGGCCATTTACTCAGTACTTTGTTGAGGCACCTTTGGCAGCGATTACAGCCTAGAGTCTTCTTGGGTATGACTCTACAAGCTTGGGTAATTTCTCCCATTCTTCTCTGCCGATCCTCTAAAGCTCTGTCAGTTTGGATGGGGAGCGTCGATGCACAGCTATTTTCAGGTCCTTCCAGAGATGTTCGATCGGGTTCAAGTCCGGGTTCTGGCTGGGCCACTCAAGGACATTCACATATATATCACAAAGCCACTCCAGAGTTGGCTTGGCTGTGTGCTTAGGGTCGTTGTCCTGTTGGAAGGTGAACCTCCACCTCTGTCTGAGGTCCAGAACGCTCTGGAGCAGGTTTTCATCAAGGATCTCTCTGTACTTTGCTCCGTTCATCTTTCCATCAATCCTGACTAGTCTCCCAGTTCCTGCCGCTGAAAAACATCCCCACAGCATGATGCTGCCACCACCATGCTTCACCATAGGTATGGTATTTGCCAGGTGATGAGCGGTGCCTGGTTTCCTCCAGACATGACGCTTGGCATTCAGGCCAAAGAGTTAAACCTTGGTTTCATTGGACCAGAGCACCAGAGAAAACAACCATTTTGGCAAATTCCAAGCGGGCTGTCATGTGCCTTTTACTGAGGAGTGGCTTCCATCCGGCCACTCTACCATAAAGGCCTGACTGGTGCAGTGCCGCAGATATAGTTGTCCTTGCGGAAGGTTCTCCCATCTCCATTGAGGAACTCTGGAGCTCTGTCAGAGTGACTATCGGGTTCTTGGTCACCTCCTTGATCAAGTCGCTTCTCCCCCAATTGCTTAGTTTGGCCGGACGGCCAGTTCTATGAAGAGTCCTGGTGGTTCCAAAGTTCTTCCATTTAAGAATGATGGAGGCCACTGTGCTCTTCGAGACCTGCAATGCTGCAGAAATTGTTTTATACCCTTCCCCAGATCTGTGTCTCAACACAATCCTGTCTCGGAGATCTATGGACAATTCCCTCGTCTTTCTTGGTTTGGTTTTTGCTCTGACCTGCACTGTCAACTGTGGGACCTTATATAGACGGGTGTGTGCCTTTCCAAATCATGTACAATCCATTTAATTTACCTCTGGTAGACTCCAAAAAAGTTGTAGAAACATTTCAAGGATAATCAATGGAAACAGGATGAACCTAAGTTCAATTTTGAATGTCGTAGCAAAGCGTCTGAATACTTATGTAAATGTGATATTTAAATTATTTATTTTTAATTACTTTGAACAAATTTCTAAACACCTGTTTTCGCTTCTTCATTCTGGGGTATTGTGTGTAGATTGATGATAAAAAAAATAATTTAATTAATTTTAAAATAAGGCTATAATATAACAAAATGGAAAAAGTGAAGGGGTCTGAATACTTTCTGACTGCACTGTATACAAACAATTCTTTGAGGTGTAAGACCTTGCCAAGAAAGTGGAACAAAACAAATTCCTCCCATTCTTTCACTAGATGCAGATTAGTTTATTGTTTACCAAAATGCAATGATTTTTTTTATTAACATGAAGCACACTGAGTAAACAGCATAACTCAGTAATGATACATACAACAATGAATACACTAGCGAGTGCAAAACAACAGGATGATGCAAGATTGTAGTGTAGAATTAAGAATAGGAGTACATGGCACCACCTACAGAAAGTGGGGTGAAAATGAGGTGATTGGTTCAGGAGTCTGGTAGCTGTGGGAAAGAAGCAGTTCACGTTATCTGAATGGTGGCCGATTAGGAAAAGGGGAGATGCAACGAGACCTGGGTGTCATGGTACACCAGTCATTGAAAGTAGGCATGCAGGTGCAGCAGGCTGTGAAGAAAGCGAATGGTATGTTGGCATTCATACAAAAGGATTTGAGTACAAGAGCAGGAAGGTTCTACGGCAGTTGTACAGTGTCTTGGTGAGACCACACCTGGAGTATTGCGTACAGTTTTGGTCTCCTAACCAGAGGAAAGACATTCATGCCATAGAAGGAGTACAGAGAAGGTTCACCAGACTGATTCCTGGGATGTCAGGACATTCATATGAAGAAAGACTGGATAGACTCGGCTTGTACTCGCTAGAATTTAGAAGATTGAGGGGGGATTTTATAGAAACTCACAAAATTCTTAAGGGGCTGGACAGGCTAGATGCAGGAAGATTGTTCCCGATGTTGGGGAGGTCCAGAACAAGGGGTCACAGTTTAAGGATAAGGGGGAAGTCTTTTAGGACCGAGATGAGAAAAATATTTTTCACACAGAGAGTGGTGAATCTCTGGAATTCTCTGCCACAGAAGATAGTTGAGGCCAGTTAATTGGCTATATTTAAGAGGGAGTTAGATGTGGCCCTTGTGGCTAAGGGGATCAGGGGGTATGGAGAGAAGGCAGGTACAGGATACTGAGTTGGATGATCAGCCATGATCACATTGAATGGCGGTGCAGGCTCGAAAGGCTGAATGGCCTACTCCTGCACTTATTTCCTGTTTTCTATGTTTAAGTCTAGACATGAGCTTTCAAGATCCTGACTCTTCATCTCGAAGAGAGAAAAGGGAATGGCCAGGATGGCAGGCCTCCTTGGCGATTCATCCAGCCTTCCTGGTACAATGCACCATGAAGATGGACTGGAAGTGACAAGCCTGTGATGGACTAGACTGTTCACCTTTTTCTGCAGGTTCAGATGGTTAAGAGCAGAGCAGTTGCTGTTCAAGGCTGAGATGCATCAGAATACCTACATACATGTGAGGTTATCATAAATGTGAGGTTATCCACTTTGGTGGCAAAAACAGGAAGGTAGACTATTATTTGAATGGTGACCGATTAGGAAAAGGGGAGATGCAGCGAGACCTGGGTGTCACGGTACACCAGTCATTGAAAGTAGGCATGCAGGTGCAGCAGGCTGTGAAGAAAGCGAATGGTATGTTGGCATTCATACAAAAGGATTTGAGTACAAGAGCAGGGAGGTTCTACTGCAGTTGTACAGGGTCTTGGTGAGGCCACACCTGGAGTATTGCGTACAGTTTTGGTCTCCTAATCTGAGGAAAGACATTCTTGCCATAGAGGGAGTACAGAGAAGGTTCACCAGACTGATTCCTGGGATGGCACGACTTCCATATGAAGAAAGACTGGATAGACTTAGCTTGTTCTCACTGGAATTTAGAAGATTGAGGGGTGATCTCATAGAGACTTACAAAATTCTAAGGGGTTGGACAGGCTAGATGCAGGAAGATTGTTCCCGATGTTGGGGAAGTCCAGGACAAGGGGTCACAGTTTAAGGATAAGGGGGAAGCCTTTTAGGACCGAGATGAGAAAATCGTTTTTCACACAGAGAGTGGTGAATCTGTGGAATTCTCTGCCACAGAAGGTAGTTGAGGTCAGTTCGTTGGCCATATTTAAGAGGGAGTTGGATGTGGCCTTTGTGGCTGAAGGGATCAGGGGGCATGGAGAGAAGGCAGGTACAGGATACTGAGTTGGATGATCAGCCATGATCATATTGAATGGCGGTGCAGGCTCGAAGGGCCGAATGGCCTGCTCCTGCACCTAATTTCTATGTTTCTATGTTTCTCGGGGACATTCATAGAAGTTTGAGAAAATCCTTATGGACAGTCCAAATCTCCAAATCAAGTTAGGTTGCTGGTGATATGGATGTTCTGGAACTTGAAACTGTCAACCATCTTAACAACAGCTCTGATGATGAGGAGTGGATTGTGTTCACCCCTACTCTTCCTTAGGTTAACAACTAACTATTTCCACTTGCTGACATTAAGGGCTAGGTTGTTATCCTCATACCATGACACAAATTCTCGATCTGTTTCCAGTACCTCAGCGCATCATTGTTGTTGATCTGGCCAACAACAATAGTATCATCAGCAAACTTAACGATTGAGTTGGGGCTGTGCTGTAATACACAATCATGGGTGTACAGGGAGTAGAGTAGGAGACTTAGCATATGACTTTGAGAGGTACAAGTGTAGAGGGTCAGGGTGGAGGAAATGTTATGAACAATTCTAATCGACTGAGGTCTGCTAGACAGGAAGTCCAGACACCGTTGCAGATGGAGGATTGGAGGCCAAGATCCAAAAGTTCAGAGATGATGTTATTCAGTATCAGGGTGTTGAAGGCAGGGCTGTGGTCAATGAATAGTATCCTGACATAGGAGTTCATTTTGCCAAGGTGATCTAAAACATTTCAGAGATGGCATCCTCTGCAGTGCTATTTTTCCAGTGCGTAAATTGAAAGGAGCTAGATTACATGGAAGACTGGCTCAGATGCAAGCCATTAGCAGTCTTTCAAAACATGTAATTGTGGACAATGTTACAACTAATGGACAGAATCAGTAAGTGATTTCTATGTATTTTTTGGGGGGACTGCAATGATGGAGATTTTCTTGAATTAGATGGGAAACTAGACTATTGAAGTGAGAGTTGAAGATGCTGGCGAAGACTATGGCCTGTTGATTGGCGGACAATTTCAGACCATGTCCAGGGACTCCATCATGGCCAGCCTCTTCCCAATGCTCATGAAAACAGATCTTACTTCTGCCGCCGCAATACATGGGACAGAGCCAGCGGGGGCTGGGGGACACACCGAGTTAGAACTTTCTATGCTTGTTCAAAACAAGTGTAAAAGGCATTGAGCTCATCTGGTAAAGTTGCGTTCTGGCCAGAGATGGCCCTTCATATTGACTTGTAGCCCATGTTGGTATTCAGACGTTGCCACAGTTGTCTGGCATCCGTTTGAATTGAGCCTCCAGCTTTTTTTGGAATCCTGTCTTTGCATCCCATATAGCCTCGTGGAGGTCATACTTGGTCTACTTGTACAGTACAGGATCATCTTGCTTGAAAGCTCTGGATTTGGACCTAAGCAGAGAGTGATTTTACCTGTTCAGCCATGGTTTCTGAGTAGGATAGATCCTAATTGATTTTGTCAGAACACAGTCCACAATGCATTTCTTGCTGAAATCAGTGACAAATGGGGTGCACTTTTTATAGAAGTGAATTCAGCCCAGAGCAATTTGGTTGATCTTTACAATTGTTCTTATTGAGTTCAGGGGCAATTAGGAGTGGACATTTTACATTCACATCCTCAAGATGGTACTACTTCAACCTGAATGTTTTTCAGACCCTTCCTCCAACCTGGTGACTTTATCTACCCCACACCAATTATTTAGCTCATCATCCATACTATCTATAAATAAATGAACTCTTCTCCCCTCAGCGTTTCAGCCATGTGTTTACCATCCACAGAATTCATTCTTTATCCAAATATGAACTGGGTTGAGCTGTGCGTCACAGAGTGGCAACCTCAACATCCCATTTTCTAATATTTTGATGTTCAACCTGTTACAATTCCTACTACTTGTTCTTCCCTAAACATTGCTTCTGAAATGGGGTACAGCACATTGGCTGCTGCTCCTCTTCTTGGTTCTTTTCCAGATGATTCAAAAGTTATATATTCTGGAATGGGGCAAGGAACCCCTTCCTCCAGATTCTTTAATCCAATTACCGTACGTAAGATAGGTCTTTATTCTTTGGAGCGCAGGTTAAGGGGTGACTTGATTGAGGTCTTTAAAATGATGAAAGGGATAGACAGAGTTGACGTGGATAAGCTTTTCCCATTGAGGGTAGGGAAGATTCAAACAAGAGGGCATGACATGAGAATTAAGGGACAGAAGTTTAGGGGTAACGTGAGGGGGAACTTCTTTACTCAGAGGGTGGTGGCTGTGTGGAATGAGCTTCCAGCAGAGGTGGTGGAGGCAGGATCGATTTTAACATTTAAAAGTAAAGTGGATAGGTATATGGACGTGAAGGGAATGGAGGGGTATGGTCTGAGTGCAGGTAGATGGGACTAGGGGAAAACAAATGGTCGGCACGGACTGGAAGGGCCGAGAGGGCCTGTCTCCGTGCTGTAATTGTTATAAGATATCCTCTTTCTAATTACTGTATTGGCCTTATAGCTCTTTTTCCACACCCACTAGTCAAACATAACCTGTTTCTGTATTTCTTTGTTAAAGAAAGCAGTTACATCTCCCCTCCTGTCTGCCTTCCGCAAAGACCGCTCCCTCTGCAACTCCCTTGTCAATTCTTCCCTTCCCTCCCGCTCTACCCCTTCCCCAGGCACTTTCCCTTGCAACCGCAAGAAATGCTACACTTGTCCCTTCACCTCCCTCCTCCACTCTTTTCAGGGTCCCAAGCAGTCCTTCCAGGTCCGACAGAGGTTCACCTGCACCTCCTCCAACCTCATCTACTGCATCCGCTGCTCCAGATGCCAGATGATCTATATCGGTGAGACCAAGCGGAGGCTTGGCGATCGTTTCGCCGAACACCTCCGCTCGGTCCGCATTAACCAACCCGACCTCCTGGTGGCTCAGCACTTCAACTCCCCATCCCATTCCGTATCCGACCTCTCGGTCCTGGGCCTCCTCCACGGCCAGAGTGAGCAACACCGCAAGTTGGAGGAACAGCACCTCATATTCCGCTTGGGGAGTCTGCATCCTTTGGGCTTGAACATTGAATTTTCTCAATTCTGTCAACCCTGGCTGTCTCCTCCCCTTCCCACCTCTCCCTCAGCCCTCGGGCCCTGGCATTCCCTCTCTCTCTATCTCCCTCCCTCACCCTAATCGACTTCTCATTTTCACACCACAAACAGCTTACAATGGCTTGTTCCCTTTATCATTGATACTTTTTTGCATATCTTTCATTCATTGTTCTTTATCTCTCCACATCACCGTCTATATCTCTCGTTTCCCTGATCCCTGAACAGTCTGAAGAAGGGTCTTGACCCGAAACGTCGCCTATCTCCTTCGCTCCTTAGATGCTGCTGCACCCGCTGAGTTTCTCCAGCCTTTTGTGTACCCTCTGTATTTCTTTGAGCATCCTTCCATTACAGTAACTATATTTTACTATGCTGTGTACAAGTCATACAATCTGTAGATGGTTTATATGCAACCAATAATATAGTTACCTCAGTCCCATTAACCCCGCCTAGTTAACATCAATCATAACGCCTTCCCCTTCCTGGGTGCAGCTCAGTGGAAGAATGCAGCCAGTGCTTGAAGATGTATGTAATACCCTGTGCTATCATTAAAAGATGTTGCACACTTTAAGAATTTGTAAATTGCTTATTTACATGGTGTCAGAAGTGGGATTCAAACCCACGCCTCCATGGGGTCACCTGCTCAGCGCCTGATGTCCAGAACAACCAGATCTACCATCCCGATTGCCCAGCGCCAGCTGAAACCTCGGGTGCTGGAGCCCGCCTGCGTGCGGAGGCGAATTCAAGGGAAACATGAAAGCCAGCGGCGTTCCCATGATCGGTCGTGCAGACCACTCGATCCCCTGTTGCCTGGACAGGTTGTTCAGTTGCAGACCGCCGGTGGTCACTCCCGTCTGGCTACCGTGGTTGGGGTGGCCGACTCACCTCGTTCGTATCTGGTCGACCATGAGGGTACCATCTACCGAAGAAGCCGACAACACCTGCTTGTGGTTAATGAGCCGAAGCCGCAGCCCCCGGGGCCCTATGCCCCGCCACTCTCATACCAGCAGCCGGCTGCCATCCCAGCCAGTGTTCCCTGCATGCCTCGGTCCCCATCTCGAGCGCCTGGTTCCTCTCTGCGCGGGTCCCCTGTTGCCGGTCGCGGTTCTCCCTCTCCTGTTTCTCCCACCCCACTGCCCTTCCCTGGTTCCCCAGCTGCCTCGCGTCCTCCTGTTTCTTCTGCTCTTTCGGGGGAAGGGGGAGACAGCCGTACGCGCTCAGGCCGGATCAGCAAGCCACCTGTTCGTTATGGCGATTTCGTTTAATTCTGCTGTTTAATTCTGTTGTTGTGACAACAATCTGTTTTTTGATTTTCTAAGGGGAAGGATGTAGATGGTTTATATGCAACCAATAATATAGTTACCTCAGTCCCATTAACCCCGCCTAGTTAACATCAATCATAACGCCTTCCCCTTCCTGGGTGCAGCTCAGTGGAAGAATGTAGCCAGTGCTTGAAGATGTATGTAATACCCTGTGCTATCATTAAAAGATGTTGCACACTTTAAGAGTTTGTAAATTGCTTATTTACACAATCCATACCTGGAAGCCCATTCTATCCTGTCCTCTTTGGATCTCTAATTATACTTGCTTTAGCATTAGTGCCCTTGCTTTCTGCTGCAAAACCCTGGGGTCTAGAATTCACATTCTTAATCGTTCTACTTCTCAATGCCTCTACCCTCTAATTCACTTTTCAAAAAGCCACCACTTTGACCATGTTTTTAGATATCTATTTCAACTTTCTCTCCATTGTATTTGACAATGTTCCATGGAAGTATATATAATAATGTAAGATAATAAGAGCAGTGAGGGGTAGGCCACACGGTCCCTCAACACTGCCCTGGCTTAGTTTTGTTTTGTTTAGAGATATAGTGTGGAAACAGGCCCCTCGGCCCACCGAGCACAGGTCGACCAGCGATCACCCTGCACACTAGCACTATCCTACACATTAGGGACAATTTACAATCTTTACAGAAGCCAATTAGCCTACATACCTGTACGTCTTTGGAGTGTGGGAGGAAACTGGAGCACTCGGGGAAAACCCATGCGGTCACGGGGAGAACATACAAACACCTTACAGACTGCACCCAAAGTCAGGATCAAACCAAGGTCTCTAGTGCTATAAGACACTGTGCCACCATGCCGCTGGCATTCAATATGATAATGGTTGATCTGCTCCAGGCTTCATCTCCTCATCAGTGCCTGTTCTCCATATCCCTCAAATCCCTCCCTGATGGAACATAGAACAGTATAGCAGAGGAACAGGCCTATCAGACCACGAAGTTCATGCCGAAAATGATGCCAAGTTAAACTGATTTCCATTTCCTGCATGTGATCCTTATCGCTCCATTCCTTGGATATCCATGTACCTACCCAAAAGCCTCTTTAATGCCATTATCCTATCTGCTTTCACCGCCACCCTGACAGCGCTTTCCAGGCACCCACCACTTCCTGTGTAAAAATCTTGTCCCGCACATCTCCTTTAAGCTTCGTCTCTCTCACCTTAAACCGATGCCCTCTAGTTTTTGACATTTCCACCCTGGGGAAAAAGGTTCTGACTGTCTACCCTATCTTGGCCTTTCATAATTTTACAAACTTCTATTAGATCTCTCCTTAGCCTCTGACGATCCAGAGAAAACAAATCAACTTTGTCTAAACTCTACATTTAGCTCATATGTTGTCATTCCAGACTGCATTCTGGTGAACCTGCATCCTCTCTAAAGGCTCCACATCCTTCCTGTGATGTGCAACCAGAACTGCACATAATACTCCAAATGCAGCCGAACCAAGGTCCTATAAGACTGCAACGTGCCTTCCTGACTTATATTCATTGCCCCGACCAATAAAGGTAAGCATACCACAAGTCTTCTTTCCAACTGTATCTACTCTATCTTGGCACTTCTAGGGAGCTAAAGACTTAGATCACAAGATCATTCTTTATATCAATGTTATCTTGCCATTAACTATATATTTCCCCTTAATTCAACCTCTCAAATTGCAACACCACACACTTTCTCGGCAAAAACTCCATCTGCCATTTCTCCACTCATTTCTGTAGCTGAGCTATATTCCGCTGTACACGTTGACAACCATCATCAATGTCCACATCTTCACCCAAGGTTACCAACCCATCTACGGTTACACTCTGTTTGTAAACAACAGAGTTCCCAGCACAGAACACCGTTCCACCACAACCCTGAGAGGAGAGACCCTGAGCTTCCAGTTGCCTTCCATTTTAATTCACCATCCCATGTTGACCTCTCTCTCTCTCTGGCCTGCTTCAATGTTACAATGAAGCACAATGTAAATTTGAAGACAAGACCTCACCTTCCCTCTGGGCATGCTGTAGTTTGCAGGACTCAGTGCTGAATTAAATAACTTCAGGTATGTTGTTCTATCCCCATTTTTTTGTTGCAATTGCTCTCTTTCTTTTTGTTTCATTTGTTAACTTGGCTTGCAGGGGACATTCAATCGGCCAGACTATACAACACCAGTCAGGCGCCACAACATTAGCAAATATAACGCAAATATAATTGGCTTAACTGTCAATTTATTGGCTGTATTATTACAGAAAATGCCCTCCCACACTCTTCTGTTATCTGGACCAGCTTATTTTCTTTCTTTCTTTCTTAGTCCTGGCGAAGGGTCTTCAATCTGAAATGATAATTGTTTTTTATTCCACAGATGCTGCTGGACCCGTTTTTTATTTTTATTTTCAATATTTGCAGTTCGTTTAGATTTTCATGTTTCAATATAAAATGTCCTTTGAAGTTGATATTAATACTCCGACTATTTCTACATTCTTTTTTAATTGCATTCTTTAAATGCAATTTGCCTAGTACTTGAGCACCAGCAGTTATTTAAAGCCTTTTAACATATTGATTTTTGTGATAAATGACAATTTATAATCTATCCTTGAATTTCCTGGGAATTCTAACTGATTTACTCGAGCACTTTGCAACAGATTGCCTTTAGTTTGCGGCAGAAACAATCAGCAAATGGGTGGTTCCAAGATCTGCCATTCTCAGTGAGAAGTGCCATTCAATAGAAATTGGCTAGAATAAATCTGCATAAGCAGCTTTCTTTTCTCATTCTACCATTCTCCATTTGATTTCCTAAAATGTTTTATGCAGGTCGAGCAGACCTCCAAATCCAGTGCTTACGTGGATCTCGGCGAAGCAGCAATCAGAAGAGAAGCAGGGAGAAGAGCTTATTCGCTGAAATCCATCGGAAAGGCGAGTCAGTCAGAGGGGAAAAACAGTTTAAAACTGAGGAATTTGGTTTGTAAAATGGCAAATTAGGCAATTTATCAGTCAATATAAGCAAGGCTGCTCGAGGGGAGCGGCCTTGTGAGTAAAGTGTGAGTCTTTGGCTCGAGTCTTCTGAGACCAGACTGATTCCTGGGATGTCAGGACTGTCTTATGAAGAAAGACTGGATAGACTCGGTTTATACTCTCTGGAATTTAGGAGATTGAGAGGGGATCTTATAGAAACTTACAAAATTCTTAGGGGGTTGGACAGGCTAGATGCAGGAAGATTGTTCCCGATGTTGGGGAAGTCCAGGACAAGGGGTCACAGCTTAAGGATAAGGGGGAAATCCTTTAAGACCGAGATGAGAAAGACTTTTTTCACACAGAGAGTGGTGAGTCTCTGGAACTCTCTGCCACAGAGGGTAGTTGAGGCCAGTTCATTGGCTATATTTAAGAGTGAGTTGGATGTGGCCCTTGTGGCTAAGGGGATCAGAGGGTATGGAGAGAAGGCAGGTACGGGATACTGAGTTGGATGATCAGCCATGATCATATTGAATGGCGGTGCAGGCTCGAAGGGCTGAATGGCCTACTCCTGCACCTAATTTCTATGTTTCTATGTTTCTATGAGAGGAGGCTACGTAAAAAGCTGGAGAGGTCGGGACGCGGTGAACACATGACAGGACAGATGAGACAGTGTGATGCTTGCAGGATGTGGGAGCCCAGGGACACGGATGGAGCCTCTGGCTGCTACAGCTGTGGCAGGTGCATCCAGCTTCAGCTCCTGAAGGACCGTGTTGGGGCACTGGAGAAGCAGCTGGATGACCTCAGGGCCATCTGGGAAAGCGAGAGTTTCCTGAATAGGATCTTCAATTCAATTCAATTCAATTCAATTCAATTCAATTCAATTCAATTCAATCAATTCAATCTTTAATTGTCATTGTGCAGTGTACAATACAGAGACAACGAAATACAGTTGGTATCTCCGAAGGGCGAACTTACAAATAAACAAGTAATACATATACATATGCAGTGGTATCCGTGCAATTTGCTGGTGATTGGATAGTCCGGGGTGGGGGGGGGGGGATGAGGGGTGGAGACAGGCAGTCATTGAGGTGCAGCGTTGAGAAGTGTGACAGTCGCAGGGAAGAAGCTGTTCTTGAGCCTGCTGGTCCGGCAGCGGAGGGACCTGTAGCGTCTCCCGGATGGGAGGAGGGTAAACAGTCTATGGTTGGGGTGTGAGCTGTCCCTGGCGATGCTGTGCGCCCTGCGCAGGCATTGTTTACTATGGACAGACCTAATGGAGGGGAGTGAGGAGCCTGTGATGCATTGGGCGATCTTCACCACCCTCTGCAGAGCTTTCCGGTCGGCGACAGAGCAGTTACCATACCATACTGTGATGCAGTTGGTAAGGATGCTCTCGATGGTGCAGCGGTAGAAGTTCACCAGAATCTGGGGAGACAGGTGGACCTTCTTAAGTCTCCTCAGGAAGAAGAAACGCTGGTGAGCCTTCTTGATCAGCGAGGATATGTTGTGGGTCCAGGAGAGGTCATCGGAGATGTTGACCCCCAGGAACCTGAAGCTGGAGACACGTTCCACCTCCGTCCCGTTGATACGGATGGAGTTGTGCGTGCAGCCTCTCGATCTCCTGAAGTCAACAATGACCTCCTTGGTCTTCATGGAGTTGAGGGCCAGGTTATTGTTGGCACACCATGCTGCTAGGAGCTGGACCTCCTCCCTATAGGCCGACTCATCGTTGTCGCTGATGAGGCCAATCACCGTCGTGTCATCTGCATACTTGATGATGGTGTTGGTACCATGTACAGGTGTGCAGTCGTAGGTGAAGAGTAGAGGAGGGGGCTCAGCACGCAGCCCTGGGGAATGCCAGTGTTCAGGGTGAGCGCAGAAGAGGAGTGGTTATCCAACCTAACAGACTGTGGTCTGTTGGTTAGAAAGTCCAGTAACCAATTGCAGAGGGAGGGGTTGATGCCCAGGTCATCGAGTTTGGCGATCAATTTCGAGGGGATAATGGTGTTGAATGCTGAGCTGTAGTCGATGAACAGCATTCTCACATGAGGTTGTCACGCCGAGGATACGGGAAAATGAAGGTGTGTGACTGAGGGAAAGGGTGGTAACCGTGGAGTGCAGGAGACCCAGGTGGCTGTGCCTAATGAAAACAGGCACGTCCTCTTGGGAACTGTCCGGGGAGACGACGCTTCCAGTCCGAGTGGCGGACAGGTCGTGGCTCCAATCCTAGAGATGGGACTCAACCGGCAAGACCGACGTTGGGCAGAGCCATAGTGGTGGGTGACTCCATTGTCCAAGGAATAGACAGGAGATTCTGTGGTGGCAGACGAGATGCGAGGATATTCTGTTGCGTCCCTGGTGCCAGGGTTCAAGATGTCACGAGCCAAATTCAGAACCTCCTCGAGAAGGAAGGTGAACAGCCGGCAGTAGTTGTGCACATAGACACAAACAACATCGGGAAGAAGAGGAAGGAGGTTCTGCAACGTGAGTTCAGAGAGTTAGGAAGAAGACTGAACAGCAGGACTTCTAGGGTGGTTATCTCGCTTCCAGTACATCGTGCTAGTGAGGACAGGAACAGGGAGATAGGGGATCTGAATGTGTGGTTGAGGGGTTGGTGCAGGGAGCAAGGATTTAGATTTATAGACCACTGGGATCACTTCTGTGGTAGGGGTGACCTGTACAAAAGGGACGGGTTACACCTTAACTGGAGGGGGACTGACGTTCTGGCAGGCAGGTTTTCTAGGGCTACACGTGTGGGTTTAAACTAAATAGTGGCGGGGAGGGATTGACAAATTGGGAGTATAGAGATGGAGTTGAAGGGGAAGTGAGTACAGGATAAATTACAAAAGATGCTCGAATTAATGGGAAGGAAAGTTCGAGAAGAGATAAGAGAGTAAGGTCAGGGCCAATTGCGAGCGGTGCAAGGTGGGGGGGGGGGGGGGGGGGGGGGGGGGGAATACAGAGGTCGAAGTTGTAGATTGGTTATATATGAATGTGCAAAGTATAAGAAATAAAGTGGACGAGCTTGAGGATCAGTTAGAAATTGGCAAGTATGATGTTGTGGGAATTACAGAGACACGGCTGCAAGAGGGCCAGGGCTGGGAACTGAATATTCAAGGGTGTACCTCCTCTTGGAAAGACAGACAGGTGTTGAGGGAGGGGGGGGGGGGGGGGGGGGGGGGGGGGGGGGGGGGTTGCTCTGTTGGTGAGGAATGAAATTCAATCCCTTGCAAGGGGTGACATTGAAACAGGAGATGTGGAGTCAGTATGGCTAGAACTAAGGAATTGTAAGGGTAAAAAGACCCTAATGGGACATCTACAGGCCCCCAAACAGTAGCCTGGATATAGGGTGCAAGTTGATTCAGGAGTTAAGATTGGAATGTAGTAAAGGTAATGCTTCGGTTGTTATGGGAGATTTCAACATGCAGGTAGACTGGGAAAATCAGGTTGGTACTGGACCCCAAGAAAGGGAGTTTGTGGAGTGCCTCCGTGATGGATTCTTAGAGCAGCTTGTATTGGAGCCTACCAGGGAGAAGGCAATTCTGGATTTAGTGTTATGTAATGAACCGGATTTGATAAAGGAACTTGTGGTTAAGGAGCCATTAGGAGGGAGTGATCATAATATGGTCAAGTTTAATCTACAATTGGAGAGGGAGAAGGGTAGATCGGAGGTGTCAGTGTTACAGTTGAATAAAGGGGACTATGGAGCCATGAGGGAGGATCTGGCCAAAGTTGACTGGAAAGATACCCTAGCGGAGATGACAGTGGAACAACAATGGTAGGTATATCCGGGGATAATACAGAAGGTGCAGGATCAGTTCATTCCAAAAAGGAAGAAAGATTCCAAGGGGAGTAAGTGGCGACCGTGGCTACCAAGGGACATCAGGGACAGTATAAAAATAAAAGAGAAGTACAACGTAGCAAACATGAGCGGGAAGCAAGAACATTGGGTAATGTTTAAAAAGCTAACAGAAGATAACTAAAAAGGCAATACCAGGATAAAATATGAGGTATGACGGTAAGCTAGCCAAGAATATAAAGGAGGATAGTAAAAGCTTCTTTAGGTATGAGAAGTGGGAAAAATTAGTTAAGACCAAAGTTGGACCCTTGAAGACTGAAAAAGGTGAATTTATTATGGGGAACAAGGAAATGGCAGATGAGTTGAACAGGTACTTTGGATCTGTCTTCACTAAGGAGAACACAAACAATCTTCCTGATGTACTAGTGACCAGAGGATCTGGGGTGACGGAGGAACTGAAGGAAATCCACATTAGGCAGGAAATGGTGTTGGGTAGACTGACGGGACTGAAAGCTGATAAATCCCCAGGGCCTGGTGGTCTGCATCCCAGGGTACTTAAGGAAGTGGCTCTAGAAATCGTGGATGCATTGGTGATAATTTTCCAATGTTCTATAGATTCAGGATCAGTTCCTGTGGATTGGAGGGTAGCTAATGTTATCCCACTTTTTAAGAAAGGCTTAAGAGAGAAAACAGAGACCAGTTAGCCTGACATCAGTGGTAGGGAAGATGCTGGAGTCATGAAAGATGAAAGATGAGATAGCCGAACATTTGGATAGCAGTAGCAGGATCGGTGTGAGTCAGCATGGATTTACGAAGGGTAAATCATGCTTGACTAATCTTCTGGAATTTTTTGAGGATGTAACTAGGAAAATGGACAAGGGAGAGCCAGTGGATGTAGTGTACCTGGACTTTCAGAAAGCATTTGATAAGGTCCCACATAGGAGATTAGCAGGCAAAATTAGGGCACATGGTATTAGGGGCAGAGTGCTGACATGGATAGAAAATGGTTGGCAGACAGGAAACAAAGAGTCGGGATTAACGGGTCCCTTTCAGAATGGCAGGCAGTGACTAGTGGGGTACCGCAAGGCTTGGTGCTGGACCGCATCTATTTACAATATACATCAATTATTTAGATGAAAGGATTCAAAATAACATTAGCAAATTTGCAGATGACACAAAGCTCGATGGTAGTGTGAACTGTGAGGATGCTTTAAGAATGCAGGGTGACTTGGACAGGTTGGGGGAGTGGGCAGATGCATGGCAGATGCAATTTAATGTGGATAAATGTGAGGTTATCCACTTTGGTATTAAAAAACAGGAAGGCAGATTACTATCTAAATGGTGTCAAGTTGGGAAAAGGGGAAGTACAATGGGATCTGGGGGTCCTTGTTCATCAGTCAATTAAAGTAAGCATGCAGGTACAGCAGGCAGTGAAGAAAGCAAATGGCATGTTGGCCTTTATAACAAGAGGAGTTGAGTATAGGAGCAAAGAGATCCTTCTGCATTTGTACAGGGCCCTAGTGAGACCACACCTGGAGTATTATGTGCAGTTTTGGTCCCCTAAGTTGAGGAAGGACATACTTGCCATTGAGGGAGTGCAGCATAGGTGTACAAGGTTAATTCCCAGGTTGGCAGGACTGTCATATGCTGAGAGAATGGAGCGGCTGGGCTTGTATACTCTGGAATTTAGAAGGATGGGATCTTATTGAAACATATATGATTATGAAGGGTTTGGACATGCTAGAGGCAAGAAATGTTCCCGATATTGGGGGAGTCCAGAACCAGGTGCCACAGTTTAAGAATAAGGGGTAAGTCATTTAGAATGGAGACAAGGAAACACTTTTTCTCACAGAGAGTTGTGAGCCTGTGGAATTCTCTGCCTCAGAGGGTGCTGGAGGCCGGTTCTCTGGATACTTTCAAGAGAGAGCTGGATAGGGCTCTTAAAGATAGCAGAGACAGGGGAGAAGGCAGGAACGGGGTACTGGGGATGATCAGCCATGATCACATTGAATGGCGGTGCGGGCTCGAAGGGCCGAATGGCCTACTCCTGCACCTATTGTCTATTGTCTATAACAGAATCATACTGTGCAGAAATTGTCCCCTTTGGCCCAGCTCGTAATGCTGACTGTGATTCCTATCTACGCTAAATCATATTTGCATGTATTAGGTCCATATTACTGTGCCAATCCTCTCTGTACCCATCCAAATGCCTTTTAAACACTGTAATTGTACCTGATTCCACCACCCCCTCTGGATGTTCATTTTAGATAACCACCAGTTTATGCGAGACACTTAACTTTCAGATCTCCTTTAAGTTTCTCCCCTTGCACCTTAAACCTGTGCCCTCTAGTTCAGTGATGGAAATGGGTTTTAGGAACTAGGGGTACCTGAGGCAGGGGCAGGGGCAGGGGTAGGGGCGGGGGCATAACGTGCATAAGAGTGCATAACTTGTTTATTGTGTATTTGTAATACAGTTTATCGTATATTTTACTTTGGAGTCACGTGAGTGACCACGTGAAGAAGCCCCGCCAGGCGCATGCGCGTCATTACGTCGACGAATATCGCATTGAACGGGCTGGAGAGCGCAGCTCCACCAGCGGTGAGTAGAAAACCTCGTGGTAAGTGTTTTAAAAAACTTTCCAGCGAGATTTAAGCTCCGTAAGACTGGCTTTCGAGTCAGCAGGAGCCTGTGTTACAGAGGGAGGAGCAAGCGTGGGTCACGCAGCATTGCGGTCCCATCGCAGCGATCGGGAAAATAGATAAGTGCGGTGCCGGTTCCGATACCGGTGGCCGCTATTTCCGTAGTTAATAACCCTCCAGCTGCTCTAGTGTCGCAGGGCACTGAGGCCACAAAGGTAGGAAAGCACATACAAGGTCTGCTCTGAGTATGTGTTACCAGATGCAGTTTTTCTTAGTTTTATGCACACAAATACACAAGAAAATGTAAAAGAAAGTAACTCTCCTCCAAGACAGGACAAGAATGTGGGGGAGACTGGAAATGGAGAAAATGCTCCAAACTTTACTCAGTCAAGGGTCCAAAGACCCAGAGCTTCCCAGGCAGCCTCCGAAGGAGTTCCATACACTGAGCATGGTGCCTGTCAAAAATGGGAATCTGACTCTCCAGTGCCTTGTTTAGATCTGGATGAGGTCTGGATGAGCAAGACTCAGGAGTACCAGGGCAGGAGGTGACTGACTTTGAAGCCGGTGTCCCTACTTATGTGTATACTCTAGAGCACAAGAGCCACGCTCCGGGTGTTCCCGATGTAGCATCAGGTTTTGCTAAATCGAAAGGGACTGGTGAGGCTATGGATGAGAACCTGGCTGCCAACATTTATTATTTGGTTTCTCACCAGCTCCAAGAAACTGTTATGATTGAAACAGCTGAAAAATATATATAAAACATCCGTCTATTGTGCCTCGCTCATGGTGCCAACAGTAAACTCAGCAATTTGGGCACCCATGAGTGTAACGATACGATGGCAGGAAATGTGTTTCCAGCATGTCCTCCAGCTGATATCAGGTGGCATCACTGCATTTGGGAAAGACATACAAGGGTCGATAATGTCCAAAACTAATAAGGACATGCTTGCGTTATTCTGCAATGCCTATTTTGAACCTAATTGCATGAGGAAAATTGCCATTTGGCCAACATTACACCCAAAAAATGCAGGACTATGTAGGGCAAACAATATTCAGGCACCTGATTAATTATTGGTGAAAATCTGCTGAAACAATTAAGGATATTTGCCTTATAAAACTTCTCATCCCTGCTCCGAGAAAACAAGCAGGTTGGATACGAAGGGGGTTTGATTCTGGGACAGGGAGCATCAGAGGCAGGGAGATGGGTACAAAGTATTATACCCAATACAGCCCACATCAACCCTTATATTGGGAGAAGGAGATCTTCTAGTTCATTTACGAAGGTACAGAAACTTAATTCCATCACAGATAGAACTTCTGGGCAACAACTTCTGGTTGGGGGTAGATTACAATTGTTTTATAATGAATGATGCTGCATAATATCTGATCGGTTTATACTAGATACTGTGTCAGGCTCTACAATAGAATTTATGGCAGGAGTTGATCCACCTGTACAGAATAGGCCTAAAAGAGTCTTGGTGTTTGCTGCACCAGAAACTCGTCAGGTAGAAAAAGAAATTAAAGATTTATCCAGCGAGGGGTAATTCAAAGAACGGTGAATCATCCTCAACAATATGTGTCCAATACATTCCCAGACCGAAGAAAGGTGGGGGTTGCAGAGTCATTCTGGACCTCACAAACTTAAATTCATATGTTCAGTATAGGCATTTAAAACGGACACCTTCAACACTGTAAAACAGTTGTTATCACGAGGCTGCTATATGGCTACTATAGACCTAAAAAGGATGCTTATTATTCAGTACCAATTCATCATTATCACAGGAACTTTAAGTTAATTGGATGGGTCAGCTGAGGCAATTTAAAGAATTACCTAATGGGTTAACTTCAGCTCGCAGGCTGTTCACAAAATTATTGAAACCAGCACTGGTGTTACTGAGGGCTCAGAATCACATTGTAATGGTTTATCTAGATGATATGTTAATTGTAAATGCCACTCAGGAGACAGCTGAAGAACTGGTTTCAGCAACCATAAGCCTATTTGAAACGCTAGGGTTTCTGTCCATCCAACAAAATCTAAGTTACAGCCATCCCAAACAATTGATTATTTGGGGTTTGTCATTAATTCAGTTGATATGTCAGTAACTTTGCCAACAGATAAGGTTGGGGATATTACAAATGTCTGTACTTGCTTTGCTTTTCCCTCCATCGGAGAAGTAGCTACGGTTATTGGTAAAATGGTAGCAGCATTCCTGCTGTCGAGTTTGGGCCTCTGCACTATCAAAGTCTGCAAAGAGCCAGAGAACAAGCACTAAAAAAGCATGCAGGTCATTTTGATAGGTCCATGCAGTTACGAACTAAAGCTTTAGCTGAATTGCAATGGTGGATTCACAATGTTGCACAAGCTACTAGAAAATATTTTGGTTCAGCAACCTCAGTGGTATTATAAACTGATGTGAGCGCTCCTGAATGGGGAGCTACGGACAGTGCCACCAGCTGTGGTGGTCGATGGACTGTCCAAGAGGATTTAATTCTCCAAACACATGGTATCAATTATTTGGAGTTATTGGGGGCGTTTTTATGGATTGATAGCTTAATTGTTCCACAATGAATGACTTGCATGTTTAATTACAGGTAGACAATACCACAGCTGTGGCATATATCAATCACATGGGGGGAGTAAGAAGAGTATCATGTGATAATCTGGTCAACCTCATGTGGCACTGGTGTATCTCCAGGAATATCTGGCTTTCAGCTATCTATCTACCAGGGAGAGACAATATTGTGGCAGACAACAGATCACGAAAGTTCAATGACAATACAGAATGGATGTTAAATCCAGAAGTTTTTAAAAAGATTGTCAGTCGGTATGGGTTACCAGATATTGATCTGTTTGCGTCCAGATTAAATCACCAGTGCCTAAATATGTCTCATGGGAGCCAGACCCAGGAGCAGTAGCTGTGTATACATTCTCGCTACATTGGGGAAGTATAGTCTATGCTTTTCCCCCATTTTGCCTGATTTGGCAATGTCTCACCAAAATAGAGCAAGACTCCGCCACAGGCGTTTTGGTGGTTCCAAACTGGTGCTCAGAATGATGACTCAGCCATTCGTGACAATCCCCAGCTGCAGTAATTTGTTGCTACATCCAGTAACAGGGGAAAGTCATCCATTACATGATTGTATTAATTGTTAATCTGCAGGTTCTGACCAGACCATTACAAGGGCTTGGACTGTTGGATAGGACCATGGATGTCATAACTGCAGCTTGGAGAGATAGCACTAAGAAACAATATATGGCTCATATAAAGAAATGGGAAATCTTTTGTATACAGGCAGATATATCTTATCATACTGCATATATCGGATGTATTGGAGTTCCTTGCTATGTTGCATTTTGATCAGCACCTGAGTTATAGTGCCATTAATAGTGCTCAGAGTGCTTTGTCCTCCTATTTAGGACAATTTTCAGAATGACAATCTATTGGGTCTCATCTGTTAAATATCCCAATTTATGCGAGGAATATTAACAAAAATCCTACCAAATCCAGATATACAGAAATCTGGGATGTCAGTATAGTTCTCACATCGCTTCGGCAGTGGGTTCCAATTATGTCACTGTCTTTTCAGACGTTAACATTTAAAGTGGTTATGCTCATGGCATTAGTATCAGCACAACGAGTACAAACGTGGATACGTTTTTCCCATTGTGGCTAGGGAAGATTCAAACAAGAGGGCATGACATGAGAATTAAGGGACAGAGGTTTCGGGGTAACGTGAGGGGGAACTTCTTTACTCAGAGGGTGGTGGCTGTGTGGAATCAGCTTCCAGCAGAAGTGGTGGAGGCAGGATCGATTTTAACATTTAAGAGTAAAGTGGATAGGTATATGGACGTGAAGGGAATGGAGGGGTATGGTCTGAGTGCAGGTAGATGGGACTAGGGGAAAACAAATGGTCGGCACGGACTGGAAGGGCCGAGAGGGCCTGTTTCCGTGCTGTAATTGTTATATGGTTATATGGTTAAACATTACAAATGTTGCGGTTAGATGGTATGCAGTTGGCTGTAGATAAAATTACTTTTTATGTCTATGATCTAAGCAAGCAAAGCAGGCCAGGAAAGGCTGGAACCAAGGTAATCATTAAAGCATACCCTGTGGACAAAACATTGTGTGTGGTTAAGCATCTGACTCAATATATTGAAGTAACTAAGAGCCTCCAAAGTTGTAAGACAGCAATGCTCATTACCCACAAAAAAACATATAAAAAAGTGACAATACAAACTATTTCTAGATGGTTAAAACAGGTTCTGTATTTAGCGGGAGTGGACACTCATGTGTTTAAATCTCACTCTAACAGGGCAGCATCAACGTCCACAGCAAAAGTGCAGGACGTGCCGCTCGACAAATTCTAGAGGCCGCAGGATGGTCTAAAGAGAAACTTTTTCTAGATTTTATGATAAACATTTGTCACAGTGCCAGGGTTTGCACATGCTGTGTTGGGTTCAGTTTAATTTGTTTGCTTTGTTTCATATCATTTGTTTCATATAATTTGCTGTAATTTCCCTTGGGATAGAGGGGTTATTACTTTCCTTTGTTGTTATTATTATTATTATTATTATTATTAAAATAGTTATTGAATAATATGAAGCAATGTTCAATATACTATTTATTCACTACTGTGTCAACTGAAGCAGTGTGTCGTATGGAGTGAATCTACGGCATGAAAATCACAGAGCTTTGAAATCTTCATGTAGTCACTCACGTGACTCCAAAGTAAAATAGTAAGATTAAACGAGAACTTACCTGTTCGAAATTAGATCCTTATTTTATGAGGAGTTACGATGAGGGATTACGTGCCCTCCGCTCCCGGCCCTCATAATCTAAAGGATCATCTGGTAGTTCGAGTCTTCTAAAGCCTTACTATGTTACTTCGGCTATCGGTTTCTGTGTTTTTCACGCCGCTGCTTTGAAGTATGATGCGCATGCGCCTGGCAGGGCTTCTTCACGTAATCCCTCATCGTAACTCCTCATAAAATAAGGATCAAACTTCGAACAGGTAAGTTCTCGTTTAATCTTACTATTATATGTCATAGCTGCTTTAGAAACATCGAACATAGAAAATAGGTGCCAGAGGAGGCCATTCGCCCCTTCGAGCCAGCGCCGCCATTCAATATGATCATGGCTGATCATCTGCTATCAATAACGTGCCTTCTCCCCATATCCCTTGACTCCACTTGCTCCTAGAGCTCTGTCCAACTCTCTCTTAAATCCATCCAGTGATTTGGCCTCCACTGCCCTCTGTGGCAGGGAATTCCATAAATTCACAACTAGGGTAAAAAAGTATTTTCTCAGCTCAGTCCTAAATGACCTCCCCTTTATTCTAAGACTGTGGCCCCTGGTTCTGGACTCACCCAACATTGGGAACATCCTGCATCTGGTTTGTCCAGTCCTTTTATAATTTTATATGTTTCTATAAGATCTCCCCTCATCCTTCTAAACTCCAGTGAATACAAGCCTAGTCTTCTCAATCTTTCCTCATATGACAGTCCTGCCATCCCAGGGATCAATGTCCTGAACCTACGCTGCACTGCCTCAATCACAAGGATGTCCTTCCTCAAATTAGGAGACCAAAACATTACACAATACTCCCAATGTGGTCTCACCAGAGCCCTATACAACTGCAGAAGAACCTCTTTACTCCTGTACTGAAATCCTCTTGTTATGAAGGCCAACATTCCATTAGCTTTCTTCACTACCTGCTGTACCTGCACGCCAACTTTCAGTGACTGGGGTACAAGGATACCCAGGTCTCGCTGTACCTTCCCCTTACCTAACCTAACCCCATTGAGATAATAATCTGCCCCCTTGTTTTTGCCGCCAAAGTGGATAAACTCACATTTATCTATATTAAACTGCATCTGCCACGCATCTGCCCACTCACTCAACCTGTCCAGGTCCCCCTGCAACCTCCTAACATCCTCTTCACAGTTCACACTGCCACCCAGCTTTGTGTCATCCGCAAACTTGCTAGTGTTGCTCCTAATTCCCTCTTCGAAATCATTTATATATATGGTAAACAATTGCAGCCCCAACACCGAGCCTTGAGGCACTCCACTCGCCACTGCCTGCCATTCTGAAAAGGACCCGTTCACTCCTACTATTTGCTTCTGGTCTGCCAACCAATTTTCTATCCATGTCAACACCCTACCCCAAATACCATGTGCTCTAATTTTAGTCACCAGTCTCCCGTGCGGGACCTTATCAAAGGCTTTCTGAAAGTCTAGATACACTACATCCACTGGCACCCCTTCATCCATTTTACTTGTCACATCCTCAAAACATTCCAGAAGATTAGTCAAGCATGATTTCCCTTTCATAAATCCATGTTGACTTGGACTAATCATTTTACTGCTATCCAAATGCTCCATTATTACCTCTTTAATAATTGACTCCAGCATCATTCCCACCACCGAAGTCAGGCTAACTGCTCTGTTATTCCCCGTTTTCTCTCTCGCTCCTTTCTTGAAAAGTGGGATAACATTAGCTATCCTCCAATCTACAGGAACTGATCCTGAATCTATTGAACATTGGAAAATTATCACCAATGCGTCCACTATTTCTAGAGCCACCTCCCTGAGGACCCTGGGATCAGACCATCAGGCCCAGGGGATTTATCATCCTTCAGTCCCATTAGCCTACCCAATACTATTTCTTGCCTAATGACAATTTTTTTCAGTTCCTCTACCCCCTTAGATCCTCTGTCCTCTACATCTGGGAGGTTGTTTGTGTTCTCCTTAGTGAAGACAGATCCGAAGTACCTATTTAACTCTTCTGCCATTTCCTTGTTGCCCATAATTATTTCACCCGTGTCTGCCTTCAAGGGATCCACATTTGACTTTGCTACTCTTTTTCCTTTAACATATCTAAAGAAGCTTTTACTGTCCTTCTTTATATTCCAGGCCAGCTGCCCCTCGTACTTTACCTTTTTAGCCCATATTGCCCGTTTTGTTTTCTTCTGTTGTCCTATGAAAGTTTCCCAATCCTCCGGCTTCTGGCTACTCTTTGCTGTGTTGTACATATTTTCTTTTAGTTTTATTCTATCCCTAACTTCTCTTGTCAGCCACGGTTGCCTCCTACTCCCCTTAGAATCTTTCTTCCTTTTTGAAATGAAATGATCCTGCATCTTCCGGATTATGCCCAGAAATTCCTGCCATTGCTGTTCCACCGTCATTCCTGCTAGGATCCCTTTCCAGTCTACTTTGGCTAGCTCCCCTCTCACGCCTTCATAGTCCCCTTTGTTCAACTGCATCACTGCCACTACCGATTTAACATTCTCCTTCTCAAATTGCAGATTAAAACTAATCATATTATGATCACTACCTCCAAGCGGTTCATTTACCTCGAGTTCTCTTATTATTTCTGGTTCATTGGAAAACACTAAATCCAGAATTGCCTTTTCTCTGGTCGGCTCCATTACAAGCTGCTCTAAGAATCCATCTCAGAGGCATTCTACAAACTCTTTTTCTTGGGGTCCTGAACCAACCTAATTTTTCCCAATCTACCTGCATATTGAAATCCCCCATCACCACAGTGGCATTACCTTTGCCAGTTTTAACTCCTGCTGCAACTTATACCCTACATCCGGGCTACTATTTGGGGGTCGGTAAATAACACCAATTAGTGTCTTCTTGCCTTTACAATTCCTCAACTCAATCCACAGTAACTCTACCTGTTCAATCCAGCTGTAATTGCAGCGAAAGGTGGTTCTACAAAGTATTGACTCAGGGGGGCTGAATATTTTTGCACGCCACACTTTTCAGTTTTTTATTTGGTAATAAAATTTGGAAACCATGTATCATTTTCCTTCCACTTCACAATTATGCACCACTTTGTGCTGGTCTATCACATAAAATCCAAATACAATACATTTACGTTTGTGGTTGTAACGTGACAAAATGTGGAAAAGTTCAAGGGGTATGAATACTTTTGCAAGCCACTGTATAAGGTACATAGGGTGTGTATCGATTAATTCTAGACAACAGATTAAAAAAAATAATCTAACTCCATTAATTCACTCACGATGTATTATAATGTGTTTTACAGTATGAAGTGTACAGCAAAACTTGCACTTCCAGTGTGGTCTATCGTGTTGTTTCTTCAGCGGACCACGGATTTATTTTAAGAGCAATACATAGAGTGCTGGAGAACTCAGCAGGTCAGGCTGGATCTATGGAGGGTCCGAAGATGGGTCGCGACCCAAACGCCACCTATTCCTTCTCTCCAAGATGCTGCCTGACCTGCTGAGTTACTCCAGCATTTTGTGTCTATCTCTGGAGGGAATGGCTAGGTGACGTTTAGGGGCGCGTCCCTTCTTCAGGCATTTTTTAAGGGGTTGGGAAAGATTGAAAATTTCACGTATTTAAATATGTTGTTACGAATATAACTAGTAGAATGTGAGAAAATTCCATGAGCCATAATTGCCACATACATACCCAAAAGTAGAAATGTAGAAAGTTACAGTGTGTAAGAAAAAAGATATTACGAGCTTTGTAGTCTCCTTGTACATAGAAACATAGAAACATAGAAATTAGGTGCAGGAGCAGGCCATTCGGCCCTTCGAGCCTGCACCGCCATTCAATATGATCATGGCTGATCATCCAGCTCTGTATCCTGTACCTGCTTTCCCTCCATACCCCCTGATCCCTTAAGCCACAAGGGCCACATCCAACTCCCTCTTAAATATGGCCAACGAACTGGCCTCAACTACCTTCTGTGGCAGAGGAATTCCACAGATTCACCACTCTCTGTGTGAAAAAACAATTTTTCTCATCTCGGTCCTAAAAGACTTCCCCCTTATCCTTAAACTGTGACCCCTTGTCCTGGACTTCCCCAACATCGGGAACAATCTTCCTGCATCTAGCCTGTTCAACCCCTTAAGAATTTTGTAAGTTTCTATGAGATCACCCCTCAATCTTCTAAATTCCAGCGAGTACAAGCTAAGTATATCCAGTCTTTCTTCATATGGAAGTCGTGCCATCCCAGGAATCAGTCTGGTGAACCTTCTCTGTACTCCCTCTATGGCAAGAATGTCTTTCCTCAGATTAGGAGACCAAAACTGTACGCAATACTCCAGGTGTGGCCTCACCAAGACCCTGTACAACTGCAGTAGAGCCTCCCTGCTCTTGTACTCAAATCCTTTTGCTATGAATGCCAACATACCATTCGCTTTCTTCACAGCCTGCTGCACCTGCATGCCTACTTTCAATGACTGGCGTACCATGACACCCAGGTCTCGCTGCATCTCCCCTTTTCCTAATCGGTCACCATTCAAATAATAGTCTACCTTCCTGTTTTTGCCACCAAAGTGGATAACCTCACATTTATCCACATTATACTGCATCTGCCATGCATTTGCCCACTCACCCAGTCTATCCAAGTCATCCTGCAGCCTCCTAGCATCCTCCTCACAGCTAACACTGCCCCCCAGCTTCGTGTCATCCGCAAACTTCGAGATGTTGCATTTAATTCCCTCGTCCAAATCATTAATGTATATTGTAAATAGCTGGGGTCCCAGCACTGAGCCTTGCGGCACCCTACTAGTCACTGTCTGCCATCCTGAAAAGGACCCGTTCACTCCTACTCTTTTCATTGTACCACCAAATGCCAAATTCAAAATTCTATATTTTGAAAATGGGCAAAGCAAAAAGTAGCATGTTCTCTAGAAAGGCTTATCCTAAAATAATTGATCGGAAGGGTGTGATTTTCAGTCAGGACGTCTGTATCATTCAGTCAGTGAGCTCGCGGTCCGATGCGTTTAAATCGTTCAAAAGCTATAACCACAATGTGATAAATAACACTAAATAAAATTGAAGCAAATAAAGGCAAACAGAAGAAATAACCTTGAAGGAGAGAGAGAAAACAAATGCATAAACTTAAAAAAAAAATTCATAAAACATCCCTAAATGACGGGTACAAATTACTAAATAACGTGGGTGGACAAAAATGCTGGAGAAACTCAGCGGGTGAGATGCTGCTTCACCTGCTGAGTTTCTCCAGCATTTTTATCTACCTTTGATGGTTCCAGCATTTGCAGTTCCTTATTAAAATAATGTGGGTGAATAACTGTACCTGCACAGCAGCAAGAAGCCTGTGTTCGCGGTCTGGAGCCCTTAAGTTTTAAGAAATTGTCCCGTGAATTTTATTCAAAGGAACACGGCGTCATTAATACATAATTATATTGACTGAGGAATGTAGATTGATGTATTGGTGACACATTGTATAACTACGTGTTAACAAGAGCTAACAGTAGCAGTTAACAAATTGTTTTCGTCTCAGTTGAATCAAGTGATAAACGACTCCAATCTTTCTGCGGCACTCATTAAACCTGAGCTGAAAACTGAAAAGTAGGGGAACGCCGTTCCCTTGCGTACCCCCCCCCCCCCCCCCCCCCCCCCCCCCCCCCCCCATTTCCATCACTGCTCTAGTTGTAGTCTCACCTACCCTGGCAAAAGGATCTATTGATCCAATCTATACCCATCAACATTTTATAAACCATGTAAGGTCACCCGTCAGTCTCCTACATTCCAGTGAGAATACAATCAATCTATCCAATCATTTTTTATAACTATATCCCTCCATTCCAGACAACAATTTGATGAATCTCTCCTGCATTCTCTCTATTGTCACCTCATCCTTCCCATCGTGTGAAGACCAGAACTGTACATCAATGTTTATCCAATTCATTAATTTCAATATTTTGCAGGTATTCAACTTATTGGAATGGTGTGCCTCCTCATTTAAAATAGAATTCCTCATAATTGACATAATTGACAATTAACTATTTTCCCTCGATTAAATTCTTAGACACTATGATATAATTTCTGCTCTAAATATAGATAGGAGCAGAATTTAAATTCTGCTCTATTCACTGAGATTACCATCTCATTTACATTTTTAAGTATTCAATTTACTTATAGTAAAATGTAACTGCACTCCTCAGTTGCCAACAGAGAAGCTAAAGCAACCATATGAAAAATCTAATACCCCCCTCGCCTCATCATTACAATGGGTCCAGTTCCTCTGCACCTCCATTCCCCATCAGGACAGTCTCATAGCACTCTGGTTCTACCTTGATCAGAGACACAAGTTCCACGTAACTAAAACTCTCCACTGCCTAGTGTACATCCTCATGGAATATGCCCTCACCCTTAACAACTTCTCCATTCACTCTCCCCACTTGAAGAAAGTCAAGGGTGCAGCCTTGGGTACTCTCATGGGTTCCTGCTACATGTCTTTTAGGAGCTTACATTGAAAATTCCTTGTTCTAAATGTACCCTGGCACTATTCCCCGACACTTTCGGGGCTGCTTCCTGCATCCGTGCAGAACTTGTGAATTCATTAACTTTATACTAACTTTCAACAATTCACTTGGACTATCTTTGACATCTTTCTTTCTTTTCTCGATCTCTCTGTCTCCATTACAGTGGACATTTTACGGACTGATGTCTACTACCAACCCATTGACTTCCACAGCTATTTGGACTACACCTCATTCTTTCCCGCCTCTTGCACGAATGCCATCCCCTACTCTCAATGTCTCTGCCCTATCTGCTCCCAAGATGAGGCTTTCCACTCTGGGACATCTGAGATGTCCCCTTTCTTTAGTAAACATGGCTTGCACCCCTGCTATTGTAGATGGATTCTTCACCTGCATTTCTTCCATGTCTCGCAGTTCTGCTCTTCCTCCCTCTCACCTCAGATGAAACAAGGATAAAGTTCTCCCGGTCCTCTATCCTTTCACATCACAAGCTCTCACATCCCACACACCATTCTCTGACATTTCTGCTATCTTCAATGTGATCTCACCATAGGTCCCATTTTCCAATCCCCACCCCTTTCTGCTTTCCATAGAATTAGTTGTTGCATCGGTCAAACACAAGGGAATATGTACAATTAATGGAAAGATCCTGAACAGCATTGATGTACAGAGGAAGTTTGGTGTCCAAGTCTATAATACCCTGAAAGTGGCAACACAAGTAGATTAAGTGGTAATGAAGGCTTACCTTCATCAGTCAAGACATTGAGTAGAAGAGTCAGAAAGTCATGATGCAGCTTTATAGGACTATTGTTAGGCCGCATTTGGAATATTGCATGTAGTTCTGGTCGACCCAACACAGCAAGGATGTGGAGGCTTTGGAAAAGGCGCAGGGGAGTTTTACCTGGATTAGGGGGTATTAACTACAAGGAGAAGTTGGACAGATGGATTGTTTTCTTCTGAACATTGGATATTGAGGGGAGACCTGATAGACGTATGTAATATTATGAGAGGCATTGATAGGGTAGACAGTCAGAACCATTTTCCTTTGGTGGAAATATCAAATTCGAGAGGGGATAGCTTTAAGATGGGAAGGGCAAAGTTTAAAGGACATTTGTGGACCAGGTTTGTTACACAGATTGGTGAGTGCCTGGAACATGCTACCCAGGGTGCCCAGGCAGACACGATAGTGGCATTTAAGAGACTTTTGGATAGGCACAAGGATATGCCGGAAATGTATGTATATGGATTATGTGCAGGCAGGTAGTAGGTCTTGGCATCATGTTCAGCACGAACATTGTGGGCCAAAGCGCCTGTTCCTGTGCTGTATTGTTCTACATTCCTACATAAGGTGCACAATAAGGCAGGGAGTCCAGGGACAGATGTGAGTAATAGAGGAATCTTAGACATTTTCATGTTTAACAGCTTTCTATGGCGGAAGAAGGAGAGGCAAGGCTCACAGAATGAACTTGGTCATTAAAGTTCATATTCTTAAGGAACAAAATACCACTCAAATGTAATTAAATAATTACCATAAAGACTGAGGATGGAACCATTAGAAGCCCATTCAGCTCCTTGAATCTATTCCTGCATTTTACTACTGATCTATATTCCAGCTCTATTTCCCTGCTCTAGCTCCAATTTCTATTCTTCACCTTTCAACACCTTTCCAAGTGTTCAGAAGGAAAATGTCAATGTCAGCTTCTGCTGGCCATGGGAGGGCTTCAGGAGAAGGTTGTGTTGTTAAGCTATTCTTCCATTGATGAAACACATAGTTACAGAGAGTCATATAACATGGAAACAAAACCTATAGCCTACTGTGGCCATGCAGCATCCATTTTCTAGTAATCGTACATGAATCCCATTTTATTCTCTCCCCAAATTCCACCACTCACCCAGATACTTTGGACAATTTACACTGGCCATTAGTCTACCAAATGATACATTTTTTTTGGATGTTGGAGGAAACTGGTGCATCTGTAAAATATTCAAAGAGTCACAGAGAGAACATGCAAACTCCAAATCGACAACACGCAAGGTCAGGATTGAATCCGAATCATAGGAGCCATGAGACAGCAGCTGTAATAACTCTACCACTCTGCCACAAACCTTTTGTGTCTACTCTCGGGTCCATAAATTTGCTTCCATGCTGTTATTGCATTGTGACATGGTTAATTTTATTTTAATGGAGGAAGTGTGGAATGTGGCTTTCATGGATTAAGCCATTGATTCTCTGATGCAATTGAAGACAGCGTGTCTTTGAGGGTCACAAATTGTGTGTTCATTCGGAACATTCACTGCGGTCCATTCTGTTTCACATGTTCCTAAATAGCGTTTGAAAACAATATCAAAACTGAACCACACGGCTGAAGTCTTGATTAATGCATAGTTTGTTCTTGGAAAGAAAAGGTAACCTCGTTGCCACTGACCATTAAAAAACACTTCTACCCGTCTCAATCTTGAACATGCTAACTGCTCCAGTATTCATGGATCTTTGAGGAGGATTCCAGATTTCTTCTACCATCACTGTTTCGAAGTAGAGGAAAGTATTATTAATTTACACGTAAATATTGAATAAGCAATTCAGTACCTAATAATGACAAGCTTTGAGATAATAACAAGGTCTTGATGAGCCCAAATGATCTCCTTCTATATTTCAAGGAAATTTCACATTGGGAAATGGTTACTAAGATTCAGCCTTAAAAATCGCTACAAAAACAAATGGCTTTGTCATAATTTTAGAAATTCATATGAAATATCAATAGGAGCAGTCAATTTAGCATCAAGGAAATCCAAAGGCGCATAACAAACCTTTCACAAAATGCTGTAGAGGAAAAAAATATGTTTATATGCTCTCCTGCCACAGGGTGTCAGTAATGCATTGTGTATTTGAAGTTTATATTGGTTAACGTCCAATGGCAGAGTCAAAAGGGTTGCTGTAACTATTTTACAGAGCTTTCCAGCCAACATATTTCCATATTGTGCCAACACAATCTTAAACAAGGTGTCTTATATTTAAGCAATGCCAGGTATTTTTGGGCAGGTTGAAAGTTTGGCTTCCAATGTAATAGTATTAAAGAATAACTTCACTGCACCAAGATGAGTTGTTCGTGGAAATGTCTATCTCCACCCTTTTAGAGCAATGGTGAAGGACAGTAAATGTTATCCTTACAGCAATGTCCATGTCCCAAAATGTTAGTCCCAAAATGGATCTCCCAGAATATTCAGAGGCTTGTTGAGATGGTGCAGTACACCAGTATGTACAGTAGATGTAATAAGCAATTAAAACATTTAACAATGTATTTTATTTTATTGCTGGGCTATTGAATACAAAAGTAGGGAGATGGCACTTCAGTTACATAAGGAATTGGTGAGACTTTATCTGGTGTACAATGTATGATATTAGTCTTATAGCGAGACACACGTTGTCAAAAAAAGTGATCTTTATTAGGTTAACACAGAACAGCTCTCAGAACCACAACAAGGGACAAAGGTGTTACCAGCAGTATATATACCCCAGGGGAGACCCGTGACCTGCTCTTCCCGCCAAACCAAGTCACATGACTCAACCCCCAGAGCCGAGGGTTCTCACCATGAGTGGCTAACCATCAGGGGCTGCCACAGGATGCCCCCCCCCCAGAATCAGAGGCAAGGAACTGAAAGGGAAGACAAATGAGGCGTTGCCTCCTCACATCGACTAACAGTGATTGAGCCCCTAGGAAATCGGTGCCGAGCAACGGCTGGGACATGTGGGCAACAGTGAATAGCCAGGTAAAATGGCAAGAGCCAAAGATAAGTGAGATGAAGCGCACGCCGTAACTCCATATGGTGCTGCCATTCACGGCAGTTAACGAGGGCCCCCGCTTCCCAGAATGAGTTTCCACCAGGAATCGTCGTCCTGAGTGCAGGTCCCATGCATACAGACGGTGTATCTGGCCGACCACTGAGGTGATTACTGGCAGCCGGCCCCGGCATTTCCCGGAAATGAGCAGGGCGAGAGGCATTGGCGGGCTGTGGAATCCCAGCGTTGGTGGTAGAAGCACCACTTCTTTTTACCGGCTTCCACCAGAGCAGGAGACTCAGCTCTGGCCCCCTTGGGCGTGGCCTCTGGTTCGCTAAGTCTTCCAAGGCGCTGTCGACACCCGATTGAGCGAACCGCCGCCCTGCTGCTTGGACAGCCACATCTTGTCGGCGCATGCTGCTAGCTGCAGGGGGTCATCGAAGTTCTCACCTGAGAGGAGGAGACGGATGCTGTCCGGCAATTGCTACAGGAAGGCGTATTCAAAGAGCAGGCAGGGCCGGTGGCCGTCCATCAGCGTGAGCATTTCGCGCATGCGGACCAATGGCTTGCGGTCGCTGAGCCCGTCCATGTGGAGGAGCCGTGTTGCTTGATCCAGGTGGCTGAGCCCGAAGGTGTGGAGAAGAAGAACTTTGAGGCCCTCATACCTATTGGCAGGTAAGGAACCAAGCGACCGGCCATCTCCTGATCGATTGCGCCGACCACATAATAGTAGCGGGTGTCGTCGGCTGTGATTCAGCGGATGTGGAACTGGGCCTCGGTCTGCTGGAACCACACCTGGGGCTGCGAGGTCCGGAAAACCGGCAGCTTCAGTGCGACAGCGTTTTGTTGGGCCGCATCAGCAGCAATGACGAGTTGAGCGTTGGTGTTAGGTACTTCCCCCCCCTCTGGTGAATGCTATGTACTTAACTCTTCTGTTTCTCTCCTGAGTGCAGGCCCCGTGGCTGGGAGTCAGGAATCACGGGGTTAAGGGCTCCTGTACCCGATTGGCCAAGCTGCGTCAGGTGACGGGTGACTCATCGGAAGCTTAAATACCAGAATCTCCCAGAATTCTCTCTCTCTTTGTCGACCCTGGCTCGTGAGCAGTTTGCTGGTGTGAGCTGCAGGGGGCCTGGCCACATGGCATAGAACTTTGTGTATTATTACCTACATTTGTTAATTAATATTGAATTGGGACAGATAAGGGCTGACCTGAGGGTTTTCGTGTATTTTGTTTCAGGGTTATTTCCATTTAGGCAGGTTAGAGACTCTAATTCGACGGCCCATTGTGAGGCTGGCTGGAGCAATGTTATCTTTGTTTATTAGTTTATCCTTGTCCTTGTCTGGGTTGTTTGAATCAGGTTTGAGTTTTAATTAAATAAAAGACTATTTTCTTGAACTTGAGCCTGGTTTTTGACTATGTTACGCGACCGAAGTTCCTGCATTCGGGAGTTGTAACAGTTGGCAGCGTCCATATTTGAAATCCAAATTACTATTTTGGATCGTCGGGGTCACCAATATAGCGAGACACATGCTGTCAAACAAAGTGATCTTTATTAGGTTAATACAGAACAGCTCTCAGAACCACAACAAGGGGCAAGGTGTTACCAGCAGTATATATACCCCATGGGAGACCCGTGACCCGCTCTTCCCACTAATCCAAGTCACATGACCCAACCCCCAGAGCTGAGTGGTTAACCACCAGAGACCGTCAAAGTCTCCTTATTTAAGGAAGAATGTTAATGTGTTGAAAGCAATTCAGAGAAAGTTAACCACACATACAGCGCCCTCCATAATGTTTGGGACAAAGACCCATCATTTATTTATTTGCCTCTATACGCCACAATATGAGATGTGTAATAGAAAAAAAATCACATGGTCAGAATTTATGAAAGGCCATTTTTATACATTTTGGGTTCACCATGTAGAAATTACAGCTGCGTTTATATATAGTCCCCCCATTTCATGGCACCATAATGTTTGAGACACATGGCTTCACAGGTGTTTGTAATTGCTCAGTTGTGTTCAATTGCCTCCTTAATGCAGGTATATGAGAGCTCTCAAAACCTAGTCTTTCCTCCAATCTTTCCATCACCTTTGGAAACTTTTATTGCTGTTTATCAACATGAGGACCAAAATTGTGCCAATGAAAGTCAAAGAAGCCATTATGAGACTAAGAGACTGATAAACAAGAATAAAATTGTTAGAGACATGAGCCAAACCTTAGGCTTACCAAAATCAACTGTTTGGAACATCATTAAGAAGATAGAGAGCACTGGTGAGCTTACTAATCGCAAAGGGACTGGCAGGCCAAGGAAGACCTCCACAGCTGATGACAGAAGAATGATCTCTATAACAAAAACATCCCTCTACACCTGTCCAACAGATCAGAAGTCAGGTGTGGATTTGTCAATGACCACTGTCCGCAGAAGACTTCATGAACAGAAATACAGAGGCTACACTGCAACATGCAAACCACTGGTTAGCCGCAAAAATAGGATGGCCAGGTTACAGTTTGCCAAGAAGTACTTAAAGGGGCGACCACAGTTCTAGAAAAAGGTCTTGTGGACAGATGAGACGAAGATTAACTTGTATCAGAGTGATAGCAAGAGTTAAGTATGGAGGAGAGAAGGAACTGCCCAAGATCCAAAGCAGACCACCTCATCTGTGAAAAACAGTGGTGGGGGTGTTATGGCCTGGGCATGTATGGCTGTTGAAGGTACTGGCTCACTTATCTTCATTGATGATGCAACTGCTGAGGGTAGTAACATAATGAATTCTGAAGTGTATACACACATCTTATCTGCTCAGGTTCAAACAAATGCCTCAAAACCCATTGACCAGCGGTTCACTCCACAGCAAGACAATGATCCCAAATATACTGCTGAAGCAACAAAGGAATTTTTCAAAGCTAAAAAATGGTCAATTCTTGAGTGGCCAAGTCAATCACCCGATATGAACCCAATTGAGCATGCCTTTTATATGCTGAAGAGAAAGCTGAAGGGGACTAGCCCCCAAAACATGCATAAGCTAAAGATGGCTGCAATACAGGCCTGGCAGAGCATCACCAGAGTAGACACCCAACAACTTGTGATGTCCATTAATCGCAGACTTCAAGCAGTCATTGCATGCAAAGGATATGCAACAAAATACTAAACATGACTACTTTTACTTATATGACATTGCTGTGTCCAAAATATTATGGTGCCCTGAAATGGTTCTATGTATAAATATTGCTGTAATTTCTCCATGATGAAACCAAAATGTATAAAAATGGCCTTTATTAAAATCTGACAATGTGCACTTTAACTGCATGTTTTTTTTTTTGTTATTACAAATCTCAAATTGTGGAGTATAGAGGCAAATAAATAAATAAATGAGGGTCTTTGTTCCAAACATTATGGAGGGCACTGTACCTACAAAGGACATTTTTTTACATGAAAAGGTTGGAATACTTTGTATATTAGCTAGACTTTGGAAGAACAAAATAGGTCTTGATTGAAACATGGTACCCTGAGGACTCTTGACAGGGTGGAGGTCCCTCTTGTATGAGAATCCTGAAAATATAGGTTGCTGATTAAAAAATGTGATAACCCATTGAATACAGGAACAAAAAAATTGTTCCCTCAGAGGGTTTTTGTAACATTTCCTTGAAAGGAAGTGGAAGCAGGGTCTTTGACTATGAATAAGGGAGGAGTAGATAGATTCTTGATAAGCGAGGGAGTGAAAGGTCTCTGTAGATAATGGGAATGCAGAGCCGAGGTTACAATCAGATCAGATGTAATTTAATTGAATTATGGCACAAGCTCGAGGGGCCAAACGGCCTACTCTCACTCCTAAAACATAGATTCATGTACTGTATAATAAAAATAATGTTAGCCATAGGTATAGAAAAATGGCTAAGTAACTGAGTATATGTGACACTTAACAGTACAAAATATAGAGTTCCACTGTGGTCAGTACAAAAACCACTGAAATCCTTAGTAACTTAGTAAGGGGGGACGGTGGCGCAGTGGTAGAGTTGCTGCCTTGCAGCGCTTGCAGCACCAGAAACACAGATTTGATCCCAACTACGGGTGCTGTCTGTGCGGAGATTGTACATTCTCCCCTGCGTGGGTTTTCTCTGAGAATGTCCATGATTTCCTCACACACTTCAAAAGATGTACAGGTATGTCGGTAAATTGCCTTGGTAAATGTAAACAATTTCCCCCAGTGTGTAGGATAGTGTTAATGTGCGGGGATCACTGGTCGGCACAGACCCGATTGGACCGAGGGGCCTGTTTCTGTGCTGCATCTCTAAACTAAACTAAGCTAAACTAAACGTGCACTTAGGTATGCACAGCAGAATTTCCAACTTTGCATATGGCACAAATCATGGAGACATCATGAACTGTAAAGTTAGTAATATTAGGAGATATGGTAATGTAAGGAGATTTAGATGGGTCTGTGGATTGGCACATAAATGGCAGATTATATTTAATGCAAAAAAAATAAAGTGTTAAAAATTATTAGGACAAAATGATGTTATAAAAAGGGAGGGAGTAATTTTAAAATAGGTACAAGAGCAGAGAAGTTGAGGGGTATATGTTAATACAGAAAAAGTTAAAAGTAATTAAACTGCTTTAATTGATGGGAAAATGAGAAGCTTGGGTTTGCAAGAGTTAGGAATACCTGACAACAACTTTGGAAGTAGACCTGAAAACTATTTAAATGTCACGGTTGGTTTTAATCCTATGATAAGCACTAAATCAAGAACAATGTCATAAATAGTGAAAAATAGTTTAACAAGTTTAGAATGTGGCTGTCACATCTGTAATCCAGTGACAAACTGATTTACATTACACAGTGTCACCTGGAGTGGGCAGGTTATTGATTAAAAGATACAGCGTGGAAATAGGGTCAAGGTGAGAACGGCAATATTTAAAAGGGGTGTGTGGAGCAAGTTTTTTTACACTGTCTGGTGAGTGCCTGGAACATGCTGCCAGTGCTGGTGTTTGAGGCAGATATGACAGTAACATAAAGCCTTTTGGATAGGCATATGGATTACGTGCAGGTAGATAAGAGATGATCATGGCATGATGTTAAGCACAGACATTGTGGGCTGAAGGGCCTGTCCTTCTCTGCACTGCTCCTTGTTCTAGGTTCAGAATCAATGGTTGAGTGGCTATTGCAGGAAATCAATGAGAGTGATGTGAGAAATGAGGAGGGTTGTTGCATCAATGTAGGAGAGGAAGAGGGTGAACAAAAGTGTGATGGCTGGTGACGGGTGGGTGGTAAATTTTATGTTCTAAAATTTATTATCAAAGAGGGAATGATGGATTTAAATTGGAGTCTGTAAACTTACATTATCTCAACTATCTTCCACTACAAATCACAAAAAGGCAATAAATTACTGTATTTTAGGATAAAGTTCAGAAGAACACACTTTAAGGTGTATTCCCAGGCAATATTCATAGCAAACAGAATTGATGTCATCATTAAATATAGGTTTATTACAATGTGTCATGCTTTGATGTGCTATACTGACAGATAATATACACCAGACTGTGTGTTACCCTATATGTAACATGACAGTGTATCTTGGTCTTTTATTATTGTAACCCTTCGTGTCTCTTAAGATAATTTATTTTGTATAATGGAAAGCATTAATCTCTGTCACTGAAAGGACACCTGCAATCCTTTGAACTTTACCCGGAGGAAATGAGTTTCACAAATGAGTAATAGACGTTTCTGGTATTGAATAGAGGGGTGCAGAGAAAGAGGCAAGTAGGAAAAGTCCTCAAAAATGGTTATAAATGTCATACATTAAGTTGGTGAAAAAGTAAAATTCACCAATATATTTTAACATAAAATCGTTGGTGAAAGAGAGGTTAATACTTTTCTTTGACCATTAGATATAGTTTCTTACATAATGTTTCTTGCAATATAGTATTTAACAGAAATAGTTAAATATTATTTCAGATTCTGCTTCCCAATTATTCCTGCACTATAATTATATTTCTCAATGTTAATTTTGATGATTTAGATGAGAACTTAGAAGGCATGGTTGGTAAGTTGCAGAAGTTTTATGAGGCTGTTGCTAGGCCTTGAGGGTCTGAGCTATAAGGAGAGGTTGGGCAGGTTAGGACTGCACTCATTTGAGCATAGGAGGGTGATAGGTGATCTTACATAGGTATGTAAGATCATGAGGGGAATAGAAAGGGTAGATACACAGAGTCTTTTATCCAGAGTGGGGGAATCAAGATCCAGAGAGCAGTGAAGGGAAAGATTTAACTGGAATCTGAGGAGTAACTTTTTCACATAGAGATGGATATATGGAATGAGGTGCTTGAGGCAGAAACTATGACAACATTCAAAAGACATTTGGACAGGTACATGGATAGGAAAGGTTCAGAGGGATATGGGCCAAATGTGGGAAGGAGGGACTAGTGTAGATAGGACACCTTGGTCGGCATAGGCAAGTAGGTAAGGGGCTTATTTCCATGCTGTATGACTCCATGACACTAAAGTGGGCGAAGATGGTTATCAAAAATTACAGCAGGATCTTGATCAGTTGAACAAGTGCGCTAAGGAATGATTAATGAAGTTTAATGCAGATAAGTACAAGGTGTTGCGTTTTGGGAAGGGAAACTAGGGCAAGAATTTCACAGTGGATGGCATGGTCTTGAAAAATGTTGTAGAACAGAGAGTTCCAGGAGTGCAAATATATAGTTCCTTGAAAGTGGTGTCACAGATGGATAGGTTGGCCATAAAGGTATTTGGTATATTGGCCTTCATCAGTCGGGGTGTAGAGTATAGAAGTTGTGATCCTATACTATAGTTGTACAAGATGTTGGTGGGGTCACGTGAGAGGTATTGTGTTCAGTTTTGGTCACTCTGCTGAAAAGAGTGCAGAGAAGATTTATGAAGAAGTTGCCAAGACTTGAGGTTGAGCAGGCTAGGACTTTATTCCTTGGAGTACAGAAGGCTGAGGGGTGATCTTATAGAGGTGGGTAAAACGATGGGGATAGACAGGGTGAATGCGCAGAGTCTTTTACCCAGAGTTGGGGTATCAAGAGCCAAAGGACATCATTGTAAGGTGAGAGGAGAAAGATTTAATATGAACTCGAGGCAACTTTTTCACATAGGGGGTGGCGAATTTATGAATTGAATTGAAGTTCTTTATTAGTCATTCAAAAACATGTTTGAACAAAATGTTGTTGCAATGCAGTCACAACAGTAAAAAAGCAACAAAACTCACAATTAAACACAATTTAACACGAACATCCATCACAGTGACTCTCCTCCACTGTGGTGGAACGTAAAAAGGCTTATCTCTTCCTTGCATCTTCTCCCGCGGTCAGGCAGTCAAACTGCTATGTCGAGTGATTGAGGCCCCCGATATTGAAGCCGCCGCCGGCAATGGAAGATCCCGATTTTAAGCCGTGCCGAGCGATGAAAGGCCCTGCGAATGGGCCGATTCAAGCCTTACGATTCGGGGCGGATGAAGCAGCTGTTGCTGGAGCACCTGAAAATCAGTCACCAACCAAGGACTCGCGCAATCCCGATGTCGCAGCCCACAGGGCCTCCAAAGTCGAGTCGCAGCCGCAGCACCACCACAACCTCCGAAGGTCAGCCGGCTCCGCGATGGTATGTCCACAGGCTCTGTGACCGAAGCCCTCAAGGTCGATTCCAGTTGGAGGCCGCCATCTCCTCAATGTTAGGCTGCAGCGCGAACGGAGATACGACAAGGAAAAAAGTCGCATCTCCATTGAAGAAAGAGATTTAAAAAGTTTCCCCCACCCCCCCACATAATACACCACTAAACATAGACTATAACATACATCTAACATTAACATAAACCAAAGAAAGAAAAAAAAGAGAGACGGACTGCAGGCGAGCCACAGCTGCAACGCAGCACTGCCACTAAATGAGCTACTGGAAGATGTGGTTGTGGCAGGTACAATAACAACATTTAAACTATTTGGACAGGTACATAGGAGGTGTTTGGAGGGATGTAGGCCAAACGTAGGCAGGTGGGACTATATTGGAAGGCATGGGCAAGTTCGGCTGAAGGGCCTGTTTTTCCACGTTTTATGACTCTTCTCCCTCTCCACAAGATTCCCTCACTGAGAAGAAACCAGGCAATCAGCTTTCAGGTCACAGCCAATGCAACCTTAGTCTTGTCACTGGATTACAGATGTGCCAGTTGCAACATAAGAGCTGGATGTCCGGTAACTCCTCATAAACCAGTGATGATTATTGATGATCAGTGATGGGGTGGAAGATTGCAACCTTCACGTGGTCCGCCCTGTTGCGACGAATGCAATCAACCCTGGCGTGCACAATCAAATAAGATCAAATAGAACAAGTTGTCCTACAACTTTAGGCTGTGCACGCCGTACGCAAGAAGAAGAAGATAATCAGTGATGATCAGTGACTGCTTATTTATAGCAAATATACAAGTTAATGTTAGTCTTTTAGAATTTGGTATTCCATTCATTGAAATTGGTTGACAATTCTACCTCTATTTCTCTTTGAACTAAGGTTTTCAAGAGCCTCCAAAGTCCTATTGTGACTATTTAATGTGAACAAGTAATCATGTGGAAAATCAACAGAGGGGATATAATGGAAATTAGGTATGCATGGGAATAATTATGAAAGAACTGGAGAGCCTTGTGGCTAAATGCTTCAACTTTGCTTATCAGATTTCTGAGGAAGGATTTGAAGATGAGGGCAGGATTTTAAATGTAATGCATGAGGATGTCAATGTAGGCCAACAACGAGGAACGGCCAAATGGGTGGACTGTGGAGCAAGGGTATCAATGTACCTGCGGAGAAAATGGGTAAACATTCTGAACTCTGCCGTCAGCAGCCTGAGGCATCTACCAGTTCATTCACTTCACCAGACATAACCATATAACCATATAACCATATAACAATTACAGCACGGAAACAGGCCCTCTCGGCCCTTCCAGTCCGTGCCGACCATTTGTTTTCCCCTAGTCCCATCTACCTGCACTCAGACCATACCCCTCCATTCCCTTCACGTCCATATACCTATCCACTTTACTCTTAAATGTTAAAATCGATCCTGCCTCCACCACTTCTGCTGGAAGCTCATTCCACACAGCCACCACCCTCTGAGTAAAGAAGTTCCCCCTCACGTTACCCCGAAACTTCTGTCCCTTAATTCTCATGTCATGCCCTCTTGTTTGAATCTTCCCTACCCTCAATGGGAAAAGCTTATCCACGTCAACTCTGTCTATCCCTTTCATCATTTTAAAGACCTCAATCAAGTCCCCCTTTAACCTTCTGCGCTCCAAAGAATAAAGACCATTCTTGTTCAACCTTTCTCTGTAACATAGTTGCTGGAACCCTGGCAACATTCTAGTAAATCTAGTAAACATGACGCAGGAACCACACACTACATTGCTCCATCCGTTAAACAGTAGCATCATTATCTTGAGGAAACACCTTTTCTCACAGAGAATGGTGAGTCTGTGGAATTCTCTGCCTCAGAGGGCGGTGGAGGCAGGTTCTCTGGATGCTTTCAAGAGAGAGCGAGATAGGGCTCTTAAAAATAGCGGAGTCAGGGGAGAAGGCAGGTACAGGGTACTGATTGGGGATGATCAGCCATGATCACAGTGAATGGCGGTGCTGGCTCGAAGGGCCTAATGGCTTACTCCTGCACCTATTATCTTTCTCTGGGTTTATTTTGGAAATCTTTATCAACCTTCTTAAATTCATATACCTTGTATGTAATACACAATCATAATCTGACCAAATTGCTTTCCGAGTTAGTAATGATGAAATGTCAACAGTCCTGTAAAACCATGCCAAGTTCCCAGCATCTGACACAACATTAATCCATAACTGCCTTCTTGAGACAATTAAGGGGAAACACTCCTGTAATTGGAGACATAATTCAAGATGGTTATGGTTGTTGGGGTTTAATTTTACCAGACATCACTGCAGGTGCTCCTCAGAGCAGTGTCCAAGACCTAACTATCTTCAGCTACTTGTCCCTTCCATCATTGCAGAAGAGGTGGGAATGTTCACTGATGATTGCACAAAGTCCACAGAAAAGTCTGGGCAAAGACCAGTTCCACCAACAGAGGATCTGACAATTGATATCCAATGCATTAGAACATGGTATTATTTAGTTTATGACTTTTGGAAACTCACAGGAAACAGTGTATAACTGTATCTGATGTAGAGACTGTGAAGTGTTATTAGCCTGTGTTAGATTCAGCTTTACGTTTGGTGTTACAGTTGAACGTGTAGAAAAATGCAGAGAGCACCATTAACCACTTCACGTAACCTTTATGAATTTTGGCTACTCTCAGAAATGTGTCTATTTTACCCATTATATGATGGCATGTAAACTGTAATTCTAACCAAGTTGTCCACCACAGGCCTAATTGCAGCACAGATTAGGGTTAACCCCACCCCATCTTTATCATATCAATGCAAATCTTTCTCTCCATGATGTTGCACTCACCAGGGCCGGCCTTAGGCGGTGCGGGGCCCAATTACGATTTCCCCCCCCCCATAGAAATATAAATAAATAATTATAAATGAGTCACGTGTCATGAGTAACATGACAATTCGGGGGAGAGTTCCTTTCACAGCATGTGGGGAGTCTAGCCAGGGGTAAAGTTGCGAGGAGGGAAGGAGCGTTGAGAAGGAGAGGGTCGGGGTTCATGCCAGTAACTCACTCACTCACCGATGCTGTGGTGCTCTGGGCGCGGAGTGAGCACATTGTGGCTGGGGAGGGAAGCAGCTCGCGTGGCTACGAGCGACCTCCATCACCAGACAGCGGAACCGACTGCCATCTCAGCGTCCTCTGCCGGCACGCTCACCTCTGGCAGTGCTCTCCGTCTGAACAGTGAGGGGACCAGCTCAAGAGCAAAGATCATAGAGCGGAGTGGGTCAGCGGGTGATGGATGACATCACAGCGGGCGGTGGAGCTTACACCTGTGTCAGCGCGAACAAGGGATCAATTGAGGTTACTCGCACTGACATATGGAGTAAGCTCCACCGCCCGCTGACCCGCTCTTGAGCTGGATGATCCCCGGCCGACCCCCTCCTTCTCAACCATCCTGCTCTCCCCAACAGACTACCCACACGCTCTGAAAGGAACTCCACCCCCCCCTCCCCCCCCAGCAGTGCTGTCCTTTTACAGCCGCTTCCCATCAGCTGCTAGCAATGAGGGATAGACTTGGCTATACCTCAGTACAGCAACGTCGTTCATGATGTTGCTGTACTGAGGGATAGCCAAGTCTGTCTTTCTTGGCTAACAACCTAACCTTCGGCCTCCAAGATGCAGGTACATTTTCTAGCAATGTTACAAAATGTTGAGATTTTAAAAATCAAGTCTGCAATTTATTCCATCAGATAAAGCATAAAAAGAAGTTTAATTTGACACTTAATTCACTTTCATATCACATTCATTCAATGTGATCATGGCTGATCATCCCCAATCAGTACCCCGTTCCTGCCTTCTCCCCATATCCCCTGACTCCGCTATTTTTAAGAGCCCTATCTAGCTCTCTCTTGAAAGCTTCCAGAGAACCTGCCTCCACCGCCCTCTGAGGCAGAGAATTCCACAGACTCACCACTCTCTGTGAGAAAAAGTGTTTCCTCGTCTCCATTCTAAATGGCTTACTCCTTATTCATAAACTGTGGCCCCTGGTTCTGGACTCCCCCAACATCAGGAACATGTTTCCTGCCTCTAGCGTGTCCAAGCCCTTAACAATCTTATATGTTTCAATGAGATATCCTCTCATCCTTCTAAACTCCAGAGTGTACAAGCCCAGCTGCTCCATTCTCTCAGCATATGACAGTCCCGCCATCCCGGGAATTAACCTTGTAAACCTACGCTGCACTCCCTCAATAGCAAGAATGTCCTTCCTCAAATTAGGGGACCAAAACTGCACACAATACTCCAGCTGCGGTCTCACTAGAACTCTGTACAACTGCAGAAGGACCTCTTTGCTCCTATATTCGATTCCTCTTGTTATAAAGGCCAACATGCCATTTCTTAGCACTAATGGCAGTTACTTGGGCAAACGTGGTAACTCGTGAAGATTTTTCAACATGTTCATGTTTTCAACACATTCCAGATCCACAGAGACATACACACACAGAAACACAGAGACATACTCAGACACAGAGACACACAGACAGACAGACAGACAGACAGACACACACACAGACAGACAGACAGACAGACACACACACAGACACACACAGACAGACAGGTAGACAGACAGACAGACAGACAGAGATAGATAGATAGATAGATAGATAGATAGATAGATAGATAGATAGATAGATAGATAGATAGATAGATAAATAGATAGATAGATAGATAGATAGATAGATAGATAGATAGATAGATAGATAAATACTTTATTAATCCCATCCCACCCATACTCCAGCCCGGACATAAACCCCAACACCATTGTGTCTGCTGTTGTACCGACACCGAACGAGTTAACACAACCCCCAGATCTATTTATCCACAGATTGTCTCCCTCTCGCACTTATCCTACCTGTTGTCTTTCGTTTCTGCTTCAGGTCTTTTAACTCTATCCCCCCCGACCAAGAGCGGGCCAGTACGCTGCCGATTTCATACAAATCTGACCCTTTCTCACCCTCTCCTCCTCTCACGCACACACCGCCCGCCTGCCCACTCCCGGCGTTTAGCGTTGAATACTCATGGCTGAGTTTGCTGCGGTGCTGGGGCTTTGCTGCCCTGTAGACTCCCACACTCATACCCCCACCCCCCCCCCCCCCTCCCCCGTGTCCAGACCAGAGTCTCGGCCGCTCCGGCGGCAGCGAGTGACACAATTTAATGCATTTACTGAGGAATGTGAATCGATGCATTGATGACCCATTGTATAACTACTTGTTAACTACTGGCTGTTAACTGCTACAGTAGCAGTTAACACACCGCTTATTATTCACAGTGGTTATTATCCATGTTCGGTTTTGTAAAAAAAATCTGTATGGCAAATGTTTTTTTTTAAAATCTTTATTTAACAAAGCAAATTTGTATTTCCATCTGAAATACGGAAAATTAACACAGGGCCCCCCTTGGGCGCGGGGCCCAATTTGGAAAAATCGGTACAATCGGCCTAGAGCCGGCCCTGGCCCTCACCTCCTAAGCTTCCCAGTGAAATGTGAAACATTGTATTCTCTGTCACCTTCATTCCAGATCCAAGGTCACCCCAACCTCAATCATTGAGGTGCAAGTTTGCAGACAACAATTGTATATGTTACAAGACCAAGCTCTTCATCATTAGTGACTCATTCACTAAAGCATATAAGAGAATGGGCATATACTAAATATCAGCAAAACAAAGGTCCTCCACCAACCTGCCTCTGCTCCACTACACCGCTTCTCAACAAAAAAGGTCCACAACATTCACGAGAAAATCACGAGTATGCTGTGTGACCCCTCAAGCCCACCCTACGTTTCAATATGATCATAAATGATCTGCCACAGGCCTCATCTCTTCTGTTCTAGTTCCTCATAACCTTGCATTATCTGATCTTACAAAAAGTTATCTACTTTGCCTTTGAATAACTAGCTTCCAGACCTCTGCAGAATAGAGAATTCCAGAGATTCACAAACCTCTCCAAGAAGTTCCTGTGCATTTCAGTTTTAAATGACAGCCTTATTTTGCAACTATAGATGCTAGATAGAGTGAATCATTTCCCCAATTTGGAAGCCTCCTCTCAGTGAAGAAAGATAGCAGTGAATACATTCACCAGTCTCGCTGTTAGCCACTTGAGAATAAGTATGTTCAAAAATCAAGATCTTAAACTCATCATGTCTACTGGCACCACCATCTTCACCCTCCTCTGTGTTTCTGGGACATGGACTATCTACAAAGAAATGGAGTGGAACCACAGCAAAATCCTTCAACTGTATTGGGGGGGATGGGGGGGGGGGGAAGTGAAATAATATCAGGATCACAGCTGAGCTATTGGAAACAGGGTTGGGGCTTGTCGTAACCTTCTGCGTTGTTGGAGCTCCTGGCATCCAGGGTCTCTCTGGAGACTACGAGCTCTCGATGGTAAAGTCCGCAGGCCGCAGTTGGAGAATCAGTCCCAGGCAAGGGATCAGCTCCGATGGTAAGTCCACACCCCGCAGTGGGCCTCAAAGTCAGTCCCGAGCGAGGCCTCCAGCTCCAAGATGTTAGGCCGTGGAGCGAGCGGAGATACGACCCGGAAAGTAATCGCATCTCTGGCAGGGTAAGAGTTTGAAAAAAAGTTTCCCCCAACCCCCTCCCCCTCCCCCTCATAAAACAAACCAGAGAACATTTACACACACTTTCAAAACACACTAAAAATACCAAAAAAAGACAAAAAAACAGACAGGCTGTTGGCAAGGCTGCCAATCGTTTGGTGTACCTGGTGGTACACCATATGTGTTGTGATGCAACAATAGTATAGGATGCAAGATATCTAAAGCTTATTTGTAAATCAATTCATGAGAATTGTCAGTACCTGGAATACATACTGAAGAGGTAGTGTTTATCCTATTAGAGGTATAAAAATGATTAAGGAAAAAATGCAAAAAAGGGAATTTATGAGATGGACTTCAGCTGGAGGATCAGCTATAAACTAATGAATGAATTAATTAATTAATACGTTTACTGGCCAAATATAAGGACATACAAGGAATTTGCCTTGGTGCTCTGCTCCAACACAACATACAGTAAACTATTAAGAATAAAACATAAAACATTAAAACATTAAGAATAAAACATTATAGTTTAAACATGTGAATGAAATAAAATACCAGAGCAAAAGGAGGCTACAGAATTTTGGTTATTGAGTAGAGCTACTGCTCGTAGCATGAGAGTGTGGGCTTGAGGGGTCACATGGCCAATTCAAGGTTCTAGTTTTCACATTTATATAACGGGTGCATAGGATTTGTTTGTCCCCTTCTTTCTAACTGAGATTTCCATAGAGTGTGGAGTGTATGCTCATGTCACTGAATTCATCGGGTGACCAGCACTACTCCTTTACTTGCCTCTCTTTCAATACTAATATTAAACTAACATGACCTGGCACACTCAGAAAAATTCACATTCTTTGTCATCACCATTCAATGACTGCACAAACACCAAAGCCAAAAGGCTTCTTTAGAATTGTTGTAGAAAAAGTCAACAAGATCCAGGAAACTGACTAACAATTCTCTCTTTTTTCCCTCCTCCTGCCTTATCATTGTCAGCCATCTGAAAGGCAGGTCATGTTGAATTTTTCTGCTGGAGGTCAACAGTGATCAGATAATTACACCGCACAGCCTTGTTTAAACAGATGCTCACATTTAATAGAAAGGATGACCTACTCTTGCTTCTCAATGCTGACTGATTGCACAAGAGGGAATAGACACCCAGTGAATGCTGCTTTGTGAATTTTTCCCAAAACACACAACAAAATGGATCAGTTACAAGAATTCAGAAAATAGTATTTTAAACTCAAATTATCTATACTGGTATTAACTTCTCCTCACTCACCTTTACTAAATAACAGGAGTGAACAACCGGAGCAGAAAATCAGGGAATATAAAATACATTTTTAACCCAGTTTAACAACGCTGCCTTAATTTCTTCTCTCACGCAAGCATTGACTTGTACAAGGATTTACCAGCATCCTTTCACCTCCTTTTCCAAACAACTATTCTTCTTCCGAGTTGTCACAGTGAGCATTTTCAGGCTATTTAATGTGAGACATGTTTAAACAATCCTGTACTTTATTTACATTCCAAAAGCATCTGCTGAACCCAACTTGGAGCAAAAAGGTTGCCTGTTCTTCCTTTCTCTAACAACCATTTCACCACCATTCCAACTTTTTCTTTGTATTCGAGAGTCATGGGATGTGTATAATGCTGGCGATCCTGGTATTTACTGCCCATTCCTAATGGTCTCTTTACTAAGTGGTTTGCTGGGCCATTTCATAACACATTCAGCAGTCAACCAAATGATAGGACTGTAGCACAATTAGGCTAAATTGAGTTGGGTTGGCAGATTTTTCACATAAGCATTACAGAATCGGATTTTTTAAAAGGACAATCTAGTAGTTACTGAAACCAGTTTTTCATTCCAGCTTTAAATTCCCTAGCTGGATTGGAAACCTTGTCCTAGATCAATGGTTCAGTTGAGTGACTTAAGCACCAACTGGCGTATTCAACAACCCAATGTCCCCAGTAGGTATCCAGGATTAAATCTAGAGCCACTTTTGGTCTCTGAAGCCTGCTTAATATTACAGTTAACCTCTCAGCTACAAAGTAAGTTCACACTGCAATGTTTATCAGAAATCCAAAATGATACCAAATGAAGAAAATCGTGCACCACTGCCTTCTTTGGTGCACAAGCAGTATTCAATAAATAATAGCTTTGCTTGTCTAAATGGTCCCTATCATAGATCTAAAGCTCATAACTAGAGCCAGGATTTTTCCATAAATGCCATGTGCCTTTTCATGCCTTTTTTGTTGATTTCACCAGGATAATGCCTTTTTCATGAGTGCCTAAATCAGCCTTTTTTTGCCCGTTTGCCAAAAGGTCGTGCTATTTTCTCTAGATGACAATGACGTTTTCTATGTTGACACGTTAATATTAATGTTATTATTAACGTGTTAACATAGCATCTTACAAGAAAACTTCCACCACTGGGGCAAAACTGGGGGTGCCACCGTCGGTCATTCATTCATCCGTGCCGCTGCCCGCTGGATCAATCTTCTCCAAGATCTATTTAATTAAATCATAGGTAGACAAAAAATGCTGGAGAAACTCAGCAGGTGAGGCAGCATCTATGGACAGGAGGAATAGGCAACATTTCAGGTCGAGACCCTTCTTCTGACTGATGTGGGGGGAGCGGGAAAAAGAAAGGAAGACAGTAGGACTAGAAGGAGAGCTGGGGAGTGGGAGAAGATAAGGGCTATCTAAATTTAGAGAGGTCAATGTTGATACCACTGGGGTGTAGACTACCCAAGCAAAATACCCAAGCTTGGCTCCTCACTACATTTACTGCTGGCTCCAGTCGCAAATCTGACTTTGAGTGATCTGTGCAGGCATTCATCGATGCTGGAATTCCACTGTGTAAATTGGAAAACAAACCTCTCAGAGTTTATTTTTTGTAGAAATACACAGAGGAATATAGACAAAGAGAGTCATCATTACAGAAAAATCATGTTGACAGCAACTTCAGCAATTGCAGAAATGTAAAGATAAAGTTGCATGCAAAAAATATGGAACTCAATAGACGAGACAACCGATGCTGCCAATGTGGTCATTGGTACACTGGAGGCAGGTCAACCATCAAAGGAGTTGACATCGGAAATATTGGAGAAGTCAAACAATTCAACAGCTCAGTTATTTACATCTTCACTTGCTGTACTTTGGCCAGATGGTATAAAATATGAGAATGTTTTTCTGTTTGTGACTTAAAACTTTATTCCACAAAATATTGCATTTGACATGCTTAGCTCAAGGACTTCATATGTCTCCATATTATAAATTTGTTGGCAGGTTCACAGCTATGAGCAAAAATGCCAACCTGAGAGGGCACTTTGAATGAGCAATGTGATGCTTAGAACATCAGACAGATGCTGAACAAATGGAGAGTATTTCATTTCAAGACTATTGTGTGTCCATGCTTTTTAAAAAATCTTACTGATCAAGTTCCTTACAGTTATTTGTTTTGCTTTCATGTGTGTCATTTTGTGATTACATAAATTATAATTCTGTGAATAAATCACAAGCTCAATGGTGCAGAGTCATATGTAAACATAACAATAACACTTGACATTATTTTTCATAATTGAAAAGATTGATGTGCACTGCAAATTCAAATGAGCTTTAGGAAGTCTTAAAGTTAATAATGAAGGTAATGCCTTCAAGCTTTTCCTTAACATCCTAATTCACTATTCATTATCTTAGTCTGACAGTTGAGACAGGCAGACCAGCAGGCTGAGTCTAGATTTTGAATGCATTTGCAATGTGTTTTGTTTCTGTTCCTCCTTTACAATTGTTGTTAGGGAACCATTCACATCATGACCTGTAACTAAAAGCCTCTGATGTTAGCATCTACTGAAATTTGCAGTTATAAATTTCACCTCTAAAGTTACATATAAAAATGTGAGTATTACAGCCCTCATAGTAAAAATATCCTCGGAACCAGTGATAGAAACAATCCACCAACACAAACCAGATATTGGAAAGCACGGTCTCACCAGTCATCAGGCATAAAGTTGAATGTGAGGAGTAAAAAATGGCTGTGCACATCTGTATGCCAAGCTGGGATACACTATAGGGCATGTTGATGTTGGATGGCAGAAAAGACTGCAAAAAGTTGTGAACACTGCCCAGTCCATCACCGGCTCTGACCACCCTACCATCGAAGGGATTTATCGGAGTCACTGCCTCAAAAAGGCAGCCAGCATCATCAAAGGCCCACACCATCCTGGTCACATGCTCATTTCACCCCTGCCATCGGGAAGAAGGTACTGGAGCCTGATAACTGTTATGTCCAGGTTCAGGAACAGCTTCATCTCTACAGCCATCAGGCTATTAATCACTACAACCTGAAATAAGCTCTGAACAACAATAGACTATTATTATTGTTATTATTATTGCACTACTAATGTTGTTTTTTGAGTATGTGTGTATGTGTATAGATATATATATATATATACATACTCAAAAAACAATAGTATATATATAGTGTATGAAATTCTTACTTGCTGCAGCACAACAGAATATGTAAACATAGTACACTGTAAGCAAACACTGATAAACGAGAGAGAAAAAAGTTCAGTGCATACACATACACGTACTCAAGTACACAAACACACACACACACACACACACACACATATTTATATATATATACGCACTGACCTTTTTTTCTCTCGTTTATCATATTGTTTACAGTGTACTATGTTTACATATTCTGTTGTGCTGCAGCAAGTAAGATTTTTATTGTTCTATCTGGGACATATGACAATAAAACACTCTTGACTGGTACAAATCAGTCCTAATATAGTTCTAGCACCTGTTTTAGGCACCATGCCATGATAAACTCCAGCCTTGCCAGTCTGGGGTTTGCCCCTCATTCATGCCAAGCATGATGTCTACATGAGCTGATCCCATTTGCTTGCATTTGACCTTTAACCCTCTAAACCTTTCCTATCCATGCATCTATCTGAATGTCTTATGAACAATGTAATTGTATCTGCCTCTACAGCTTCCTCTAGCAGCACATTCCATATACCCACCGTGTGAAAAAGTTACACCTCATGCTGCTTTTAAATCTTTTCCCTTTCACTTTAAATCTATGCCCTTTGATTTAGAATTTACTGCTCTCTAAACATCCACCTTACTTACATTCCTCATGATTTTATATACTTATACACTGCGGAAAAAAAATTCACAGCCTATCCAGCCTTCCCTTACAACTCAAGCCCTTAAATCCCAGTAACAGCCGCAAGAATGTACACTGCACCATTTCCAGCTTATGTTTCCAGCAATGTTTCTTCTTTCTTCACAGACAAAGGCAGAGACTTGGGTTCAATCCCGACCATGGGTGCTGTCTGTACTGAGTTTGTACGTTCTTCCAATGATCGCGTGGGTTTGCTTCGAAATCGTCAGTTTCCTCCAAAGATGGAGATTAATTGGCTTAGCATAAATGTAAATTGTCTCTAGGATGGTATTAGTTTGTGGGTATCGCTTGTCGGTGCGGGCACGGCAGGCCGAACGGCATGTTTCCGCGCTGTTCTCTAAACTAAACTAAATTAAAAAATGAAAGCTTGGGCTGCATTATTTTTGACCTGCCTCTGCCTTTCCATTTCCCCCAAGGTGATCCCCTTGTCTGCATTCGATATTAGTGACCACCACATTAGCTATGGTGAGGTGGTGGCAGTGCCAGCTGAGAGCGTGGTTCAGGCTTGGGATAAGCTGACATCAGCTGATATGTCTGGGTGGAGTGTGAAATAGGAGTTGAATGAGGATCAAGAAGGGAAAAACTGAACTGGATTGTTGAAACACAAACAATGGAGAAGCAAAATACTGCAGATGCTGAAAACGTGAAATAAAAACTGTTCAGGCAACAACCGCAAGGAAAGAAGCAAAGTTAACATTCCAGTGCAGTGTTTAAGAAGGAACTGCAGATGCTGGAAAATCGAAGGTAGACATAAAATGCTGGAGAAACTCAGCTGGTGAGGCAGCATCTATGGAGCGAAGGAAATAGGTGACGTTTCGGGTTAAGACCCTTCAGACTGATGTGGGCGTGGGGGGGGGGGGGGGGGTGGGAAGAAGAAAGGAAGAGGCGGAGACAGTGGGCTGTGGGAGAGCAGGGAAGGGGACGGGAAAGAAGGAGTAAGCAGGGACTACCTAAAATTGGAGAAATCAATGTTCATACCGCTGGGGTGTAAACTGCCCAAGCGAAATATGAGGTGCTGCTCCTCCAATTTATGGTGGGCCTCACTCAGGCCATGGAGGAGGCCCAGGACAGAAAGGTTGGATTTGGAATGGGAGGGGGAGTTGAAGTACTGAGCCACAGGGAGATCGGGTTGGTTATTGCAAACCGAGGGGAGGTGTTGGACGAAGCGATCGCCAAGCCTACCCTTGGTCTCACTGATGTAGAGCAGCTGACACCTAGAGCAGCGGATGCAATAGATGAGGTTGGAGGAGGTGCAGGTGAACCTCTGCCGCACCTGGAAAGACTGCTTGGGTCCTTGGATGGAGTCAAAGGGGGAGGTAAAGTGACAAGTGTAGCATTTCCTGCGGTTGCAAGGGAAAGTACCAGGAGAGGGGGTGGTTTGGGTGGGAAGGGAATTGATCAGGGAGTTACGGAGGGAGCGGTCTCTGCGGAAAGCCGGAAGGGGAGGAGACGGGAAGATGTGGCCAGTGGTGGGATCCCGTTGGAGGTGGCGAAAATGTCGGAGGATTATTTGTTGTATGTGACGGCTGATGGGGTGGAAGGTGAGGACAAGGTGGACTCTGCCCTTGTTACGAGTGGGGGGATGAGGAGTGAGAGAAGAGACCCTGGTGAGAGCATCATCTATAGGAGAAGAGGGGAACCCCCGTTCCCTAAAGAATGCGGACATCTCCGATGCCCTGGTGTGGAATACCTCATCCTGGGTGCAGATGAGGCATAGACGGAGGAATTGGGAGTGGGGGATGGAGTCCTTACAGGAAGCAGGGTGGGAAGAAGTGTAGTCCAGATAGCCATGGGAGTCAGTGGGTTTATAGTAGATGTCGGTCAGTAGTCTGTCACCTGCGATGGAGATAGTGAGGTCTAGAAATGTAGGGAGATGTCGGAAATGGTCCAGGTGTATTTGTGTGCTGGATGGAAATTAGTGGTGAACTGGATGAAGTCAGTGAGTTGCGTGTGGGTGCAGGAGGTTGCACCAATGTAGTCATCGATGTAGCGGAGGTAGAGTTCGGGGATAGGGCCATGGTAAGCCTCGAACAAGGATTGTTCGACGTACCCTACAAAGAGGCAGGCATAGCTTGGGCCCATGCACGTGCCCATAGCTACACCTTGGATTTGGAGGAAATGGGAGGAGTCAAACAAAAAGTTGTTAAGGGTAAGGGTCAGCTTCGCTAGGTGGAGGAGTATCATTAGATGAGGATTGGTTGGTTCTGTGGTTGAGGAAGAAACGGAGGGCTTTAAGACCCTCCTGGTGGGGGAAGGAGGTGTAGAGTGACTGGACATCCATGGTGAAGATGAGGGAGTGGGGGCCTAGAAAACAGAAGTCATGAGGAGACGAAGAGCATGTGAGGTGTCTTGAACATAGGTAGGGAGGGATTTAACCTGGGGGGATAGGATGGAATCGAGGTATGTGGAAATATGTTCGGTGGGGCACAAACAGGCAGAAACAATGGGTCTGCCAGGACAGTCAGGTTTGTGGATTTTGGGGAGAAGGTAAAATCGGGCCGTACTGGTCTGAGGAACGATGAGGTTGGAGGCTTGGGAGGGCAGGAAGACGGAGTTGAGGAAGTCAGTAATAGTGTTAGAGATAGTGGCCTGGTGCTTGTTTGTGGGGTCATGGTCCAAGGATAAGTAGGAGGATAATGATCATTCATAAAACTGGCTGCTTCTGTGAAATTGTTGAAATTAATACTAAGCTCCAAAGGCTGTAAAATGTCTCATAAAAGATGAGATGTTGTTTCTCAAGCTTACATTTGGCTTGGTTGGAACAGTGCTATAAGTCAAACAGTAAAAGGTCTGAATAGAAGTGGATTGCGATTTATAATGAGGTGTAATTGGAAGCCAGGAGTCACCTCTGTGAACTGAATAGTGGTCGCTAGCAGTGGTCACCCAATCTGCATTTGGTTTCTTCAATGTAGAACAATTAAATAAGTTACATGCATCAGACTGTGCTTTAAAACACTGGATTGCTGCAACATTAGATGTCTCCCATATAGAAATTCCAGTTTTTCTGGTACATGACCATGCAAATCATCTAATTATATTAATTAGACTGGAACTGTCCTTCAAGAAACTGCACATTCAATGTTCGATAGTTGTGAATGGTTAAATCGAGAATGGTTGGCAAGTACTGGTGTTGTTACCAATGCTTTCAGAATTGCTGACCTGACCATATCAAAGTGGTTAGGTCACTGATTAGGGGAAATAAATGATGCATGTGGCTATCTGTCAGTTACCAAACCTACACACCAACCGTGGTGCGACAGACAACCATTTAATTGTATTTCACACCCTTCACTGACACTTGCTATTTCAGTTTTACTGCCTGGCTTCCCTGTGTGGATGTGAACAAGTATCCAGCATCATGTAAAAAAATGTTATTAGTAACATGTAAGAAAATGTCATTAATGTGCGCCGCTGCTGGCAGAAGCGCACATTAATTTGCAGGGGACAATTTAACTGAATAACTTGCGTTAGTTTCCCTTCTATTTACAACCTTCACAGTAATCATGGACAGCCACCTGTACAGGGCAAATACAATGATGATTTGCCTATGAGATTAAATTCAGTTGCAAAGCATCACATAATACGTTGCACACAGAGCCTGACTCAGACAATTCAGTAGTTTCGTTAATGAGTTTGCATTTAATGGTTAATTCTCTTTGTGAAATTAACTATCTATCCTGATAATTGGACCCTTGAAGGCAGGAGAAATTGAGGAAAAAAACATAGCTGTGTATACATTGATTGCCTTTAACTCTTTGCCACCAGTGCAGTGTTGCAGAATTTCCAGAATGTGCTGGATAGCTTTAGGACAACAAAGATTTAAACTATAGACATTTAATGAGACATTGCGGACAGAGAGAAAAAATGCAAGACAATCAATATACAGTAAACCCCCATTACAATGGACCATGAGGGGGGAATGGTGTATGTTATTGCCGATTGTCTGCTACAAATTGGTAAGGGATTATCATTGTGTATGTAGCAGAAACAGACAAGTGCAGTTGCTGGTTAATACACTAAAGGACACAGAGTGCTGGATAACTCAGCAGGTCAGGCAGCATCTCTGGTGAACATGGTTAGGTGACGTCTCGATCGACAACCTTGTTCTGACCCTCAGTTCAGAACTGGGCCTGGAATCTAGGTGTCTTGACGGCTCTGGCCGGCTGGTGGCCGGGAGAGAGGCGAGGATCGGCGGAGTCGATGGTTGTGGCCTGCAGGTGGCTGGAGTGCAGGTAAGTGTCGGCAGTGGCGGTGGCTTGGAAACGGCCAAGGAAGCTGCTTGGGCTGGTGGCCACGGCAGAAGGTCCGGCCTGGAAGCGTCGTGAGGGCAGACAGGACTGCAAGCAGCCGGGGCGATGGCACAAGCCGGGGGCAGAGTCGGCATTCATCAGTAGGTCCATCCACCGTAACCAATAACTAAGTTAAACTAAAGACGTCTGCTTCCACAAGGGTTTACTGTGCCATGCATCTTGAACTGGAGCAGATTGGTGAGCAGGGAGGGAGTTGTTTAACATGGACTGTTCCCATTTCTGCTAATTATGAATCTTGGTTTGGGCTTTTTGCGCATGTTTGAGGACTCGCACGAAGGCCAAATAAATGTTAGTAATATTCATAGAAACATAGAAACATAGAAAATAGGTGCAGGAGGAGGCCATTCGGCCCTTCGAGCCAGCACCGCCATTCTTTGTGACTGATCGTCCCCAATCAATAACCCGTGCTGCCTTCTCCGCATATCCCTTGATTCCTCTAGCCCCTAGAGCTCCATCTTTTAAATCCATCCACTGACTTGGCCTCCACTGCCCTCTGTGGCAGGGAATTCCACAAATTCACAACGCTCTGGATGAAAAAGTTTTTCTCATCTCAGTCTTAAATGGCTTCCCCTTTATTCTAAGACTGTGGCTCCTGGTTCTGGACTCGCCCAATATTGGGAACATTTTTCCTGCATCTAGCTTGTCCAGTCCTTTTATAATTTTATATGTTTCTATAAGATACCCCCTCATCCTTCTAAACTCCAGTGAATACAAGCCTAGTCTTTTCAATCTTTCCTCATATGACAGTCCCACCATTCCAGGGATCAATCTCCGAAGATGTCATCAGGTAAATAACTAGTGCAAAGAATGAGGAAGCTTTTTAGCTGAATTAAATCATTTATTTTACACCCAAATGCTACTCAAGGATACACAAGTAAAGCTAAGCTTCCCAAGACACCCCTATTGTCTATCATAATACTCTCCTGAAATCACCTCAACGTCTTTTCACTTAATGTCATCCAATTAAAGTACAAAATATCACACTTGCCGACTCCATCTGCCATTTCTCTGCCCATATCTGTAATTGGTGTATATCCCACTGTACACAACTCCACCTATGTTGGTGTAATCTGTGAACTTACAACCCATCTTCATTTACATCCACAATTTTTCTGACGAAGTTCAGAGGTTCCAGCACAGTTCCCTGTGCAACATCTCTGGTCACAAACCTCCTGCCAATTCTCTAACTTTTATGTCAAAGCCAATTTGAAATCCAAACTACCAAGTCACCGCGAATTCCATGCATCTCAATATTTTAGAACAACTTACCACTGATTTCCTACATACATTTTAGTAAGGCTATGTCACCTCATCAATCACCTTCATCACCTCCTCAAAAAGCTCAATTAAGTTAGTAAGATATGAACTGCCATGGACAGTCCCTATTTAGTCTATTCTCTTCCAAATGCACGCTAATCCTATCCTGAGGAATTCTTTCCAATAGCTCCCTGATGCGAAGCTCACGGGCCTTTAATTTCCTAATCTCTACTTCCTTTCTTAAACAAGGGAATAATATTGGCTGATCTCCAGTCTTCCGAGACCTCGCCAGGACTTGGCTAGAAATCCTTCAACAAGGCCCCTGCAATCTCCTCTCTTGCCTTGTTCCATAATATGGGATAGATTCTCGCAGGCCCAGGAGTTTCATTCACCTCAATAATGGAAGCCCCTTGGATGCCCAATCTCACGACCACAGACACAATAAAATACCCTGGTAGACTTACAGCCACACACTTACAGCCACACAGTCTGCAGTTTCCCAGGTTAATATTAATAGATTTTAAGAAAAAAGGGGTCTGAAGAAGGGTATCGATCCTATTTCCTTTGCTCCATAGATGCTGCCTCACCTGCAAAGTTTCTCCAGCATTTGTGCTACCTTAAGAAAAAACATGTACTTTTATTGTATTTTAGCCACCTACACATAAAATAACTTGAAGTGGTAGTAGTAGATTTGGAAATTCTTTAATCAGGCAGGATTATAACTAGGTTCATAGAGTGGTGAACTCAATTCTATTATATCTCAGTATTTGAGGAGATCAGTTTTAGACTCCTTATCCTATTTCCTGTTGCCATCAATAAGTCATTGATAGGAAATGTTCAAACTGTTTGATGTGACAGCTGCAAGAAATATGCTATCACATCAAATCTGACTCAATCCCTATGGTAGGATGCAGAGGACAGTCAGATACACATTGACTTTGTGATCAGAAATGGGTTATATGGCAATAAAAAGCAATTGCTCATTTGTAATTTTTTAAAGAGTAACCCAAAGTATTTGTCACTTCATCAAAATGGACATCATAAATATAATTTCTGCTGCTGGAACTACTAAGCATTACTAACAGTTTGTATTTTTGTTATAAATCATTTTGGCTGCTAAAACACATTCAATGCCCATCTTCGCCCATCCATTTAGCCATTATCTCTTGATTGAGAATTAAACAGTTGCTTCCTATTACATATATAATATTGATTGAATAGAGACAAAGGGGATCATGGCTTCGAAATCTGTTACTAGAAAGATAATTTCCTGAGGTTTCTCTGTCCTTCTGACCTCAAAAGATTTGACAGCAAAAATTAACAAACTAACAAGTTTAAAATTATTATTTTGATCCTGTAACTCGAATTAAAGTACGATTTTAAGCAGATTTACTTTAGTTTCTAGTATGATACGATATGATAATATACGATAAAATATTTATCCCAGGAGGGAAATTGATCTCCCAACAGTCATAAAAAACACAAATACATGAAACATAAAATTAGACGAGTGGAAAGGCTTGGGGGATGTGCAAAGATTGAGGAGGGGTGGGAGAGGTGGTGGGGCGCGGGGGGGGGGGGGGGGGGGGGGGGGTGCGGAGAGTCAGTCTCAGTCTCAGTCTACCCCTCAACAGAAGGGGAAGGAGTTGTAAAGTTTGATAGCCGCAGGGAAGAAGGATCTCCTGTGGCATTCTGTCCTGCATCTTGGTGGAACCAGTCTGTTGCTGAAGGTGCTCCTCAGGTTGACCAGTGTGCCATGGAGGGGTGAGCTGTATTGTCCAGGATCCTCCGCAGTTTGAAGAGCATCTCCCCCTCCAAGACCACCTCCCATGAATCCAACTCCGCCCCCAGGATGGTGCCAGCCTTCCACATGAGTCTGTTGATCCTATTGGCATCCACAGCCTTAGCCCTGCTGCCCCAGCACACGGCAGCGAAGATGATGGCACTGGCTAAGGGTCGATAATCTAGCTTTAAACCACAGTTTAGGGACTTTGCTTTGAGTGTGCAAGAAAATGGTCGGATCGTACTCTACATCAAAGTGTGTCTGCTTCTTTAGTCTCCTTGCTCGGACAGTTTATCATTCAAACTTTAGTCTCCTTGCTCGGGCAGTTTATCATTCAATTCGTCACATTGCACATAAAGCGCAAGTGAATTTGCCAGCAACAGTACAATGATATAGAACACACAATACACAATAAACATTTAACACAAACATCCACCACAGCATTCATCACTGTGGTGGAAGGCACAAAATGTGTCCAGTCCTCCTCCATTTTCCCTCGTGGTCGGGACCTCCACCCTCCGCAGCCTCCGCTGCGGGCATCCAGATGTGCTGACAAGGTAAAAAGTCCAGGTAAGTCCTGAATCGGTGCCTCCATGTTCCATGTTCCATTACCATGTTCTGCTGTTCCTAGGTCCGCATTACTGATTGAATTAAGCTGTTTTTCAGGCAGGCTGCCTTGGACCAGTTGCAGGAGTCTGGGATAAACAGAATAATTGTTCCAAAGGAACACTATGGGTTGTATAGCCCACTTCTCTGATACTCATCTCTATGATTCCATGGCTAAAATGGAAACATGCAGACTACAATCACAATCACTTGTGGCAGAGAGTTCCAGAGACTCACCACTCTCTGTGTGAAAAAAGTCTTTCTCATCTCGGTCTTAAAGGATTTCCCCCTTATCCTTAAGCTGTGACCCCTTGTCCTGGACTTCCCCAACATCGGGAACAATCTTCCTGCATCTAGCCTGTCCAACCCCTTAAGAATTTTGTAAGTTTCTATAAGATCCCCTCTTAATCTCCTAAATTCCAGAGAGTATAAACCGAGTCTATCCAGTCTTTCTTCATAAGACAGTCCTGACATCCCAGGAATCAGTCTGGTGAACCTTCTCTGCACTCCTCTATGGCAATAATGTCCTTCCTCAGATTTGGAGACCAAAACTGCACGCAATACTCCAGGTGTGGTCTCACCAAGACCCTGTACAACTGAAGTAGAACCTCCCTGCTCCTGTACTCAAATCCTTTTTGCTATGAAAGCTAACATACCATTCGCTTTTTTCACTGCCTGCTGCACCTGCATGCCTACTTTCAATGACTGGTGTACCATGACACCCAGGTCTCGCTGCATCTCCCCTTTTCCTAATCGGCCACCATTTAAATAATAGTCTGCTTTCCTGTTTTTGCCACCAAAGTGGATAACCTCACATTTATCCACATTATACTGCATCTGCCAAACATTTGCCCACTCACCCAGCCTATCCAAGTCACCTTGCAGTCTCCTAGCATCCTCCTCACAGCGAACACTGCCCCCCAGCTTAGTGTCATCCGCAAACTTGGAGATATTGCCTTCAATTCCCTCATCCAGATCATTAATATATATTGTAAATAGCTGGGGTCCCAGCACTGAGCCCTGCGGTACCCCACTAGTTACTGCCTGCCATTGTGAAAAGGACCCGTTTACTCCTACTCTTTGCTTCCTGTTTGCCAGCCAGTTCTCTATCCACATCAATACTGAACCCCTAATACCGTATGCTTTAAGTTTGTATACTAATCTCTTATGTGGGACCTTGTCGAAAGCCTTCTGGAAGTCCAGATATACCACATCCACTGGTTCTCCCTTATCCACGCTACTAGTTACATCCTCGAAAAATTCCACAAGATTCGTCAGACATGATTTACCTTTTGTAAATCCATGCTGACTTTGTCCCATGATTTCACCACTTTCCAAATGTGCTGCTATCCCATCTTTAATAACTAACTCTAGCAGTTTCCCCACTACCAGTTGTACAGGGTCTTGGTGAGACCACACCTGGAGTATTGCGTGCAGTTTTGGTCTCCAAATCTGAGGAAGGACATTATTGCCATAGAGGGAGTGCAGAGAAGGTTCACCAGACTGATTCCTGGGATGCCAGGACTGTCTTATGAAGAAAGACTGGATAGACTCGGTTTATACTCTCTGGAATTTAGGAGATTAAGAGGGGATCTTATAGAAACTTACAAAATTCTTAAGGGGTTGGACAGGCTAGATGCAGGAAGATTGTTCCCGATGTTGGGGAAGTCCAGGACAAGGGGTCACAGCTTAAGGATAAGGGGGAAATCCTTTAAGACCGAGAGGAGAAAGACTTTCTTCACACAGAGAGTGGTGAGTCTCTGGAACTCTCTGCCACAGAGGGTAGTTGAGGCCAGTTCATTGGCTATATTTAAGAGTGAGTTGGATGTGGCCCTTGTGGCTAAGGGGATCAGAGGGTATGGAGAGAAGGCAGGTACGGGATACTGAGTTGGATGATCAGCCATGATCATATTGAATGGCGGTGCAGGCTCGAAGGGCTGAATGGCCTACTCCTGCACCTAATTTCTATGTTTCTATGTTTCTATGTTTCTACCGATGTTAGACTAACTGGTCTGTAATTCCCGTTTTCTCTTTCCCTCCCTTCTTAAAAAGAGGGGTTACATTTGCTACCCGCCAATCCTCAGGAACTACTCCAGAATCTAAAGAGTTTTGAAAGATTATCACTAATGCATCCACTATTTCCTGAGCTACTTCCTTAAGTACTCTGGGATGCAGCCTATCTGGCCCTGGGGATTTATCGGCCTTTAATCTATTCAATTTACCCAACACCACTTCCCGACTGACCTGGATTTCACTCAATTCCTCCTTTGACCCACAGTCCCCTGCTATTTCAGGCAGATTATTTATGTCTTCCTTAGTGAAGATGGAACCAAAGTAGTTATTCAATTGGTCCGCCATATCCTTGTTCCCCATGATCAACTCACCTGTTTCTGACTGCAAGGGACCTACATTTGTTTTAACTAACCTCTTTCTCTTCACATATCTATAAAAACTTTTGCAGTCAGTTTTTATGTTCCCTGCCAGTTTTCTTTCATAATCTATTTTTCCTTTCCTAATTAAGCCCTTTGTCCTCCTCTGCTGGTCTCTGAATTTCTCCCAGTCCTCTGGTATGCTGCTTTTTCTGGCTACTTTGTACGCATCATCCTTTGCTTTGATACTATCCCTGATTTCCCTTGTTATCCACGGATGCACTACCTTCCCCGATTTATTCTTTTGCCAAACTGGGATGAACAATTTTTGTAGTTCATCCATGCAGTCTTTAAATGTCTTCCATTGTATATCCACCGTCAACCCTTTTAGAATTAATTGCCAGTCAATCTTGGCCAATTCACGTCTCATACCCTCAAAGTTACCTTTCTTTAAGTTCAGAACCATTGTTTCTGAATTAACAATGTCACTCTCCATCCTAATGAAGAACTCAACCATATTATGGTCACTCTTGCCCAAGGGGGCACGTACAACAAGACGGCTAATTACCCCTTCCTCATTACTCAAAACCCAGTCTAAAATAGCCTGCTCTCTCGTTGGTTCCTCTACATGTTGATTTAGATAACTATCCCGCATACATTCCAAAAAATCCTCTTCCTCAGCACCCCTGCCAATTTGATTAACCCAATCTATATGTAGATTGAAGTCACCCATTATAACTGTTTTGCCTTTGTCGCACGCATTTCTAATTTCCTGTTTGATACCATCCCCAACTTCTCTGCTACTGATAGGTGCCCTGTACACAACACCCACCAGCGTTTTCTGCCCCTTAGTGTTTTGTAGCTCTACCCATACCGATTCCACATCCTCCAAGCTAATGTCCTTCCTTTCCATTGCTTTAATCTCCTCTCTAACCAGCAACGCTACCCACCTCCTTTTCCTTTCTCTCTATCCCTCCTGAATATTGAATATCCCTGGATGTTCAGCTCCCAGCCTACGTCACCCTGGAGCCATGTCTCCGTGATCCCAACTATATCATAATCATTAATATCTATCTGCATGTTCAACTCGTCCACCTTATTACGAATACTCCTTGCATTGAGACACAAAGCCTTCAGGCTTGTCTTTACAACGCATTTACCCCTTATACAATTTTGCTGAAAAGTGGCCCTTTTTGATTTTTGCCCTGGTTTTGTCTGCCTGCCACTTTTACCTTTCACCTTGCTACCTAATGCTTCTACCCTCATTTTACACCCTCCTGCCTCTCTGCTCTTGTACCCATCCCCCTGCCACATTAGTTTAAATCCTCCCCGACAGCACTAGCAAACACTCCCCCAAGAACATTCGTTCCATTCCATTCCAGGTGCAAACCGTCCTGTTTGTACCGGTCCCACCTCCCCCAGAACTGGTCCCAGTGCCCTAAAAATTTGAATCCCTCCACCTTGCACCACTTTTCAAGCCACGTATTCATTTGCATTATCCTCCTATTTCTACTTTGACTGGCCCGTGGTACTGGTAGTAATCCGGAGATTACTACCTTTGAGGTCCTACTTTTAAGTTTATCTCCTAGCTCCCTAAATTCACCTTGTAGGACCTCATCCCTTTTTTTACCTATATCGTTGGTGCCAACATGCACCACGACAACTGGCTGTTCACCCTCCCCCTCCAGAATGTTCTGCAGCCGTTCAGTGACATCCCTGACCTTTGCACCAGGGAGGCAACATACCATCCTGGAGTCTCGTTTGCGGCCGCAGAAATGCCTATCTATTCCCCTGACAATTGAATCCCCTATTACTATTGCCCTTCCCCTCTTTTTTCCCCCTCATGTGCTGCAGAGCCACCCATGGTGCCATGAACCTGGCTGCTGCTGCATTCCCCTGATGAGCCATCTCCCTCAACAGTATCCAAAATGGTATACCTGTTTAGGAGGGAGATGACCGCAGGGGACTCCTGCACTACCTGCCTACTGCTTTGCTGGCTATTGGCCACCCGTTTCCCTTCTTGTCCTCCTACCTTTTGCCTGCGGTGTGACCAACTCACTGTACGTGCTATCCACGACTTTCTCCGCATCGTGGATGCTCCAGTATGAATCCAGCCGCAGTTCCAATCGTTCAATGCGGTCTGCCAGGAGCTGCAGCTGGACACACTTCCTGCAAACGTAGTCACCAGGGACACCGACCATCTCCCTGATCTCCCACATGTTGCAGGCTGAACAAACCACGGGGCCAATCTCTACTGCCATACCTTACTCCCAAATTACTCTGTATTAAATATTTATTAAAAAAAATAAAAAAAAAAAATAAAAAAAAACACAAAAACTTATCCTTTAAACTTTACTACTAAATACTGAATCCCTAACTCCCAGAATCCCTCACTCCCAGAAGGCAGAAATATAAAATAGTAAACCCGGGGTTGCACCCAATCAGCTGCTTCCTCGGGTCCTCTTCCACCAATCAGCGGCTTCCTCAAAAAAAAAAAAACACTTCTCCAAATGGAACGTTATGGATTTGGGTAAGCCTCTGAAAAAAACAAGCCCCGCGCTAGATTTTTATCCTTACCGGTCGGGTGTCGCTCCTCCCCCTCCTTCACTTCCAACGGCTCCTGTGGGCCTCTGAAAAAACAAGCCCCGCGCTAGATTTTTATCCTTACCGGTCGGGTGTCGCTCCTCCCCCTCCTTCACTTCCAACGGCTCCTGTGGGCCTCTGAAAAAACAAGCCCCGCGCTAGATTTTTATCCTTACCGGTCGGGTGTCGCTCCTCCCCCTCCTTCACTTCCAACGGCTCCTGTGGGCCTCTCATCCAACGGCTCCTGTGGGCCTCTCTCCAACGGCTCCTGTGGGCCTCTCTCCAACGGCTCCTGTGGGCCTCATTATAAAGAGATTTAGCAGATCTCTTTATAATGGATTTCAGTTATAGCGGATGGACCTGCCGACTGCTGCCGATGCCACCGCAGCTCACACTGCCTCCCTGGCCACTTCCAGGTCCAACTGCTCATGAAACCCTGGCTCCCACCCCAATTCCGGCTGCTTCCAGGTCACACCTGCCACCGCTACTGCCGACCCTTACCTGCACTGCGGCCGCTCGTGGGCAATGACTATTGGCTCTGTCAATCCTCGCCACTTCCACAGCTGCCAACAGGCCAAGGCCGCCAACTCACCTGGATTTCAGGCCCAGCTCCAGAACGAGAGTCTGAAGAAAGGTCTCGACCTAAAACGTCACCTATCCATGTTCACCCCCACAGATTCTGTTATAACAAGGGTTTACTGTAATATCTATCCTTTTGCATATTTAACATTGGTATAGCAGCATAAGTACAGGTTTCCCATTAACAAAATCTTACTTTGTAATCTTCCTCCGACAAAAAGCCTTTCCCTGGTGTGCCTATATTTCTTTATATACTGTATCTTTCATCCAGTCACAAAAACTGGCAACAAAAACATTCCACCACAATGAGTATGAGGTGTTTTCTCATTATCTACACAAGCTAACAAAGTACATATTGTTTAGTCAATGGAGCAGATGACTTCCATTTAACAATAATGTCTTTTTCTAAAACATACACTCAATTAATAAATGATATTCCAGTACTTTCTGCAGGGAAACAGCCAAAATATTCTGTTTTTTGACATTCACTTTAACAGAACAGTTTTTACAAAAGAGCAGCTTATTTTAAGAACATCCTGATGTGCAACAATAAGGCTTGAGTTTAGTGCCTGTTTTCAAAAGACAATCTGTACAGATAATCTGCCCAGACTTCAATACTAAATTTTACAGGATTGGAGCTTGCATGCGGTCAATGTTATTACCACCAGCGATCATTATGGGTAGGGAAAAAAGTGCAATGTGCATTGTGCCATAATTTTCCAGTGTCTCAACTTTTACCGCTGAGGGAATAATTTCCCTCCTGTGTTTAAAAAAATTCTCTTTTAAACTCAATTGCTAAGGCCAGGATGAAAAAAAGCAGTTTTCCAGCAATCCTCGTGATGAACTTTGCAGATGTGAATGCAATTTGATTTTTTCACTTTCAAATTTCTTTACTAAAATGTTAGCCACACCTTTGCATCCATGCTTTCTGCAAGACAAATGTGCATACTAAAAGTGTGGAAACATTTAAACTGAAAACTAAAATACCAAGTTACTTTCTGAAAAAATCACACATGCATGTTAACTGCTTTTTGGAATATATTTTCTAATTACAACTCTCTACAGAAATTATTACTAAAATGCCAGCAGACCAGCGTACCTTTCCAATCAATCAGTCTGCTTATGCTGTGTGATTTCAAAACACTAAAGTAGAAAAGTGATGTATTCTAGTTGAACCAATTCCTTTGTCTTGTTGCCTCAACAACTAAACGTTATATCCAAGTGTAGTCCATTAATGCCCTATACAGGATAATGCTATTCTGTAATGATTTATGACTGGGGACATTCTGCTGAAGTGTTGTGCTTGTTTACTCTTCTCACTTCCTACAGTGCACTTGACCTCAATCATAAACTCCAACATTGAGCTATAAACTAGACTAGTGTGCTCTTGTTCATTGGACATTAATCTTGCTATGCAGAGGTACCTTAATCTTAATATTGCTCACCCACTCCTGGATTTCCCAACAATTGGGCTTTGATATTTTAATCCTGTTAGTGTTCACGTGCTGTACATAATGCATCAATTTCAATGAACATATACAAACTAAGCAGTACTACAAATACAAGTACTACTCTGATTAACAGGTGGTTTATTTGAATAAAGTCACAAAATTCTGGAGGTGATAACTGAGTGCTCATGTCACAAGTGATTTTTTTTTATACGCAAGATACTGACAACACTGATTTGATTCCACTGGATTGTAGCAAACATGACTGAAATTCTGAACAGAACTGTCTGACAATTTGAGGATCTCCACTTGTACTTGGACCCAACTATTATCAGTAAATGTACAGAGGCATTTGATAAGATGCCACAAAGTTTACTATGGAAAATAAAAGCTCATGGTGTAAGATATAACATATCAATGTTGTTAAAAAAATATAACCCATGCCCATACAAGAAGAAACGCATACCCACTCAGTATGATAGGCATAAATTAAGCTTTTTCTTGTTAACTAGGTGTAACAAGTGGTGTGTCACAAAGTGCTCAGACCTCAAAATTTCAAATTCATTTCCAAGCCTTGGATGATGGGACAGAAGAAAGATAATTACATTTGATGATGGCACATAAGAGAAGATACAAGGAGGCTGCAAAGGCATTCAGGTAGGTAATGTGAAAAGGAAATAATTTGGCAATAGAACTATAATGTGAGGCAGTGTGTCTGTCTTGATTGGAAAAATAGAAAGGAAGAATATTATAAAATTAACGCAAAATTACAGAGCTGTGAGAAGCAGAGGGATGCGGGTGTCTGAGAACATGGTTTGTGGAAGTTTAGCATGTGGGTGAAGCAAGTAATTATGACAGCTAACAAATTGAATACAAGATGTGGGGCAATTTTGCTTCAGATCCGCAGTACTGGCAAGATTACATCTGGAATTCTGTGTTTAGTGTATTAGTCTCCTTATAGCCCTGTCCCATGGTACGAGTTCATTCCAAGAACTCTCTGGAGTTTAAAAAAATCAAACTCGTGGTAAGCACGGAGAATGAACGTAGCGGGTATGTCGGAGCTCGGGGACGTCTCTTAGCGGCTCGTAACGCTAACGGCAGGTACTCGGGAAGACTCGCTAACGGCAGGTAAGCACGGGAAGACTTGTGAAGATTTTTCAACATGGTGGAAAATGTCCATGATAGCCCCAGTACCGATGAGTGGCCATTACCATAAATCTCTGAGTTCGAATTAGGGCAAACTCGGGAGAGCTCTTGGAATGAACTCGTAACGTGGGACGGGGTTATTATTTTTTAAAAAGGTTGTTAATGTACTGGAAGAAGTTCAGAAGGCGTATACTGGACCTGGAATTGACGTGTTGAAAGATTGGATAAGTTATGCTTCTGCTGAAGTTCAGATTAGTGAAAGGGTATTGGTTGAAACATAATATCCTGAGGAATCTCATCAGGGTGGATGATGAGACAATATCTTGTCTTATGAGGGTATGTACAATGAGATATTATTATTTAAAATAAAGCATCGATTATTTAATACAGAGATGAGGTCATTTTGTTCTCTCAGATGGTCATGAGTCTTTTTAACGCTCTACCTCAAAGGGCAGTAGAAGATTTTTTTTTAATGTTTTGAAGGCGGATGTAGATACATCCATGATAAGAAGGTGAAAGGATATCATGGATATTTGGGAATGAATAAATGAGGTTACAATCAGATCACCCGTTATCCTATTAAATGGCAGAGCTGAGTTGAGTGGCAAAGTGGTCTCTCCTGACCCTACTTTGTATGTCAGCTGATTGCTTTTGTTGATATTTTACGTTGAGCCTACCATCAATCTGGAAAAAAAATTGTGAAATGATGGCAGATTCATCTGTTAGAATTTCCCATTGACACAAAGTAACCTGCAGTTCACTGAATTGTTGCTCGATGGTGTCTTTAGCACAATATCCTGTCATTCATTGAGTTAGGAACAATGTATCTTTGGGAAAACTTCCCTGTTTTCCTACAAAAAATGAGCACAACATTTCAATTATTTTATGCCGAAGACTTTTGGACTCTGCTATCTCCTAGATTCAGCTAATTCAGATGAAAGAATATATGTAGCCAGCCACAAGAACCAGGCTGTGCTTTTCAGTGAGAGATGAATGTCATCTATAAAAACGGACTAAATTTTGAAGTGAAGTTCAAAGAAATGTACCTATACCCCAATGATCGTCACTGAGCTTGCATGTGCAGCAATGTATGGATGACATGCTTGTTTGCCATCCTCTGATACAGAAGAGAAAATTCAAGAATCAAGCTTTTATAATGTTTAAAGAGGAATTTCCAGCCTTCAAATTAATTCTTATGTGGTCATTTCTAACTCTGTTTCTCTCTCCATAATTGATGTTTGACCAGTTGTGCATTTCTAACGCTTGTTGTTTTATTTCACATTTCCAGTATCTGCAGTACTTTTGATATGGAACATATTCTGTTGGCAGTAAGTATAACTGTATTACTTTGGTCAAAAATAATCTGACACATATCGCTGGCCTATTGTCACTGATTTTGCACCATTGCTGCAGAGGTCAATGCATTGTGAACAGAATATTTTATTGATTTATGATGTTGTAAAGCAAATGGAAAATCTCCTTGGCTGTTATCATGGTAGGCACGTACTAACAAAACATAATGCATACATTGTATGTTAATAAATGTACCGCAAAGATTCTGGCCTGTTATGTACCACTTTCACAAATGCTTGTTACTGGGGCAACAATAACAATATCCTTTATGTGAAGAACATTGCACAGAAGGGTTTAGATATTTTCATGTAATCTGCCTAATTTAAGGATAGAACTACTAGAGAAAGTCAAAACTGGTCTTTGTCATATTCAACCTAATCACTCAAAATAGCCCAAATAAATCAATTCATATCAAATTAACAGCAATCCAAAGTGAATTCAATGGTAGTTGAAGGGAATCTTTTCAGCATTAAAGATGATGGGAGACTCAGCAAAAGCAATCAGTTGGGATTTGGCTCTAAATACAAACAAAGCTCCCTAAGTCTTCAGTTTCTGGAACAACTTCTTCCCTTCTGTTATCAAACTACTGAAAAGCTCTCCCATAAGCGAGGGTGAAATCGGTGAAGTCCCAATTTTCCAACCTAACTCATTGCAGATGTTGGACTTTTTTTGTGTAACTGTAGCACAACAATGGTGTAAAGCTATATCCTGCACTCAGGTACTTTTCTCCCTGTACTACCTGTTGTACTTATGTGGGACTAAACTGTACTTATGTATAGTATTTGATCTGATGGAGGTAGCACGCAAACAAAAGCTTCTCACTGTATAGGGAGGGCTGTCCCACTGCGTCGACCTAATTGGCGAGTTTAGAAGAGTTTGCCCTCGACTCATACTCGCAGCATGGTCGACACGAGGTCCTAGGAGGTCTTTGTAACTCACCTTCATGCTCAAGAGTAGTCCCCGCGTACTCGAGGCCTCAGCTAGGTCGCGGCGTATTTTTCAACATGCTGAAAAATGCTTGCGAGTAAAAAAAGGTCGCCATGGAAAAAATCTATATTTTTTTATTCGTAGATTTAGTCGAAGTTGGTCGTAGTAGGTCGGCATGTTATTCTTAGGTAATCGAGGGTGGTCGAAGGTAATGAAAGATAGTCGAAGGAAGTTGTAAATAGTCTTCAACATAGTCGAAGGGAGGTCGAAGGAGATCAAAGGAGGTCATCTTCACCACTATTCGGTGTCCAAATTTCCCGAAGCTAGTCGAAGCTAGTTGAAGCTAGCCTTCAACATAGTCGAAGGAGGTCTTCTACATAGTCGAAGGAGGTCTTCAATATGACACTTTTTCAAAATCTCCTATACTCGCCAATTAGGTCGCCGCAGTGGGACAGCCTCTTAAGTCTGTACATGTGACAATAATAAACCAATACCAATTTTGATACCTTTTGTTGCAATTTACCTTTATTGACCAGTGATATTTTAATCAGTGTTGTCAGTGCCTTTGTGTAGGATACAACCCGAGTTCCAATTAACATTGGAATTACAACCAGACAATAACCACTCATCTCCGAGTTCAACCACAGACTTGAGCACAGGACCCACTACTGTGCACTGCAGCACAGTACTGAAGAGACATGGCACTGCTGAAGGAGATGGGGCATGGGAGGCAATGACACATAAACCTCATCTGCTCTCCGAAGTGGAGGGAAAAGATTACAGAGTGGCATTTTGAAAATGAGTGGTAACTGGGGGTATTCCCTCCATTCTGATAAATATTTTCCCCCCTTCAATTTTGGAAACATAGAGTATATGATCATTACCACATTGCAGTTTGTGGCTGGTTACTGTGCAAAAAAACGACTGCTGAATTTCCTGTATTGCCCCAGCAGCCACACTCCAAGAGTACTTAATTGGCTATAAAGCACTTCAGGATATTCAGGAAACTGAGACATAAATACAAGTCTTACTTCACTTTAACAATATACGTCAGTTGAATAAAGACAAACACCTGCAAGTCCTGGATGTCTAAGATCAGCAGGAATTATACAATAGGTCAGTTAGTAATTGTGAAAGGAAAATATAAATAATGGTTTCTCAGCCAAGTAGCCCTTCATTAAAACAGGCATGTAAGATAAATGAAAAATGTAGTAAATATGGAAGAATATGTCAATGAACATTGAATGCAAATACACTGGAACAGACTGGAGGTTAAATATTTCATATTCATTATATCATCAGTTATATTATCAGTTCCTTTATCAATTAACTGTGATTAAGTATTATACTGGAGTTGACATTTCAGTCTTAGAGAATTCAATCTTCAAACAGGCATGCCTTCAGAAATAAACTACATAACTCCAGGTGTCACACAATCATTGTATTAAAATACAGGGTCTGACCTTTTTTTATGGGAAAGGTCACTGCTATTTTTATATGCACTTGTAACATTAATTCGCACTGGGAGCAGCGTAGAGTCTGCACATCAGATAAAACAGCCTACTGTTGTCCACAGTATTGCTCAATGACAGATGTCTGCATTTCTCCTGTCATCAATTTGTTCACTCTAACCAGTTCTCAAGTGACCCTGAACATTTCCCCATGACATGACAGGGCAGTTCACTGAATATCTCGCACCTTGTCCTGCAACATTAAACTCGAACCTTTGCTATTAAAATCTAGGTCAAATGAGAAGAACTGCCAAGGAGGAGTGAATTCCTCAGCTTTGATTCGAGAACTGCTACCAAATATATCATGTGTTATTTCCCCCCCCCCCCCCAATGATTTTGTTTATTTCTGTGAGATTACCAGTGGACGGGGGTAAAAATGTTATATTTTCTGTTCTGTTTTGAAAAGTAACAGACTATTTGCACTTGATATGCATTTGTGAGCAACCATAGCACAGGCAGAGAAGCAAACAACAATGGTACCAAACTCTGTGTATGAAGAATACGATGAGCTAGTACCATACCCCCTCAGCAGAAATTGTTAGTACTCCCTAGTACGTCCAGCCTTAAATCTAGGCTATTCAGGCAAACATGGGGATTTCAAAAGGCCAATCCAAGTTTTCATTGGGATTGTCAGTACACCCTTAAAGTATCTGATTAAAGTCCTTGGAGTAGTCCAAGGTCTCAGATAAAAAAGTGATTACATTTCTATATTCAATCAAATAAGATCAAATGGAACAAGTTGTCCTACAACTTTAGGCAGTGCACGCAATACGCAAGAAGAAGAAGAAGATTTCTATCTTGCATTTAGGTGCTGGTCCCTGTAAAGTGGAAGGCTTCTACCTAGCAATGACCTGAATCCGCTCTAAGATCTTTGATCTCCACTCAACTGTCAAACACTCCCCTCACCTGTATCCATCTATCACTTGCCAGGAATTGTCCCACTCCCACTTATTTTCCATTTCTCTTTCATCGACTCCACCAGTTTGATGGAAGGTATCGACCCGAAACACCATTTGTCTGTTCCCTCCACAGATGCTGTCTCACCCACTGAGATTCTCCAGCACTTTGTGTTTTGTTCAAGATACCAACATCTGCAGTTTCTCATGTTTCCAAAAGTAAAATCTAATTTACACGCATATATATAGTCATGAAAGTATCTAGTAAATATTTTCTTGTTGAATGTTCCTCACAATTATATTTTGGTCTTACAGACTGATAAAAATGTGTTTTTTTTAAATAATCGCTTGTTGTGTTATCATACTACAGCATGAGAATTTAGATAGTCCATAATTTCATATTTATAAATTACAACAAATTCAAATGCAGTTGTCTGAATAATAACAGGTAAGTTAAAATCATTTCAACTAAGAGATTTTGAAGAGCATCTCTTAGTAGAGGGATCAATATTTATCAGAATGGAGGGATAACCCTAGTAGAAGAAAGACTTCAAATAATTAACCATGAAATATATGGGGCATATCTTCATGACTGAAATATTTTATGCCCATCAGTATGGATAGTTGAATGTCACCAAGACATGGTATCTCTCCAGAAGTTATTGTGGTAATTTACCTTCTGTTGCATGCACCAAGTATGCCATATGATAATGCATACTTATCAAACCACTTCTGAAGTTTGATGCGTTAAACTAATATCTCGTGCTTTTAACTCAAACAACAAATTTCTACTCCACTCTCATTGATTGTGATCAGGATGTTATTACCAGTGGCATTTCATCAAGGGCTCAAATATCCAAGGGAGGTGCGGAAGGATGATAGGAATGCAATTTCAATGTATGAAATCTTGGAAACCTGGAGGACTAGGTCTCATTATCATTTATACACCGAATGCATTTGTATTCTACTTTTGCCCAGAGATGAGGCAACTGGAGACGCTGTCAGTGGATAGGGAAGCAAAGTGCAGAAGAACAGAAGAACATGGCAGCAGGAGAATGCCAAGAGCATTGTTGTACCCCTCAAGCATGTTGAGTTCTTCATTAGCATCAGAAACAATGCTGAACCTTTGAGGGTGAGACGAGAATGGCCAAGATTGACTGGCAATAATTCTAAAAGGGTCTCCTGCATGGATGAACTACAAAAATTGTTCATCCCAGTTTGGCAACGCATCCGTGGATAACAAGGGAAATCAGGGATAGTATCAAAGCAAAGGATGATGCGTACCCAGAAAAAGCAAGAGAAAAATTACAGGCAGGGAACAGACTGCAAAAGTGATATGGAAGCAGTGGTCCTCTTGGTTGGTTGATCATGGGGAGGATATGGGCGGACCAATTGAATAACTAGGTTTTTCACCATAATCGCCGGAAGCAGCTGTGGGTCAAAGGAGGAATTGAGTGAAATCCAGGTCAGTCTCGAAATTGAATAGATTAAAGGCCGATAACTCCCCAGGGCCACTGCAGAGTACAAGCAAAGTAGCAGGAAATAGGGCACAATCTTTAGATTCTGATAGGTTCCTGAGGATTGGCGGTAGAAATGTAACCCCTCTTTTTAAGAAGGGAGGGAGAGAGAAAACGGGGAATTCTTAGTCTTCGGTAGAAACACTGCTAAAGTTATTAAAGATGGGATAGCTTTGGACATTGGACAAAGTCAGCATGGATTTACAAAAGGTAAATCTGTCTGAGAATTTCGAGGATGTAACTAGTAGCGTGGATTGCTGGACTTCCACTTTCGACAAGGTCCCACATAAGAGATTAGTATACAATACTTAAATTATTAAGTATTGACGTGGATAGAGAACTGGCTGGCAAACAGGAAGCAAAGAGTTAAACGGGTCCTTTTTGGCATAACTAACCGCAGGGCTCAGTGCTGGGACCCCAGCTGTTTACATATATATTAATGATCTGGATGTTGAAGGCAATATCTCCAAGTTTGCCACTAAGCTGGGGGGCAGTGTTCGCAGGAGGATGCTAAGAGACTGCAAGGTGACTTGGAGGCTGGGTGAGTGGGCAAATGTTTGGCAGATGCAGTATAATGCCACTTTGGTGGCCCGATTAGGAAAAGGGGAGATGCAGCGAGATGGGTGTCATGGTACACCAGCATTGAAAGTAGGCATGCAGGTGCAGCAGGCAGTGAAAAAAGCGAATGGTATGTTAGCTTTCATAGCAAAAGGATTTGCAGGAGCAGGGAGGTTCTACTTCAGTTGTACAGGGTCTTGGTGAACCACAAGTATTGCGTACAGTTTTGGTCTCCAAATCTGAGGAAGGATATTCCATAGAGGGAGTGCAGAGAAGTTTCACCAGACTGATTCCTGGGATGTCAGGACTGTTCTTATGAAGAAAGACTGGATAGGGATACTCTCTGGAATTTAGGAGATTGAGAGGGGTTCTATCTTATAGAAACTTACAAATTTCTTAAGGGGTTGGACAGTAGATGCAGGAAGATTGTTCCGATTGTGGTCCATCACAGCTTAAGGATATGGGGGAAATCCTTTAAGGACCGAGATGAGAAAGACTTTTTTCACACAGAGAGTGGTGGTCTCTGGAAGCCACAGAGGGTAGTTGAGGTTCATTGGCTATATTTAAGAGTGAGTTGGATGTGGCCCTTGTGGCTAAGGGATCGGAGGGTATGGAGAGATACGGGATACTGAGTTGGATGATCAGCCATGATCACGTATTGAATGGCGGTGCAGGCTCGAAGGGCTGAATGACTCCTGGTTCTATGTTTCTATGTAGGAGATCGAGGGAGCCTAGACCAAGATCTTTGCATCTTCTCCAGCTACAGGCAAGGTCACAGATGACTGGAGAGTAGCTAATGTTGTTCCTTTATTTAAGAAGGTAAGTAGAGAGAATCCATGGAATTAGAGGCTGGTAAACCTCACGTCAGTGGGAGGGAAACTATTGGAGAGATTTGCACAGGATAGGATTTACTCCCTGTAGCGGCAGATTTTTACATTGTTCAAGAGATTACTCCCTCTAGCCGCTGTGAACTGCATGATTAAGGGGAATGTCGTTATATGCATGCGAGCTCTCCGTCCAAGACCTCCAGAGCCTCTTCACAGATAAATCTTCAAAACACAGTCCTTTGAATAATAAATTCTTTATTGTTGATGAAAAACAATAAGGTACATCCAAACTTCTTCCGACTCATACACTATAATCTTCATCGAACTCCAGCTTATTGCATTAAACGTTAGAAAACTCCTAGTGTCTCCGAGCCAAATGGCCACTACATACCGGCCCCTAATTGTTCCGATTATATAACGAGGCAATTATTAATAAACATCAATAAAGTAGCCATGAAGGCGTAACATATATCAAAAACAAAAAGTCAGGGAATTGAACCGTCTCCTGTGTGACAGGCAGGGATACTAACCACTATACTAATGAGGAAATAAATAGCATGCACTATATATCCACAATCAGAATTCTTCATCGACTCTTCCATCTTCACTTTCGTCTTCTAGATGCAAGCATAACTAGGTTATTAATCTTATTAAAACACTGTTTTTTGTTTAAAGTCGTACCGTGCACACCAAACCCTTAAAATTAGGCATGATACCCAGTATATAGTCCAAAACATAACAGTCCAAAGCTTTAATAGCATGAAATGTCTTTCTCCATGTCCGATCAACTCATGGATGCGTTGTAACAGTAATGTTGAAGTGTGAAAATCCTTCACAAGAATAACAGGAATTTTAGCAATAAAGTTCACCGTTAGGTTTGATTTAATTTCCAGATCATTAGCAGAGATTTCAAATCCCAGCTCAAGCTTTGGCGATTCTCTGTCTGGCTTACAGAGAGAATTTAGTTCATTGATCCATCTCTTCTCGCTTAAGAAGCGGTTCACTGCCGGTTCTGTGGAAACCTTATCTGCAGGATTTTATTTTGTGTTAACATATTTCAGTTGTACAACATTAGTAACTCCCAATGCTCTTTCCATTGGCTGATTGTCTCTGTCCAAATCCAACTCTCTGTTTTTTTTTGGCTCTATCACCTAGTGGAATGCTTTCACAATTGTCGTTGATCCACTTGGAGAATATGAATCCTCCCTTACAGGAAAGGGAAGTCAGATGTCCTGCTGGTAGAATTGCTTCCTGCTCAGTAAACATGGATTTTAAGCAATCATCCTTGTAGAAATTATTCTTCAAAAGGATTAATACTTCATGCAATTTAGTATTCTCGCCAAACTTGCGTTTTAAACTCTGGGTACGTTGCTCTGCCATATGACGATTATTCGGCAGATTAATACTTTTTGTTTGAAAGGTAAGTCCAGATAATAGCGTCCATCAATCTTTACTGAGTAGTTCATAATATCCATGAACTTCAACTCTTCATTCGACATCTCTTCAGATTCCTTGTTGGTACTTTCCTTGAAGTCATGATTATATGGCTTCATCACCGGTTTTCTAATTTATCAGTAGATATTTGATTAACAGCAATGGTAGGATAGTTCTTCTGATTCTGGTATTCGTTAATCCTTTTCAAGGAGCCACAGATAACCCATCCAAGTCGGATTTTCGTAGCATACGGTCCATCACCTTGGCTTCCCACAATCTGTATAGGTTCCAGTGCCTTCAAAACATTCGTTCCGATAAGTAGATCAACACTAGAATTTATTTCAGATATCTTGACATCCTTCAGGTAAGGCCATTATTTCAAGTCTTCATGTCTTGATATATTTTGACGATCAACAGGCATAGTTCCATGTGTAAACACTTAAGATATTTGTATTAAATTATCTTTGTCCAAACTGCATATCTCCATACGCGTAATGTAATGACTCCTGCTCTCTTTATCTTTAGTCATGGTACGTAATTGAATCTCTTCTCCTGTGATGTTCAGCCTTCTCGTCAGGTTTTCTGTGCAAAAGGTAGTCGAACTTCCGTGATCCAGAAAAGCATATGTTTGCAACACTGTATTCATCTTTCAATTCCTTACCTATACTGGTAAGATAGAAACATTACAAGCTTCAACCCCGGCCCCAATATGAGCAGTTACTTGAGGCGAGGTGATAGCATCACTAGTAGTTGGCTTCTCCTTCTGTTCCGTTTGCTCTGGTTCATCTTCTTCTATTTGCTCTCATAGCTCTTCATCTATTTTCTCCCGTTCTTCTTCTTACCAATGCTCTGGTAGCTCTTCTTCAGTGTGATATTGCCTGCACTTATAACAAATCATAGGACTCTTTCTGTCTCTCACCGTATGTCCTTCTTTGAAACATCCAAAACAGATTCCCTTCTCTTTTAAGAAATCCATCTTTTCTTCATATTCTTTCGTCTTGAATCTTCGACACCATCTTATGGTGTGACCAACTTCATCACATAACAAATAAAACACTATTTGCTTGCTAGTAGATACATTTTCTTTCATTCCATCTGTCATTTCCACAGGTCTGGTTGTGAAAGTTCTGATATTTCTTCAGTTTTGGTAAAGGTAGAACCTCTGTTAGTTGCAATTGGTTTATAATCTGCAATAGTCCCATAGTGTGGTTCTAACATGTACCATACTTCCCTCTCGAAGAATTCCACCAGGTCTGGCAGCCCGGTTACTTGGCTCCTCTCTTCCAATATTTCACCATCTTTATCTCTCCACTTTTCTCTCAGTCTATCTGGGCAACTTGTTAATGATGACTCGAGTATTACAAGATTCATTTCCTCCATGAGGCCGAGATTTCTCATCGAGCTGCAACAACCTCTCAGAAATATTGCATATTTACTCAAAGCCTTCCCATCTTCTGGCTTGATTTCTTTCCAAGCATGGGCCTTCTCCGTGTATGCGTTAGCAATTCTCTGTTCATTCCCAAAATGTTCGTTAAGTAATCTTCTCGCCTTTTTGTAGCCATGTCTGCCGGGCTCAATTTGACAAATTTCTACAAGTTCCTGAACATCTCCACTTGTGTACCTCACCAGAAATCGTAAGTGCTACTTTTCATCCGTAACTCTTGTTTCTAATACTTCTTCTAATGCCCTTACAAAAGCTTCATACTGCAAAGGATCTCCATCATATGTAGGACTTTCTGCTTGTGGTAGAATGAAAGAGGTATTTTGTCGAGCTATAATCTGGTTGAATTCAGTTTGCCTTTTCACCAATGCCAATAATCCATCCTGATAACCTTGGCTTGGCTTCACCTGTTGATAAACTGGCCTCTGTGACTCAAATTGGCTTGCTCGAGCCTGTGCACCAGGCCTCGGAAAAGCGTGGTCCGCTATTGGTTTGTCCCGAGCATCCACAGACGCTCCATCTAGCGGTCATTTGCTGAGATGAAGTTTTACCCTACTTACTCTGTTCCAATGGGTGTTCAAAGCCAAGAAATCCGATGGACCTCGATTGTGGAATTGATCCAACTGCTGATCCAATTGGAGTAGTTTTTTCTCTTGGTCCAGAGCTCATCATCTTCGATGATCTAGAGTGTATCTTGAACCTTTTCTTTCCAATATCTCCTTCTTAGATTTGGCCACCGCCATTTTTGTGTCTAGTTCCAGTTGTGCCTTTCGTCGCCTCATCTCCTCTTCTACTCGTCTTATCTCTTCTTTCCTCTGATCGTTCCGTTGTCTCATCTCCTCTTCTTGTCGCTCAATGTCATGTTTCATCTTCAAGGCCTCCGCTTCTATTGAGAGAGCGGCTGGTTCAGCTTCAAATCCCAATCGAGCAGAAGCCCTTGATACCGAACTTGGCTGTAGAACCAGATTTTTGACTTGATCCTCGTGGAGCTATTATCGAGATATTATCTTGTGGTGTAATTTCATCTTCCATTCTGGCACCTTGTTGCTTCGCACTTCCAGCTACTAAGCTCGTAAGTTGTGGTATAATTTCAGATAACCACTCCTCTGCCTCATCCATGAAATGATTGAATATCTTCACCTTATCTTCCCACCACTGGGTATGTCTTCTGCATTCTTCCCAAGACGGCTGTGAACACAGCAGCACATTATGTTTCTTTCCAACCTCTTTGCAGAAGTTCCATAGTTGGCTCATATTATATTTCACTTTGATCGCGTTCTGTACTGATTTAATTAGTTTCTTCTGTTTCTCAATTAATCTGGTAACCTGTTTCCATAATTTGTTTCTCTCCTTCTCAGCAGGTTGTTTATTACTTGTTTCTTCTTGATACACGATTTATCTGTAACTTTCTATTGACTCGTTAATTTGTTCCCATATCGAGTTTTCCTCCTTCTTAGTTTCTCTCAGGCAGGCAGGTTGCCTTTGATTAAGCTTGACTTCGCCACCTTGTGGTTCCTCAGGCATGGCTCTTTCTTCATCTTCTGGCTCCATGATTTTAAAGAGGTCTTGGCATGTCACCAAGTCTTTAAATTGAACGAACAAAGTATTTTCTGAATTCTGCTCCAACTTTGTGTAAACCTTGAGTGGCTATTTTGAAAACATTTTCATCAGAACAATAACAAACTGATATTGTAGACAACATCTCTCAAACATCCATCGGCTTAAAGCTGACGATAGTTCGAAAATAATGCGTGTTATCAAGAGCTCAAAACAATCCATGGTCGTACTGGTTGGAATCTCCAGACTTTCTGGCTCTTTCTGGCTCTTCCTATTAAAATTAAAGCTTTGCAGCCTCAAAATTCAAAGAATAATAGTTGTTTTTACTCACAATTTCTGTGATGATGTTCTTTAGATAAGTCTTGTCACTGTCGATAGCCGTCAAGGCCTTCTCTGGCTGAAATCTATTGTCTTCTGTTCCTCGGCTGAAACTGGTATCGTCTTCAGTTCCTCGGCTGGAACTGGTCTTCTGGCTAAAACCTCTTCCGAGATCTTAGCCAAATCTTCTGTCCCCCTCTGGGACTGGTATTCACACCCCAGGTCGGAGGTAACCTTTGACTTAATGTAGCTGCAGATTATTATATTGTTCAAGAGATTACTCCCTCTAGCCGCTATGTGGACTCGTGGTTAAGGGGAATGTCGTTATACGCATGCGAGCTCTCCGTCCGAGACCTTCAGAGCTTCTTCACAGATAAATCTTCAAAACACAGTCCTTTGATTAATAAATTCTTTATTGTTGATGAAAAACAATAAGGTACATCCAAACTTCTTCCGACTCATACACTATAATCTTTATCGAACTGCAGCTTATTGCATTAAACATTAGAAAACACCTCGTGTCTCCGTTACATTTTGCATGGTCTCCATTACTCTTTGCATGGTTGAAGGGTGAACCTTCCCCATGCTTGTCCAAATCTAAACTGAAAACTAAGTTTCACATAAGAAACCTAGCTCCAAACATGCCCTAAAATACGCCATAAATCCCACCCACAATATAACGGGCAGTCTAAAATTTAAAAACACATGCCATAGTTAATGACACACAACACAAACCAAACGACCACTACACTCCCATTTGGAAGATAATTTGTTAATTAGGAACAGTCAGCATGGATTACTACACGGCAGGTCACTTCTTATGAATTTAATGGAGTTTTTTGAGAAGATGATTGATGAGGTCGATGTTATCTACATGGATTTTAGTAAGGCATGTGATAAAGTGGCTGATCCATGGTCGGCTGATCCAGAAGATTATGATGCATGATATGAACAGTGAGTGACTTGGTTGTATGGATTTGGAACTGGTTTACAATATAGAAGGCAGATGGTTGTGGTGGAAAGATAATATTCAGGCGAGTGGTCTGTGTAATGTTTTCCGTAAGACCTTGTTATGACGAGCACAATGAATACATGTCCGACATCTTGTAAGAAGGATTTAATTTGCACAACCAGGAAACTTCTAGAAGGTCACCTGACCTCAGTCATGAGGCACAGGCACATTTGCCAGCTTCTGCTTTTGGCCTCAAGGGGCACTGGCATTTATATTACATATACATCACATCTTCCCCTTTACTTTAATTACATCACATCTCCCCCTTCACTTTAATTACATCACATCTCCCCCTTCAACGTTGGGGTCAAAACGAATAACTTGAATCTTTAATCAATTTAATGTGGGTAAAGTACCACAAATAACACAGTGCTCTTCATACTACAAAACTAAAAAATAATTGCCCAATAATTTTACATAACAAGTCGAGTTGGGGGTTTTGACAATCGCCCACTTCTCGTGCAAGTCATATTTCCAACTTGTTCTGTGTAATATTTCTGTTGTGTGCGAGTGTGGCTTGGCACGCTTTGACCGATTCCCCCACCACAGAACCTTGTGATGCGGCCTGTGATAGTTCTCTTGAGTCTGGGAGACTAGCACCTTGTGGGAGAGGGTTCCTCCTTGTGGGAGAGTGTTCGCGCTCGCCTGCTGCGTGCTGCCAGGGCATGGTTCAGCTGCTCCGTGCGCAGGTCGTATGTCCTTCCTGTTTCTGTGGAACTCAGTACCGCTCGGTGTAGAGATGACGTAGCTCTGAGGGGACAGATTTTCTCTTGTAATACGGCCACGTTTGTCCACTGTCGGTTGGTTTAGCACGAAAACCACACCTGCTGTCGTTGTTCCCAGGTCGCGGCAGCGGCCGGAAAGCTTGCCTTCTCATTGAAGTCTGCTGCTGTTTTTCTTGCCGGACAGCCAGTTTAGGTCCCATGGGAGGTACATGATGAGGCAGATAAGAGCGATAGAAGCGATGGCAATTTGCTTGATAACAGTCTCTGTTCAGTAACTGTGGGAGGGGGCAGAGAGCCTGTCCCGTCAAAGGGGGGGTGTGTTGCGGTATTCTCGAGGAGTGGCATACATCGGGTCACGGCTGCTGCGTTTGGCTTTCCTCATAATACTTTTTATAGTTTGCACACAGCGCTCTATCTGCCCATTGCTCTGTGGATATATGGGACTTGAGGCGACATGGGCAAATTCCCAGTCATCCTGGAACCTACGAAACTCAGCACAGTCAAATGGTCTTGCGTTGTCTGTCATCACCAAGTCAGGAATGCCATTCCAGGCAAACATGCCCGTCATCTCACGTATCACCGAATGTTACGTCATGTCTGTCAGTTGCGCTATTTCTGGGTACTTGGAGTAATAGTCTACTACAAGCAAATGGTCAACTCCATCCAGATGGAAGATGTCAGCGCCGACCTTAGACCAAGGTCTGCTGGGGATGAAGTGTGGTTAGAGCGGCTCGCTTGCTTGTAATTTCCTAGTTGCCTGGCATATCGAGTAAGTTCCCACTGTGTCCTCAATCTGTGCATTCATTCCTGGCCACGCAAATAAATTGCGGGCTCGTTGTTTAAGTTTCACTGCTCCCAGATGCGATTCATGCAGCGCATTCAGCATCTGCCTTTGCATGCTTTGGAGGACTACGATTCGGTTTTCCCTCAAGACTAATCCATCGACTTCAACCAGCTCGTCATGGTATGTTTGAAACTGAGCCAAATCTGAGGGCAGGTCACGCCTGTTACAAGGCCAACCCTTTCTTATATACTCACACAACAGTGTTAGGGTTCGGTCTTTTTTTTGTTTCAGCTTTGAACTGCGCAAGGCACTCGTCTGACATGTGTAGGATGGCTGCTACAGCATGTATCATATTGGGCAGTGCAGTGTGCTCTTCCACAGGCGTGTTTGCACTGGGCAGCCGGCTCAGGGCATCGGGGACAAACATTTCACGTCCCGGCTTCCACCGTATTTCCAGGTCGTACTGTAGCAAGTGCATTCGCATGCGCTGGAGTCTGGGTCTTCATTTGTGTGGCGGCTTGGCGAGCAAGCCTACTAACGGTTTGTGGTCAGTAAGGATTACCGTGCGCTGACCGACAATGAAGTCATGGAACTTTCTGCATGCGTGCAATATGGAGCACAGCTCCTTCTCTATAGTCGCATAGTTGCGCCCGGCCGCATTCACACGTCGTGATGCATGTGCAACAAGTCTCTCGTCTTGCATCAGGACCGCTCCAAATCCACTGTTGGAAGCATCTGTGGCAATTGAAACGGGAGCGTTCACATCGTACAGTTTGAGTATGGGTGGTGATGTGAGAAGAGACTTCATGTCTGTACTTCTGCTCAAAATGTCACACTACCTTTTCTGTTAACTGTCTAAGTGGGGCGGAGTCAACTCAGAGGGCAGATCACGCCTGTTACTAGGCCAACCCTTTCTTATATAATCTGCACAACCAGGAAACTTCTAGAAGGTCACCTGACCTCAGTCACGAGGCACAGGCACATTTGCCAGCTTCTGCTTTTGGCCTCAAGGGGCACCGACATTTATATTACATATACATCACATCTCCCCCTTCACTTTAATTAGTAAACAGTGAAGTTCTGCAAGGATCTGTGCTGGGACTGCACCTGCTTGTGGTATATATAAATAACTCAGATGTAAACATCAACGATTGGTTAGTAAGTTTGCAGATGACATCAAGGTTGCTGGGATAGTGGACTGTGGGGAAGGCTGTCAAAGTATACAGCAGAATATGGATCAGCTGCAGAAATGGCAGATGGAGTTTGATCCAAGCAATTGGATGCATTGCTGAGGCATTAAGACGTGGTCAGATGCATTTATCCCAGAAATGAGTGGGTTAACAGATGATGAGCGTTTGACACCACTGGGTTTCTACTCGCTGGAGTTTAAAAGGATGAGGGGACCCCTCATTTGTGCCTGCATGCGCAACCACTTCCAGAGGGAAGGTGAAGTAGTTGTGTATGTCGGCACAAATGACGTGAGTAAGAAGAGGAATGAGGTTCTGCAATGTGACTATAGAGAACTAGGAAGGAGGCTGAAAAGCAGGACTTCTAGTGTGGTTATCATAATCATAGTCATAATCATACTTAATTAGCCAAGTATGTTTTGTAACATATGAGAAATTTGATTTGCCATATAGTCATACCAATAAAAAGCAACAAAATACATTTCAACATAAACATCCACCACAGCGACTCCACCACATTCCTCACTGTGCAGAAAGGCAAAATAAAGTTAAATCTCTCCCTTCTTTGTCCTCCAGCGGTCGGGGGCATTGAATCTTCCGTTGACGAGACGATCTTACTTCTGTAGCCAGCGGTGGGACTCCTCGTCAGTGCGATCAAGCTCCTGCGTTGGGCGGGGAATCTCATCTCCCCCGCGCTGAGCGATCTACCCCGGGTTGGGGCTAGTCGAACATCGTGCGGCTTTTGGAGCTTCCTGACGTTCCTTGATGTTAAAGTCCGCAGGCCGCAGTTGGAGCGTCGATCCCAGGCAAGGAATCGGCTTCAATGGTAAGTCCACACCCCGCGGTGCGGCTTAAAGTCAGTCCCGAGCAAGGTCTCCAGCTCCACGATCTTAGGCCGCAGAGTGACTGAAGATATGAACCAGAAAACAATTGCATTTCCGACAAGGTAAGAGATTGAAAAAAGTTTCCCCTGATACCCCCCCCCCCCGCCCTCCCCCCACATAAAACAAACCAGAGATCATTGGCACAAACTTTTTAAACACACTAAAAATAACCAAAAAAAGACGAAAAGGCCAGACGGACTATTGGCGAGGCTGCCATCGAAGCTCCACCCGGTGGATTATGTCGGTTGCTTCCAGTACCTCAATCTGGTGAGGGTATGAACAGGGAGATGAGGGATCTGAATGTGTGGCTGAGGCGTTGGTGCAGGGGGCAGGAATTTAGATTTCTAGATCATTGGGATCTCTTCTGGGGCAGGCGTGACCTGTACAAAAGGAGGGAGAGAGAAAATGGGGAATTATAAACCAGATAGCCTTACATCGGTAGTGGGGAAGATGCTTGAGTCGATTGTTAAAGATGTTATAGCAGCGTATTTGGAAAGCAGTGACAGGATCGGTCAAAGTCAGCATGGATTTATGTAGGGGAAATCATGCTTGACTAATCTTCAGAAATTTTTGAGGATGCACAAGTAGGATGGTATAAGAGAGAGCCAGTGGATGCCGTGTATCTGGACTTTCAAAAAGTATTTGACAAGGTCCCACACAAGAGGTTACTTTGCAAAATTAGAGCACATGGTATTGGGGGTAAGGTATTGACATGGATAGAGAACTGGTTGGCAGACAGGAAACAAAGAGTAGGAATTAACGGGTCCTTTTCAGAATGGCAGGCAGTGACTAGTGGGGTGTCGCAAGACTCGGTTATTTACAATATATATTAATGATTTAGGCGAGGGAATTAAATGTGACATCTCGAAGTTTGCGGATGGCACAAAGCTGGGTGGCAGTGTGAGCTGCGAGGAGGATGCTATGAGGTTGTATGGTGACTTGAAAAGGTAAGGTGACTAGGCAGATGCATGGCAGATGCAGCATAATGTGGATACATGCGAGGCAGATTATTATCAGAATGGTGTCAGATTAGGAAAAGGGGAGGTGCAACGATATGTAGGTGTGCTTGTACATCAGTCACTGAAAGTAAGCATGCAGGTACAGCAGGCAGGGAAGAAAGCTAATGGCATATTGGCCTTCATTACGAGTGGATTTGAGTTTAGGAGCAAGGAGTTCCTACTGCAGTTGTACAGGACCCTGGTGAAACCACACCTGGAGTACTGTGTGCAATTTTGGTCTCAAAATTTGAGGAAGGACATTATTGCTATTGAGGGAGTGCAGCATAGGTTCACCAGGTTAATTGAAAGAATGGGTCGACTGAGCTTGTATTCACTGGAATTTATAAGGACGACAGGGCCAAATGGACTACTCCTGCACCTATTTTTGTACTAGGTTCACACGGGAGGGCTGGTCCCCCAACGCAATATTCCACTTCGCTACCAATTCCAATAGAGTGCATTGCCCACTCACCCAACCTGTCCAAGTCACCCTGCATCCTCATAGCATCCTCCTCACAGTTCACACTGCCAGCTTTGTGTCATATGCAAATTTGCTAATGTTACTTTTAATCCCTTCATCTAAATCATTAATGTATATTGTAAATAGCTGCAGTCCCAGCACCGAGCCTTGCGGTACCCCACAGGTCATTGGCTGCCATTCTGAAAGGGACCCGTTAAGCCCTACTCTTTGTTTCCTGTCTGCCAATCAATTTTCTATCCATGTCAGTGCCCTATCCCCAATACTAATTTTGTGCTCTAATTTTACCCACTAATCTCCTATGTGGGACCTTATCAAATGCTTTCTGAAAGTCCAGGTACATTACATCCACTGGCTCTCCCTTGTCCATTTTCAATAGACAACAGACAATAGGTGCAGGAGTAGGCTATTTGGCCCTTTGAGCCAGCACCGTCATTCAATTTGATCATGGTTGATCATCCCACATCAGTACCCGGTTCCTGCCTTCTCCGCATATCCCCTCACTCCGCTATTTTTTTAAGAGCCCTATCTAGCTCTCTCATGAAAGCATCCAGAGAACCTGCCTCCACTGCCCTCTGAGGCAGAGAATTCCATAGACTCACCACTCTCTGTGAGAAAAAGTGTTTCCTCGTCTCCGTTCTAAATGGTTTACTCCTTATTCTTAACATTGTCCTAGTTACATCCTCAAAAAAATCCAGAAGATTAGTCAAGCTTGATTTCCCCTTCGTAAATCCATGCTGACTCGGACCGATCATGCTACTGCTTATCCAAATGTGCTGTTATTTCATCTTTTATAATTGACTCCAGCATCTTCCCCACCACCGATGTCAGGCTAACCGGTCTATAATTCCCTGTTTTCTCTCTCCCGCCTTTCTTAAAAAGTGTGATAACGTTAGCTACCCTTCAATCCACAGGAACTGATCCTGAATCTATAGAACATTGGAAAATGATCACCAATGCATCCACAAAATACCAGAGGGCATAGCTGTAAGGTGAGAGGGACAAAGTTTAAAGATGTATGGGCAAGTTTTTTTTTAACACAGTATCTGGTTAGTACCTGGAACATGCTGTTGGAAATGGTGGTTGAAGCAGATACATTAGAGTCATTTCAAAGATTTTTGAATAGGCATATGCAGGGAATGGGGGGATATGATTTAGGTGCAAGCAGATAAGTGATTGTCTTTGCCTCATGTTCAGACAGATATTGTGGGCCAAATGGCTTGTTCTTGTTCTATGTTCCATGTCCTATTTTCTATGTTTCTATATAGGGGACAATCAGCCATGATCACAATGAATGGCGGTGCTGGCTCGAAGGGCCGAATGGCCTCCTCCTGCACCTATTTTTCTATGTTTCTATGTTCTATATGGCATTGAGGATTAATATCAACCTGACAATTCTGAGGCCTTCTGATGCAAATTGCAACAAATTGTGCTGAATGTGGCAAATTCACATCACTCTGGAAATAGGATGCAAGGAAATCCTGATTATTTCACAAGAATTCTGTTAGTCACTGTAAATGCAGAGTATTTTGTGTTCACATGGCAAGAGATTGCATCTTGTGCAAGTGTTTGCACTAACTAGATTCACAGCAGTCATGTTAACTCAGATAGTTTAGATTTGATAAACTAGCTTATCTGAAAATGCTCCGCCTACCAGGAAATATTTTAAGCAATGATCACAAAGATTCTGTAAGAGCCAGTTGTTTTCATGAATTCATTACTGGTTCTCAACCATTTAACATTTGTGAATTTTATTTCATAAGACACCTTTAAATGCTGCATGGCTCCATGTCGTGAACAGTTCCGCTGTATATAAAATATATTATATGTTTACAGTAATGTATTGTTTTCCCCTCTGGCCTCTGACCAGTGTGCCTTGCATGCTGTGCAGTTGGTGCTTATTTGTGCTAATCTCATTACCCATAACAGCTATGGAATAAATGTTCTTATGTGAATTGCACCATTTACTGTCATTTCCTGCCCAACAACAGCTGTGTTAATGAATGCACGTGGAGTGCCTTGGGGTCATTGCCTGATTGATAAAAAACAGGCATAAAGTTCTCTTTGCTGGTATGAAATCTTTAATGGATCTTTTCATTATCTTCCATTATCTCTCTCTTCCATGCACACTAGGAAACAACATTAAGGTTCGCTTTATGGTTATTGTCCCGTGAATGCTAGCACTATTGGACTGAAGGTTAATAATGTGTTAACAGCTATACTGTTTCCTCTGAATGCAAAATGGTATAGTAAAACACTACCCCATACTTCAAGGAGAGTGGTTGCAATTTTCCCCAAACCATACTTGAAAACAAAAATCAAAAGATCAAGGATCAAAGAGTTTGATTTTGTGTTTTAGAACCAAATTGTTTACAATCAATGATATTTAAGGGAATTTCTTCCTGTGAAACTATTAGATGTTTTCACCGCCAGAGGGCTCCATTAGTTTGGTTCAGCTTTCCAACACCAGAATCTTCAATGGATTTTGTTTTTATCTGACCAGTATGAGCACTACAAAAAAATCTCCCTCAGTTACAAGCAGAGTGATTTTACACAACAGATGATTTATACACGATTTTATGATGTTTGAATAAAATGTAATGTTCCTGTTGGCAATAAAATGTTTTTTTAAAAAAGCAGACTACAAGGGACATTGAAAAATAACAAATCCAGTATAAAAGTGCCTAATTTAAAATATAATTAATTATTGGAGGTGAATTTGGTTTTGATCTGACACCTAAGATCTGTGGTTGTTTCTGGGGATTCAATCATTTATTATTTATAAGCATTTTGTGCCATTGTCAAACTGTGCAGTATTAGGCATAGCTATGGTAGTGGTGGGCTGAAGTAATTCCTTCTTTTACAAAACAAGGTCCTATAACCACAATCTTGGAAGAGCAAGAGCAAAAATAAAGTGCTGGAGGAAGTAAGCAGGCCAGGCAGCATCTGTGAAGGGGAATGGACAGATGACATTTCGGGTCAGAACCCTTCTTCAGATTGATGGAAGATCACAAGTTCACATGTTATAGGAGTAGAATTAGGCCATTTGGCCCATCAAGTCTACTCCGCCATTCAATCATGGTTGATCTCTGCCTCCTAATCCAATTTTCCTGCCTTCTCCTTGTAACCCTTGACCCCAGTTCTAATCAATAATTTGTCTATCTCTGCCTTAAAAATATCCACTGAAGACAAAGGAATCTGGTAGAGGCAAGGGTAAAGGAAGAGGCAAAACCGGCAGGTGAGAGGTGGACACATTTGAAAAACATGGTCTCAGATAGGTGGAGATAATGACAAAGGCTCAAGGTGGAATGGAGACAAAAGGATGGCAGATACGAAAGGAAGATGATGAGTGAAAAGTAAAACTGGAGGGATGGATAATGCGTGGAAGGGAATGAGTGGGGAATAAAAGGAAAATGGGCGGCCCGGAGTAGGGAAAGATGGGAGGAGGGGACAGGGTCAGTGGGGGACAAAACAGGAATGATGAGAAGTAGGATTGTGGGGTTTACCTGACATTGTTCAATATTCATGCCGTTGAGTTGTAAGCCACCCAGGCAAAATATGATTTGCTGCTGTTCTTGTGGCCTCCTGCTGGCAACAGAGGAGGCCGACAGCAGAAAGGTCGGTATGGGAATGGGAAGGGGAGTTAACATTTCTTTTACCTGCAAAGGGGTGGAAGATTGCAACCTTCACCCTGTTTTCGACTAATGCAATCAACTTGACGTGCACTAACGGAAGATCAAATAGAACAAGTTGTCCAACAACTTTAGGCTGTGCACGCCACACGAAAGAAGAAGAAGTACCTGGGAACTCCAGCAAGTTTTTGCAAACAGAGCATAAGTGTTTCTTCACTCTAATCTCGCTAATGTAGAGGCAGCTACACTAGGAGCAATGAGTGCAGTAGACAGGTTTCAATAGATGCAAGAAAACCTCTGCCTCAACTGGAGTTGTGGTGGTCCCTGAATGGAAGTGACAGATGAGACCTGAAGATACATGTTGCATTACCCACAATGCATGGAAAAGTGCCTGGGGAGTGGGAGGGATGAGTGAACCAAGAGATTGTGGAGAGAGAAATCTCTGCAGAAAGCAGAAAGGCATAAGGAGGGAAGATTTGACTGGTGGGGGAATTCTGTTGAAAGTGATGTCAATTATGCATATTTATGTGCTTTCATCCTGTGTTCACTAGTAGGGTAGATAATAATAATAATAATAATAATAATAATAATAATAATAATAATAATAATAATAATAACTTTATTACAGACTCAAGGCCCAGACAAGGGGCAACATTACATTAAAAAATGCATTGCATCTCAAATATCATAAATATATATAAAATCATGGTCAATCACATAAAAACATCATAATTTATATATATATTTTTAAAAACCCACAATACTTAAGTTAAAAATCCAGAGTAAAAAATGATCAATGTCGTACAACGAGACAACGATACCAGTGTCTCCACAACTGGGATTCGTAGCATGTAGTGCTAACCCTTATGTTTGTCAAGGTCACAATAAGCACATTTTTAGAGTCATTTATCCTGCAAATGAATTTATACATGTGTTGTCTTAGGATAGCTTCTAGAGTACTGACTCCTGCAGCCACAAACATATTACTGGCACTACACCATCTTGGTTGCCTTAGCAGTGTTCTCATGGCATCGTTACATGCAACCTTTAGTCTCTGCATACTTGTCTTTAAATAGTTCGACCACAGGTGCGCAGTGTAGAGGGGTGTGCGGTATGCTCTAAATAGTGACATCTTCACCACATCTGCACACGCAGCAAATTTATGCTAGAGGATATTCGCCTGTATATACAGCATGCGTCGTTGCCTATAAATATCCTCATCATCTGTCATTTGTTCTGTAATAATATGCCCTAGATATTTTATCTTATTACAGACACTAAGATTGTTGTCAGACAATTTAAAATCAGGATATTTTAGGCTTTTATCCTCTTTAGTTTCTACAGACCATAACAGCACTCTTACTAGCATTATATTTAATGTCATGTTCCAAACCATACACGGAACATGCAGTAAGGACCTGCTGGAGACCAGCGCTAGATGGACTAAAGACCACAAGATCATCTGCATACATAATATGGTTCACTAGAATATTACCAATCACGCACCCAGTGTTACAGGCTTTCAATTGTTTAGACAGATCATCAATATATAGATTAAAAAGGACTGGGGATAAAATTCCCCCTTGTCTAACACCATTGCTAACCCCAAATGGGGCTGAGACCCTATTGCCCCATTTTATTTGCATAGTCTGGTGGGCATACCAGTAGGCCAGTATTCTCACAATGTATTTAGGCACCCCTCTTTGACGCATTTTACCAAACAGCTTTCTGTGATTAACACGGTCAAAGGCTTTGGAGGCATCAATAAAGCACATAAGGATTGAAGAGTTAATGCCTCTATATTTGTTTACAATCTCCTTTAGGGCATATATGCATAAGTCAGTGTCATGTTTATCTCAGACCTCAGGCAACAAAAAGAATGGCATTATTTGGCTGGCATTGATACATTGAATGGTCTTTATTTGCACCATTCATTTTTATGATTTTATGAACATCACCAGGGCCACAAACACAACTTCAGGGACGAATTCACCAGCAAACAGAAAATGGAGACCCCTTCACACACTATCAGGTTACACCTAGCTTGTGAACAGACTTCAGCCTTGTGAAAGAGCTTTTTTCTCTTTCAGACATATTTTCAACACGTTTGCAGCTGTTTTTGGGCTTACTAGCAAGGAATAAAATAGGAAGAGCCAGCAAGAAACATTGTAATAATATTCAAGGAATTTGAGAGATTAGAATGTTGGATATTTTTGTTTACTTTGGATGTAAATATGTTCTTATTGCTGCAGCACCAATTTTCAGAAGTTCCAAATGCTCCATCAAGTGATGATATATTTCAGATGCAAACAAAACACAAACAGAGCCAATCTACACTCAGCAAGATCCACAGACAGAAATTTGCAAGAATTTTCAATATTTAAATGATCTCATTCTCTTGAACTCCAGGCAATATGACCCAAATCAGTTAATATCTGCCCACTAACAACCTCTGGGTATCAGCCTGGTGAATCTTCAGAAGAATGTGGTTGTCTTGATACATAAATCGTTGAAAGTTAATGTGCTTGTGCTGCGAGTAATTGAGAGGTCGACTATTTGCAATTATTGCAACAGGATTTGAGCTTGCAAATAAAGATATTATGCTGCAAGTATGCCAATTTTGTGTCATGTTAAGCAGAAGGGTCGTAAAATATTGCTGAAATACAAGACTAACTCATTCTTGAAACAAAGCTCACTTCATGAAAATGGTTAAGGACAGTTCGCTCCCCAGAATAAGGTATAATATTGTCTTAGACACAGAAAGCTGGAGAACTCAGCGGGACAGGCATCATCTCTGGTGAGAAGGAATTGGTGACTTTTCGGGTCGAGACCCTTCTTCAGATTGTTTTCTTCTTTAAAATGACAAGCTCTTGCCATCATTAATCACACACATTAATGTCAAAGCGTCCATGTTCCTGAGCTCAATTAGCACAGCAGCATCTAGGTCTGCCATATAGGCATTGTTCACTTACAGTGCTGTGGATTTGGAAGCAACAGCAACAAAGAGAAGCAGGAGAAAACACATATTGGCTCTAGCCCGAGTGGGAGGAGAGTTAGAAGTGAGTCAGAGGGGGAAAACAGTTGAAAAGGAGAGGCAAAGCACAGGCAGACTTTACTCAGAGCTCCCGTGGATTTGGAAGCAACAGCAACAAAGAGAAGCAGGAGAAAACACTGATTGGCCTGGGAACTTAATATTCAGGGTTATACGTCCTATAGAAAGGACAGGCAGGTGGGCAGAGGAGGGGGGTAGCTCTGCTGGTGAGGGATGGAATTCAGTCCCTTGTGAGGGAAGACATAGGGACTGACGAGGTAGAGTCACTGTGGATTGAGTTGAGGAATTGTCAAGGCAAGAAGACACTAATTGGTGTTATTTACAGACCCCCAAATAGTAGCCCGGATGTAGGGTGTAAGTTGCAGCAGGAGTTAAAACTGGCATGTAACAAAGGTAATGCCACTGTGGTGATGGGGGATTTCAATATGCAGGTAGACTGGGAAAATCAGGTCGGTTCAGGACCCCAAGAAAGAGAGTTTGTAGAATGCCTCCGAGATGGATTCTTAGAGCAGCTTATTCAAGTTCAAGTTCAAGTGAGTTTATTGTCATGTGTCCCTGATAGGACAATGAAATTCTTGCTTTGCTTCAGCACACAGAACATAGTAGGCATTTACTACAAAACAGATCTGTGTGTCCACATATCATTATATAAATAGAAACACACACGAATAAATAAACTGATAAAGTGCAAATAACAGATAACAGATAATGGGTTATTAATGATCATAGTTTTGTCCGAGCCAGGTTTAATAGCCTGATGGCTGTGGGCAAGTAGCTATTCCTGAACCTGGTCGTTGCACTTTTCAGGCTCCTGTACCTTCTACCTGAAGGTAGCAGAGAGATGAGTGTGTGGCCAGGATGGTGTGGGTCCTTGATGATGCTGCCAGCCTTTTTGAGGCAGCGACTGCGATAGATCCACTCGATGGAAGGAAGTTCAGAGCCGATGATGGACTGGGCAGTGTTTACTACTTTTTGAAGTCTTTTCCTCTCCAGGGCGCTCAAGTTGCCGAACCAAGCCACGATGCAACTGGTCAGCAAGCTCTCTACTGTGCACCTGTAGAAGTTAGAGAAAGTCCTCCTTGACAAACCGATTCTCCGTAATCTTCTCAGGAAGTAGAGGCGCTGATGTGCTTTCTTGATAATTGCATTAGTGTTCTCGGACCAGGAAAGGTCTTAAGACATGAGCACTCCCAGGAATTTGAAGCTCTTGACCCTTTCAACCATCGACCCGTTGATATAAACGGGACTGTAGGTCCCCATCCTACTCCTTCGAAAGTCCACAATCAGTTCCTTGGTTTTGCTGGTGTTGAGGGCCAGATTATTGTGCTGGCACCATATGGACAGTTGCTTGATCTCTCTTCTATACTCTGACTCATCCCCATCAGTGATACGTCCCACAACAGTGGTGTCGTCAGCGAACTTGATGATGGTGTTTGCACTGTGCCCGACTACGCAGTCATGAGTATAGAGTGAGTACAGCAGGGGGCAAAGCACGCGAGGTGCTCCCGTGCTGATTGTTATCGTGTCTGATACATTTCCACCAATACGAACGGACTGTGGTCTGTGAATGAGGAAGTTGAGGATCCAGTTGCAGAGGGATGCGCAGAGACCCAGTTCTGAGAGTTTAGTAACCAGCTTGGAGGGGATGATTGTGTTAAATGCCGAGCTGTAATTGATAAATAACAGCCTGACATGTGAGTTTTTGTTGTCCAAGTGGTCCAGAGCGGAGTGGAGGGCCAGCGAGATCGCATCCACCATTGATCTGTTGTGGCGGTAAGCGAACTGCAGTGGGTCCAGGTTTTTGTCGAGGTAGGAATTGATTTGCTCCATGATCAAACTCTCAAAGCACTTCATCACCGCCGACGTTAGTGCCACTGGCCGATAGTCACCTTACTCTTCTTGGGCACTGGTATAATTGATGCCCTTTTAAAGCAGGTGGGGCCTCAGACCTCAGAAGTGAGAGGTTTAAAATGTCTGTAAAAACCCCAGCCAGTTGGTCCGCACAGGTTTTTAGAACACGACCGGGTATTCCATCAGGTCCATGCGCTTTTCGAGGGTTCACCCCTCTGAAGGATTTCCTGACGTCGGCCTCTGTGACTGAGCCGGTTGTAATTGAGCCGACCAGAGAAAAGGCAATTCTGGATTTAGTGTTGTCCAATGAGCCAGATATGATAAGAGAACTCGAGGTAAAGGAACCGCTTGGAGGTAGTGATCATAATATGATTAGTTTTAATCTCCAATTTGAGAAGGAGAATGTTAAATCGGAAGTGGCAGCGATGCAGTTGAACAAAGGGGACTATGAAGGCATGAGAGGGGAACTGGCCAAAGTAGACTGGAAAGGGATCCTAGCAGGAATGATGGTGGAACAGCAATGGCAGGAATTTCTGGGCATAATCCAGAAGATGCAGGATCATTTCTTTCCAAAAAGGAAGAAAGATTCTAAGGGGAGTAGGAGGCAACCGTGACTGACAAGAGAAATTAGGGATATAATAAAACTAAAAGAAAAGATGTATAACACAGCAAAGAGTAGCTGGAAGCCAGAGGATTGGGAAACTTTCATAGGACAACAGAAGGAAACAAAACGGGCAATACGGGCTGAAAAGATGAAGTACGAGGGGAAGCTGGTCAGGAATATAAAGAAGGACAGTAAAAGCTTCTTTAGATATGTTAAGGGAAAAAGAGTAGCAAAGTCAAATGTGGATCCCTTGAAGGCAGACATGGGTGAAATTATTATGGGCAACAAGGAAATGGCAGAAGAGTTGAATAGGTACTTCGGATCTGTCTTCACTAAGGAGGACGCAAACAATCTCCCAGATGTACTGGAGGACAGAGGATCTAAGGGGGTAGAGGAACTGAAAGAAATGTTCATTAGGCAAGAAATAGTATTGGGTAGGCTAATGGGAATGAAGGATGATGAATCCCCTGGGCCTGATGGTCTGCATCCCAGGGCCCTCAGGGAGGTGGCTCTAGAAATAGTGGATGCATTGGTGATCATTTTCCAATGTTCAATAGATTCAGGATCAGTTCCTGTGGATTGGAGGATAGCTAATGTTATCCCACTTTTCAAGAAAGGAGCGAGAGAGAAAACGGGGAATTACAGACCAGTTAGCCTGACTTCGGTGGTGGGAAAAATGCTGGAGTCAATTATTAAAGAGGTAATAATGGAGCATTTGGACAGCAGTAAATGGATTAGTCCAAGTCAACATGGATTTATGAAAGGGAAATCATGCTTGACTAATCTTCTGGAATGTTTTGAGGATGTGACAAGTAAAATGGATGAAGGGGTGCCAGTGGATGTAGTGTATCTAGACTTTCAGAAAGCCTTTGATAAGGTCCCGCACAGGAGACTGGTGACTAAAATTAGAGCACATGGTATTGGGGGTAGGGTGTTGATATGAATAGAAAATAGGTGGGCAGACCAGAAGCAAAGAGTAGGACTGTATGCGGAATAGTTTTGTAAACCAACATGTAGAGGAACCAACGAGAGAGCAGGCTATTCTAGACTGGGTATTGAGTAATGAGGAAGGGTTAGTTAGCAGTCTTGTTGTGCGAGGCCCCTTGGGCAAGAGTGAGCATAATATGGTTGGGTTCTTCATTAGGATGGAGAGTGACATAATTAAGTCAGAAACAAGGGTTCTGAACTTAAACAAAGGTAACTTTGAAGGTATGAGAAGTGAATTGGCCAAGATAGACTGGCAAGTGATTCCTAAAGGGTCGACAGTGGATGTGCAATGGAAGGTATTTAAAGACTGCATGGATGAACTACAACAATTGTTCATCCCAGTTTGGCAAAATAATAAATCAGGGCAGGTAGTGCATCCATGTATAACAAGGGAAATCAGGGATAGTATAAAAACAAAAGATGAAGCATACAGATTACCCAGAAAAAGCAGCCTACAAGTGGACTGGGAGAAATTCAGAGTTCAGCAGAGGAGGACAAAGGGCTTAATTAAGAAAGGGAAAATAGATTATGAAAGAAAACTGGCAGGGATCATAAAACCTGACTGCAAAAGTTTTTATAGATATGTGAAGAGAAAGGGATTAGTTAAAACAAATGTAGGCCCCTTGCAGTCAGAAACAGGTGAATTGATCATGGGGAACAAGGACATGGCAGACCAATTGAATAACTACTTTGGTTCTGTCTTCACTAAGGAAGACATAAATAATCTGCCGGAAATAGCAGGGGACCGGGGGTCAAATAAGGTGGAGGAACTGAGTGAAATCCAGGTTAGCCGAGAAGTGATGTTGGGTAAATTGAATGGATTAAAGGCCGATAAATCCCCAGGGCCAGATAGTCTGCAACCCAGAGTACTCAAGGAAGTAGCCACAGAAATAGTGGATGCATTAGTGATAATTTTTCAAAACTCCTTAGATTCTGGAGTAGTTCCTGAGGATTGGAGGGTAGCTAATGTAACCCCACTTTTTAAAAAAGGAGGGAGAGAGAAAACGGGGAATTACAGACCAGTTAGTCTAACATCGGTAGTGGGGAAACTGCTAGAGTCAGTTATTAAAGATGGAATAGCAGTACATTTGGAAAGTGGTGAAATCATTAGACAAAGTCAGCATGGATTTATGAAAGGTAAATCATGTCTGACGAATCTTATAGAATTTTTTGAGGATGTAACTAGCAGAGCGGATAAGGGAGAACCAGTGGATGTGTTATATCTGGACTTTCAGAAGGCTTTCGACAAGGACCCACATAAGAGATTAGTATACAAACTTAAAGCACATGGTATTGGGGGTTCAGTATTGATGTGGACAGAGAACTGGCTGGCAGACAGGAAGCAAAGAGTAGGAGTAAACGGGTCCTTTTCAGAATGGCAGGCAGTGACTAGTGGGGTACCGCAAGGCTCAGTGCTGGGACCCCAGCTATTTACAATATATATGAATGATCTGGACGAGGGAATTGAATGCAACATCTCCAAGTTTGCGGATGACACTAAGCTGGGGGGTAATGTTAGGTGTGAGGAGGATGCTAGGAGGCTGCAAGGTGACTTGGATAGGCTGGGTGAGTGGGCAAATGCATGGCAGATGCAGTATAATGTGGATAAATGTGAGGTTATCCACTTTGGTGGCAAAAACAGGAGGGTAAACTATTATCTTAATGGTGGCAAATTACGAAAAGGGGAGATGCAGCGCGACCTGGGTGTCATGGTACACCAATCATTGAAAGTAGGCATGCAGGTGCAGCAGGCAGTGAATAAAGCAAATGGTATGTTAGCATTCATAGCAAAAGGATTTGAGTATAGGAGCAGGGAGTTTTTACTGCAGTTGTACAGGGTTTTGGTGAGACCACACCTGGAGTATTGCGTACAGTTTTGGTCTCCAAATCTGAGAAAAGACATTCTTGCCATAGAAGGGGTACAGTGAAGGTTCACCAGATGATTCGTGGGATGTCAGGACTTTCATATGAGGAAAGACTGGATAGACGTGGCTTGTACTCGCTAGAATTTAGAAGACTGAGGGGGGACCTTATAGAAACTTACAAAATTCTTAAGGGGTTGGATAGGCTAAATGCAGGAAGATTGTTCCTGATGTTGGGGAGGTCCAGAACAAGGGGTCACAGTTTAAGGATAAGGGGGAATTCCTTTAGGACTGAGATGAGGAAAACATTTTTCACACAGTGGTGAGTCTCTGGAATTTTACTTTGGAGTCACGTGAGTGACTACGTGAAGAAGCCGCGCCTGGCGCTTGAACAGCATTACGTCGACGCTGACGGCAGAAGCAAGAGCTGCAGAGCGCAACTCCTCTCAGCGGTAAGAACGGGCCCGCAGGTAAGTGCAATGAATTTTTTATGGGACGTTCTAAAAAAGACGTTACGCTGGCATGTAGAACCAGCAAAAATGAAAGTAAAACATTTTTCAAAAAAATCTGAGTCACGCTGGCGTACTGATTCAGTACGTATGGACACCTATGACATCGGTCATGAGAGGACAAAAAATAAGGTTTCAAAGAATCCTCAAACTGATTTCAGCTGCAATTACTGCTTTTGGAAAGCAAATGGAAGGGTCAGAAATGATCAAAATCCAAAGAGATACATTGGGCTTATTGTCCAATTCCTTTTATGAAATTAATTGCATGAGGAAAATTGTGATTCGGCCCATATTTCATCCTAGATTTGCAGGTCTGTGTCGATCAAGTGGTGTTCAATCTCCTGGTTATCTATTCGGGGAAAACCTGCCTAAACAAATAAGAGAGATGGATGAAGAGGCTAAATCTATTAGCTACATGAGGCCTTTCATTTTTGGACAAAAAAGGTACTATACATCAAGAAGGGGATTTGATTTTGGAAACAGAGGCAGGAATATGATAAGAAAATATTACCATCCAACACAGCCTAATGTTCACCCTTATACGGGGAGAAGGAGACCACCACGTTCATATGGAGAGGTACAAAAACTTTATTCTGTTCATAAAGAAACTGTGGACGAATCTCCAGTTGGTGGGAGGTTACAAATGTTCTATGATGAATGGCTTTCCATCACATCTGACCGGTTTATTTTACAAACAGTTTCAGGAGCTACAATAACATTTAAAGATGGTGTTGATTCTCCGGTACAAAATAAACCTACTTATGGTTTCATGTTCTCTGCTATTGAGAAAGCAGAAATTAATGTGGAAATTGACAAATTGTTTAAAAAAGGTGTTATTGAAAAAACTGTTGAGCATCAACACCAATTTGTGTCAAATATCTTTCCAAGAAGTAAAAAAGATGGTGGTTGTAGAATTATTCTGGACCTTACAAACTTTAATACATTTGTCCAGTATAAACATTTCAAGATGGAAACGTTCAACACTGCAAGACATTTGATATCAGCAGGTTGTTATATGGCTACAATTGATTTAAAGGATGCGTACTATTCAGTACCAATACATCAATTTTTTCGAAGGTATTTAAAATTTAATTGGCTGGGACAGCTGTGGCAATTTAAAGCATTACCTAATGGCTTAAGTTCAGCTCCCAGGCTCTTCACAAAACTGTTGAAACCAGCCTTAGCGCAATTAAGAGCACAAAAGCACATCATTATGGCTTATCTGGATGACATTTGAATTGTCAGTGATAATCAGGAATCAGCTGGAAAATCAGTTTCAGCAACTGAAACTTCATTTGAAAAATTAGGGTTCTTGATTCATCCAATTAAGTCCAAGCTGTAGCCAGCACAGCCAATTAACTATTTAGGTTTTGTGATTAATTCAGTTACTATGTTAGTAACTTTGCCAACGGACAAGATTGTTGATATTTCAACGGTATGTTGGGGCCTCATTCACAAACCTTATCCCTCCATCCGAGAAGTAGCAAAGGTTATAAACTAGTAGCAGCATTTCCTGCAGTGGAATTTGGTCCATTACATTACCAAAACCTTCAAAGGGACAAAATACGAGCTTTAAAAAAGCGAGCAGGCCATTTTGATAGGCCTATGCAATTAACAAAAGAAGCTTTATTGGAATTGCAATGGTGGATTGAAAATGTTCCAAATGCTGCTAAAAACATTTTAATACAGCAGCCTGAAGTATTTTTACAAACAGATGCAAGTGCTCTTGGATGGGGGGGGCGACAGATACATTTACCAGCTGTGGGGGCAGGTGGACTGCCCAAGAGGAATTGTTTCTCCAAACATATGGTATTAATCATTTTGAGTTATTGGGGGCATTTTATGGATTAAAAGCCTATGTTCTACAAAAAGAATCTGCATGTACAGATACAATTAGACAATAAGACAGCTGTTGCATATATTAATCACATGGGTGGAGTAAGATCGGTATCATGTGATTGTCTGGTCAATCAGATATGGCAATGGTGTATTAAGCACCAAATTTGGAATTCAGCAAGTTATATCCCAGGTAAAGACAATGTGGTGGCAGACAACAGATCAAGGGTGTTTAAAGACAACACAGAATGGATGTTAAACCCAGAAGTTTTCAGTAAAATTGTGATTTGGTATGGGTTACCAGACATTGATCTGTTTGCATCAAGATTAAATCATCAATTGCCTAAATATGTGTTTGGGAACCAGATCCAGATGCAGTAGCATTAGATGCTTTTTCGCTACATTGGGGAAATATGTTCTTTTATGCTTTCCCTCCATTTGCTCTGGTTAGGCAATGTCTGAAGAAAATAGAACAAGATTCTGCCACAGGACTGTTGGTGATTCCAAATTGGCCCACACAACCGTTGATGTTAAATATGATTAAGGAACCATATATGTCAATTCCTAGCTGCAGTGATTTGTTAATAAAACCAGTAACAAAAGAAATTCATCCATTACATGTTTATTTGAATTTGTTAATCTGCAGGTTTTGACCCGACTACTACAAGGGCTTGGATTGTCGGATAGAACCATGGATGTTATAGTCTCATCATGGCGAGATAGCACTCAGAGACAATATATGACACATATAAAGAAATGGGAAGTTTTTTGTAGAAAATCAAATATATCTTATCATACTGTGAACATTTCAAACATATTGGAGTTCCTTGCCGAGTTGTATTTTGACCAGCACTTGAGTTATAGTGCAATTAATAGTGCGCGTAGTGCTTTATCGTCCTATTTAGGACAAATTTCTGACCATGAATCAATTGGATCTCATCCATTAATATCCAGATTTATGAAAGGAATTTTTAACAAAAATCTGCCCAAACCAAGATATACAGAAATTTGGGATGTCAGCATTGTACTTACTTTGCTTAGGCAATGGACTCCAATCACAGTTATGTCATTGGAAAAGTTAACATTTAAATTAGTAATGTTAATGTCGTTGGTATCAGCACAAAGAGTGCAAACATTGCAAATGCTACGTTTAGATTGTATGCATGTGGCTTCAGATAACATTGTGTTTTACGTTTATGATCTCATCAAACAAAGCAGACCAGGGAGAACTGGAGCTAAGGTAATGTTTCAAGCTTACCCTATTGATCCAACGTTGTGTGTAGTTAGACACTTGACTGAATATATAAAAGTTACCAAGAGACTTCGAGGTGATGAAAAAGCGTTAATGATTACGCATAAGAAACCACACACAAAAGCATCAGTACAGACCATTTCAAGATGGTTAAAACAGGTGTTACTTTTAGCGGGAGTAGACACTGATGTGTTTAAATCTCACTCCACCAGGGCGGCAGCTACGTCCGCGGCGAAGTTACAGGACGTACCACTTGAACACATTTTAGAAGCCGCAGGTTGGTGTAAAGAAGAAACTTTTTCAAAGTTCTACGATAAACCTGTTCTCACGATGCCAGGCTTTGGACACGCGGTGTTGGGTTCACTATAATCACCTGCTTTGTTTCATTATCGATTTATATTATCGATTATGTTATCACTTATGTCTTTTATCACTTTGTAGTGATTTTCCCCAGATGTAAAAAAGGGGTTATTATTTGTACTTTTATCATTAAAAGATTTATGAAAATAAACTAAAACTGATCTGGTAAAAGGTTATTTACTCATTTATGTGTTGACCTAGCCGGACTGTCGTATGGAATGACTCTACGACATAAAAAAAACAGAAGTTTCAAAATCTTCACGTAGTCACTCACGTGACTCCGAAGTAAAATAGTAAGATTAAATGAGAACTTACCAGTTTGAAGTTTGATCGTTATTTTATGAGGAGTAACGATGAGGGATTACGTGCCCTCCACTCCCGACCCTCATAAAATAAATGATCATCTGGTAGTTCTAAATCTATGTTGAGCCTTACTATCTTACTCCGGCTATTATGTTCTGTGTTTTTCATGCCGCTGCTTTGAAGTATGCCATTCTTCACGTAATCCCTCATCGTTACTCCTCATAAAATAACGATCAAACTTCGAACTGGTAAGTTCTCGTTTAATCTTACTATTATCTGCCAGAGAAGGTAGTTGAGGCCAGTTCATTGGCTATATTTAAGAGGGAGTTAGATGTGGCCATTGTGGCTAAAGCGATCTGGGGTATGGAGAGAAGGCAGGTACGGGATACTGAGTTGGATGATCAGCCATGATCATATTGAATGGCGGTGCAGGCTCGAAGGGCCGAATGGCCTACTCCTATTTTCTATGTTTCTATGAGTGAACGGGTCCTTTTCAGAATGGCAGGCGATGGCAAGTGGAGTGCCGCAAGGCTCGGTGTTGGGGCCGCAACTGTTTACCATATATATAAAAATCACTACCCCACTCTGGCTCCCAAATCCGTGAAATGGATTAAAATGCAACTCACTGAAACATTTGAATCAAACAGTAAATTTGCATGGGAGAAGGTACATTGCCAGACATCAAATATTCCCCATTTCTGCAGATCCATATCATTTTGCTCAAAATATTCCTGATGGTTTGCCATTTGCTCACATGTATTCAGCAGCATGCAATTACAAACTGCTTTTAATAAATGTAACAAATTTCAATTAAATTCTTTTCACTTACTACAAGCATTTATGAAGATGACTATTTGACACAAGAAAGGTGGGTCAGTGAGGGTTATTTTTCATCTCAGTTTAAGCCGTAAGTAACACCTGCAATATCCCTTTGTGAGCCTGCTTCCTGATCAATCATGTACTTGACAAATCCATAACCATATAACCATATAACAATTACAGCACGGAAACAGGCCCTCTCGGCCCTTCCAGTCCGTGCCGACCATTTGTTTTCCCCTAGTCCCATCTACCTGCACTCAGACCATACCCCTCCATTCCCTTCACGTCCATATACCTATCCACTTTACTCTTAAATGTTAAAATTGATCCTGCCTCCACCACTTCTGCTGGAAGCTGATTCCACACAGCCACCACCCTCTGAGTAAAGAAGTTCCCCCTCACGTTACCCCGAAACCTCTGTCCCTTAATTCTCATGTCATGCCCTCTTGTTTGAATCTTCCCTACCCTCAATGGAAAAAAATATCCACGTCAACTCTGTCTATCCCTTTCATCATTTTAAAGACCTCAATCAAGTCCCCCCTTAACCTTCTGCGCTCCAAAGAATAAAGACCTAACTTGTTCAACCTTTCTCTGTAACATAGTTGCTGGAACCCTGGCAACATTCTAGTAAATCTCCTCTGTACTCTCTCTATTTTGTTGACATCCTTCCTATAACTCGGCGACCAAAAATTGTACACCATACTCCAGAATTGGTCTTACCAATGCCTTGTACAATTTTAACATTACTTCCCTACTCCTATATTCAATGCTCTGATTTATAAAGGCCAGCACACCAAAGGCTTTCTTTACCACCCTATCTACATGCGATTCCACCTTCAGGGAACTATGCACAGTTATTCCTAGATCCCTCTGTTCCACAGCATTCCTCAATTCCCTACCATTTACCATGTACGTCCTATTTTGATTTGACCTGCCAAGATGTAGCACTTCACACATAGCATTAAACTCCCTCTGCCATCTTTTAGCCCACTTTTTCCAAATGGCCCAAATCTCTCTGTAGACTTTGAAAATCTACTTCATTATCCACAACACCACCTATCTTAGTATATCTGCATACTTACTTATCCAATTTTCCACCCCATCATCCAGATCATTGATGTACATGACAAACAACAGTGGACCCAACACAGATCCCTGAGGCACCCCACTGGTCACCGGCTTCCAACCTGACAAACAGCCATCCACCATTACTCTCTGACATCTCCCATTCAGCCACTGTTGAATCCATCTTGCTACTCCGCCATTAACACCCAAAGATTGAACCTTCTTAACCAATCTTCCATGGGGAACCTTGTCAAAGGCCTTACTGAAATCCATATAGACAACATCCACTGCTTTACCCTCATCAATTTCCCTAGTTACCGCTTCAAAAAATTCAAGAAGGTTTGTCAAACATGACCTTCCAGGCACAAATCCATGTTGACTGTTCCTGATCAGACCCTGTTTATCCAGATGCTTATATATATTATCTCTAAGTATCCTTTCCATTAATTTGCCCACCACTGACGTCAAACGAATAGGTCTATAATTGCTAGGTTTATTCTTTGAACCCTTTTTAAACAATGGAACAACATGCGCAGTACGCCAATCCTTCGGCACTGTTCCCGTTTCTAATGACATTTGAAATATTTCTGTCATAGCTCCTGCTATTTCTACACTAACTTCCCTCAATGTCCTAGGGAATATCCTGTCAGGACCTGGAGACTTATCCACTTTTATATTTTTCAAAAGTGTCAGTACTTCCTCCTCTTTGAATCTCATAGTTTCCATAGCTACTCTACTCTTTCCCCTTAACTCACTGAGTTCAATATCCTTCTCCTTGGTGAATACCGAAGAAAAGAAATTGTTCAATATCTCCCCCATCTCTTTTGGCTCTGCAGATAGCTGTCCATTCTGGTTCTCTAATAGTCCAATTTTATCCCTCGTTATCCTTTTGCTATTAATATAGCTGTAGAAACCCTTTGGGTTTACTTTCACCTTTCTTGCCAAAGCAACCTCATATCTTCTTTTAGCCATTCCTAATTTCTTTCTTAAGATTCTTTTTACATTCTTTATACTCCTCTAGCACCTCATTTTCTCCATGCCATTATTGTAGATATCTCTCTTTTTTCGAAACAAGTGTCCAATTTCCCTTGAAAACCATGGCTCTTTCCAATTTTTACTATTTCTTTTCAACCTAACAGGGACATAAAGATTCTGTACTCTTACAATTTCCCCTTTAAATGTCCTCCATTTCTCTTCTACATCCTTCCCATGAAACAAAGTGTCCCAATTCACTCCTTTAAAATCCTTACGCATTCCCTCAAAGTTAGCCTTTCTCCAATCAAAAATCTCTACCCTAGGTCCAGTTCTGACTCTCTCCATAATTATATTGAAACTAATGGTATTGTGATCACTGGTCCCGAAGTGCTCACCAACGCATACCTCCGTCACCTGACCTGCCTCATTTCCTAACAGGAGGTCCAGCACTGCCCCTTCTCTGGTCGATACCTCTATGTACTGCTGCAAAAAAACTATCCTGCACACATTTTACAAACTCCAAACCATCCAACCCATTTACAGAATGTGTTTCCCAGTCTATTTTTGGAAAATTGAAATCTCCCACAATCACTACCTTGTGCTTACTACTAATATCTGTTATCTCCTTACATATTTGCTCTTCCAATTCACGCTCCCCATTTGGCGGTCTATAATACACCCCTAAAAGTGTTGCTACACCGTTCCCACTTCTCAGTTCCACCCAAATGGCCTCCCTAGACGAGCCCTCTAATCTATCCTGCCAAAGCACTGCTGTAATATTTTCTCTGACAAGCAATGCAACACCTCCCCCTCTGGTCCCTCCAATTCTATCACACCTGAAGCAACGAAAATCCTGGAATATTTAGTTTCCAATCACAGCCCTCCTGCAACCATGTTTCACTGATTGCCACAACATCATATTTCCAGGTGTCAATCCAGGCTCTACGTTCGTCCACCTTACTTACAATGCTCCTAGCATTAAAATATACACATTTTAGAAACCCACCATCCCTTATTCTCAGTCTATTATCTTTTTCATCTTTCTCGCCTACATTTTGGATCCGAGTGCTTCCCTTCTCTGCCTCTTGCCCCACACCCTGACCCCTAGCCCCCTCTACCCGAGTCCCTCCCCCCAGCCTTTCTAGTTTAAAGTCTCCCCAGTAGCCTTTGCAAATCTCCCTGCCAGGATATTGGTCCCCCTCGGGCTCAAGTGCAACCCGTCCTTTGTGTACAGATCATCCACAGAAACCCATCTCCTTCAACAGCACAACCCTGCTTATAATGGTTGGACGCAAACTAAACCAAATCCTTTTTGATATTTACTTTTGTTAAAATAAATGCACAATTTTCTCTATTTTATTCTTCACAAGTCACTACCTCTGGTTCTGTAAATGTCAGTATTTACATGCCATTCTGCTCTGTCAGCCGACCTGATCAGTGACACACAGAGATAACATTTACATGAAAAGCATCCAAATTAAGATATTCTCACTCCTCCATGATTACAATCTACGGCAACACTGAATATCTAAACACAAACACATCTTTATTTTCATTTGTGACTGTATCACTGGCACGGAAAACATTTGTTGCTTAAATGTAATGGTTACTTCAAAAGAAACAGAAGAGTCAGGCATGGCGTGGCATTGAAATCATAAACCAGGATGGTGGGAAGTTTTCTTCTTGAACGTACATCTATGAATCAATTGGATTTTTACAATCATCCAACATTATGAAAACTTTTCCTGAGCATTTTTCCTAAACCTTGTTTGCGAGAAGAAAGAAAATCATATTATTCAGGCTAAAATGAGCTTGACGTCAGTTACTCCTCTGTTGAGAAAAATTAATCCAGGCCTCTGGATTACAAGACCAACTACAAGGCCATTACTCTGTCAAATTCCAAAATGCAAATGGGGCAAGAAAAGGTATAAACCAAGAAAGGTTTTGGTGAAATCATTGCAAACACACACAAAACAAAACAATTGTCCTTAATGAGAATGAAAGCATCAGCTAATATCTGACCCAAGTGAGATTAAGATGGAGTTTATGGACTCCCATGCATCTCCGCACACTTCAGAATTGTGGACAAAATCCAAACTACTCTCAATGCATTTGCATCTAATAATAATAATAATAATAATAATAATAATAATAATAATAATAATAATAATAATAATAATAATAATATATTTTATTGTCATTGCACAGAGGTACAACGAGATTTGGTATGCAGCTTCCATCTTATGTAATAACCTAATCAACTAAAAATTTAGACACCCTGAGAAACAACATTGAAAAAAAAACAGTACAACAGTATAAAGTGCAAATAGGTCTGTGCCGGGTTGATGTGCGACGTGACCATCTGAGGGAGACAGTTCTGGGGGGGGGGGGGCACTCAGCAGGGCCGGTTCAGAGCAGCTATAGCTCTGGGGATGAAGCTTTTCCTTAAAGGCCTGTCTCACGGTGCGAGTTGACCCACGAGGGACCCCGGGTTTTCACTCGCGGTAATCACGTATAATTAACGTAGTGGGAACGTCGGAACTCACGCACGCAACTTAGCGACTCGTGGCGCTAACAGCAGGTACCCGTGAAACTTGTTAACTCGTGAAAAAATTCAAACATGTTTGAGGTTTTCCACGAGTCAAATTTACTGTTCAAGTTAAAAATTGAAACATTTAAACTCGTTGTAATAACGTAGTGGCCCGTGCGTTTAACTTATTGATTCGTGAGTCTACCGTCGCATCGTCAAGGGAAACTTTTCATTTCCCAGGTGGGAATGGAGTTACCTGAGGCCAGACTCCAATAGAAGCAGCATTGAAAGAGACAGCAGAAGGCGGGAGCAGGAACCTTCATTTGAATTTGCACTGAGTTAAATGGATTGTCATCCATGATCATAAAAAGTCGCATATTGGATGTAGTGGGTTTATTTATGGGTGACTGTGGCTACCGATGACTGTGACTGTGATCTGGGAAGGGAAGGGGGGGGGGAACACTATTCACTTTCCCACAAGCATTTACCAAGATTGTCTAATATTTTGTGGACCTCATGTACATGCTAGCAATATTCATTTTACACCACATATTGCGACTTTGTCAAGACCCTTCTGGAAGTCCGTATTCAGGTTGTTAAGGTTTGCCCTCAGCATTCATTGCTTTCCTTTGTTGCTTAACTCCAGCTTCCCTTATATGGTTCTAATCTAGTTTTCACGGAATAATATGTAACTAGTTGTTCCTCCCAGCTAACATCAATTTTCAAAGAGAGGAAGCAATCAAATGTATACACGACTGGGATTAATCGTAGCGAATGAGGGCAGGCAGCATCCCTGGAGAAAAGGAACAGGCGACGTTTTGGGTCGAGACCCTTCTTCAGACTCACAGTCAGGGGAAAGGGAGACAAGAGATCATTTTCCCCTGACCCTAAGACATCAGGAATAACATTGGATTAGATCTGGACCATCTCCGCTGCATGGTGGTACAGCAGTTAATGCTGCTGCCTCGTGGTCTCAGGTTCGATCCTGAGCTCAGCTGCTGTCCGTGTGGAGTAAGTGACCAAGAGGCTTTGCATCAACTGCGGTTAGAAGAGTCTTCTTTTTGAATTCCCACAAATAGCACAAGGTTTAAGTCAACATTTTAAAACCATTTTAAACAACATAGGTTACACTACAGTAAAGGATTATGTTTAACCCAATCACTGGGCGCTAGTATTGTACCATTACGAAAAAAATTGTTAAAACGTGCTGCGCCTCTGGTCAGTACAAATATCTCAGAGGTAAAGCAGCATTTATTTGAAAATGAGATATTTATACAGATTATTCCTAAAACACAGCCTCTCGCAGAGGTCCATACAGCGAAGAAGAAAACACCGCTTATGGATACCAATGGGAATCATCCTCTCCAGCACCTTGTTTAGAGCATCCTAGAGCATGTCTTCGGGAGAAGCCAGGGCAGGAGGAATCTGACCCTGAAGCTGGTGTCACTGCTTTTGTGCACACACCAGAGCAGACGAGCCGTGCTCCAGGTGTCCCGGACATAGGGTTAAACTTCGCTAAACCCGGAAAGGACTGGTGAGGCTATCGAGAAAATTCTAGCCGCCAATGTAAATTAAATGGCTTCTCACTAGCTCCAGGATACGATCATGGACGGAGACTGCCACACGTTACAAAACACCTGTAAGCTGTGCGTCACTCAAAATGTCCACCGTGAACTTGGCAAGGGCACAAATGATTACAACGATGCGGGGCCAAGAAGTGAGATTTCAGCGCGTCCTCAAGTTGGTGGCAGCAGGCATCACTGCATTTGGGAAAATGGTCCGGGGGGCACCGATGTCTAGTACTCAACAAGATATGCTGGCCCTGTTCTGCAACTCCTACTTCGAGGTCAATTGCATCAGGAAGATAGCCATTAAACCGACGTTGAAACCTGAAGTTTGCAGCTCTATGTAGGTCTACAAACGTTCAAGCCCCAGATTATTTATTTGGGGTGGACCTCATCAAACAAGTCAAGGACCTGGAGAAAGATGCCAAAACAATCCGTCTCATGAAGACATACGTCCCTTCTGCCAGGATACCACCTCGCAGGTCGTTTTCAGCGTGAAAGGTGACGGATCCAGGGACAGGGCCAAGCAGAGTGGGGCCAGTGGGACGACGATATTACTCACCTGTGTATCCCAGCTACAACCCCAATATGAGAAGAAGGAGGACTTCAAGGCCGACTGTAGAGGTACAGGTGATTCATTCTGTCCAGGATAAGATTTCTGGGGAACAACCTCCGGTTGGGGGTAGGTTGGAATTGGTATGATGAAAGATGCTGCATAACATCTCATCGGTTTAAACAAGACATTATGTCAGGCTCGAATAGAGTTTATGTCAGGAATTGATCCGCCTGTACACAATATGCCTTATAGAGTATTGGGGGTTTTTTCTGCACCACAAACTCAGCAGGTAAAAGAAGAAATTACGGATTTGTCCCGAAAAAGGGGTAATTGAGAGGATGACAAACCATCCTCAACAATTTGTGTCCAATATATTCCCCAGACAGAGAAAAGATGGGAGATGTAGAATCATTCTGGACTGAAAACCGATTAAATTCCTATGTTCAGTATAGGCATTTTAAAATGGACACCTTCAATACTGCGAAACAGCTGTTATCACAAGGCTGTTATATGACAACTATAGATCTGAAAGATGCATATTATTCAGTACCAATTCATCGTCAGTATTGGAGATACTTCAAATTTATTTGGATGGGATAGCTGTGGCAATTTAAAGCATTACACAATGAGTTAACCTCAGCTCCTAGGCTGTTCAAGAAATTGTTGAAACCAGTGCTGGTGCACTACTTTGGGCCCAGAATCACTTGGTAATGGTTTATCTAGATGATATTGTAATCATAAGCAACACTCAGGAGACAGCTGAGGAATCGGTTTCAGCAACCAAATACTGTTTGAAAGGTTAGGTTCCTGGTCCATCCAACCAAATCCAAGTTAGAACCATCCTAAAAAATTGATTATTTGGGATGTGTCATTGATTCAAGTTGATACGTCAGTGACTTTGCCTACAGCCAAGGCTGTGGAGATCAGAGAGGTCTGTATCCGGGAACTAGCTAGTGTTATTGGTAAATAGGTGGCAGCTTTCCCTGCAGTGCAGTTTGTACCACTGCACTATCAAAGTCTGCAACGAGCTAGAGAACTAGCACTTAAAGAACATGCAGGTCATTTTGATAGACCTATGCAGTTACCAACCAGAGCCATAGCTCAATTACAATGGTGGATTATCAATATTGTACAAACTACCAAAAACATTTTGGTTCAGCAACCTTCAGTGCTTTTACAGACAGATATGAGTGCTGCCGGATGGGGAGCTTACGGACAACGAGTCTAGCTGTGGAGGTAGATGGAGTGTGCAAGAGGGATTAATCCTGCACAGGCATGGTATGAATTACTTAGAATTGCTGGGTGCATTCTATGGATTAAAAGCTTATTGTTCAACAATGAATAATTTACATGTTCAACTCCAGATTGATAATACCACGGTTGTGCCATATATCAATCACATGGCAGGAATAAGGTCAGTACCATGTGATAATCTGGCTAACCTCATGTGGCACTGGTGTCTTTTCAGAAACATCTGTGTCTCAGCTATCTACCTACCAGGTAGAGACAATGTGTGGCAGACAACAGGTCACGAAAGTTTAAAGACAACATAGAATTGATATGTTTCATGGGAACCGGATCTCGGAGCAGTAGCGGTGGATGCATTCTCGCTACATTGGGGACGTACATTCTTTTATGCTTTTCCCCCATTCTGCCCGATTAGGCAATGCCTCACCAAAATAGAGCAGGACTCCGCCTCAGGCTTTTTGGTGGTTCCGGACTGACCTACACAGCCATGGTTCCCATTTGTGCTCAGAATGATGGCTCTGCCATTCATGACTGTCCCCAACTGCAGTAATTTGTTGGTGCATCCAGTAACAAGAGAAAGTCGTCCGTTACATGACCGTATTAATTTGTTGATCTGCAGGTTCTGACCAGACCGTTCCAAGGCTTTGGACTGTCGAATAGGACCATGGATGTCATAGCTGCAGCTTGGAGAGATGGCACTAAGAAACAATATGTGTCTCATATTAAGAAATGGGAGATGTTTTGTTTACAGTCAGATATATCTCATCATACTGCAAGCATACCGGATGTATTGGAGTTCCTTGCTATGTAGCATTTTTGATGAACACTTGAGTTATAGTGCCATTAATAGTGCTCGGAGTGCTTTGTCCTCCTATTTAGGGCAGTTTCAGAACAACAACCTATCGGGTCTCATCCATTAGTGTCCCGATTCATGAGAGGATTTTTTAACAAAAATCCTCCTAAACCTAGATATACAGAAATCTGGGATGTCAGTATAGTTCTCACACTGCTTCGGCAATTGGCTCCAATTACGTCATTGTCTTTTCAGAAGTTAACACTTAAAGTGGTTAAACTCATGGCGCTAGTATCAGTGCAAAGATTGCAAACATTGCAAAGGTTACGACTAGATAGCATGTATTCTTCTGCAGATAATATTACGTTTTATGTGTATGATTTAATCAAACAAAGCAGGCCAGGAATGGCCGGAACCAAAGTAAGTTTTAAAGCATACCCTGTTAACCAAAAGTTATGTGTAGTTAAGCACCTGAGTCAATATCGATGTGACTAAGAGTCTCAGAGGCTCTGAGACAGCAATGCTCATCAGTCACTAAAAACCTCATAAAAAGGTGTCAGTAGAACTATTTATAGATGGTAAACCAGGTTTTGGATTCCGCTGGAGTAGACACTCATGTGTTTAAATCTCACTCCACCAGGCAATCAAATTTTCTAAATTTATGATAAACCTGTCCTGACAGTGCCAGGGTTTGGGCATGCTGTGTTGGGTCCGTTTGATTTGATTTGCATTGTCTTTATAAATTTCATTTGTAATTTCCCCTGGCATAGAGGGGTTATTACTGTTTTGTTATTTAAAAAATGATTATTGGATAATTCGAAGCAACGTTCAAAACATTATTTATTCACTACTGTGTCAACTGAAGCAGTGTGTCGTATGGAATGGATCTACGGCATGAAATCACAGAGCTTTGAAATCTTCACATAGTCACTCATGTGACTCCGAAGTAAAATAGTAAGATTAAATGGGAACTTACCAGTTTGAAGTTTGATCTTTATTTTATGAGGAGTTACGATGAGGGATTACGTGCCCTCCGCCCCCGGCCCTCATAATCGCAAAGATCATCTGGTAGTTCTAGTCTTCTCAGCCTTACTATATCACAATATCGGCAATTGTTTCTGTGTTTTCACGCCGCTGCTTTGAAGTATGACGAGCATGCGCCTGGCGGGGCTTCTTCACGTAATCCCTCATCGTAACTCCTCATAAAATAAAGATCAAACTTCAAACTGGTAAGTTCCCATTTAATCTTACTGTTAAATCTCAAAAGAACTGCAGCTGCTGGAAATCTGAAGTGAAAACAGAAAGGGCTGGAATCACTGAACAGGTACTCTTTCCCTTCTGACTTTATTGCACAAACGTCCTTGCATGACATAAAGGGCTACTGCATACAGCACTCGAATAAAAAACATCACCATCCTGGACTCCAATTGCCTGCTTGCAGCCATGTTTCCAAACGAGCCAATTTAAACAAGGGAGGCTTTTTATAGTGCAAAAAAAATAGCATGACATAGAAACATAGAAACATAGAAATTAGGTGCAGGAGCAGGCCATTCGGCCCTTCGAGCCTGCACCGCCATTCAATATGATCATGGCTGATCATCCAACTCAGTATCCTGTACCTGCCTTCTCTCCATACCCCTTGATCCCTTCAGCCACAAGGGCCACATCCAACTCCCTCTTAAATATGGCCAACGAACTGGCCTCAACTACCTTCTGTGGCAGAGAATTCCACAGATTCACCACTCTCTGTGTGAAAAACGATTTTCTCATCTCAGTCCTAAAAGACTTCCCCCTTATCTTTAAACTGTGACCCCTTGTCCTGGACTTCCCCAACATCGGGAACAATCTTCCTGCATCTAGCCTGTTCAACCCCTTAAGAATTTTGTAAGTTTCTATGAGATCACCCCTCAATCTTCTAAATTCCAGCGAGTACAAGCCAAGTCTATCCAGTCTTTCTTCATATGGAAGTCGTGCCATCCCAGGAATCAGTCTGGTGAACCTTCTCTGTACTCCCTCTATGGCAAGAATGTCTTTCCTCAGATTAGGAGTAACTCGGGAGAGGAACTTGGTAACGTGGGAGACGAAATTGGAACATCGAAGAAATGACAAGTAAACGGCAAACTTAATCATACCCGTGGGAACTCGGTTAAATTATTGATCATACACTTGGAATCTCGTACACAACCATGAGTCTTTCGCTCGGGGTACCTCGTGGGTCAACTCGCACCGTCAGACAGGGCTATAAGTCTGGAGGTGCGGGCATAGAAGGCCTTCTATCATCTGCCGGAAGGTAGAAGTTCGAACAGACTATTGCAAGGGTGTGAGGAGTCTTTGTGAATGCTGACAGCCTTCCTGAGGCACCGTGTATAGTAGATGCCCTCCAAGGCTGGTAGCTGTGTCCCATTATCTTCTGCACTCGGTGGACGACGCGCTGAAGAGCTCTCCTCTCCGCCTCCATGCAGCTGAGATACCACACAGAGATGCCATATGTTAGGATGCTCTCTATGGTGCAGCGGTAGAAGGTTGTCAGCAGCTGTTGGGGCAGACCAGTCTTTTTAAGTGTTTTCAGGACGGACAGTCGTTGCTGTGCCTTCTTGACCAGCACAGCAGTGTTGGTGGACCATGTGAGGTCCTCTGAAATGTGTGTGCCAAGAAACCTAAAGCTGGACACTCTCGCCACACTGTCCCCGTTGATAGAGATTGGAGCGTATTCCCCATTATGTGTCCTTCTGAAGTTGATAATCAGCTCCTTGGTCTTAGAGGTGTTTAGGGACAGGTTGTTATCTGAGCACCAGTCTGCCAGGTTCTGCATCTCCGCACTGTAGTTTGTTTCATCACCGTTGGTGATCAGCCCGATCACCGTTGTGTCGTCTGCAAACTTGACAACGGTGTTGTTGTCAAATGCAGGAACACAATCGTGTGTGAAGTGGGAGTAGAGCATGGGGCTCAGTACACAGCCCTGTGGTGTGCCGGTGCTCAGGGTGAAAGTGGAGGACAGGTGCGGGCCCAGTCTCACTGCCTACGGTCGCTCCATCAGGAAATTCAGGATCCAGTCGCATATCGAAGAGCTGAGGCCTAGCTGGTGGAGTTTGGTGGTGAGCTTGGTGGGGATTGAAGGCAGAGCTATAGTCAATGAAAAGCATCCTCACGTAAGTGTCCTGTCTTTCCAGGTGAGTCAGGACAGTGTGAAGAGCCAGAGAGATGGCATCCTCTGTGGATCTATTTACCCTGTATGCAAATTGATGAGAGTCCAATGATGCAGGGATGCTGGATGTGATGTGGGAGAGGACCAGCAATTCATGGGTATTGGAGTTAGGGCAACCGGGCGGTAGTCGTTCAGGTTGGTGACTTTTGTCTTTTTCAGCACTGGCACTATGGTAGCTGACTTCAGGCACTTGGGGACCGTTGCCAGAGATAGAGACAGGTTAAAGATCCTCGTGAATACCACAGCCAGCAGTACAGCACAGTCCTTTAGTACCCTTCCTTGGACTCCGCCAGGCCTGCAGCCTAGCATGGATTGACCCTTCGCAGAGCGCACTGTACATCCTATGTGCTCAATGTTAAGACCTGTCCCTCCGCTATGGCCGAGGTTACTGCAGTGTGGTTGGTGTACCAGAAGTTGTTGATGTAGATACAGAGCCCGCCGCCCTTGCTCTTACCGGGGTCCTTTACTCTATCAGCACGATGCAGTTCATTAGCTCCACAGCCCCCTCTAGAAGCAGTGTGCTGAGCCACGTCTCTGTGAAGATCTGCACACAGCAGTCTTTCAGGGATCGCTGGGTGTTGATCCAGAGCCTTATCCCCTGTCCCACTTAGGGAACCTGAACAGAAACCTCTGGAGACTTTGCGCCCCACCCAAGGTTTCCGTGCGGTTCCCAGACGTTTTTGACCTCCGGCAACCACCTTCAACTAGCATCACAACCGGCTTCGACTAACAAATTACCGATTTTTAAAACGGAAACAACTTTCGACCATTAGGGAGACTGACAAAAACCTCCGGGAACCTCTGGGAACCGCACGGAAACCTTGCGTGGGGCGCAAAGTCTCCAGAGGTTTCCATTCAGGTTTCCTAAGTGGGACAGGGGCATAACTTCATCCAGCTTGTTGGTGAGTGACCGGACATTTGCGAGAAAGACGCTTGGTAGGGATGGTCTTTGTGGAGCCCTCCTTAGCCTGTCCTGCACCCCCGCTCGCCTTCCACATTTCTGCTTTCTCTCCCGGCGTTTGCTCTGTCTCCTACCCTCCGGGGTGGTGATCCAGGGGGCTGTTCTGCCAAGTTCCATCGGGATTTTGGTGAGGGTACTGTAGTACTCACAAGCCAGTTTCTCGCAGCCACGTCTGATGTTGATCAGTTCCGTTCGGCTCCATGTGCGACCCGTCAGGATTTCGGTGCGGGTACTGGATTTCCCCGTACTGGTGGTGAGTACCTTTCTGGGGTTTCTAGGGTTTCTGGGGTTTCTAGGGGTTCTAGGGGTTCTAGGGGTTCTGGGGTTTTTAAGTACCTTGTTTCCACAGCTGCGTTCGGTACTGAGCTGCTCTGAATTGAATCGATCTGGAGAGCGCAAAGCCGCTGCATGTGGACGCGCAGTGAGAGATTCATCTTATAGTGAAACTGAATCTCTCAATCTCTTCATCTGAATCTCTCAAAACGAAGTACACTTCCTTGGGCTACACAATATTAGCCAAAGGGATTCATGTAATAATAATGGTAAACCAAATGCTAGAGTGGGTAATATGTCAAGTAATCTGGAACTCTTGCAGCAGCAGATAGTCTGTAGCCCTTTTTAGGAAAGTCTGTTCATTAACAAAAAAATAATCTACGGCAATCCAAGGATGACGAGGCCACTGTCAATGAACTTTATGAGCAAAAGTAAAACAACCTGCAGAGGGAAATGGAGAGCTGTCATTTCAGGTCAAACCCAGTCCAGAGGAGCAGTCTCAAACGAAAACGTTAGCAATCCATTTCCTCCACAGATGCTGCCTGACCCGCTGAGCTCTTCTAGCAGATTGTTTTTGTTCAAGATTCCTGTTGCAGCCTCTTGTTTCCAAGTACTTTTTGAAGTGCAGTCATAACTGATGCAATAGTTTAACTAGCTAGGTTACAAGTTAAGAAGGACGATCAGCAGCTCAACAGCACAGTGATAATTCCACAGGAGAGGGATCTGCTGTGTCGGCAGGACCTTGGATATCTCTTTGAATCAGTTGAACTTGACAGATTCCATTAAAAAAAGTGTTGGAGCTTATTTGCCCACAGAAAACTCCCTCAAACTACAATATCATTATAACCAAACAATCTGTTCTTATGATGATAACTTGGGAATAAATATTGTCCAAAAAGTTACGGATAATGCTCTTTATTCTCTTGAGAACAGTTCCATGGAATAATGTATATCCATCCAAGAGAGTAGTTTTAACAAAACCTATACTTTAGCACTAGCCTAGTTTTAACCCAGAACCTTTTGACTCAAGAGTACTACCAACTGAGCCACAAATATTAAACTCTCCCAAATTACTCCATGAATTTAAAAAAAATGTCTAGCCTAAGGCCTTCTGATCTTTATGTCCTAATACGGCACAAGACAGAAAACTGATCTATTTAACCATGTAATATTTGTGAGTGTTGTAGATAAATGGGGATGATGGAGAAATTAATGTCTTCTTTTCAGAGCAATGAATTGCACTCTACTTTAGACAAGCAATATCTCAATTACTATAGACGTTAAAAAAAAAGAGATACCTTATTATTCAGTACCAATGCATCATTATCGCAGGTACTTTAAGTTAATTCGATGGGTCAGCTGAGGCAATTTAAAGAATTACATAATGGGTTAACTTCAGCTCTCAGGCTGTTCACATAATTATTGAAACCAGCACTGGTGGTACTGAGGGCTCAGATTCACATTGTAATGGCTTATCTAGAGGATATGTTAATTGTACATTGTACATCACATTGTAATGGCTTATCTAGAGGATATGTTAATTGTAAATGCCACTCAGGAGACAGCTGAAGAACCGGTTTCAGCAACCACAAGCCTATTGAAAGGCTAGGGTTCTGTCCACCCAACTACATTTCAGTTACAGCCATCCCAAACAATTGATTATTTGGGGTTTGTCATTAATTCAGTAATGATATGTCAGTAACTTGTTAACAGATAAGGTTGGGGATATTACAAATGTCTGTACTTGTCTCGCTGAGAGACCTTATCCCTCCATCCGAGAAGTAGCTACGGGTATTGGTAAATGGTAGCAGCATTCCTGCTGTTGAGTTTGGACCTCTGCATTATCAAAGTCTGCTGAGAGCCAGAGGACAAGCACCTAAAATAAAAAGTAAATAATAAATAAAATAAAATAAATAAATAAATAATACATAAATAAAATAAAATAAAAAGCGTGCAGGTCATTGATAGGTCCATGCAGTTACCAACTAAAGCTTTAGCTGAATTGCAATGGTGGATTATCAATGTTGCACAAGCCACTAGAATATATTTTGGTTCAGCAACCTTCAGTGGTATTACAAACGGATGGGAGTGCTCTCGGATGGGGAGGTAAGGACAGCGCCACCAGTTGAGGTGGTGATGGACTGTCCAAGACGATTAATGCATTGATAGATTATTGTTCTACAATGAATGACATGTTCAATTACAAGTAGACAATACCACAGCTGTGGGAGAGACAATATTGTGGCAGACAACAGATCACGGAAGTTCAATAACAATACAGAATGGATGGTAAATCCAGAAGTTCTAAAAGATTGTCAGTCGGTATGGGTACCAAATATTGATCTGTTTGCGTCCAGATTAAATCTCCAGTTGCCTAAATATGTCATAGGAGCCAGACCCAGGAGCAGTAGCGGTGGATACATTCTCGCTACATTGGGGAAGTATAATCTTCTATGTTTCCCCATTTTGCCTGATTAGGTAATGTCACCAAAATAGAGCAAGACTCCGCCGCAGGCATTTAGTGGTTCCAAACTGGTCTACACAGCCATTGTTCCCATTGGTGCTCAGAATGATGACTCAGCCATTCATGACAATCCCCAGCTGCAGTAATTGTTGGTACATCCAGTACAGGAGAAGTCATTCATTACATGATCGTATTAATTGTTAATCTGCAGGTTCTGATGGACTGTCGGATAGGACAATGGATGTTATAACTGCAGCTTGGAGAGATAGCACTAAGAAGCAATATATGTCTCATATAAGGAAAAGGGAAATCTTTTGTATACAGTTAGATATATTTTATCATACTGCAAACATATTGGATGTATTGGAGTTCCTTGCTATGTTGCACCTGAGATATAGTGCCATTAATAGTGCTCGGAGTACTTTGTCCTCCTATTTAGGACAATTTCAGAATGACAATCTATCGGTTTCATCCGTTAATATCCCGATTTATGAGAGGAATTTTAATAAAATCCTACCAAACCCAGATATACAGAAATCTGGGATGTCAGTATAATACTCACATTGCTTCGGCAGTGGGCTCCAATTACGTCACTGTCTTTTCAGAACTTAATATTTAAAGTGGTTATGCTCATGCCATTAGTATCAGCACAATGAGTACAGACATTACAAATGTTGCACCTTAGATTGTATGCAGTTGTCTGTAGATAAAATTACTTTTTATGTCTATGATCTAAGCAAGCAAAGCAAGCCAAGGAAGGCTGGAACCAAGGTAATCTTTAAAGCATACCCTGTCAACCAAACATTGTCTGTGGTAAGCATCTGACTCAATATATTAAAGTAATTAAGAGTCTCCGAGATTGTGAGACACCAATGCTCATTACTCATTTAAAAAAAAAATTTAAAAAGTGACAGTACAAACTATTCTAGATGGTTAAAACAGGTTCTGTATTTAGCTGGAGTTCACACTAATGTGTTAAATCACAACTCTACAAGGGCGGCATCAATGTTCGCGGCGGTGCTATGTTGTGTTCTGTTCAATTTGTTTGCTTTGTTTCATATCATTGTTTCATATCATTGTTGTAATTTTCCCCTGGGATAGAGGGGTTATTACTTCCATTGTTATTATTATTATTAACATAGTTATTGAATAATTCAAGCAATGTTCAATAATATTATTTACTCACTACTCTGTCAACTGAAGCAGTGTGTCGTATGGAATGAATCTACGGCATGAAAATCACAGAGCATCAAAATCTTCACGTAGTCACTCACGTGACTCCGAAGTAAAATAGTAAGATTAAACAAGAACTTACCTGTTCGAAGTTTGATCTTTATTTTATGAGGAGCTACGATGAGGGATTACGTGCCCTCCGCTCCCGACCCTCATAATCTAAACGATCATCTGGTAGTTCTAGTCTTCTGGAGGCCTTACTATCTTACTTCGGCTATTGGCTTCTGTTGCTGCTGCTTTGAAGTATGATGCGCATGCGCCTGGTGGGGCTTCTTCACGTAATCCCTCATCGTAACGCCTCATAAAATCAAGATCAAACTTCGAACAGGTAAGTTCTCGTTTAATCTTACTATTCTTATTTCCCTATTCATCACAGACCAGAAAAAAAAGGTAGTGAGTGCCTTAGTTATATCGACAGCACTAATTCAATATTTGCTTTTTTGGGTTTGATGGGAAGTTACAACCCAAATACCATTATCCCAAATAAAGGAAACCTCAACCTTAAAAGCATTCTTCATTGTCTTTCACTGTTTATTCTCAAAACCCAGAGTGTTTGCTGTGCATGTAGAGTGGGAATGGAATCTCCAGTGTGTAGTTTTGCTACCCAAGTCCATCAGCTCCGCTCTACAAAAGTAAAATGATGAGGTGAAAGATTTATACCTTGTGCACCTTGTCCTTTGAACTCCTTAGCTTTGAATATAATTTATCCTTGACATGTCAGGTAATCAAATGAATGGCAGACAACTGCTGCCCTTCTGTCTCGCACTTGTTTAGAATGAAAGCCTTGACATTCAATGATACAACACAAAGACCTACTGAAAAATTGGACAGTTCTGCTTCATTATTAAACTCACTGGGAATTATAACGGTACATCGAAATATTTGTTTTACTTCAGAGTCACGTGAGTGAATAAGTGAAGAAGGCCGTCACCACACATGCACGTCATTACGTCTGACGCGTTGCGCACTGCGCCTGCCACTGGCAGGTGCACTGCGCCTGCCAGTGGTAAGTTTAAACCTGGAAGGTAAGTTTAAACTTATTTCTAGGGATATTTTTTGTTTTGCAGATAGCTCCTCACAGAGTTTGCCTGCTGGATTCGGGGCGAAGTTGGACGGGCCGCGGGAACCCAGTTATGGACCATGGGGAAATCCCGGTCTGGACCGCGGAAGTGCGGGTAGCCGGCGGCCATCAGGTTCGCTCCCAAGTTGCTGACAAGGAGGTCAGCGACACCCAGGAGGGGAATGCGAGTTGGGGTTTTCTCCCAGTATGGGCTCCCAGACCGCAATGGTTCCCCAGAAATAGGGGTTAGACTGGCAGTAAGCCAGTCCCGCTACCCCAGTCGCGGACAATGGGGTCAGCAACCCCCAGGCCACTTAGGTCTTCCTAGATAAAGCGGTCAGACTGGCAGTAAGCTGGTCTCGCTACTCCAGTCATGGACAATGGGGTCAGCAGCCCCAGACCACTTCGGTCTTCCCAGATAAAGCGGTCAGACTGGCAGTAAGCTGGTCTCGCTACTCCAGTCACAGACAATGGGGTCAGCAGCCCCAGACCACTTCGGTCTTCCCAGATAAAGCAGTTAGACTGGCAGGAAGCCGGTCTCGCTACTCCAGTCCCGGACAATGGGGTCAGCAGCCCCAGACCACTTGGGTCTTCCCAGATAGGGGTTAGACTGGCAGTAAGCTGGTCTCGCTCCCCCAGTCGCTGACAATGGGGTCAGCAGCTCCCAGACATCTAAGGTCTCCCCAAATAGGGGAAAACTGGCAGTAAGCTGGTCTCGAGACCCAGTCACTAACTATGGGGTCAGCAACTCACAGACCGCTATGGTCCCCCCAGGAAAGGGGTTGAACCACGAGGAAGCCGGTCAGGCCTTGGGAATCGGTCGAGTCAGGCCAGGAGGTTTCCCCCTCCTTCTACGGGTAGCGTCTGCGAATGCCTAAAACCCACCTGGAGCACCTGATGGAGAGGTTGCTCCAGAGAGATATGCTCCAGAAGAGAGCTATCTGAGCCCAGGTATTATGGAGAACCCGCTGGCAGCGGCACCTGTCTCAGGGCTGCACAATGTCTCCCTCTCTGAAGAGTGCTCAAAGATGGAAAATTACGAATGCCATCTCTAGTAACGAAGGCGGATGGGATTTGCATGAATCACCAATTCTTCAGTTATTGGTATCGACTATCTATAGACACTAGGTGCTTACTATGGGTTAAAGGATTATTGTGCGAATATGCAAAACCTGCATGCTCAGTTCCAAGTTGATACACTGTGGTGGTAGCATATGTTAGTCACATGGATGCAATAAAGTCAAAGTATCCTGTCATAATTTACCCGACCTTTTTTGGCGGTGGTGTATCATCATGTAAAATCAATGACAACACAGTATGGATGTAGGATCACAAAGTATTTTAGGATCTATGGCTCAGTGGCACCCAATATCGATATGTTTGCATGCAGGCTCATTCTCGCTACACGGGGGAGGAATGTTCTTTGATGTGGTTTCTCCATTTTGCCTCATCAGTAGGGTCTGGCAATTATTCAGCAAGATCCCGCATTCAGGGTTCTCGTACTGTCTGACTGGCCTACGCAGCCATGGTTTCCCGCAAATGTTGGGAATAATAATAGAAGCTTATATGATGTTCTAAACATAAAACTTTGCTGGTTCAGCCTGGGATTCGGGGAACCAGCCTCTACATGATTAATCAATTCATTGCTTTACAGAATCTGAGAAGACCGCTCCTGCTGCTCAGGCTGTCAGACTGCTCCATGTATGTATTCACTGCAGAGTGCAGGGATAGCACCAAAAAAGCGGTACTTTGCCTCTTCAGGAGATGGGAAGCGTTTTCTGTTTAAATGTTATGTTACATATAATACAGCACGGACACTGACGTCTTAGAGTTCATTTTCTATGGGTCTTTGACAAAAAATTAAGTTGTAGTCCCATTAACTGTGCCCAACGTGCTTCTCATCATAGTTGCTGCAGCAAGTGGCACCCGCTCTCTCGGGTTTCACCCTCTGGTGTCCAGTTATTTAAGATCTCATTAACACAAGTTCTTCCAGACCCAAGTACACGGAAGTATGAGATATTGACATTGTGTTAACATTTATTCACCATGGGGCTCCAGCTATATCTCCATCTTTGGTTCAGCTCTCATAGGTAGGTTCTTCCCTGGTGCTGCCCTCAGCGCACGGGTTCAGTCATTAAAAGAATTGCGATTGGACAGGATCATTTCACCTGCGATAAAATAATTCATGTTTACATACCCCATGCACCTTTGGTTACATGTGGTCACACATTTACAACATTGCGTCAAGGTAATCTAAAGCCTTAGAGGCGCTGATACTAGTTCAGACCATCTCCAGGTGGTTATGTGAGGTTTTGGCTTATACAGGAGTTGATACTAATTTCTAGTCTCACTCCACCAGGGCTGCTACAAAACCAGCAACAAGGGTTATGTGCAGTCCTCTGGACTACACCCTGTCAACTGCAGGATGGTCTAACGAACGAGGTATCCAACATTATATTTTAACCCATTGCCAGACCAGGGGTATTTGCCCACTCTATTTTAGATTCTATTTTATAGTTTCCCCTCGGATGAGAGGGGTTACTGTTAATATTGTTTGTTCATTTATCACCATGTTTTTAAATCTATGTCATGTATGTATACACTATGAATGTTTCCCTTATCTGTGGTCAACTGATGCAGTCGTGCCTGTGTGGACTCGTTTTTTCCACAGCATGAAATTGCAGAGCTTCAAAATCTTCACGTAGTCACTCACATGACTCCGAAGTAAAATAGTTAGATTAAACGAGAACTTACCAGTTTGAAGTTTGATCGTTATTTTATGAGGAGTTACGATGAGCGATTACATGCCCTCCGCTCCCGACCCTCGTAACATAAAGATCTTTCTGTAAGTTCTAGTCAACACTAATCTTACTATTTTAGTTCAACAACTCTTCTCTGTGATTTCACACCACTGCTTTAAAAATTGACGCACATGCGTGGTGACGGCCTTCTTCACGTAATCGCTCACCGTAATTCCTCATAAAATAACGATCAAACTTCAAACTGGTAAGTTCTCGTTTAATCTTACTATTTTAATTAATCCTTCTTATTTTGGAGGAGGACAGAACTTTTCTTCATTAAAAATAATGTGAAGAAGTTTACTTGTACCCAAGGGCATTTTTTTCAAGCCTCCCATTAGTTCTTGAAAATGGAGGGATGGGGATGCTGCTCTAACCCAAAGTGTAGTAGGTATTTTGGGTTATTTCTATCTCAACTCATTGGGCATAAAATTCACAGGATAGGGGGAAAAAACCATAAAAAGGTGGGTGAGATACAAATTGTCCCCTTTGTTTACAAGGGTGGATCAGAAGACAGTGTGACATCCACCCAAGGGGTGTTGAAGATATCTTAAGGTTGGATCCACTGATGTATGTTTCTTAGAGAATTGCTGGGAAGATAAACATTCTTTTCCCATCTCTAATCACCAGAAAAGGTCTTATGAGCAACTTTCTTGAACTGCTGCAATCTTTCTGGTGAAGATATTCCTGCAATGCTGCTGAAGATGGAACTTCAGATCTGGGCCCAGCAACAATAAAGGATCAGCAATATATATTTCCAGATGAATATGTTGCCTAATTGGAAAGAAATCACCAAGGTTTAGCATTCCCATGAGCCTACTGCTTTTTGTCTATTTTGGTGGTTGAGGTTATGACTTTGGAACATATTCAGAATAGTCTAGTGGAGTGACTGTTGTGCATTTTGGGGGTGATACATATAGCACCCTCTATGCTCCAGTGGTGGAAGAAGTGAATATGTAAGGTGGGCTCTATAACCTTTAGACTGCATGCACTAATCCAAATAAATGGAGAGCATTATTTCACAATTGTGTCAATTATTTCACAGTGAAAAGGCTTTGCGGAGTCAGGAGGTGAGCCACTCAATGTTTGACCTACCCTTCGAGCACAGCATTTATGTGGCAACTCCAATACATTTCTGGTCAATGGTCAATTTCTGGTCAATCTCAAGATGTTGATTATCACGGATTTGGTGCTGGTGATGGCTTGAATGTCAAAGATAGGCATGCTATTTATTCACCTGTGTCTACAGAGATACAAATGGAATGATACCTTGTGAATTCATGAGCAAACATTTTCACATGAGAACTTATCGTGAAATGAAAACCATTGATGAAGCAGCTGATAATAGTGAAGCCTCTTATTCTGGCCTAGGGATCTCTGCAGCTTGTCGACTGATGACAACTATGTTCATTTGAGTGAGTGGAGCAATTAGTGGAGCAATTTCACTTTGTTGTTACATCCTCTAAAATGCTGCCTTCAAGGGCAGGATAGGGGGATGCCCTCTACTACACTGCCAACCATCTTCTTCTGGAATTCAGCTCTTTTGTCACAATCAAAATAATACTTTATTAGCCAAGTATGTTTTGCAACATACGAGGAATTTCATTTGCCATGTTTAGACCAAGGTTGTGTTGAATAATGAAGAAAAGTGGCCCTAGTGAAATCTACGGACCCAATTGAGCAAGAAAATACAATGTTATAGTGATGATCACTTTTCTTTAATATCTTATGCTTGGCTGAAGGGGGCTAATTGACTAAATTGCATTTGACCTGCCCTATTGGCTGTGCATACATAGGGACTTTTACACTGTACCAGATAGATGCCTCTGTGGAATTGTACCCATACAACTTAGCTAGAGGCTCAGCTAGCTCTGGAGTACAGATATTCAGTAATATATCCAGGATATTGTCAAGTTTCCATGTTTATTAGTATTGGAACTGATGGTCCAAAACCATTTCTTCTTATCACATGGAGAGAATCAAATTACTCTAAACTGACTTCCACCGTGCTGACAACCACAGGAGTGTATGAAATGGATGACCCAGTCATTCCTGACTGAACATGGTTTTAAGTGCTTCAGCCTTGCCCTTGAATCCTTTTCAGAAGTCAGCTGGGTGCTGCAGCACACCACACGTCCTGCACATTTTCCACGTTGTACAATCAGGATTCTTGTCTGGGATCCACAAAAAAATATCTGTGCTGAAACAGCCACAACCCTCCAGCATCCTTGGACCCAACCTCAACCAAACTTAGAAGATGGCCAGAGCAGTTGGACTGTTTTCCACTGTTAAACATTCCTGCGGATCAGATAGCACCTCCATTGTCTATCTATTAGTTGGTGGTACTATTCAAAATTATGTCTCTTTCTGATTGCTTTAGCTCCAGCCAGCAGGGCATTTGCTACAAGACTGACACTGTCCCACATGTGGGAGTTTTGTTCATTCGAACTGGTTGCAATTAGTCTGAAGCAACCCTGTAGCACTGTTAAACATCTTTTCAAGAGAGAAAAAAAATCATAATTCTCCCTCACTTTGACTCCATACTTTAATGTGGTCTAACCTCATAAACAGAATGAGGTAAGACCCATCAACAAGTCCTTGCAATGCATCTGGATTCTTCAATCCATTATCATATTAGTCACTGACATTCCTTAACAATGGCCTGTGCATCATCACCCCACCTCCCCTCCCCTCCCCCTCAGAAATCCTCTTTTCCTACACTTCATAATATCATCTGAAGATTATGTGGCACCCCTGCACATCCACAGCCAGATCTATTTCTCCTTCACCTCGATCGGTCCTTTCAACATTTGTCCTTGCAGCTTATCTGCTGTACAACAGCCACATCTTTATCCAGCTCAGTACCAGGAAACCCAGTATACTTCAGCCTCCACCATGCCCTCTACCACACTGCCACAGCTACTTCCACATCATATTCTAAGGTCAATATAGTAGATATATTTTTCAACCTGCACCTAGCCTCTGTTTTTATTTTGAAATGAACTAACTCAACACATCAGAGTTAAATCTTACTGAATACACAGATCACCAATCATGTAAATTTAGTAATCTGTCTGGAATTTGCTTTCTAATAATGGATATTTGATATGAAACCAGAAAATACTACATTCATTCATATCCCAATGCATGCTAAATAAAATTTAATTTGGTTCTCACTCTTTGAATCTCATCTAAATTGTAAAATTGATTTCTACCATGTGGTCACTCTTCGACACAGATTATTTAATAAAGAATAGTGATGCGTTAAAACGAAAGTACACGGCTAACCCAGATTTCTCATGTTGTTACTGCTGATTTGGTGATGTTGCAAATATATATGCATATTCATAAATGTGAGCTTGTATAGTTGTAGAACAATGCAGCATAAAACAGGATTAGACTATGTGTTTCAGTGCCTAATTGACTTTCAGTATCTTGGCTCAAACATGACTATCTAGAGGTAAGTGCCATAAATATCTGGTTGTCACTCATGGAATCATATCCTGACAAGGATGCTACTATAGGAAGGGATAAAAGAAAAAATGCTTCATGAAAAAGGGAAAAAATAATAAAAATATGGCTGAAGCCCCATTGTGAACATATTACAAAAAATATCCCTTTGCAGCATTAAACTCCCCGATACGGACATTATAATAATCCCAAAACGTTCTTATGTCAAACTACAAATGGAACTCATTTGTCAGGTGTGATATGTTAGAAGAAGAGTGTAAGTGAACCAAATTAATGGTTCTTTCTCCTCTGTGACGTGGATTGAAATACAGGCCAGACTGATGAACACTGTCGGCCCTGCCAACTGTGAAATTCCCATGCAAAACACCGAGCAGTATTGGTTGCCTAGGTCAGCAAGGAAAATTGCTAAAAGGGGAGCAGGTAAAAATGACCACAAACAAGGCTGATGCACGAAATGGAAAACGACTGCCCCTGTGCATTAGCAGCAGCTTTTCTCATTGGAATAATTTCAAATAAACAACTGTTAGTTTTATTCTGGTGTTGTATAATGGTGTTGTATTAGGATGCTTAATATCTGTAGTGGGAAATAGTCAGATTTCTACTTCTGTTCTCAACTGAGGTCTGAGGTTCCCACCTGCTTTAAGAGCTCATCATTAAAACCGGTGCCCAAGAACAGTAAGGCGACGTGCCTCAATGACTTTCGACCGGTGGCACCACATCCGTGGTGATGAAGTGCTTTGAGAGGTTGATCATATAGATATAGGATCAATATATATGTGTATTTGTTCGTGTGTGTGTATATATACACACACAATTAACTATTTTTTTCTCTCTCTCGTTTATTACATTGTTTACAGTGTACTACGTTTATAGACAATAGACAATAGGTGCAGGAGTAGGCCATTCAGCCCTTGAAGCCAGCACTGCCATTCAATGATCAGCCATGATCACCCCCAATCAGTACCCCGTTCTTGCCTTCTACCCATATTCCCTGACTCCGCTATCTTTAAGAGCCCTATTCAGCTCTCTCTTGAAAGTATCCAGAGAACCAGCCTCCACCGCCCTCTGAGGCAGAGAATTCCACAGATTCACAATTCTCTGTGAGATAAAGTGTTTCCTCGTCTCTGTTCTAAATGGCATACCCCTTATTCTTAAACTGTGGCCCCTGGTTCTGGACTCCCCCAACATCGGGAACATATTTCCTGCGTGTTCAAACCCTTAATAATCTTATATGTTTCAATAAGATATCCTCTCATCCTTCTAAACTCCAGAGAGTAAAGCCCAGCCGCTCCATTCTATCAGCATATGACAGTCCCGCCATCCCGGGAATTAACCTTGTAAACCTACGCTGCACTCCCTCAATAGCAGGAATGTCCTTCCTCAAATTAGGGGACCAAAACTGCACACAATACTGCAGGTGTGGTCTCACTAGGGCTCTGTACAACTGCAGAAGGACCTCTTTGCTCCTATACTCGACTCCTCTTGTTATAAAGACCAACATGCCATTCGCTTTCTTCACTGCCTGCTGTATCCAGTTCATAGACTGATGAACAAGGACCATCAGATCCCGTTGCACTTCCCCTTTTCCCAACTTGAAGCCATTTAGATAGTAATCTACCTTCCTGTTTTGCTACCAAAGTGGATAACCTCACATTTATCCACATTAAACTTCATCTGCCATGCACCTGCCCACTCCCCCAACCTGTCCAACTCACCCTACATTCTCATAGCATCCTCCGCACAGTTCGCACTGCCACCCAGCTTTGTGTCATCTGCAAATTTGCTAATGTTACTTTGAATCCCTTCATTCAAATCATTGATGTGTATTGTAAATAGCTGCGGTCCTAACACCAAGCCTTGCGGTACCCCACTTGTCACTGCCTGCCATTCTGAAAGGGACCCGTTAATCCCTACTCTTTGTTTCCTGTCTGCCAACCAATTTTCTATCCATGACAGCACTCTACCCCCAATACCATGTACCCTAGTTTTGCATACTAATCTCCTATCTGGGAAGTTATCAAATGCTTTCTGAAAGTCCAGGTACATTACATCCATTGGCTCTCCCTTGTCCATTTCTCTAGTTACATCCTCAAAGAATTCCAGAAGATTAGTCAAGCATGATTCCCCCTTCGTAAATCCATGCTGACTCGGACCGATCCTGTTACTGCTATCCAAATGTGCGGCTAATTAATCTTTTATAATTGACTCCAGCATCTTCCCCACCACCAATGTCAGGCTAACTGGTCTATAATTCCTTGTTTTCTCTCTCAAGCTCCTGCGTTGGGGGGGGGGGGGGGAATCTCAGCTTCCCCCACGCTGAGCGATCTACCCCGGGTCGGGGCTAGTCGAATGTCATGCGGCTTTTGGAGCTTCCTGATGTCGGTCTCAACCCGAGACTGCGAGCCCTTGATGTTAAAGTCTGCAGGCCGCGCGGTTGGAGCGTCGATCTCAGGCAAGGAATCGGCTCCGATGGTACATCCACGCCCTGCTGTGGGGCTCGAAGTCAGTCGCGAGCAAGGTCTCCAGCTCCACGATGTTACGCTGCAGAGTGACCGAAGATATGATCCAGAAAACAATCACACCTCCGCCAAGGTAAGAGATTGAAAAAAGTTTCCCCTGACCCCCCCCTCCCCGCCCACCCGTCACATAAATAAACCAGAGAACATTGACACAAAACTTTTTAAACACATTAAAAATAACCAAAAAAAAAAGAAAAGGCCAGACGGACTGTTGGCGAGGCTTCCATCGAAGCGCCACCCGGTGGATTATCTCGGTTGCTTCCAGTACCTTGTGCTGGTGAGGGTAGGACAGGAAGATGAGGGATCTGCATGTGTGGCTGAGGCGTTGGTGCAGGGGGCAGGAATTTAGATCACTGGGATCTCTTCTGGGGCAGGCGTGACCTGTACAAAAGCAACGGGTTGCACCTTAATGGGAGCCAATGTAACCCCATTTTTTAAGAAAGGAGGGAGAGAGAAAACGGGATATCAGTCAAAGTCAGCATGGATTAATGAAGGGGAAATCATGCTTGACTAATTTTCTGGAATTTTTAGAGGATGCAACAAGTAGAATGGATAAGGGAGAGCCAGTGGATGAGGTGTATCTGGACTATCATAAAGCTTTTGACAAGGTCCCACACAAGAGATTAGTTTGCAAAATTAGAGCACATGGTATTGGGGGGTAGGGTATTGACATGGATAGAGAGCTGGTTGGCAGACAGGAAGCAAAGAGTAGGAATTAACGGGTCCTTTTCAGAATGGCAGGCAGTAAATAGTGGGGTGTCGCAAGACTTGGACCCCAGTTATTTACAATATATATTAACGATTTAGGCGAGGGAATTAAATGTGACATCTCCAAGTTTGCGGATGACACAAAGCTGGGTGGCAGTGTGAGCTGCGAGGAGGATGCTATGAGGCTGCATGTTGACTTCAATAGGTAAGGTAGGTAGGCAGATGCATGGCAGATGCAGCATAATGTGGATAAATGTGAGGTTATCCACTTTGAAGGCAAGAACAGGAAAGCAGATTATTATCGGAACTGTGTCAGATTAGGGAAAAGGGGAGGTGCAACGATATCTAGGCGTGCTTGTACATCAGTCACTGACAGTAGGCATGCAGGTACAGCAGGCAGGGAAGAAAGCTAATGGTATATTGGCCTTCGTTATGAGAGGATTTGAGTTTAAGAGCAAGGAGGTCCTACTGCAGTTGTACAGGGCCCTGGTGAGACCACACCTGGAATCTCCTAATTTGAGGAAGGACATTATTGTTATTGAGGGAGTGCAACATAGGTTCTTGAGGTTAATTGAAAGAATGGTAGACAAAAATGCTGGAGAAACTCAGCGGGTGTAGCAGTATCTCTGGAGCAAAGGAAATAGGCAACGTTTCGGGCCGAAACCCTTCTTCAGACTGAAAGAATGGGTCGACTGAGCTTGTATTCACTGGAATTTAGAAGGATGACAGGGGATCTTATAGAAGCATATAAAATTCTTAAAGGATTGGACAGGCTAGATGCAGGAAAAATGTTCCCGATGTTGGAGGAGTCCAGAACCAGGGGTCACAGTTTAAGAGGTAGACCATTTAGGACTGAAATGAGGAAAAACTTCTTCACCCAGGGAGTTGTGAATCTGTGGAATTCTCTGCCACAGGAGGCAGTGGAGGCCAATTCAATGGATGCTTTCAAGAGAGAGTTAGGGCTTAGGGCTAAAGGAATCAAGGGATATGGGGAAAAAGCAGGAACGGGGTAATGATTTTAGATGATCAGCCATGATCATATTGAATAGCGATGCTGGTTCGAAGGGCCAAATGGACTACTCCTGCACCAATTTTTCTACTAGGCTGTGGGACCCGTTGGGTCCCAGGTTCACACAGGAGGGCTGGTCCCCCAACGCAATATTCCACTTCTCTACCAATTCCAATATTAGTGGCCAGTGGTGGGGGGGGGGGGGGGGGGTTCAGGAGCGCTAGCGTGGGTGTTGTGGGTCAGGTCAAGTCAAGCATAGTGAGTGCAAGACCAACAATCCATTTCAATCCATTTAATGTCAAGTCAATCCATTTCAAGTCAAGTCAAGCACAGGGCAAGCGGGGCCAGCCAACAATACAGTCCATTCATTTCAGGTGAGGTCAAGCAAAGAAAAGGCAAAGCAAAAGCAACAATACAATCCATTTGCTTTATTTCAGGTGAGCTCAAGCAAAGCAAAGCAAAAGGAAAAGCATAGGGCAGGCTAAACAACTCATTTCATTTCATTTCCATTTCAATTTCAAGCACAGGGCAGGCCAAACAACTGATTTCATTTCATTAAGGGCTAACTTTATGCTAGTGTTGAGAATTATTGTGGAGGAGGTGTTGTCGTCTATACTCATTGATGGTGGTCTGTGGGTCATAAATCCCTGAGGTTGAGGATCCAGTAGCAAAGGGGAATGCTGACTCCTAGGTCCAGGAGTTTGGACATGAGTTGGGGATCAGGTCAGTGCAAGAAACTGATTAATTTATCACCTCCCTAGTCTATGAATGGTAGCGTAAATTCCAAAATTCAGTCCATTCTCCAGCCAGGTCAACTAACTCAATGCAGATAACAGATCTTAGTCTATTTTGAAATGTGGAATCTATTTAATGATAAAGCCAGAAATTCAAGAATCATCAAGTGCTGGAAACTTTAGCACCACACATAGTGCGATCTGGTGAGGGAATGGACAGGTAGTGTTTCAGGCAGGGTCCCTTCTTCAGATTGATTGGAGCAGCGGGGGGGAGGGGGCGGGGGGTGGGACCGAGCGGGGAGGGGAAGGACGCTGCAAAAGAGAGGTGGGGGTGCAGTAAAAATCCTGCAGAGTGATAGATGGAAACAGGTAAGGGTGGGGAATTGGGGGGGCTATTGACAGATGGGTGAAGTACGTGACAAAGACCAGCGGTAAAAAGGAGACAAAAGGTTATCAGATCAGGAAAGGTGGAATTAAATTTTTTTATTTATTTTTTAAAATATTTTTATTTAATAGAGGTAAATACATCAGTGTACATCACATATATATTGTTACAATCATTGTACCACATAATTTTATGGCTTTTAAAGAAAGAGAATAGAAACAAAGAGAGTGAAGTTGGTGAAAAGAGTTGTGAAAGTGAGAGAGCGTGCCAAAGGTGAGAAAAAAAAACCCTTGGTCAAAGTTAGAGAAAGGGGATTAAGAGATAGACCCTAGAAAAGAAAAAGAAAAAAAGAGAGAGAAAAAAAAAGCCAGTTACTATATTATATATATCACGCAAAAGGAATTTACCAACTCGATAGTTTTTCATCCCCCTTTACTAAGGCCCGAGGTACTCTTGCACCCTATCTTTGTAGCAATTCTATAAATGCAGACCAGGTCTGATAGAAGCAATCTGATTTTCCTGCCAGGCGGAGTCTCATATCTTCCAGATGTAATGTTTCAAACATAGTTGAAATCCACATATTTAATGTTGGTATAGGGGCATTTTTCCAGAATTTTAAGATTAGCTTTTTTCCCATTATTAAGCCATAATCAAATAGATTCTTTTGATACACATTTAATTCTGAGCTACCTTCTGTCATTCTGAAAATAATCCATTCTGGCTTTGGTGTCATTTTTATTTTAAACAGTTTTGTGATGATTTCAAAGATTTCAGTCCAAAACCTTTGAATTTTTGTACAAAAGATGAATGAGTGCGCTATAGTAGCTTCTTGAGACTGGCAGGAATGAAATATAAAGCCGGAAAAGGGACATGGGTGGAAGGGTTCATGGGGGAAGAAAAAGGGAAATAAAAAGGAAATGGGGGATCTTGGGATATGAAATGAGTGTACAAAAGAGGGGAAAGGAGCAGCGTAATTGGGGAGAGTGGGCAATGAAGGGAGGGATGGAAGCAGGCCAATGTGGCTATGGGAGGCACAGAAATGAAAAAGGGAATGGGGAGGGTATGTCTAGAAGTTGGAGAATGTAATGCTCATCCAATGGGGTGTAAGGTACTCAAGCAGAATATGTGGTGTTGCCCCTCCATGTTGCATGTGGCTTCACTCAGGCAATGGAAGAGACCAAGTACAAAAAGGTTGGTATGGGAATGAGAAGGGGAGTGGTTAACATCTGGGAGATGCCGCAGGTCTGGACTGATAGGGAGCAAGTGTTTGGTGAAAGTCACCAAGTCTACGCTTGGTTTCACCCATGTAAAGGAGGCCACACTGGGTGTACAAAATGCAGCAGACAAGTTTTGATAAGGTGCATGTGAATCTCTGTCTCATCTGGAGTTCTTCAAGATGTAAGGGAGAAGTACTGGGGAGGAGCAAGTTTGATGGGAAAGGAAGAGTGAACCAAGGAGCTGCGGTGGGAGTGGTTTCATGGAAAGGGGAGGCAACATAAAGATGCGACTGGTGGCAGGATTATATTAAACAAAGCCATTTGTAACCCAAGAATAATTATTGTTGTACCGACAAGCCCTCAACTACTTCAAATCATAAAAATGTGTAGCACAGGAGACCAATTACCCATCTGGGTCCATGCTAGTTGAGAAAGTGCTATTTGCTCTAATCCACCTTCCAGCTGCTGATCCATGCAGATCATAGCTCCTTAAGTACAATCCCAGTCTTTCATAATTGTGATGAGAATATTTACATCCACCACCCTTTCAGGCACAAGTTTCAGACCACCACCTTCCCCTTCTAATCCTTCTACCCTCCTTCAATTCTTACTTTAATTCTATGTCCACTGTTTTTTGTCTCCTCAGCCATCCCGGCCACTACCACGTATAACCCTCTGAATGATATTCTGCTTGTGATAAGTCTATTTGTGGTTTAATTCAAAGATGAAAAACAGCCATTCTATCACTGGGAACTAAGTGTAAATATGATCCAACAACATCATTTCAAAGACAATTCAGTGTGCATCAGTAACTGATGGATGACATCTTACTTGACTCATCAACTTTTATTATCCTGCACAGTTATTAAATCTTTCCTCTCCTACTCTTGGATGCTTCAGTATTCCTTGTTAATGGCCACCTTGAGAATTCTCCAGGATTATGTTTCTCTTTCTACAAATGCCCCGTTTTAGTGGTGTACGGGGGAAGAAAATGTGTTCACCACTGCTTGTTAATTTCAGCAAAATATATATATAAAGCAGATGCTGTTATGAGAAAATAAAATTAAAATATCAGTATAAGCATCATCAAACAAATACAGATTTACAAATTTAAGAATAAGGGGTAGGCCATTTAGGACTGAGATGAGGAAAAACTTTTTCACCCAGTGAGTTGTGAATCTGTGGAATTCTCTGCCACAAAAGGCAGTGACGGCCAATTCACTGGATGCTTTCAAGAAAGAGTTAGATTTAGCTCTTAGGGCTAACAGAATCAAGGCATATGGGGAAAAAGCGGGAACGTGGTACTGATTTTCGATGATCAGCCATGACTATATTGAATGGCGGTGCTGGCTCAAAGTGTCGAATGGCTTAAGGGCCTGTCCCACTATCGCGACTTTTCAGCAACTGTCTTCGAATTTCAAGCTCAAGGGCACTCGCCTGAAAAACCTCGAGCTGGATTTACTGTCAGCGATGAAACCGCGATTGACCATCTGCGCGTGCGCGCGCGCACACACGCACGCACACACACACACACACACACACTCACTCACTCACTCACTCGCGCGCGCACACACTCACTCACTCACTCACTCACACACACACACACACAACAACACCCCCACACACACACACCCACGCTCACTCACTCACACTCACTCACTCACTCACTCACTCACTCACTCACTCACTCACTCACACACACACACACACACACACACACACACACACACACACACACACACACACACACACACACACACCACACCACACACACACACACACACACACACACACACACACAACACACACACAAAGGCGGGGGCCAGGGAAAGCGGGGGAGTGCTGTCTGAAATTCACACCCTCGATGAACTGGAAGGTAAAAGACGGCTGGCACAGCTACGGTAAGTTGTTTAGAGAGCGGGAAGAGGGGAAGCGAGGGGGGGAAAGGGGGGTGAGAAGGGGGAGAAAATGGGGGAGAAGGGGGGGTGGGAGAAGGGGTGGGGTGATGGGGGAGGAGAAAGGGGGGGAGAAGAAGTGGGGGAGAAGGGGGAAGAAGAGGGAGAAAGGGGGGGTAGAAGGGGGGGAGAAATGGGGGGGAAGACACTTTTAAGAAGCCAGACAACTTGTAATAAAGTTTAGCGGGCATTTAACATTACCAGTCGGTTTTCCTTGTTTCTGAAAACTCCTATGAGCCAATTAAAATGCCCGGTCAGCAAAGGAGATTGCCAAGGGATATCTTGACTGCCTAGCGACCCCACTCCATTGAACTACGAGTTCAAAAGAACCATGCCGACCAATTTTTACTCTACCAAACTGAGGCCGCGAGAATGCGGGAACTTCCCTCGAGCATGAAGGAGAGTTACACTGACCTTCTAGGACCTTCTAGGACCACGTGTCGACCATGCTGCGAGTTTGAGTGGAGCTTAAACTCTTCTAAACTCACAAATTAGGTCGCTGCAGTGGGACAGAGCCTTTACTCCTGCACCTATTTTCTATGTTTCTAAGTTACGGTACAAGTTTTCGAATTGGCACATGATTTACCACATAAAGATTAAATACTTGTGCAGAGAGAGAAGTGGGATTCTTGCCCACATTTTCCAGGCTCTACTTCAATAGCAGCTTTCTTTGAAAACCCAGGAATAGATTAATATTTCCTCTCTTTTGTTTTCTTACTTTCTTACAGCTATTAATTCTCTTGTAATTCATGTCACTTTCAACCAACATGGAAGATTTGCCTTGTGATTTTACATTAAAAATATATTTTTTACATGGAATTGACATTATGAGCACAATATATATGAGGTTTACATGTTTTAAAATTATCAAAATTTCTAAACTTGATCTTCTCATAGATTAATTCTTAATTATTAAAAGTGCAGACTGTAACTTTGGGAAAGCAATAACACAAGTTAAGTGATTAAATGTATGTGTCAAATAGACTGTTTGAACCTGAAAGGAGACTGCATTAATAGCATATCATTCTAAATTGGTTGTAAATGACTTGTGCCTCTGGGTCTCCAGTATGTCTTTATTTTTCCTTTGGTGCAATGACTTTGACGCTGAAATGACTTCATTTGTTCTTTGAGTGAATAAAATATATCATAATAATGACCTTGCCTGATGTTCAGACACAAACTCCTGATTGTATTAATTCTTACAGGGCTGTTAATAATAACAGGTTTTATACACTGTTGCTAAATTAAGTTAAAAAAAAGAATTGATTGCGTACAACATATTGATTGATCAGATTGAAGTAAGAGTTTATAGACTGTGAAGTGCACCAGATGTTGCTGCCAATCTATACAGTGCAAAGTTTGCATTTGACCTTCCCTCAAGAGCTTCAACTGTTACACATCAGAGACACAAGCGCTGTCTGAAATTCACACCCGCGATGAAGAGGAAGGTAAAAGACGGCTGCACAGTGTACGGTAAGTCCTTTAGAGAGCGTGGGGGGGGGGGGGGGGGTGGATGTGGGGGGGGGGGGGGGGGGGGGGGGGAAGGGGAGGTAGAACGGGGGTTAGAACGGGGGTAGAAGGGGAGGAGAAGGGGGGATGAAAGGGGGGGGTGGAAGAAGGAAGAAGGGGTTAGAAGGGGGGGTAGAAAGGGGGGAGAAGGGGGGGAAGAAGGGGGGGAAGAAGGGGGGGAAGAAGGGGGGGTAGAAGGGGGGGAAGGAAGGGGGGAGAAGGAGAGGAGAAGGGGGGAGGGGGGGGGGGGAGGGGGAGGTGGGGAGGGAAGTGGGGGGGGGAGTGGGGGGAAAGTGGGGGGAAGTGAGGGGGAAGTGGGGGAGGTGGGGCGGATAGAATGGGGGAAGAAGGGGGGAGAGGGGGGGGAGAGGGGGGAGGGAAGGGGGGGAGGAGAAGGGGGGGAGGAGAAGGGGGGAGGAGAAGGGGGGGAGGAGAAGGGGGGGAGGAGAAGGGGGGGAGGAGGGGGGGGAGGAGAAGGGGGGGGGAGGAGAAGGGGGGGGAGGGGAAGGGGGGGAGGGGAAGGGGGGGAGGGGAGGGGGGAGGAGGGGGGGAGGGAAAGGGGGGAGGAGAAGGGGGGGGGAGAGGGGGGGAGGAGTGGGGGGAGGAGAAGGGGGGGAGGGGGGGGAGGGGGGTGGAAGGGGGGGAGAGAAGGGGGGGGAGAGGGGGGTAGAAGGGGGGGGGGGGGGGGAGGGGGGGGGGGGGGGGGGGGGAGGTGGGGGGGGAGGGGGGGAAGGGGGTGGACACACTTTTAAGAAGTCAGACAACGTTTAATAAAGTTTAGTGGGCATTTAACATAATAGCCCTGTCTCACGGTGCAAGTCCACCCACGAGTGACCCAAAGTGAAAGAAACAAAACAGACTCGTGGTTGTGTACGAGATTCCAAGTTTATGTTCAAGTGTTTAACCGAGTTCCCACGGGTATGTCATTTCTGCGATGTTCCAAGTTCCTCTCCCAAGTTACCAAGTTCCTCTCCCGTTACTCTTGAGCCAACCGCGTCTGTTTTAATAAGCAACAGTGTTAAAGAAGACATCTCCATCCTGCGACTTTGAGTTAAAGATAGAATTCAGCGTGGCCGCTTCTATTGATATGACCTACAAAGCCCCTTTAAAGCCTTGGGATCGTTGCCCTTCATGTTGGCATGGAGCGGGAGGGGGTTATTGTGCTGTTTGATCACCCCCTGCTATCCCAGGGATAGGGAAACACAGCGGCTTTTGAGACTGATGGGCAATCACTACCAAAGTGTCTGACCACCCACCTTTCCTTCCCAACTCCAGTCCCGTCCCGACCCCCTGGGAAACTGAAGGGAGCGATAATCAACTGCCACAGATACAAATAATGTCATACACAAGAAAGGGCAGATGCTGGTTGACAAAAAGTGAACGCATGGTTCTGGAGAAATTAGGAAACGTCATCCCGTCACACATTCCTTCTCTCCAGAGATGCTGCCTGCCCGCTGAGTTAAAGAGTGTCCACGGTAGACTCATGAGTCACTAAGGTAAACTCACAGGCCACTACATTATTACAACAACTTAAAATGTTTCAATTTTTAACTTGAACAGTAAATTTGACTTGTGGAAAACCTCAAACATGTTTGAATTTTTTCAAGAGTTAACAAGTTTCACGGGTACCTGTCGTTAACGCCACGAGTCGCTAAGTTGCGAACGCGAGTTCAGACGTTCCCGCTATGTTGATTGTACTTGATTACCGCGAGTGAAAACTCGGGGTCACTCGTCGGTCGACTCGCACCGTGAGATGGGTTTTACTGGTCGGTTTTCCCTGTTCCTGACAACTCCAATGAACCAATTAAAATGCCCGGTCAATGAAGGGGATTGCCTACGGCTGTACTTGACTGTCTGTTACTACATAGCGACCCCACTCCAATGCACTACGAGTTAAAAAGAACAATGCTGACCAATTTTCGTTGAACTTCCCTCGAGCATGAAGGAGAGTTCCAGTGACCTCATAAGACCTCCTAGGACCACGTGTCGACCATGCTGCGAGTTTGAATCGACGGCAAACTTGTCTAAACTCGCAGATTAGGATACCGCAGTGGGAAAGCCCCTTTAATTCTTATTCCTACCTAGCTTTTAACTAGTAAGATTAAACGAGAACTTACCAGTTCAAAGTTTGATCGTTATTTTATGAGGAGTAACGATGAGGATTACGTGAAAGAAGCCCCGCCTGGCGCTAGAACGGCATACTTCAAAGCAGCGGCATGAAAAACACAGAACATAATAGCCGGAGTAAGATAGTAAGGCTCAACATAGATTTAGAACTACCAGATGATCATTTATTTTATGAGGGTCGGGAGTGGAGGGCACGTAATCCCTCATCATTACTCCTCATAAAATAACAATCAAACTTCGAACTGGTAAGTTCTCGTTTAATCTTACTATTTTACTTCGGAGTCACGTGAGTGACTACGTGAAGATTTTGAAGCTTCTGTGTTTTTAATGTTGTAGAATCAATCCATACGACAGTCTGGCTAGGTCAACACATAAATGAGTAAATAACCTTTTACCAGATCAGTTTTAGTTTCTTTTCATAAATATTTAATGAGAAAAGAACATATAATAACCCCTTTTTCACATCTGGGGAAACCATTACAAAGTGATAAAAGATATAAGTGATAACATAATCGATAATATAAATCGATAGCGAAACAAAGCAGGTGATTATAGTGAACCCAACACCGCGTGTCCAAAGCCTGTCATTGTGCAGACAGGTTTATCGTAGAACTTTGAAAAAGTTTCTTCTTTACGCCACCCTGCGGTTTTAAAATGTGTTCGAGTGGTACGTCCTGTAACTTCACCGCGGACGTAGCTGCAGCCCTAGTGGAGTGAAATTTGAACACATCAGTGTCTACTCCTGCTAAAAGTAACACCTGTTTTAACCACCTTGAAATTGTTTGTACTGATGCTTTTGTGTGTGGTTTCTTATGCGTAATCATTAACGCTTTTTCATCACCTCGAAGAGTCTTGGTAACTTTTATATATTGAGTCAAATGTTTAACTACACACAACGTTGGATCAATAGGGTAAGCTTGAAACATTACCTTCGCTCCATTTCTCCCTGGTCTGCTTTGTTTGATCAGATCGTAAACGTAAAACACAATGTTATCTGAAGCCACATGCATACAATCTAAACGTAGCATTAGTAATGTTTGCTGATACCAACGCCATTAACATTATTAATTTAAATGTTAACTTTTCCAACGATATAACTTCGATTGGAGTCCATTGCCTAAGTAAAGTAAGTACAATGCTGACATCCCAAATTTCTGTATATCTTGGTTTGGGTGGATTTTTGTTAAAAATTCCTTTCATAAATCTGGATATTAATGGATGTGATCCAATTGATTCCTGGTCAGAAATTTGTCCTAAATAGGATGATAAAGCACTACGCGCACTATTAATAGCACTATAACTTATGTGCTGCTCAAAATGCAACTCAGCAAGGAATTCCAATATGTTTGAAATGTTCACAGTATGATAAGATATATTTGATTGTCTACAAAAACTTCCCATTTCTTTATATGTGTCATATATTGTTTCTGAGTGCTATCTCGCCATGATGCGACTATAACATCCATAGTTCTATCCGACAATCCAAGCCCTTGTAGTGGTCTGGTCAAAACCTGCACATTAACAAATTCATATAAACATGTATTGGATGAATTTTCTTTAGTTACTGGTTTTATATTAACAAAATCACTGCTGCTAGGAATTGATATATATGGTTTCTTTAATCATATTTTAACATCAACGGGAACCATGGTTGTGCGGCCAATTTGGAGATCACCAAATAATCCTGTGGCAGAATCTTGTTCTATTTTCTTCAGACATTGCTGAACCAGAGCAAATGGAGGGAAAGCATAAAAGAACATATTCCCCCAATGTAGTGAAAAAGCATCTACTGCTACTGCATCTGGATCTGGTTCCAAGACACATATTTAGGCAATTGATGATTTAATCTTGATTGCAAACAGATCAATGTCTGGTAACCCATATTGAATCACAATTTTACTGAAAACTACTGGGTTCAACATCCATTCTGTGTTGTCTTTAAACACCCTTGATCTGTTGTCTGCCACCATATTGTCTTTACCTGGGATATAACTTGCTGAAATCCAAATTTGGTGCTTAATACACCATTGCCATATCTGATTGACCAGACAATCACATGATACCGATCTGACTCCACCCATGTGATTAATATATGCAACAGCTGTTTATTGTCTAATTGTATCTGTACATGCAGATTCTTTTTTGTAGAACAATAGGCTTTTAATCCATAAAATGCCCCCAATAACTCTAAATAATTAATACCATATGTTTGGAGAAACATTTCCTCTTGGACAGTCCATCTGCCCCCACAGCTGGTAAATGTATCTGTCGCCCCCCATCCGAGAGCATTTGCATCTGTTTGTAAAAATACTTCAGGCTTCTGTATTGAAATGTTTTTAGCAGCTTGTGGAACATTTTCATTCCAATAAAGCTTCTTTTGTTAATTGCATAGGCCTATCAAAATGGCCTGTTCGCTTTTTTAGAGCTCTTATTTTGTCCCTTTGAAGGTTTTGGTAATGTAATGGACCAAATTCTACTGCAGGAAATGCTGCTACTAGTTTACCAATAACCTTCGCTACTTCTAGGATGGAGGGATAAGGTTTGTGAATGAGGCCCCAACATACCGTTAAAATATCATCAATCTTGTCCGTTGGCAAAGTTACTAACATGGTAACTGAGTTGATCACAAACCCTAAATAGTTAATTGACTGTGCTGGCTGCAGCTGGGACTTCATTGGATGAATCAAGAAACCTAATTTTTAAAACAAAGTTTTAGTTGCTGAAACTGATTTTCCAGCTGATTCCTGATTATTACTGACAATTAAAATGTCATCCAGATAAGCCATAATGATGTGCTTTTGTGCTCTTAATTGCGCTAAAGCTGGTTTCAACAGCTTTGTGAAGCGTCTGGGAGCTGAACCTAAGCCATTTGGTAAAGCTTTAAATTGCCACAACTGTCCCAGCCAATTAAATTTTAAATACCTTCGAAAAAATCGATGTATTGGTACTGAATAGTACGCATCCTTTAAATCAATTGTAGCCATATAACAACCTGCTGCTGATATCAAATGGTCTTGCAGTGTTGAACGTTTCCATCTTGAAATGTTTATACTCGACAAATGTATTAAAGTTTGTAAGGTCCAGAACAATTCTGCAACCACCATCTTTTTTTATTTCTCGAAAGATATTTGACACAAATTGGTGTTTATGCTTAACAGATTTTTCAATAACACCTTTTTTAAACAATTTGTCAATTTCCACATTAATTTTCTGCTTCCTCAATAGCAGGAAAACATGAAACCATAAGCAGGTTTATTTTGTACCGGAGAATTAACACCTTCTTTAAATGTTATAGTAGCTCCTGAAACTGTTTGTAAAATAAACCGGTCAGATGTGATGGCAAGCCATTCATCATAAAACATTTGTAATCTCCCTCCAACTGGAGATTTGTCCACAGTTTCTTTAAGAATAGAATAAAGTTTTTGTACCTCTCCATATCAATGTGGTGGTCTCCTTCTCCCCGTATACGGGTGAACATGAGGCTGTGTTGGATGGTAATATTTTCTTATCATATTCCTGCCTCTGTTTCCAAAATCAAATCCCCTCCTTGATGAAAAATACCTTTTTTGTCCAAAAACGAAAGGTCTCATGTGGCTAATAGATTTAGCCTCTTCATCCATTTCTCTTATTTCTTTAGGCAGGTTTTCTCCAAATAGATAACCAGGAGTTTGAACACCACTTGATCGACACAGACCTGCAAATCTTGGATGAAATATGGGCCGAATCGCAATTTTCCTCATACAATTAATTTCATAAAAGGAATTGCACAATAAGCCCAAAGTATCTCTTTGGATTTTAACCATTTCCGACCCTTCCATTTGCCTTCCAAAAGCAGTAATGGCAGCTGAAATCAGTTTGAGGATTCTTTGAAATCTTATTTCTTGTCCTCTCATGACTAGAGTCATAGGTGTCCATATAGACAGATTAACTGTATGTACCTTTAATGAGGTGCAATTTTCCAGTGTTTTATATAATTCTGCTGTTTCAACCATCACAGAATCTTGAAGTTGGTGAGATACAATATAATTAATACTGGCAGCTAGGTTTTCTTCCATAGCCTCACCACTTCCTTCAGGTATAGCAAAAGCTTTTGCCATATCAGGCACATATGGCCTCTTCTTTTTTATTTGTGGTGTGCACTCATAATCCACATCACCACTTACAGGGTCTGACTTTTGCAGCCCTGATACACCTGGAATTTCATCCAATGAGAACTTCCTCCACCCTTAGTCCTGGGTCTGGAATTCAAATTCCCAATTTGGCACATAGCCATATTCTGGATATTCAAAACCCCTCAGGGTCATTTTGGGAAATTTCTGGGTACTTTGACCCTTGTCTCATAATATTTTGGAGCACTCTCTCCATATGTTCCATTTTAAGCCATATAGCTTTATTATCCGGAGGACTTTCATTATCAGAGTCATCATCAGAAACCACGGGCCTCACGGATTTCTTTTTACTTTCTAGAGAACATTTTCCTCCGTGGTTTGTATTTCTGGAGAAATTATAGTCTCACTAACGGGTGAATCAGGTCCAGGTATCGGAACCGGATCTGCACGTCCGACTCTTTAGCTTCTCCCCGGGACGATCTTTTTAAACCCGCAAAATCTTTCTTTGAGACGTTCTCCTCTAGCTGACAGTACGCCAGCGTGACTCTGAAATTTTTACTTTCATTTTTGCTGGTTCTACCAGCGTAACGTCTTTTTTAGAACGTCCCCTAAATTTTTCCTTGCACTACCTGCGGGTAGAACACATTCCGAGCTCGTCAGGGAGGAGCTGCTAACATCTGCAGCTGCCTTGATTTCTGCCCTTTGTCAGGACGTAATGGTTCTAAGCCCTGCCACAGTTCACGTGACTCCGAAGTAAAATCATTTCTTACCAGGTTTAAGTCTCGTCCAATTCTACCAGGGTCTTGCAGTAGCAAAATTTCCTTCGTTAGAGTCCTTAAAGGCCTTTTATGGCCCACTATATCCATACCAACCACTGGTACCAGTCTATACTAATCCTTTACCACTTGTAGACCTCCCTGGTGTTTCAAGTGCTCATCTCGAGATGATGATCCTTTATTGTCTTATGGTGTCTCAAGTCCACCCATGAGTGAAGTGAAAAAAAAAATGCACACTCTGGTGTCTACGAGATTCCAAGTTTATGTTCACGAGTTTAAATGAGTTCCCACAGGTAAAATTTTCTGAATTTTTCAATTCTGTTAACCCTTGCTAACCTCTCCTCAGCCCTCGGGCCCTGGCATTCCCTCTATCTCTATCAGTCTCCCCCACCCTAGGCACCAGCTTCTCATTTTCACACCACAAAGCTTATTTGTTCCCAATTTATCACCTATGCTCTTTTTACTCATTTTCTACAGCTCTATAACTGTTCCTGATCCTTCTGAACTACCCCGTCCTATCCAGATGCTGCTGCACCCGCTCTCGACCCTGGCATCTGCAGTTCCTTCTTTAAAACCTATTCCAAGTAATATCCTTGTGAATCTTCTCCACATCCCCTCCATTGTTATCACATATTTCTAACAATGGAACAAACAATATATATAATTAATGCTCCTAAATGGAGAACACCAGATTTTGTCAACAACTTTCTTAATACTCAAATGTACCTTCTGACTTTCTAATTATTTCTCATTATTGACATATTTAATCATTCTAGCTACCAAAACGTTTAATGCCACAGATGTTGAACTGTCTGGGTCTGTAATAGCCACATTTACAGCATTGCTTTTTCATAAATTAATATTGCAACAGCCTTTCTCAAACATTTACACAGATATTCATTGCACAATACTTAACTATATGTATTGTTTAATAAACTATTACCTTCATGCTCTTGACTACATATTGGACAATTCATTCAAAAAATATTTTCTTCTTCTCCACATGTTATTTTACTCCTTATCTTTTCTTAGAAATTGTAATGTTCTCTTTTCTTGTAGCATTTGTTTTCAATTACCTCTATCAAACTCTACGAAAGTTGTCTCCTAAATTCAGGCAATCTCCATGGGGAGGATGTGTCCTTTCCCAGCAGACTTGAAGTCAGACTGGCTGACCACCCGATCAGAATGAAACAAGTTTACTCACAGACACTGTAGGAAATCTTTTAAATCTATAATTTTTAAATAGTTAACAAAGGGATTATAATATCTTACATTACTTTTTTTTTTACTCATATGGCACCGGTTAGCTAAGTGGTACCTACGGCATTGCATGGTCATGCATTTTACAGTGTGACTGGTTAGTAAACACCTCACAAATCTATTAATTTCCCTTGATTATGTTGGAGAAGGCAGCGTGACAGAGTAACCCACGGAGAATGGACTGCATAACTCACAGCAATGTGAGTATGTTGTCATGTTAAATTATGCATAAAAAATCCTAGGGTTGCTATTAATTTTATAATGAATGCATTGCCATCGTTACAATGGCAAATTCTGAGCCATTAAAATTCTTAAGTTGAGAACGCCATCCAAACCCAACAAAACAGAAATCAATGAGTGACATTGAGCCACCTATGTCTCCTGTCTGACTTTTACCACAGGCGGCAGTATATTCTCCTCCGGTCATTGAAAATCACCATCAGCATCACCACGGGAAGTGCATAGGATTTGTGTTGCTGTTTTTAAATAGCAAACCTTCTAATGGTCAACAAACTTTGTTGTAATGATTTCAAGTAGGACGATGGAACATTTTAACTTTGTGACGAGGAGATCACTAGCTCCTCTCACCTTTACACCAATGAATAGTTATGCTTCTCCATTTCGGACCTCTTGGTTATCCTTCATTTAATTACTCCAAAGATATAGTATCAATTGTTGATGTTCCAATCACTGATATACTATATCGTGACCGTATCCCTCTTTAACATCTCCTTTGGATTGATTTTAGGGCTATCTTTTAATATCTCCTCACAACATTGTGTGTTACATTTTGGTTGGTAATGTTCTTAAGTGTTTTGTGACGTTTTTCCATGTTAAAGATCCTGTGAAAATACAAGCTAGTTTTGTTTACTTGTCTTAAAGGAATGGCCAGTCAGAGTTCACAGTAAAGATATCAGAAAGCAAAGTGTATGATTTAAAAATATGTTTCTGTCCTTGTTTCCACAAACCACTTAACCATTTGCTATGAAGAAATACGCTACTTCCGACCAAGAGAACACAGAATCTGAGAGAACATTAATGTTCACGCAGCTCCAAACTACATTTCACCACTTTTTCTGCATGTTTGTTGCTGTTATTGGACAATGCTGGAGATTGTATGAATTGCCCGCTCACTTGAATTTATTGTTCATTAATCTGATGTTCCTGAAGCCATCTTTTTCATCTTAAGAGACGGCATTTGTGTCAACAAATTGGTCCCCTGTATTTCATGTTAATGACATTTTCTAGCTTATTTTTAAATGGACTGAAAAAAATTGTAATGTGAATGCCATATTTTAGATGTGTAAATGAACATTAATTGCATCTGCTGTAAACTCTCCATTACTACTAAAGAGATGGCATGGAAAATAGTTTGTTTTGATATGGAAGAAGAACATTGGTTTCCACATGTGAACTGTTAATATATGACTCGTAGGTCGAGAGTTCTTGAACACGCTGGGGCTTGGGGTTCATGGGGAGCGGAAACCTAGCAAGGGGAACAAACGACGATGAGATGAAAGACATCAAAACCTGAAACGTCCGCACAATGATTTCACCTTCATCCCAAAATAAAATCTTTGAAGTAACTGAGAAAATTCACCAGGAATAGATGCGACAGCTGGCATGTAGAGAGTGTCTTTAACCCCTGACACTATGGAATAATCAGACACCATGGCATCTTGACACAGCAAAGTATCCAAAAACCCAACCAAAATGTGTGTTTTAATAGAGGGTCCGAAATGAACAGAAGTACAAGTTACATGTAAAAACTGCTAAACTACTGAACTTCTGTGGAATAGGAAGGCCATAACTGCTTAGGTGTGAGGATAAACTTTTGCATTCATTATCCAAAGTTGCATGCCTCACCTCTAGAAAATAATCTACTGGGCTACTAGGAAAGAATAAGACAGCAAAGAAAGGATGGCCTCCATCTGGAGAGAAAACAATTCCATGGGTCTGGTAGCTTTGTACTCTCCAGTCTTGATTGTCTTTCATTGGGGATCTATTGTATTCAGCTTGTATTACAGTCATTGCCAAGAATCTTCATGGAAAACTAGTGGCTATCCTAATCTAGTGACATTGAAATGAAGGGAACCATACCTATTTTGTTGGCCTTTGCAATTTTGCACATCCACGGTTCAACAACTTTGCATTCCTTGAGTTTATTTCAATTTTAGTAGGACATTCCTCAAAGACAGAGTATTAATGCTGTTCACAAGATTTTATTGCATTGAAGTCCAATTAATGTTTCAATTGTGTTACTTTGTGTTTGTAAAAAGAATCGTGAAAGCCAGTGCCATCAAACAATTTATGGCCGCGATCTATTGAGCGCATATTGACTCTAATCCAATCAACCAACCAGATTTAAATGCAAGAAGACTAACCCTCCTGCCAGTCTATGATATCCAATCATACACCCATGTTCCCCAAACATCCACCAGCATCAGGACCTATATTTATTCATGAACTTCGCCAGGTACTCCAGATTACGTATGCAAAATGTTTGCTTTAAATTTAATAACAAAATAGATTGAAACAGAAATCCTGGTGTGCACATACACAAGAATGTTGCGTAGCAGTTACTGAATGTATTTCTATTTGTGAAGATTGTCTATAAATTATTCTACAGAAAAATCAGATTTGCAATATAGTACGCCTGATATTTTTACCATCACACTTAAATAAAACCAGTTTCACAAAGATTGGAAATTTAATTTGTGACGCTTTTCAAGTGGTTAACTTGGAACATAAGTGGTTGGAACGTTTTAGAAGCTTAGTGACCCTTAATCCAAATCTATTCCTTGATTTTTATTTAATCCGATAATCTATCTATGCCTTTCTAAAGATACTGACAAATACGACGAGATAAAGTAGGAAGCATGAATGAAGCAAACCTTGAACATAAATGTGATGTGATTGCAGGAAATGCATGAGGTGAGTCATCACACCGTTCACACAAAGGGTCACAGTTTAAGAATATTTAGGACTGACATGAGGAAAAACTTTTTCATCCAGAGTGTTACGAATCTGTGGAATATTCTGCCACAGAAGGCAGTGGAGGACAATTCACTGGATGTTTTCAAGACAGAGTTAGATTTAGCTCTTAGGGCTAATGGAATCAAGGGATATTGGGGGAAAAAAAACTTGGAAAAACTTGGAAAACTTTATTGCGGTCTGAATGAAAAACACGAATGGGGTAATGATTTTAGATGATCAGCCATGATCATATTGAATGGCGGTGCTGGCCCGAAGGGCCAAATGGCCTACTCCTGCACCTACGTTTCTATGTATTGAACGAGCTGTTGGATGAGGTCGTTGAGAAAGGTACTATTGCAACGTTTATGAAAAGGGGATCTTATTGAAACATATTAGATTATTAAGGGTTTGGACACTCTCGAGGCAGGAAACGTTCCCGATGTTAGGAGAGTCCAGAACCAGGGGCCACAGTTTAAGAATAATTTAAGTTTAAGCCATTTAGAATAGAGATGAGGAAACACTTTTTCACACTGAGAGTTATGAGTCTATGGAATTCTCTGCCTCAGAGGGTGGCTGAGGCCAGTTCTCTGGATAATTTCAAGAGAGAGCTAGTTAGGGCTCTTAAAGATAGTGGAGTCAGGGGATATGGGGGAGAAGGCAGGAACGGGGTACTGATTGGGGATGATCGGCCATGATCACACTGAATGGCGGTGCTGGCTCGAGGGGCCGAATGGTCTACTCCTGCACCCATTGTCTATTGTATATTGAAACATTTAGACAGATACATGGGTAGGAGGGGTTTAGAGGGATATGGTCCAAACGCAGGCTGTGTGACTAGTGTATATGGGTCATCTTGCTGGTGTGGACACTTTGAGTCGAATTACCTGTTTCCACACTGTTAGACTCTATGAGTGAACACCAACCCTATTGCCGGCCAATGTTAAACCGTTCACAAATTCTCCAACCCGAAAACTATGAATCGCCGCTAAATGTACGTGAAATTATGCATCTTAACAAAAATAACGGGGTGGCAGGTGGATTTATGTGCTGGGTTTGAAGTCTAATGTACAAGTACTTAGCCACAGGACATTTGGATCACCCCTGGTCTTTAAACCATATCCCTATTTAAGACTACTCACAATTCGGCTGGTGCGCTTGAATTTAAACAATCGGTCATTTTGCAAATGATACTGTACAGCCCCAGGATGCTGTTGGTCCGGCTGTCCTAATAAATCCAAATCTAATTGCCAAAAGGTGGTGTTTATTTTTACATTTGTAAGCAATGCTTTTCTAGTAAGGGATTGAACAAACTTTGATCTTATCTCTCAAAAGAGAAACTAATGGAATTAATTCCATTGGCACGTGTATTCGCGCTGTGCGGAACACCTTTACTTATTTTAATCCGTTAATTTACAGGAAGTTGTAATTACAGATTGTTATGTGCAAAAAGGGTTTACAAAAGGTATTTAAAATTCCCTGCAGCACACGTGCATCTACTCAACACAAATGTGGATTGAAGTCTCCCCAGTTTCCGCTCAAGCAGAAGGCAACGGTTGTGCAGTCTAATTAAACAACAATGAATGAAAAGGTGTGCATAAATTATGGCTTCGCCTGTGTCCAGCTTGGTTGGAGCTCGGATTTAAAAAGGAAGCTCAAACCATATTGAACTGCATCAAATATCAACTAATCCACACACTGGTCATTGCTGCAAGATAATACCAGAAGCAATCCCTGCAATTGAAGATTATAATTGTGATATAGAAGTGGTTCTTAAACATCATCGCCTGCAGCCATTCATAACTCGATACTATAAGGGCTTATATAACAAAGTTGTTTATGGTCGAGAGAGAGAGAGAGAGAGAGAGAGAGAGTCGGATTGTGTTGCTTGACTAACTTGTATTGTGACTAACACAATATGGGACTAAACGCGATGAGTGATTTGTTTTTCTTATCTCATGTTTCTAGTCCTACATTACTTACATCCTAACAAGAGCTTCTTGTAATGCCCATGATTTCTGAATAATCTTTTAATGAAATCGAGATAGGATGCGGCTAAATGCAGTGGGGACGCGATAACCATCCTTGCAGTTTGTTTTACAAACAAGTGTTTCCAGTGCAGGGAACAGGTTTACATCGTGAGTACAGGTGTGTTGGTCACTTTAATAACATGTTTAAATAGATGTAGTTTATTATCACGTGTAGCAATTTGATGATTAAATCTGTGATCATTAACTTCAGCACAGCATTAATACGTTAGCATTTGTACCTAGACATTGTATAGCCAAACTTGCTAAGCTGCTTTACAGAAGAGTTTCCGGGCGGTGAGTGATAAAATCGAATGCTGGGATTTACTCCACAAAGTACCACGAGCCGTTGGAGCAAGAGGAGGAGTTTCCGGGCGGTGAGTGATAAAATCGAGCGCGGGGCTTTACTCCACAGAGGCCCAGGAGCCGTTGGAGCAAGAGGAGGAGTTTCCCAAATCTGTAACATTCCAAACTTCAAAGGAAGTGTTCTGGTGGAAGCCGCTGATTGGTGGAAGCGGACTGGAGGAAGCAACTGATTGGGTGCAACCCCTGGTTTGAATTTCTGCTTTCTGGTTAAGGGTTCAGTGAGCTAAGGGTTCAGTGAGCTAAGGGTTCAGTGAGCTAAGGGTTCAGTGAGCTAAGGGTTCAGCGAGCTAAGGGTTCAGTGAGCTAAGGGTTCAGTGAGCTAAGGGTTCAGTGAGCTAAGGGTTCAGTGAGCTAAGGGTACAGTGAGCTAAGGGTTCAGTGAGCTAAGGGTTCAGTGAGCTAAGGGTTCAGTGAGCTAAGGGTTCAGTGAGTTAAGGGTTCAGTGAGCTAAGGGTTCAGTGAGCTAAGGGTTCAGTGAGTTAAGGGTTCAGTGAGCTAAGGGTTCAGTGAGCTAAGGGTTCAGTGAGCTAAGGGTTCAGTGAGCTAAGGGTACACTGAGCTAAGGGTACAGTGCTTTTTAGTAAAGGTTAGTTTAAAGGATTAAGATTTTTATAGTGTGATTGAGTTGATTTAATTTGGGGGCAAGCCATGTCAGTTGAGATCGGCCCCATGGTTTGGTCATCCTGCAACATGTGGGAGATCAGGGATATGGTCGGTGTCCCTGGTGACTACGTTTGCAGGAAGTGTGTCCATCTGCAGCTCCTGGCAGACCGCATTTGGACGATTGGAGCTGCGGTTGGATTCATACTGGAGCATCCACGATGCTGAGAAACTCGTGAATAGCACGTACAGTGGGTTGGTCACACCGCAGGTAAAAGTTAAGCGGACAGAAAGGGAATGGGTGGCCATTAGCCAGCATAGCAGAAGGCAGGTAGTGCAGGAGTCCCCTGCGGTCATCTCCCTCCTAAACAGATATACCATTTTGGATACTGTTGGGGGAGATGGCTCATCAGGGGAAGGCAGCAGCAGCCAAGTTCATGGCACCATGGGTGGCTCTGCGGCACGGGAGGGGAGAAAAAAGAATGGAAGGGCAATAGTAATAGGGGATTCAATTGTAAGGGGAACAGAGAGGCGTTTCTGCGGCCGCAAACTAGACTCCAGGATGGTATGTTGCCTCCCTGGTGCAAGGGTCAGGGATGTCACTAAACGACTGCAGAACATTCTGGAGGGGGAGGGCTAACAGCCAGCTGTCGTGGTGTACATTGGCACCAATGATATAGGTAAAAAACGGGATGAGGTCCTACAAGGCGAATTTAGGGAGCTAGGAGATAAACTTAAAAGTAGAATCTCAAAGGTAATAATCTCTGGATTACTACCAGTGCCACATGCTAGTCAGAGTAGAAATAGGAGGATATTGCAGATGAATGCGTGGCTTGAAAAATGGTGCAAGGGGGAGGGATTCAAATTTCTCAGGCATTGGAACCAGTTCTGGGGGAGGTGGGACCAGCACAAACAGGACGGTCTGCACCTGGGCTGGAATGGACCAATGTCCTTGGGGGAGTGTTTGCTAGTGCTGTCAGGGAGGCTTTAAACTAATGTGGCAGGGGGATGGGAGCATGCGCAGAGAGACAGAGGGGTGTAAAATGAGGGTAGAACCAATAGGTAGCAAGGTGAAAAGTAAAAGTGGCAGGCAGAAAAATCCAGGGCATAAATCAAAAAGGGCACTTTTCAACATAATTGTATAAGGGGTGAGAGTGTTGTAAAAACAAGCCTGAAGGCTTTGTGTCTCAATGCAAGGAGCATTCGTAATAAGGTGGATGAGTTGAATGTGCAGATAGGTATTAATGAACATGATATCGTTGGGATCACGGAGACATGGCTCCAGGGTGACCAAGGCTGGGAGCTGAACATCCAGAGATATTCAATATTCAGGAGGAATAGACAGAAAGGAAAAGGAGGTGGAGTAGCGTTGCTGGTTAGAGAGGAGATTAACGCAATAGAAAGGAAGGACATTAGCTTGTAGGATGTGGAATCGATATGGGTAGAGCTGCGAAACACTAAGGGGCAGAAAACGCTAGTGGGAGTTGTGTACAGGCCACCTAACAGTGGAGTTGGGGATGGCATCAAACAGGAAATTATAAATGCGTGCAACAAAGGTAAAATAGTTATAATGGGTGACTTCAATCTACATATAGATTGGGTGAATCAAATTGGCAGGGGTGCTGAGGAAGAGGATTTCTTGGAATGTATGTGGGATAGTTTTCTAAACCAACATGTAGAAGAACCAATGAGAGAGCAGGCTATTCTAGACTGGGTATTGAGTAATGAGGAAGGGTTCATTAGCAGTCTTGTTGTGCGTGGCCCCTTGGGCAAGAGTGACCATAATATGGTTGAATTCTTCATTAGGATAGAGAGTGACAGTGTTAATTCAGAAACAAGGGTTCTGAACTTAAAGAAAGGTAACTTTGAGGGTATGAGATGTGAATTGGCCAAGATAAACTGGCAAGTGATTCTTAAAGGGTTGACGGTGGATATGCAATGGAAGGCATTTAAAGACTGCATGGATGAACTACAACAATTGTTCATCCCAGTTTGCCAAAAGAATAAATCAGGGAAGGTAGTGCATCCGTGGATAACAAGGGAAATCAGGGATAGTATCAAAACAAAAGATGAAGCATACAAATTAGCCAGAAAAAGCAGCCTACCAGAGGACTGGGAGAAATTCAGGGTCCAGCAGAGGAGGACAAAGGGCTTAATTAGGAAAGGGAAAATAGATTACGAAAGAAAACTGGCAGGGAACATAATAACTGACTGCAAAAGTTTTTATAGATATGTGAAGAGAAAAAGGTTAGTTAAAACAAATGTAGGTCCCTTGCAGTCAGAAACTGGTGAATTGATCATGGGGAACAAGGACATGGCAGACCAATTGAATAACTACTTTGGTTCTGTCTTCACTAAGGAAGACATAAATAATCTGCCGGAAAAAGCAGGGGACCGGGGGTCAAATGAGATGGAAGAACTGAGTGAAATCCAGGTTAGCGGGGAAGTGGTGTTAGGAGAATTGAATGGATTAAAGGCCGATAAATCCCCAGGGCCAGATAGGCTGCATCCCAGAGTACTTAAGGAAGTAGCCCCAGAAATAGTGGATGCATTAGTGATAATTTTTCAAAACTCTTTAGATTCTGGAGTAGTTCCTGAGGATTGGAGGGTGGCTTATGTAACCCCACTTTTTAAAAAGGGAGGGAGAGAGAAAACGGGGAATTACAGACCAGTTAGTCTAACATCGGTAGTGGGGAAAATGCTAGAGTCAGTTATTAAAGATGGGATAGCAGCACATTTGGAAAGTGATGAAATCATTGGACAAAGTCAGCATGGATTTATGAAAGGTAAATCATGTCTGACTAATCTTATATAATTTTTCGAGGATGTAACTAGTAGAGTGGATAAGGGAAAACCAGTGGATGTTATATCTGGACCTTCAGAAGGCTGTCGACAAGGTCCCACATAAGAGATTAGTATGCAAACTTAAAGCACACGGTATTGGGGGTTCAGTGTTGATGTGGATAGAGAACTGGCTGGCAGACAGGAAGAAAAGAGTAGGAGTAAACGGGTCCTTTTCAGAATGGCAGGCAGTGACTAGTGGGGCATTGCAAGGCTCAGTGCTGGGACCCCAGCTATTTACAATATATATGAATGATCTGGATGAGGGAATTGAATGCAACATCTCCAAGTTTGCGGATGACACGAGGATGCTAGGTGGCTGCAAGGTGACTTGGATAGGTTGGGCGAGTGGGCAAATGCATGGCAGATACAGTATAATGTAGATAAATGTGAGGTTATCCACTTTGGTGGCAAAAACAGGAAAACAGACTATTATCTAAATGGTGGCCAATTAGGAAAAGGGGAGATGCAGCGAGACCTGGGTGTCATGGTACAGTCATTGAAAGTCGGCATGCAGGTGCAGCAGGCAGTGAAAAAAGCGAATGGTATATTGCCATTCATAGCAAAAGGATTTGAGTACAAGGGCAGGGAGGTTCTACTGCAGTTGTACAGGGCCTTGGTGAGGCCACACCTGGAGTATTGCGTACAGTTTTGGTCTCCTAATCTAAGGAAAGACATTCTTGCCATAGAAGGAGTACAGAGAAGGTTCACCAGACTGATTCCTGGGATGGCAGGACTTCCATATGAAGAAAGACTGGATAGACTCGGCTTGTACTTGCTGGAATTTAGAAGATTGTGGGGAGATCTTATAGAGACTTACAAAATTCTTAAGGGGTTGGACAGGCTAGATGCAGGAAGATTGTTTCCGATTTTGGGGAAGTCCAGAACAAGGGGTCACAGTTTAAAGATAAGGGGGAAGTCTTTTAGGACCGAGATGAGAAAATCATTTGGTGAATCTGTGGAATTCTCTTCCACAGAAGGCAGTTGAGGCCAGTTCATTAGCTATATTTAAGAGGGAGTTAGATGTGGCCCTTGTGGCTAAAGGGATCAGGGGGTATGGAGAGAAGGCAGGTACAGGATACTGAGTTGGATGATCAGCCATGATCATATTGAATGGCGGTGCAGGCTCAAAGGGCCGAATGACCTACCCCTGCACCTATTTTCTATGTTTCTATGTTTCTAAGAGTTATCAAACAAACCTGACAATAAACCACTTAATGTGAAATCTGCTAAGAATCTGCTAAGAAACTGTTGGTCACTTTTCCAGTATTTGACTTTGCTGTTGATCAAATTAAGAAGTTTTGATTTAGCTTCTTCAAAATACTTTGCTGTGCCCAGCTTCCAATGATTCTGTGACTTTGCTCTTGAAATGCACCATCATACAGAGCAGCATAATTACTATTGCCATTCGCCAAGAACCAATCCTTGCTACCAATTCAACCCCCTTCTCCGTCACAGCATTACTATACAAGAACATAATTACTTCCCATTTTACCTCACCGGTGCTTCCCTGTATGTGTAGGAAGTAACTGCAGATGCTGGTTTACACCAAAGATGGATACAAAATCCTGGTGTAACTTAGCGCGTCAGGCAGCATCTCTGAATAGAAGGAATGGGTGATGTTTCGGAACGTCATCCATTTCTTCTTCAGATGGGTCGGCCTGAAACGTCACCCATTCCTTCTATCCGGGCATGCTGCCTGTCCCAGCATTTTGTGACTGCCTCCCTTTACATCTTTATTGTTTCTTGATTGTCAACCTGCCCAAAATCCAGAACATTTTCCAGCTAAATGTTGGCAGAAAGAAGAACAATGCGTACATTTCCTTATACACGGCTCCACTCCTTAGCTGCCAACTCCCTTCTTCCAATTTCTCTGAAATATTATTAACACTTTGGACCTTCTATCCATACCATTACCAACATCATGCGCTTTTACCTCCATTCAGCTTTGCCACAATATGTTGACAAATGAGATAGCAGATGCTGGAATATGGAATTTTAAAAAAAATCAGATCTCTGGTAGAACTCAGTGTGTCAAGCTGCATCTGAATGTCTACGTTTTAGATTGAAACTCTGCCCGGATGTGGGGGTCTTGACCCAAATTGTCGATGTACACCTTTTGCCTTTAAGATGCTGGTTGACGTTCTTCTAGCATTCTGTTTTTCCTTATGCCAGAATATGTTTTTGCCTCAGATCACATGCTGCTGAAATCCTCACCCATTATTTTCTAACCATACCCAAGTATTGCCTCCGCCATTTCAGTCTCAAAACTTGAGGTTAGTGAAAGCTTTGCTGGCATACTAGTTTCCACTTGCCAACCCAAGAAGAACCCATTTATTCCTATTTTTCTGTTTCCATCTACCAACAAGCTTTCACTGTATATTGTCCCATGTGCTTTCCTTCTGTACACTAACCACTTGGATGGCATCAAAGGCCTTCATGAAATCCAAATATACCACATGCAGAGGTTCCCCCTTTTCTATTCCATCAGGTACATCCTCAAAAACCCAGGTAGATTTGTCAAACACATTTTCCCTTTCAGAAATCCTTGTTGCCTTTGTCCAACTTCTTAATATTTTCTAAGTGTCCAGTTACTGCTCCTTCGCGGCCTGCTATTAAATTCTACTATTTCCCATACAAAACTTCCATTCAGCAATATCATCAGAAAATCCAACTGCAGTATCAAATAATTCCTCTGCTTCCCATTACTATAAACATTTTCAAGTCTATCAGTACCTGGGATATTTGTGTTCGTCCAACTCAGTCTTGGGCAGACCTGAACATGAGCATGGGCATACAAATTCGGACCAGAAATAGGCCACTTACCTTTTAAGTTTTCTCTGCATTCTCAATATTTTAATGGTCGATCCGTTTGTAACCTCAATTCCATGATCCCTCCTGTCCCGTAACCTTTCAACTCTTCATCTTGATATATGGTCAATGAATCTGTCTTGAGGAAACACTTCCAAAAATTCACAACTGTTCAAAGGAAAAGAGAATCACATATCTCTATTTTGAATGAGTAATCACTTTGAATAAACCACACAGAAACTGGAGATATAGATGCAAATGGTCTTATTTCACCACAAGCAGCCATTCCAGAGGAGACCTGGTGAAAATGGACAGCATGAGCTTGGTGGCCATAGGGCTAATTTCTAAGGGCTAAGTGTTACATCTCAGTGACATAGTGGAAGACTCTCTCTTGGGCAAATCTTTCATTAGAATCCTTCTGAACCAAAAGTACATTACTTTTACATTTTACATTATATAGACTTAAGAACACCGATAACAACAGGTGATTAAATACAATTTCAATTGATGCAATTGTATAGTTTATATTAATAGTTTCGGTCTGAAAAAATGGTGCATTTGAATTACATATTTGCATTGGGAGCACCTCTCAACTCTCAAGCAAATTCTGATCATTAAAATACTTTTGCTCGGACAAAGTGGCTTGTGCGAATGATCTATACGTTCTGAGGCACAAATCCCAGATGCTCAAAATTACTGTTCTGAGGGCTGAATCTCTGGGCATACAAATATCCAAATATTGATTGACAAAAACATATACCTATGACCATAATTGTGTGCAAAGTGGCAAAATAATTAAACAGGGGTGAAACGTTCTTTGGTGTGAAATAACTGAAGATGTCTGGTGCCTGATTATGTAGGCCAATTAACATAGCACCATTGTCCTACGTTTGACCATTGCATATAAGAATGTCTCATGGTCATGTAGTTTACAAACCATATATCTGTGGGCTGGTGTTCTGCAGGTGGTACTGTTCCTTTACATACTTTCCTTATAATATCAAAACCGATTACTGCTTTTGGTTTACATTTTCAAATAGTTAATGAATGTTAGTTTTCATTTGTTTTGATGTATTCCTGCATATTATCCCAGTCCAAACGTGCTTTCCTTTTGCACACAGACCACTTGGATGGCATCAGAGGCCTTCAAGTGCTATCTCCATAATTCATAAAGGATGCCTAACAATCCTGAACAGAATTGACAGAAGTTCTGGATCTTCGTACAAGATGAAATCTCTCTCTATATTCACCCTCTCAAGACCCCTTAGGATTTAATGTTCATTGCTGCAGTGTGGGCAATGTGACATCAGCTGCCAAGGCTCTCTGTGCTGCTTCTCCCCAGTAAATCCTTTCCATCTCTCCACCTTATATTCCTTCATTATGTCCTTCCTTAAAATCTCCTCTGTCATAATATGTTCTTATATAGCTGGAATTTGGATGATATCTGAAAAAAATCCCAACAATGTATAAACAAGTTATTGCTAAACCATGCCAGCTAACAAAATCAGTTCTTTTGGTCATTAAATTGAGAGATTCTTTACCAGGATTAATTGTTCTCTTAACATTTCTGCAGAGTACCCTCAGCATCACCCACAGAATAAATTCCTAGTTGATTGCTTCCTAAAGCACAGAGCATTCCACACCTGTTGCTCTTTAGTGAATGTGCTGACAGAGGCTCACTGGTTCCTATGTCAACTTCAGTGCATTTCAGAGCAAATTCACAAGTGCAGCAGTCTATTGTACAGAATCTGCTTACATTAAAAACTTGAAACATGTCCTTTAATATTGCATTTTATTTCAGATTTAAATGCTAAATCGGGATTTAAGAGATTGCTGCACAAAATAATAGGATTGCATATGGAAGACAATAATAGGCTAAACTAATGGGATGTAGCATGGGATGAACACAAGTGCACTCAAACTCCCTGGAATAACGAGCAGAGGTAACTACAAGAAACTAACCAATTGCCTAACCTCTGACCTCTTACCCTGTTTCTTGGGTGAGGGTATCAATTAATACAAATAATGTGCCAAGGATATGTCAAAGAATTTAAAAAAATGTATTATTCGAGCTTTAACACCCCAAAAACAAGAACTTTAACCTGCAAATGCCTGGGTGATGAAAATAAGACGGATATCGCAAATGTTCTGCTTGGCCTGCCGACAGGAAAAACAAACAAAGACTCTCCATACAAGAAGGCTGTCTAAGTGACTGTGACTGAAGCCTCAACTCTGTCTGAAACCTAATCCTTCTGCCTATCTGTTCTCAGACTCTTGTTTCTTTTGGATTTTTTTGAAGAATCTATGAACTGTCAGTTCTTATAACTTACTTCACTATAATTTGAGGGAAAAAAAATTGAATTGCCAGCTGATGAAGTTCCCCAATACTTGCTTAAAATTATCAGGCATACGACTCAAGGGAAATTAAGGTGAACAAGATTGACTGGTAGTACTTGGCATCTTCTTTGTGTAATAATATCTTATGGTTCATAGCGACAAGGATAAAATATTTCTTTATTTTTCTTGAATGTATGATAAATTTGGCAGTCAGTCCCGGATTAGATCTGCTTCAGAATCCAAAACAATGAATTCCCCCACAGGGATTTCATTACATCCAATGAAACAATAGAAATCCCTGTGCTTCCAGATAAAGGGATAAGTCATGATGAACATGTATCCTATGCCTGGTTACATGCTGCTGTATGAATGTAACCATGTGATACATTACTAGGCTTTTTGTGATCAGCATCTGCTACTTGATCTTTCATTGTCTTCCATCTGCTTTTCTCCAGTGCTGTCCAAGTGTCACATCCAATTTAGCTGTATTAATTTTACTTAGGACCTGTGCATTATTCCATTATGTGTTTTTATGTTGTTTTAAGCATCAGTTATATAGTTCCATAGTAATTGCAAATGTGGAAAACAATCAAACTTTACAATCGGGTGTTTATTTAAATAGATTTTGTTCATCTTTCAGTTTATTCATTATTCAATATTGCATTAAAATATTGAAACTTCTGGAGTGTCAGAGTCTTCAAACAGGGAAAAGTATTGACAAGTAGAAAAATACACCAAAACAGAGTAATTTTCCTCTGTCATTGTCCATCTGCATCAGCCACTGAAAAAAACATAATTAATTTATCACAATTTCAAAAATGGGATCAATTTTGGTTCTGTTTTGAGGGAGTTATTATTTTTGAATACCTTATGTGGGTTTATTTAAGCTTGTAGCATTCTGCATTGCAATTATTCACTTTTTTAAAATCCAAAACACTATAATGTTAATGTTTTATGTTCCATCAGAGTTCCATTATCACTGACATCATGTTGACAAAATACAATTTTTCAGGGTTACAAAATTTAACTCACAATTTTCAAGCATAAAGGAATGAAAATGCTTTCCAAAAAAATTCTGTCCACTTTTTTGTCAGCCATAAAAAACATGCTATTGAAGTAACTAACATGGCACTTTACACAGAATATCTACCAGGAATCTGGAATAACATCAGTCATCCTGCTTCTGCTATTTCTCTTTACATGGAATATTTGATTATCTTTCATATTCAGAAACAATATCTCATTCTTCTTGCATCATTTTTAGGGCTTTAGAGAGAGAAATAAGAGTGAGATTAGCTGAAGGGAAATGGCAATGGTTGAATGGCATCCCATTCTATAAGCTTCTATGATTCTATAAATTGATTCAGCCCACTCCCTGCTTTCTTTTACATTTCATATCTTAAATCCCACCTGTTTTCTTTGTTTCTGTCTGTTTTATTCAAGACTCTTTGGTCCTTAACAATGGATTTACATGTTGTACGTTTCCCTTTGATCCTGCACAGTATGAAATTAGAATTCACAATTCCCACTTCCGCATCTGCACTGAAGTCTTGGCTATATTCCAACAAACAACTATATCTTTGGATTAGGAAGCTATCTTGTTCAATGAAAATTTTAAAAAATGAACACAGACAAAAAGAAATAACCCAACCTAAGCTACTTTTGTATTAATATTGAAGGGAGATAAGTAAAGAAACCATAAAGAGATGACGGCTCCACAGTAAGATCCTCTGCAAGGAGACTGTATAAATCAATGTAGTTTACATTGAGAAACAAAATGAATGACAAAAATGTGAGAAACACAAACACAGAAAACAGTGAAAGAAAGTTTTTCATTGGTTGAAATGTAATTTTGATGGAAAGAAAACATCCTGGGACTCGGGCTTTTCATTCATATACGAAAAGTGGCAAGTCTAATTATTAAGCTCTGAACACATTAAAACAAAACACATTTCAACCTGCGATTTTTACATATCCGGTAATCATCTACTTTCTATAAAAAAATAGATTTCTCACACATAAAAACTCAAATTCACATGGCAATTTTCACATACACAGGTTTTTATAAACTACTTCAATTTCAGTTAATTTGATTGTAAGCAAATGAATAGAAAGGTCTCACACACAACAAATGGAGATCATAAGTTTTGTTTCAGCTAATTGAAGGGCTAACATTACTCGAAATTAGATGGTCTGTGTTCACATGAATAGGCAGGCAAGATCACTATTTCAAAGGTAACAATCTTTTTAATCCAGTGCTTCCTCAGTGTTATATACACAGTCAATTTGGTACTCCCTTTTTGGATTGGATTTTAACCTGTTTCTGAGCAAAACAGGAGTTCTCCCAATGAGAAAGCTGACATATTTGACATTTTACAGTTTAGTTTATTGTCACATGTACCGAGGTGCAGTGAAAAGCTTTTGTTCCATGTTATCCAGTCAGCAGAAAGACAATACATGATTTCAATCGAGCCATTTTCAGTGTATAGAGGAGACATGATAAGGGAATAACGTTTAGTGCAAGGTAAAGCCAGCAAAGTCTGATCAAGGATAGTCCGGGAGTCACCAAAGAGGTAGATAGTAGTTCAGCACTGCTCTCTGGTTGTGGTGGGATGATTGAGTTGCCTGATAACAGCTGAGAAGAAACTGTCCCCGAATCTGCCGGTGTGCGTTTTCACACTTCTATACCTTTTGCCTGATGGGAGAGGGGAGAAGAGGGAGTGGCCAGGGCACGACGTCCTTGATTATGCTACTGGCCTTGCTGAAGCAGTGTGAGGTATATAGAAATAGTCAATAGAAGGGGGGTCGGTTTGTGTGATGGTCTGGGTTGCGTCCATAATTCGCTGCAATTGCTCGCGGTCTTGGATAAAGCTGTTCCAAAACAATGCTGTGATGCACCCTGATAAAATGCTTTCTATGGTGAATTTGTAGACGTTGGTGAGAGTTGTAGGGGACAGATAAGTGGGACAGGGCAATAAGCCTTCCAAGGAAGTAGAGGTGTTGGTGTGCTTTCTTTTTATACAAATAATTATACAAATATACAAAAGACTGAAACTTAGCTTAGCATATTTTTACATCCTAAAGTCTCAAAATATGGTTGTAATAAATATTATAAACATAGTATTTAATCTAACAAACTATTAGATAAAAATATATTGGAAAGAATCAAAATCTATTTTTAGACATAAAGTGGCAATATTACAACTCTGTGAAGGATGTCCAAAGTGTTTGTAAGTTAAAATTGGCAAAGATAATCAAAATCGGAAACCACTTCCTAGTCAGTGAATGGTGACAGTGAAATTGACTCCCCTCCCCTTTTTACCTTTTAATTGTTATAGATATTACCTAATTATAATTTCAGAATAACATTAGACTAAACTTGGACTGGAAGACGAGTACCATTTAGCATATAAGTGGAGACTGTTAAATCACGTGAACCATGGTTTTAATAAAGCAAAGTAATGCCCTTGAGCCAAACCTTTAATTGAAATGGTATCCTGAGAGGTTAAACGCAAGGAGGATAATAAATAGTGGTTCAGTAATGGAAATCCATTTGTAAAATGTAGATTTTCATCCATAACTTCCTACATTTTCCCAATTTCTGCTGGACCATGGGAAATTTCAGCAATAAGAGACAGCAATTTGTAGTTTCGCTCAACGATAAAGAGGATAAAACACATTACTTCTGTGTACCTCCTTACATAAGGCACAGATCTGCTGTAGGAATGTCTTTCAACTGGATCCCTTACCAGAGTATTCCCTCCCAAGCATTGTTGCAGTAATGTGTTTATTCTTTGACATCACATCACTATTGTCCTTTTAGATTACATTAACTTTATTGTTGGACTCAACAATATAAGCCCAATGAGGCTCCATAGTGGTGCTTACAGCATGTAATTATTTTTAATGTGACATTTTGTAAATGTGCACAGGATAGATGTAGAGTCACAGCTGAACTTTTATTCCATTTATCCTGTGAGTCTCCATTTCTTAATTATGGATCAGGGAGTCTACTTGTCCAGCAGTTTATGTAATTATAATCTATTTTGGAGTTAAGTGTGAACTTGTTTGAGATGATGGGGTTCCTGTTACTATTAACTGAAATCAGATTGACTATATACTGAGAAAAATTCAACAAACTCCTGAAACTCTGCGAGACATAAGTTGATTAATTTCATTGTTAAAGAGTGTGCATTAGGGCATAAAGACACTAATAGCTAAGTTGACAAATACTTTCGGACCGGTGGGGTGCTGGTTTTAATAGGACATTGTGCCTTGACATGATTAATTGCATGTCCTTTTAAACCAACTTGTTTTAGAATAAAGGAGGCATTCTTTTTTATTATTTGGTTTCATTTAACATGTTTGAGGAGGGCACAAGATCTGTGAGGCTTAAAAGTAATTTGTGATCTTATCTATCTAACTAAATAAAGTTGGATTTGCATGGAGAGGTGGCTGCACTTCAAATTTAGCATTCATTAATTTGTTTTGCCGTCAATGTAAACAGCAGGGTTTACTCTGATTATTTATTTATGTTCTATGGCCTCCCATGCCTCTATGTAACATGCCAGCTTTGAAGTCATTTCCAAAACCAAGGTTGTTGATGGTACTATGAGTACCTGCTTGAGAGTACAATGAGCAAGTGTTTATGAGGAAGAAAACAGACTGGAACTCCATTGTGAGCACACAATTAAATCATTCTGATTTAAATCTGCAACAAATTCCATTCTAAGGTTTTGCAGTTCCAAAAGAAATGCACAAAAATTTCCGTCTGAAAAGTACCTTTAAGGTGGCAAAATATCACAAGGTGCTTCGCAGTTGCATTATCAAATACAAAATAATGATATGTCACTGAAGCAGATAGTAAGACAAATAACAAATGTTAGTCAAAGGCATACATTTTAAAGACTAACTTAAAGGAGAAAGACAGATGGGGGGGGGGATTTAGAGAACAAACTCAGGTATAGCTACAACTGGTAAAGGGGGCGCTGGCCTGCAGCTGTCCGTTTTTTTCCACATCCTTTTTTAATTTTTAATACATTAAAAGTGTGTTAGTTTGGGGTCTAATCTTTTTATGTGTGGGGGGAAAATGCTTTTCAAGTCCCTACCTGGTCGGAGAGGCTGCTTTCCACGAGGCAGCACCTTCGACCCGTCCTCGCAGCCTACCAGCGGGGCCTGGAGCGGCGTTTCCTGAGGGGACCAGGCCAGAACCTCGGCTTCGGCGGCGGCACAGTGCTGGAGCCCTATCACGGAACGGGCGATGCCTTGTCTGGAACTCCGGATTGCTGGGATCTGCCGATTGGAACATCTCGGAGCTGTGGGTCTGTGGAGCGGCCAGCCGTGGGTGGCGGCGCTGAACTTTACATCGGGAGCCTGGGATCCTTTGCTGCGATCACCAGTGGTGGAGCTCCGATAGGCCTGACCATGGGTGGACAAGAGGATGGGGACTGGACTTTGTGCCTTCCCTCACAGCGGGAACCAGTGTGGGGGGATGTTTTTATGTTTTAATGTTAAATATTATGTTGTATTTCTATTAGTATTAGTGTGCTGCAAGGACATTTGAATTCCCCCTGAAAAGGGCATTAATAAAGTATTTATTATTATTATTATTATTATTATTATTATTATTATTATTATTATTATTATTATTAATTAGTGTTACAATTAAAATTAGGGATGAGCAAAAGGCCAGAATTATAGGAATGCTGATATCTTGGTTAGTTATGTTTGATGAAATTACAAAGCTAAGGGTGAGAAGATTGTTGCTTTTACTGTGTTAGGTGACAGCTGCTCTGTTAATGGCAAATTAAATGTGTAGGAAGGAACTGCAGATTCTGGTTTACACTGAAGACAGACACAAAATGCTGGAGTAACTCAGTGGGCCACACAGCATCTCTGGAGAGAAGGAATGGGTGACATATAGGGTCGAGACCCTTCTTCAGAAATTAAACAGAGGATAATTCTTCCTGCAACTATTGGCACCAAAAAAATGGATCTTGACTACAGTGCCAAGTTTGCCCATATTTAATATAAGGTGTCATCTTGGTGAAGGAAACACTAAAGCATTGACTGACAATTAAATTGGCCGCTGGAGCATTGGAATTTGACATGGAATTTCTTCAATTAAAAGCAGTCGGATGAACAGAGTTGAACAGGTCATGGCTGAAGATTTTGGGTGCAATATGCTTGATTTTCATTATTTGCGTGCTTCTGCGGATCCACTGACTGCAGTGTGTTTAAAGATGTTTTCAATGCCTTTCTAAAAAATGTGAGTCTCACTACCGAACGAGTGAGCTTCCTCTCCCCTTTCAGGAGTAATCAGGTCAAGACTGTTAAGGGGCTATCCCACTACGGCAATCTAATTGGCGAGTTTAGAAGAGTTTAGGATAGTTTGAAAAAGTGTCATGTTGAAGACCTCTTTTGACTATGTAGAAGACCTCCTTTGACCTCCTTCGACTATTTTGAAGACTAGCTTCGACTAGCTTCATGAAAATTGGACACTGAATAGTGGAGAGTGAAGAAGACCTCCTGGGACCTCCCTTCGACTATGTTGAAGACTATCTACAACTACCTTTGACTATCCTCGATTACCTACAAATAACCAACCTACTACGACCTACTTCGACTAAACCTATGAGTAAAAAAAAAAAGATTTTTTTCCATGGCGACCTTTTATTTACTTGCGTGCATTTTTCAGCATGTTGAAAAATACGCTGCGACCTAGCTGAGGCCTCGAGTACGCGGGGACTACTCTCGAGCATGAAGGCGAGCTACAATGACCTCCTAGGACCTTGTGTCGACCATCTGCGAGTATGAGTCGAGGGCAAACTCTTCTAAACTCGCCAATTTGGTCGACGCAGTGGGACAGCCCCTATATGTCCTGGAATGAAGAGTCGTGTATGAGTGTATGCTCATTGATGGTGCATCAATTGTTTGAAAACCTGTAGGTTAATTAACTGGTATAAGATATTCAAGTGAGAGATATTGTAATATGAGTTGAGTGAATACTGCTATTTAAGCTTAGCTCAGAGATAGTAGCAACAGGCCCTTTGGCCTACTGAGTCCACGCCGACCAGTAATCACCCACACACTAGTTCTATCCTACACGCTAGGGACAATTTACAGTAGCCAATCATCTACAAAACTGCACATCTTTGGAATGTGGGAGGAAACCCGAGCACCCGGAGAAAACCCACAGGGAGAAGGTACAAACTCCATACAGACAGCACCCGTTGTCAGGAATGAAATTGTGTCTTTGGCGCTGTAATGCAGCAACTCTTCCACTGCACCACTGTGCCACCCTAACAAGTTGCTGCTTGCCATGTGTTGTAGTTATTTAGCAGTGTGTTTGAGGTGGAGTTTTCACTTGACTATTCGTGTCAAGCCGATAGATTTCTGTAGTATTATTCTCTCTTGAGTCATCACTTCTCACTCCCAATATATTAGTTACCTTTGTGTACATCCTCTTCCCTCCCTACTCTGGGCTCACGACTCCTTCCCCCCTGGACTGCCTTCACCAAACCTCCAGTCATTTGTCGAAGAAACTAAACCTAACCAAATCTTCAGCATTCAAACCTATGCTGGCCAGCACACTCCTCGCAATGAGTGGGAAGGGTGGAAAAAAGATATAGCTGCAGGAAAATTGCTGCTACTCTGGGCCTGAGTGTTAAATTTATCTTGTAGGATTTGCAGACATATATAAATGACTGTAATTATCATACACTCCTGAACTGGCATGTTGTTACAGGTCCTTTTCCTCAAAATGACCCCCAACTCCCAACTCCCAACTGCAGATTTGTAAACTTGTCCAACTCACCAGTTGCAAAATATTGCACCATGATTTGCTGATCCATCAACGTGAAAGGGTACTGTCACCATGCATGTGCAACAAGATCCACACTAGCAAATTTGTTTGTTGGTATCAACAATCTGGACATCTCCCACATGATTTCAGTGGCATCTTGTTGTTTATTGCAAGGCAATATCCACTATACCATATCAATATAAACTCCAAGTTTGTCACCATTTAGAAGGGTACAGCTTTTTACAATAACATAATCACGCAGTTTTCAACGATCCAATGAAAATCAAACTAACTGCTGGATATCTGAAATAAATACAGAAAATGCCAGAAAACCAGCAGGTCCCTGGCAAGAAAAAACAAGTTAGTGTTTCTAGTCGTAGCCAGATCCTGGCAACCTGAAACGTTTAACTCGTTTCTCTTCCACTTCGGCTGCCTGATCTGCTGAGTGTTTCCAGTATTTGTTGTTTTCATTAGCAGATCTAGTCAAGAGCACGCTTCCTACAGTTACCTGTGGAAACCATGATTTCAGAATCTTACCAATAGACAGCAATTTCTTTATTTGGTTATGTTCATTGTGGTGAGAAAAAGGGAAAAACAAAATATCGCAATAGTGCAAAAAACAAAGCGCTGGCAGAACTCGGCAGGCCAGGTAGCATTTGGGTAGGGAAATGGGCAGATGACGTTTTAGGTCGGGATCCTTCTTAAGAATTAAAATGACAAATTGGGCTCTACATACAATGATAACGGCATCCTTAATATTCCATGCAGTGCATTAAAATGTTCAGGAATTCAAACAAACTAGCCCCAATGTTTCCTGAATGCGAAGGAGTGAGTCAACTCCTACTATTCTCAATCGCATATGGCTGACAACCGAGTAGGGCTGACACTGACATCCAACATTTATCCCCAACAAAAAGAATAATCACTTAAAACCAAACCTGATCAAACTGACGATGAGTTTAATTTAATTAAACTTTCCAAAAAACTTGTTTTCGATTTTGGCAATGGTGTTAGTGATTGACAATCAATCCAAAATGCTTTAAAGGGACTCTTAGTCCAGAACACCTTTCTGTTTCAGATGGTTGAAACTAAATATACAAATCAAGGTTTAACGCAAGTATTGAATTAAATTATGACTTTACTCTTAACTTATAAGGAAAAGCAAGAGGCATCTGAAGAAAAGCAAGATACTGAGTGGACAGTAGGTGGGGGGCTTGAGTTAATCAGGGTTGTTCACATCGTGAAGATACAGACCTTGTTTAATAAGCTCCTGAATGGATATTGACTCACTAATCAATATATATCCTCAGCAAAGTCTGACAGATTCATTGCAGTGGATTTCCATGTTATTATTTTCCATAATTTATAACCATACTCCTTTAAGTAATATTTTTCATCACCTAAACAGGAAAAACAGATTTGCACAAATGACCAGAACTTAACAGCTTGTCTTTTTGATGAGACCAAAGTGATGCTGTTTCAGTATAATTAATATCACTTTGGACTATACTTACAAACTAGCAATGAGGGATAAGTACTTTATTTTTAAACATGTAAAATTAAACTCAATATTTCTATGTAACCTTAACTTCTTTGACTGGGTTGTCATAATGCTGCTCAGATCATAGAAAGATGAACATGGAAGAGACAGATCAAAAGATCGGGGCTCATTTCTGCCTATCAAGCACATTCAATTTGTCTATTACCATATCTGTCTTTCCATGCCTCTGTGGAATTTATAATTATTTCAGAGACTTTACAACAGGAAAAGGGTAGTGGCTGCAAACAAACTAAAGGTTGAGAAGTTCCAATTCAGCAGCGATGGGAATGGGAAGCTATTTTGTACGATGTTCTGCTTTTATTTCTCTCTTTCAAAAGAAATTGTTGCTTACATCGACCACACCAAAATCCTTTCTTCCCTTTTTCCTTTCTTTTTTAAATCTTTTGCTGAACACTGTCTGTCTGAAAGGAGGACAAGCATGTAAATTATGCCAGACATTTTGTGAACTCACATTTTCAGTACTGGAGGTACACACATCACTGACTGACTAAAAAGGAACGAAGGGGGGAGAAAGAAGAAGGAAACTTAGCAAGGTCAGTAATCTTTCTGAAGGGAGCCAGATTGCTTCAAAGCCGACTGGTGCAGATTTGCTGGCTGCGATTTTTGTTTTTTGTCTGTTAGCTGGGCCAGACGTGATGGGCAGGGGATGCTCACACACCAGTGAGTAGCTGAGAAATATTGAAGAGAACAAAGTGCTTCTAACAGCAGTCATCGTGAAAACAAAATCAAAGAACATGTTTTGATCATGATTTGTTCTAAAAAGTTCCTTATTTACTATAGAAAAGACCTGGTATCTGTTAATCCCATTATGTGTAGGTAGCATTGAGATTTCTGTGACCAAAGGCAAACTAGCCAATTTGTATGTGTGTAAAAATTTAGTTGGTATAATTACTATAATAATGGCTTCTTGGAGATATCACTGTTACAATTACCACAGTCAAAGAGAAAGACCTTTTAATGGTTCATTTGATGCTTTGTTTTGCTGGCATTCTATGACTATGATTGTTTACATAACAAGTTATAAAGCAATTGTAAATGTTCATGTCAGAAGTCAAAAGATGCACTAATTACAGAGTATGTGTTAAACGCAGAGAGGCATACAGTACATCCATTGATGTTAATCTGTTTCTTCCAGTGGTCTATGCTTTGGAATCACAATGTGGAGACCTCAACCTCTGCTTTTTTCTTTAATTATTATTTTTTTCATTTTGTATCACAATTCTTGTGTAAATTATATTTTTAAATTATATTTAGTGCAATTATCATTATAATACAAGAACCACTCCAAAATTATATTTTAATCATTTCTTGTAAACACCAAAGTAATAGTTTTTGAAATATTTCAGTGGAATTTTGTTGAATTACACATGCACCTTACATCAGCTCACACCTCGATCTAGTCAATAACATCAGCAATAGGACACTTCAATGCTAATTAATGTTTCAATATTGTGTAAGCATGAGCAGTTTCCTGTTCTTTTACCATTTGGTGCAGTTTTGAAAAAGGTTATTATTTTCTTTTTAAACACTTTCCCACCTCTTGTATCTTTGTATGTTAAAGTGAACTGTTAATTTGATCTGACAGCTCAAAACCCTTCAGAGTAAGAAAGTACATGGAGAAACAGTTTAACCCATCATAAAAACATCATAACATAATCATTTATGAGCTACCCCATGATGATATGCCATACATTCAAAACTTCTGCCAAGACTAGCACTTAGATTATTTTAATTCAAATGAAATGCTTCTTCGTCGCATAATTATTTATAGTGCTTCCTTAATAGCCTAGAGGATGCTTTTGCAGGCCAAACTATCATAAAATGTGAACTAAATAAATGAGATTTTTTAATGACTTCCTTTAGGTGCTGTTTGACTGCTTTCCAGTCGCTCCACAGGACCTCTTTCTACACTGCTGGACCTTTGCCAGTATGACAATCAACAACTGAGCCCACTCTTCTGTTGGAGATTATTTCTAGAGTTTTTTTTATTAGGGAACGGGGTTATTTCTAAACTGAAACAGGATGTCCTGCTGATGTCTCAGGCTGTGAAAGGCTCCTTTTTTTTTCAGCTGTGCAGGCTCTGTAAAAATGGCTTAGCTTAATCCTGGGTACGAGTACATTGCAGTTGCAGATTTCTTTTATAACTGGGATGAATGCAGCTTGGCATTATGGATAAGCCTTTGTGCCATGGCTCAAGCCACTTACAGCAATAACTTTATGCACTTTCAGCAAAAACATACATCACTGGCTCACAGTGGTGACTGATCGTCCAAAAATATTATCTCGGTGCTGATCAGTTTCTCTTTTGTCTATCATCAAAGATCCAAAATAAGTTTTATGCATGGGTGGAGTGATTGGCCAAAGTTAAGATTCTGTTAGTCTTCTTCAGAACTGGTAGTAATCAATGCAGGGGGAAATGAGTAAATCAACATCCTAACTTCTCACAAGTCGATGGTGCATTGCTGCTTTTCTCAGTAATAATTATTTTCACTAGTTTAAGCTCCAAAGTGCCTTAGTTGTTTTGAGTGTAATGAATGGATTTATGTAGTCTATATAACGTCCTCTATAACTACTGCCAAACATCATCTGCCTTGTGACTTGCTGTCGGGAGGCGTATACACAACAGAAAACGCCTGATGTGCATTGTATTTTTCTTCCACAGTGCTGGGGTTAGTAGCCTGGCCAAGAATCGATAGAATTCTTTCCAGTTAGCAAACAATGGGTGGATGTGAGTGACAAGAAGCCCACAGGACCAGGCTCTGTCAGTGTCTGCCTTTGAAGTCAATACTGTAATGGGCTGACCCATAGAGAATCACATCATAATTGCAGGGCACCTCATTGCAGCTACTTCAGCTGTTTTGTCATATTCACTGAACCAAGAATAGGTGCACTGGCACTGGAAGTCTGGAAGATTGGTCTTAGCACAGTTGGGTTAATATGTGTGCACAACAGGAATGACTCTATACAAATTATATGAATGCTAGTCAGTGAATTGTTGATTGTGAATTTATCCCCATCTGTTCTTCTCCGAAGGGAATTTTGTTTTGTTTTATTCTGAATGTTTAACATTGAATTACAGAGATATCACTTTATTTTTCCAATATCAAAGTCCTAACATTCTGAGAATATTACTTTACTTTGATTTCCTGTTGTGGCCTGACTACTTTCCACACCCTTACACTATTGTCTTGTCATACACTCAAATCAGCTAAACCAATTTTCAAACTTATATTTCAACGTTCAATTAAAGTGTGTGCGATATTTTTTGTAACTGTGGGACAGCAAATGGTATTACAAATGTGTTAGGATGAGGTGAGAATAACATGAGCTGCCTGATGTCTGAATGTCTGAATCAGGAATCCATCACAACAATACATTCCAACTCACCCGTACACTCAGTGTGTATCACCCATCCACTCAGTGTCTCTGTGAGGTGATATGCAAGGCATCACACTAAGATATCCATGCAAAAAAAACATTGAGCCCACAAAACCAATACCAAGACTTCATTTGGTAATAGAAAAATCCCCCGGCTCTAATAAATGTACAAATTCCTTATACTTCATTCTGAAACTAGAGAACCTTGAAATGTAATGTGAAACATCACCATTACACCTGAAACTGTGGAGGAAATGTATAACTACAAACTACTCTCGTCCCATTAAATGGTAGGGAATTGAGGAATGCTGTGGAACAGAGGGATCTAGGAATAACTGTGCATAGTTCCCTGAAGGTGGAATCGCATGTAGATATGGTGGTAAAGAAAGCCTTTGGTGTGCTGGCCTTTATAAATCAGAGCATTGAATATAGGAGTAGGGAAGTAATGTTAAAATTGTACAAGGCATTGGTAAGACCAATTCTGGAGTATGGTGTACAATTTTGGTCGCCTAGTTATATGAAGGATGTCAACAAAATAGAGAGAGTACAGAGGAGATTTACTAGAATGTTGCCAGGGTTCCAGCAACTATGTTACAGAGAAAGGTTGAACAAGTTAGGTCTTTATTCTTTGGAGCGCAGAAGGTTAAGGGGGGACTTGATTGAGGTCTTTAAAATGATGAAAGGGATAGACAGAGTTGACGTGGATACGTTTTTCCCATTGAGGGTAGGGAAGTTTCAAACAAGAGGGCATGACATGAGAATTAAGGGACAGAGGTTTCGGGGTAACGTGAGGGGGAACTTCTTTACTCAGAGGGTGGTGGCTGTGTGCAATGAGCTTCCAGCAGAAGTGGTGGAGGCAGGATCGATTTTAACATTTAAGAGTAAAGTGGATAGGTATATGGACGTGAAGGGAATGGAGGGGTATGGTCTGAGTGCAGGTAAATGGGACTAGGGGAAAACAAATGGTCGGCACGGACTGGAAGGGCCGAGAGGGCCTGTTTCCGTGCTGTAATTGTTATATGGTTATATGGTTATATGGTTATTAACTGTCCTTTCTCAAAAACAATGTTTAGTGTAATTTGGATCTGAATCAGGATCCGACCAACAATGAGAGGTGAAATATTGCTCTCAATGTTATATGTGATGTATTGGTCTCTTAAAGCCTAGCATCGCAAGAGCACTTTTACTTATTTTCTTTGTGGCAAGTAGTGCAAAATATATTGTTCCTTTTAATGTTATGTATCAAATGCAGACTAAAACATGACATGGATTTGAACCCAGAATCGGCAGTTCAGATCATGTGCTACAGTAGCACTTTGGTTCGAGCCATATGATCTGCTGATAAGGTTACTAGCTAGTTACCCAGCTGGGCTGAATTGGTGGCATGCCTGCAAATGATTAGAAGGGTTTGAGAGTTTCAGATGCACTGCAGAACTGGACAGCGTCAAATGGGCACGTTTTAGTTTGTTACTGATGGAACATTGAATTGCAGGAGATGTTTGTGCTTTTGGCACAAATGTGAAATAGAGATGAACATAGAACATCCACTATAATTTGACAAACAGGCAATTGGCTGCCCAATATTCATTTGGAACATTCATCTACATAGGAAACTGTAACTGTATTTTGGAAAAGTAATTCATTGATTTTGAAATGCTTTGGGACATTCGGAACCATTGAAATATATAGTGTGAATACATGGCTACTTCTAAAGTGCTAGTAGATTTGATGGGTCAAATTATTTATTTTTATGACTTTTGTTTTCATATATTATTACAATCTTAGTAGTAGACCACTGAGTTCCTGGGTTTGATCCTGAATATTTTTTTATTTTTTTTTAAAATATTTTTTTATTGTAGAAACAGTATATACCAAGTACACTCTTATACGACATTGAGATTTATACAATGTATAAAATTATAACGTATTGATTATTAATTAGTACTATTTATGATAATTGTAGTATTATCCATTATACATTTCATTATTATTTATTTTATATAATTGGGAGTATATGTAGTATATTCCTAAAATAAGTAATACACTTAGATTTCTCAAATCATAGATATTCTTCTAATTACCAAATAGAAATCCCCGCTAATTTAACTACGTAGTACCCAATCTTAAACAACATTTTTTTTTTAATATTCATAATGTTATCAAAATATTAATAATGTTTGTATTGTTGTTAATTTTATATTTCATAGTTATTGTATAATTGAAAGTACATAGTTTTATATAATTACAAGTTTAAGACATCTATAATCTTTTTCATACAAACAGAAATAAGTGTGTACATATTAAAAATTTATATAGTATGTTTCTATAATTTTTTCCTTAATTAAAGATAGAGAGATAGAAAAAAGGAATAGAAAATAGAAAAGAAAGTGTGAAAAGTTTGATGGAGATTGAAGTATTACTAAGTAATCCAATCTTGGAGATACATTCATGATTTGTTATGTGTATTTCTTCATCCACTCAGATATTCAGGCCTCAGTCAAGTCCCTGCGCCGAACCGTTGTGACCCTGTAGATATTTAATATAGGGATCTAATGATGATCCTGAATATGGGTGCTGTCTGCACAGAGTTTGTACATTCTCCCTGTGACCACGTGGTTCTCTGATTTCCTCCCACACTCTAAAGACGTACAGGTTTGTAGGTTAATTGGCTTCAGTAAAGATTGTAAATTGTCCCTAGTGTATAGGATAGGGATAGTGTATGGAGATCACTGGTCGGAGCAGACTTGGTGGGCCGAAGGACCTGTTTCCACTCCGCATCTGTAAACTAAAAATATCATTACGATCAAGAGGTTCCCAGAATGATTCCTGGAATCGGGGCATTTTTATGAGGAGAGAGATTAAACAGATGTTTCTTAGAGCTTAAAGAATGAGAGATGGTCTCCTCCTGTTTGTCAGAATTGACTGGGTGGATGTGGGGATGATGTTTCCATAGTTGGTATGGGTAGAACCTAGGATCACATTTTCAAAATAATAAATAATCAAGCAGTTAGCAGAGGAAGAATGTCTAATTCTGCTTTGATTTCTTATTTCTAGAATCTCCATCCTAAATGGCTTAATTCCTCCCCTCCCTCACCACCCTCTCCCTATATGAAATTATTTGAGTTTTTCCACAGTTTGTGGTCACAATGCAACATTTCTTTAAGTAGTTCACCATTGTGTTTTGTTTTATACACACTTGAGACGTGTCTTGGGATATTTTGCCATGTTAGGGCCACTGTGTACAATCAAGTTCTTAAACATAGAAACATAGAAACATAGAAATTAGGTGCAGGAGTAGGCCATTCAGCCCTTCGAGCCTGCACCGCCATTCAATATGATCATGTTCTTAAGCATGCAATCAAACCTAATGCAATGGCCTGATCCTTCATCCACTGACTTCTGATGGACAACAACTTCCAACACATCCAACAGGAGGTGATGAGAAAGATCATAGGACCCAGGTAGTCTGCCGAAGCACAGATCAGTGCTAATCCTACTTTTCCCTCACCACCCACCCCCGAACTTCAGCACAAGCTTGGTTGTCCTTCTTGCCAAACAACCATGGCTCAGGCCCAGATCAGGCCAAAGCTGTTGGTTGTTGGCCATTCCCATCTCCCCCTCTAATCCCCAAACCCATCCCAATGTGAATGGAGTACATACACATTTGCAACAAAACACAACTGAAATTTGCAGTGGATCCACGATCTAAACCGTTATTGCAGCCCTGCGGCAATGTTCATCTATTTGGGGTGCTCCACAATTCTAAACCATCATCTTTTATTGATCTATATATAATCTTAAAGGTCAAGTAAATACAGCATCTTCTGCGACGAACCAACACGCAATGTGGCCCAGTAACAGTTTGTGCTGCTTTGGTGCACTCCTGTTGCCTGTGGCAGCCTGTAACATCTGGGTTTACAATCTTCACTTTATAACATATCATGATTTATCACATCACAACATAACATGATTTTGTTTACAGAGTATTTTAACTTTTTGAAAATGTATCCAGTAATCAATAAAACCATTTAAAAAATAGCACTTTCTTACAAAATGCAGATCATTCCTTGAGTTATCCAGTCTACATAGCAAAATTTAATAAGTAATTGTCTTTCTGCAGACTGGTTAGCATGCAACAAAAGCTTTTCACTGTACCTTGGTACACATGACAATAAACTAAACTAACTAATAAGGTTTGAAAGTAGTATTTTTTGATGGCCTGAAAAATATTGACAGCAATCTCCTTCATTTACACAGCATAAAGGTAATAACTAGTTCTTAAGCATAAAGCTTAGGCCATAAGCACACTGCCCTATCAATAAATTCTGCAGAAGGTTTGATTTACTTTTCTAACAACAAGACACATTAAGAGAGGTTAAGAGTTCCGTTGTCCCACTGATCTCTTGAAAGAAGGCAGAAAAAAAAAGAAAAAAAGAAAAGAGATTAACCTGAAGCGAGTGAATATATAAATCTACGTAGAGGTTTAAGGCTCTGCATGAACTCGTACATTACTTTATGATACAGTTTCAAATTTGGAATGTGAGACAGGCGTGTTAAACCTGATTATAACTGCATGTCATTGTCTGCACCCCACGGTATTCTCTGCACATCCATCTGCTTCTTCCGACTCAAGAGGACAGCTGTTGCCTTTCTTCATTTTCAACTGTTTGGAAAAACTTCAGTCCCTAGATGAAAGCCCACTGACTTTATGGATTGCTTTCTGGGAGCTCTACATGACAATTTGCAATTTATTTTTAATAAAGTAATTGATGTTTTGGTTGACAGAAAATTGTTTGCAATGATTTGAATTTGTTGAGAATATATGTTCACACCTGAGGCCTGCAGAAGCTTTCTGTTTATCTTACCTTTCTAAGATAAAAGACAAGTAAATTATTGTGATCTACCTTAATCTCAAAGTTAAAAAATACACATTTTAGCATTGTTTATAATATATTTAAATCTGTGCACTGCCCATCTCTCCAAGTGTGTTAGAAGTTGCATCATTTTGCCTGCAAACATTAAATTGGAAACATAGCAAATGATTTAGATTTTTTTTATATGCTGACTAAACTTTATTAATTCATGTGATGCAGGTGTAACTAGCACAACTAGCATTAATTGCCTATTGCTATTTTTTGTAATAAGTGATGAACAGCCATCTTGAATGACCTCCATTAAAGGTGCTCCTATAGTGCTGATTCAGAGTGTTCCAGGATTTACATCTGGGAATGACAATGGAATGACCGTGGATTTCCAAATCAGTAAGATATGTGAGGGATATATGTGTTTAGTTTAGTCTAGACATACAGCACGGAAGCAGGCCCTTCGGTCCATGCCAACGAGCAATCCCCACACACTAACACTAGTCCTACACACAACAGGGACAATTTACAATAATACCAAGCCAATGAATCTACTAACCTGTACATCTTTGGAGTGTGGGAGGAAACCGGAGATCCTGGAGAAAATTCACTCAGGTTACAAGAGGAATGTACAAACTCCATACAGATAAGCACCCGTAGTCAGGAACGAGACCGGGTCTCTGGAATTTTAACGTACCAACGCTCTGCTGTGCCACCGTGCTTCTCTGTGGACTCCTCAAATCCATTCAAACACATTTGTAAAGTATACATATATTCACATGAGTTAGGTTCTCACTAAATTGTGATTTTGTGGAAAATGCAAATTCAGCAGTATTAGATCTCTGCCAAAAGGTTTAGGCTTTGACCATCAGTTCCAAGCATCACATCACACACTCCACCACATGCTGGTCTACAGCATGGTGGAGACGACAGCTGGGCCTGTATTGAGCTAAGCATTGGGGCTACACGTTCCTCGGCCCAGGTGTGAGAGGGAGCGGTGCTGTTTCAACCTCCAGGCCATTGCTGCTGACTGCCATTCCACTCATGGCAGTCCTCAGTGAGAACGGTGCAGAATAGGACAGTAGCTGGTTCTTACCAGGAGCCACAAGACAACGAGCTGTAACATGATCATAAAAAGTATAAAAACACTTACCCAGAAGCAAGTGTTCCATGTGACTGCTGCAAGTAACCCCGATTAACAACATGTCACTACAATTAGTGCTCCAAATCCATTTCCATGAGGATGGTGCAAGCGGAATTAGTGCCAAAAGTTCATTGTGGTGGTGCTGCTGTGCCAAGAACCTGGCATGAACCCCCAAACTCACACTGCTGTGCCAGGAATCTTGCTGAAGGCTTAGCCCTCGGCTGGTGCTCATGCATCAATGAAATGGTTACAAATGGTGCAGTGCAGGTCGCCCCATTACAGGAAGGATGTGGAGGCTTTTGAAAGGGTGCAGAGAAGGTTTACCTGAACTATGGCTTGATGAAGGGGTATTAGCTACGGTGGGAGGTTGGACGGACTTTGATTGGTTTCTCTGGAATGCCGAAAGTTGCAGCAGGCCTGATAGAACTATATAAAATTATGAGAGGCATTGATAGGGTGGAAAGTTGGAACCTATTTCCCTGGATGGAAAAATCAAATACCAGAGGGCATAGCTTTTAGGTGAGAGGGGCAAAGCTTAAAGAGGTGCAGGGTGTGTTTTTTTACACAGAGGATGATGAGTGCTTGGAAAGAGGTGCTGGGGGAGGTGTTTGAAGAAGGTACCTTAGTGGCATTTTAAAGACTTTGGAAAGGCATATGGATATTCAGGAAATGGTTGGATATGGGTTATGTACAGGTAGATACGTGATGGTCTTGTCACCATGTTCAGTACAGACATTGTGGGCTGAAGGGCCTGTTCTTGTGCTGTACTCTTCCATTTTGTGATTGCATTGCCACGTGGCTCTGCAAAGTGAGCTCATGACCTTCAGGGTCAGGAATGCAACAACGAATCAATGCTGCGTAAGCTAGCACCAAGGGAAGTGCCAGTGCCTTACTTATCTGCAATGCTGTATTTTATCATGTGTTGGCTGCACCCTTCGTGCAACTCAATTGTGCAATTTTGATTTAGGGCTTTGCACATGTGGTTTAAGGAGACCAAAGTAAGGCAGGTCCTTATTATTCAAAAGCTCCTCATGGATCTCCCCCCTGCTCACTCAGTGCCCTGGTTCATAGATGATTCCAATCCTGTTTTGAAGTTTTGAGGTGGTTAACAAGGCCAACTTAGCAACTGCAGATTTTTCCATGGATGGGGCAGGAAATGGCTGATGGGTTGAGCTAACAGGCAGCTTGTGTTGTGGTGCATCCCTTCTGCAGCTTATACACGGTCTCTGTGTGCTCCCGATAGATGGTCTCAGGATTCTCAATGCCAGCCTCAATGTTTCTACTCCATTTTGTTGCAGCCCAGAGTCATGTGACAAAATACTTCAATATCTGCCTTTAAGCAACAATTGGTGCTCATAATAATAATACACCTTCTGTACACCACTGCTTCACTTTTGTCAACTATGAAACATTCAGACTGACTTAAACTAGTTACACCTACTTATTTTACAGCTTTAACTGAGTAAGTTTATTATGGTCATGTGTACCGAGGTACAGTGAAAAGCTTTTGTGTTGCCTGCTACCCAGTTATGGACAAGATATGCATGATAACAATCAAGCCATCCACAACGACATATCACATATTATCAGTTTACTCGCCGTGATCTTTTCCACAGTGCTGGTGTTCTTTGCCTGGAGCAAGTAATAATTTCATTGTTCTATCTGGTACATATGTCAATAAAGAACTCTTGGCTGTTCAGCCTTGAGCTCCAATGTTATCCAGATGTAGATTATCGGAAAGATATTGGACTGAGTGATATGTCCGATTGTCTCTCAACAGAAATATCGCAGTTCAGCTCCTTGATCCAGTGCATAGAGAAACACACATCAGAAACATCTTCCACCTCACAGTGCACCTTACCGTGTGCTGGGAGGAAATCATGCAGAATGTTTTGCCAGCTTCCACTTGAGAAGTTTTAGCCCCATGCATCTTAACAAACTCCAAGAACTTTAACTCTGGATGTCTGAATTCTCAGGAGTTCCCAGCACGTTTATACAGACCACATCTCCTCATGTTGTTTTCATTTCCTCTCTTCCACATTCCCCTCCAAATTGAATCAGACAAGATTCACACTTATTCTTAGTCTCCTATTGATTGATATTCCAGCAGAAGTTTATCCTGTTCTGGAGTGGGATGTTGTTCAAATGTTGTAAGCCCATGTTTTATATTTATGTTCAACTGACCCTCCATACCCTCGCAGTGCTCCCTTTAGTGTGTGAAATGATATTTCTGCTTCCATGTTGGCTGGATGGTAAGGAGAAGTGAAATGGTACTTTATTTAATTTCTCTTCAGAAATTCGTGAAAATGAATTAATCTGAATAGTGGACTTTTGTCGGGTCAGACAGGACGTGCTTAGGATAAACTTGTGCCTTGCAAATAGTGGAAAGGCTTTAGGGTGTTAAGAGTGTTAAGGGTCACTTGTCTCTGATCTGTACTTGTAGTTATAATATTTAGATGGTTGGTACAGCTGAGTTTTGGGACAATGGTGAACCCTCCTGAGATACTGAGCATTGCGTGATGGTAATGCTGCTAAATGTCATGTTAGGTGATTTGATTTTCTTGTTGCAGGTTGCCATTGCATAGCATTGTGCACTGTGATATTTCCTTGCTATTTACCAGCCTGTGTCTAAATGCTATCTAGGTCTTACTGCATGTAGGCATGGAATGCTTCATTTGCTGAGGACTTACAAATTGAATTGGATTTTGCATATTCACTACCTATGGGGGGGAAGGAAGGTTATTGATGAAGATACACTCTGAAGACTTCCAGCACTGAAGTCCTGGGATAGAAGGTACAACTCCAAGCATTGGAGTGTTTTCTTCTTCATGCCAATTCGATTCAGTTTCATCAGAGCTCCTCAATGCCATACTCAGTCAATAGACAACAGACAATAGACAATAGGTGCAGGACTAGGCCATTTGGCCCTTCGAGCCAACACCGCCATTCAATGTGATCATGACTGATCATCCCCAATCAGTACCCTGTTCCTGCCTTCTCCTCATATCCCATGACTCCGCTATTTTTAAGAGCTCTATCTAACTCTCTCTTGAAAGCATCCAGAGAACCTGCCTCCGCCGCCCTCTGAGGCAGAGAATTCCACAGACTCACCATTCTCTCTGAGAAAAAGTGTTTCCTCGTCTACGTTCTAAATGGCTTACTCCTTATTCTTAAACAATGGCCCCTGGTTCTGGACTCCCCCAACATCTGGAACATGTTTCCTGCCTCTAGTGTGTCCAAGCCCTTAACAATCTTATATGTTTCAATGAGATATCCTCTCATCTTTCTAAACTCCAGAGTGTACAAGCCCAGCTGCTCCATTCTCTCAGCATATGATAGTCCCGCCATCCCAGGAATTAACCTATGCTGTACTCCCTCAATAGCAAGAATGTCCTTCGTCAAATTAGGGGACCAAAACTGCACACAATACTCCAGGTGTGGTCTCACTAGGGCTCTGTACAACTGCAGAAGGACCTCTTTGCTCCTATATTCGATTCCTCTTGTTATAAAGGCCAACATGCCATTCGCTTTCTTCACTGCCTGCTGTACCGGCATGCTTACTTTCATAGACTGTTGTACAAGGACCCCCAGATCACTGTTGTACTTCTCCTTTTCCCAACTTGACGCCTTCCTGTTTTTGCTACCAAAGTGGATAATGTCACATTTATCCGCATTAAACTTCATCTGCCATGCATCTGCCCACTCCCCAACCTGTCCAAGTCACCCTGCATTCTCATAGAATCCTCCTCACAGTTCACACTTCCACCCAGCTTCGTGTCATCTGCAAATTTACTAATGTTACTTTTAATCCCTTCATCCAAATCATTGATGTATATTGTAAATAGCTGCGGTCCCAGCACCGAGCCTTGCGGTACCCCACTAGTCACTGCCTGCCATTCTTAAAGGGACCCGTTAATCCCTACTCTTTGTTTCCTGTCAGCCAACCACTTCTCTATCCATGTCAGCACTCTACCCCAATACCATGTGCCCTAACTTTGCCCACTAATCTCCTATGTGGAACCATATCAAATGCAGCCATGGCTTAGTCAATAGCTGCCATGATGTTAGAGGCAGTCACTCTCACCTCGCCTCTTTCAGCTCTTTTTGCTTCATGTTTGTTAATGAGTGGTATTCCGGGCTTTCCTGGCATAACCCAAACTGAATACTGGTGAACAAGTTATCGGTAAATGCTATTTGTTAACATTGTCAAAGACACCTACAATCATTGCTAATAATTAGGACTTGACTGATTGGTGTGTAATTAGACTGAATGGATTTGACCCTTTATATGGACCACATTTCTCTTCATTCATTTTATCGTCAGGTTTCAATGTGAATGGAAAGATCTGTCTGGGCACTTTCCAAATCAGCTCAGATTTAGCAATTGACAGATGTCTCTACCTTCCGCCCCATCCAATGTTGTGCATTGTGGGAATACATTGAAGCATGGCTTGTCAAGATGATTGTGTTTGGAGAATTTTCTGAACCATCACAAGAGAATGAAAGATCTGAAGAAGGGTCTCGATCCGAAATGTCACCCATTCCCTCCCTCCAGAGATGCTGCCTGTCTCGTTGAGTTACTCCAGCATTTTGTGTCTACCTTCAATTTAAGCCAGCATCTGCAGTTGTTTCCTACACAACAGAATGAAAGGCAGCCTCTGTGGAACAAAAATCATTTTCAAGTCAATTACTTTTCATAAACTCATTGCGTCCTTCAACCACAATACGTGAGGGGAATCATGAATGCCAGCATGACAATTTCATATACATTTTGGTAAAATTCTCATTTTGCTGAACTGGAGTGTTATTTCCTCAGAGTTATTTCCTGCAATCACTGTTTAAAGCTGCAGCTGATTTCCTGCATTATCCTGATTCCATGTAGAAGGTTAGCCTGCGTAAAATACACTTCTCAAAATGTGTTATGAACACTGCTTTATCTTAGCTATGCTGTAATTCCTTTAGTGAATCAGTAGGTTTAATAGTATTTAAGCAGTTTCCCATTTTCCCATATTTCAAAAGTGCCTCTGTATGGCAAGGAAATAATTAAAATATGTATGGACTTGAACAAATCAGTACCAAATCTGTCTTTACATGTTTAATGAAAATTAATGACCCATCTCAGTGGCAGTATTGTTTCATTACTTGCTGTCAATGACAAAACAAATATGTAAAAGTCCTTAAAGTCATGCTTCAATATGATAAATTTGTTAGTTAACTGAATACAATTTTATGGCTCTCTGAACTATTTTATTGTTTATTTTGCAATAACTTTCTATTGCTTTTTTCATATTAAATATAAAGGAAAACCAGATGTGGGACTAGAGCAGAAGACTTAAAATGTGAACAATGCTCTGAAATTCTTTTCGAAGGCAACCAACTTCTGTTGACCTGCAATTCTGTTATTTGTAGAGAACTTAGTTAAACATTGTGGTAATTTTAGTAAACAAGGTTTGTCCCTGAATTAAAATCTGAAGTGCAGATGCATGGCATGGTGCGGGATAATGAGAGGGTAGGAAGAGCCTCATGAAAAGACACATTCAAATCTTTGAGGAAGCAGAATGCTACAATTTTTAGATAAGCCAATGTGATTCATTTTAAAAATTATTTTTTATAATTGTTAATGTTAATTAAAATTGAATCCCATTTAATAAGGGTTATTAATTATCCCATTGATTCATCGGAGTCCTGAGTCCTTATGATTAAATAAAATGGAGAAGGAGCATTTGGGATGGTATTGCTCCATCCAAGACCGCAAGAAATTGCAGCGAATTGTGGACGCAGCCCAGGCCATCACACAAACCGACCTCCCTTCTATTGACTCCATTTATACCTCACACTGCCTCAGTAAGGTCAGCGGCATAATCAAGGATGAGTCGCACCCTGGCCACTCCCTCTTCTCCCCTCTCCCATCAGGCTAAAGGTGTAGTAGTGTGAAAACACACACCTCCTGATTCAGAGCCAGTTTCTTCCCAGCTGTTATCAGGCAACTTATTCATCACAACCAGAGAGCAGAGCTGAACTATCTACTTCACTGGTGACCCTCGGACTATCCTTGATTGGATCTTGCTGGCTTTAACTTGCACAAAATATTATTCCCTTATCATGTATCTATACACAGTAATGGCTCGATTGTAATCATGTATAGTCTTTCTGCTGACTGGATAGCATGCAACACATGACAATAAGCTAAACTTAAACTGAAACCTTGAGTCCGTTATCAGAAGCAGGCAGACGCCCATTGTGAATAACAGAAGGAGTTCACCACCTGAGAATCTACTGAACTGCCAATATTTCAGTGCCAAAATTCTTTGGGTTTCTCCCAAAACTTCACTCATCTGATTAACATTAGGGAGAAGGTTGAACCAAGACTTTATATGCTGACACAAAATGCTGGAGTAACTCAGCGGGACAGGTAGCATCTCTGGAGAGAAGGAATGGGTGACATTTCAGGTCGAGACCCTTCTTCAGTCTGAAGAAGGATTTCCTGAAAACACAGAATATAAGTAGTGGCTGAAATACGCAGATCCAAATGGATTGCAATCACTAGAAAGATAGCTCCATGGGAAGTTTGCCAATTGTAAGGCAGCGATATGTTATGCCGTATCTACACTTTAAATGTGTAACCAACTCAAATTCTGCCAAATTAAGCCGGAAAATCATGAGAATCCAAGAATTCACCCAAATAATCTTGGGGTAACATTTAGAATTAAGGAACTGTAGGAGCTGGTTAATACACAAAAGTACTCCAATGCTGGAGCAGATCAGGCAGCATCCCTGAAGAATATTGATAGGTTACATTTCGGGTCGAGACCATTTTCCAGACAGGTCTGAAGAAGGGCCTCGACCCAAAACGTCACTTATCCATGTTCTCCTGAGATGCTGCCTGACCTGCTGAATTACTCCATCACTTTCTGTCTTTTCGGGGTAACATTTCATTCGATACCGAGGGAGCGAGAGACAGGTTTAGAGGTACTGTTTCCATTCTAAATATGAACAATGAACCTTTTAAAGGAAATATAAAATTAGAGTGAGAATGTATGACCTTAAAACAAGCTAATTTACGTTTACACAATCTGTGGAACCCTATTCTTGCCCCTAAATCCACTTCACCTGAAAACTATGCTGGGCCTTGCTTTTCACATGCGACATCATGGGAGGCCAACTGGTATATCAGACTAATCCAGGCATATGTCAAATTTATATTACTAATCTTTTACACAATGGTTAATTCCACTTATGGTTTCAATCTTGGGATGTGTAATATGGTTGCTGATAAGATTTGGAGAACTTTAGGATGAAATGCTGCGTTTTCAAGGCAAAAATACTTTGGTGTTCCGTGGGTCTATCACATATAATTTGGAGTTTATACAAGATGCCATTAAACTAGTGGGAAGCTGAATTTCTAAAAGATCTAAAGCAGTCTTTTGGGGTAGTTGGGAATCCTTACATTTTGAACAATTTTGTTTTAATGTTAAAAGGAAACAGATGCTGACTTTCTCTGAACATTAAAAATGTCCAGAAAGAGAGAGCGAAAGAGAAATTTCAAACGGATGTGTGCAACTCTTCCGTAATTGTCAGGAAGACTCAGATCACACTCAGATATAACAGTATAACTTTGGCTTTAAATCAGGGTAGGTGGGCTCCAACACCAAGTATATTAAATGTAGACTTGATGGAGGTTTTGCAAAAGTGACAGATTTCTAATGTAACAGCGGCTAGGGGGATGTGCAGAAGGAGATAAAAAGCCTGGCTGGGTACTGTATGTAAATTGCCCTATAAATTTTGGATGTAAACCAAAATGACTTGGGAAGCTGGACAAGTTGAATGGGCATTTCCTGTTTTACGATCTTGTATTTTCATTTATCCCTCTATGTTCACTGGAATCAAGGGTAGGAAAGGAGAATATATCTTTTGAAAAATGTACTTCCATTGAAAGATTATTAATTTTTGAATGCTGTGAGCTCTCAGCATGCCAGAAGACCAGGTACTTCAGGAAGAAATAAAACAAAAGCATTAATTGTCAGAACAAAGAGAGAAACATTAACCCTGTCAAAGTAAGTGAGGCTGTGCAGTAATGGCCTTTTTATGATTTAAAGGATTAGCACAAGTTAAAATAAAAGCTTTTTGAACAAAGAGTAGAAACAAAAATCTGTTTTATGCTTTTTTTTAGGATTCAGTATCACTGTTAAAGTTCCGCTAATAGCATCTTATACCAATTCTCAAAAACTAAGCCATATTGCTGCACTTAGCTCTGTTTAGACCACCCACAACGAAGTACATACAAAAGCCACATGTGTGAGGAATGTCTGCTGTTAATGGAAATCAATATCAGCATTACAACCCTATTATACTCACAGACTGGCTCGCAGGCAAAATCACTTGTTTCATCTTTCAGGTACTTTTGGCTAGTTTTATATAGTTGCATGTAAATACTGTTCTGGTTATCTTATCAAATGTAATTTAATTCTAATGGGGAATAATGTTTGTTTGAAACCTTTTATCAATTATTTATCAATTGATTTAATTACCTCTTAACACTCCAATTGTTGAGAATACAATACCATATCTAATATACAAGAAGTTAAAGACAACTTGAATGTTACGGTACCAGATGGGAAGGCTCTCTTTCTTGTGCTATCCTCTGGTGTCTGTTTATGAAGTGAAGCCCAAAATCTCTGCAACATATATATTTAGACATATATATTTAGCAAAGAAACAGCATTTATGGATTTCACTCAGAATTGTGCTGTATTTTATATATAATCTGCTGCTTTAGACAAACTTTCAAAGCAGCTATACAACTGTTCTGGAAATTTGAAGGTGGCTGAAAATCCGTTGTGTGGGTACCAGATCCGATTTTTGTGAAGTTTCGATGCAGAACATTAATGCAAATATTTTAATCTATGAAAGAAGGGAGAAAATTGGGGTTGCCTTCTTTCTCTCTCGCAACCTCACTTACCCCACATCAAAATGCCATATTGCTATTTACATTTCAAAGACACCAACATGGTAGAGATCAAAAACCCAGGCGCACTGGTATGATTTATGGTGAGAATGGGTGAAGGGTATGCAATGCAAATGAATTCTAAAGTAAAGCCCATACCGGATTCTTTGTGGTGCAACGGTACCTGTTTCATTCTTATTTTACACCCTGATGGGGATATAGAATTAATGGGGATGCAATGGTTAGAGTGCATAGTGAACCCAAAAATTATTTGAAGTCCATTCACTGGAAATATACCATATCGAGATTTATGCTTTTTAAATATAAACATGCCCACCGCAAGGAGTTGGTTTGGCACCAGACCCAACTGTAAATAACCAGTGGAACTTCAACTAAATCCCTTCTGTAAACATTAAATATTTTCCTTGTATTCAATCCATTCTACTTGTTATCCATTATCAGTGAAAGCATTCTGAATAGCCAGTGACTATTTGAACCATGAGTAATTGTTTTGCAGTATGAACACGTAGAGAATATATGCATGCATGTAAGTAAGTAGAACATATCCAGTGATATGCTTTAAAACCCAAATGAAAAATGTTAATAATGTTCTTTCCTTTTAGTGTATGGTGCTTCCTTCTGTCATAAATTAATTTTTGTACTGCAAATACTGAACCCATTAATAACTGCGACATCTATCTTCAGGGCTGCTTCTAATGCCAGACGATGCTGAGACAGAAGGGGGTGCTCAAGTATACCTACTAATATTCCAGCCGTTGCCTTACCAGAGTCCCAGGTTCAACATCAGGCCCACCGACTCCATGATGCAGACTCCCACACCACGTGGTCTGACTCTGCTGGGTCCTACTGCTCCCCCCCTACTACAGGAAAACCTCAGTGAGGGTTCCACTGTTTTTTCCCCTTCCCCTTTTAACCAGGTGGCCCCAGCTACTCCCCACCCATACAATAGTTCTCATAACCCACTTCTCTCTGACTACCCACCACCCCCCCCCCCCCCCCCCCCACCAGATATCGCCTCGGCCTCCATCTACTTACCTGTCTTCCTCTGACCCTAACCCCCACCCTTGCCATGTGTTCAGCATCCCCTCTGACCTCCCCCTTTCTGAAACAGAACAGTCTGTCCTCAGCAGAGGCCTCACCTTTGTTCCCTTCCATCCCCACCTCAACGAGTTCCGGGTCCGCCACGATGAAGAGCTTTTCTTCCGTCGCCTCCACCTCCGTGCGTTCATCTATGGGAAGGAGTCCTCACCACCCAGTGATGACCCATTCTCTCGTCTCCACCGGATCCCCTCTTCTTGCACTCCCTCTACCTTCTTTAGACCTTTTTATTTCCAACTGTCGGCGGGACATCAACAGTCAACTTTTTCACTCCCCACTCTAACCCCCGAACGTACAGTCCTCCGCTCACTCTGCAGCAACCCTGACTTGATAATCAAACCCGCCGACAAGGGAGGCGGCATGGCAGTCTGGCACGCTGAGGCCAGGCGACAACTCTCAGACACCTCCTCCTTACTTATCCTTGGACCATGACCCCACAGACAAGCACCAGACTTTAATATCACACACCATTTCTGATTTCATTTCTTCTGGCATTCTGCCCTCTGAAGCCTCCAACCCCGCACGACCGGATTTTATCTTCTCCCAAAAATCCACAAACAGAACTGTCTTAGCAGACCCATTGTTTCTGCTAGTTCATGTCCCACCAAATTAATTTCCACATACATCGACTCCATCCTATCCCCCCTGGTCCAATCCCTCCCTACCTATGTTCAAGACACCTCACACGCTCTTTGTCTCTTCAATTACTTTTTGTTTTCCAGGCCCCCACTCCCTCATCTTTACCATGGATGTCCAGTCACTCTACACCTCAATCCCCCACCAGGAAGGTCTTAAAGGCCTCCGTTTCTCCCTCGACTGCAGAACCAGCCAATTTCCTACTAATTTCTCCTCCATCTACTAATACTCCCCTCCTCCTTACCCTCCACAACTTCTCCTTTGACTCCCCCCACTTCCTCCAAATCCAATGGGCCCCAGCTATGCCTGCCACTTTGTAGGGTACGTCGGACAATCACTGTTCCAGGCGCATCCCCAAACTCTACCTCTGCTACGTTGATGACTGCATCTGTGCTGCCTCCTGCACCCATGCAGAACTCACTGACTTTATCAACTTCATGACTAATTTTCATCCTGCACTCAGATTCACTTGGACCATCTCCCTACCGTTTCTGGATCTCACCATCTCCATCACAGGAGACAGACTGTAGAAACATAGAAAATAGGTGCAGGAGGAGGCCATTCGGCCCTTCGAGCCTGCACCGCCATTCAATATGATCATGGCTGATCATCCAACTCAGTATCCTGTACCTGCCTTAACTATTAACCAACATCTGCTACAAACCTATTCACTCCCATAGCTATCTAGACTACACTTCTTCCCACCCTGCTTCCTGTAAAGATTTTATCGCCTACTCCCAATTCCTCAGTCTATGCCGCATATGCACCCAGGACTAAATCATCGGAGATGTCCTCATTCTTTAGGAAACAGGGGTTCCCCTCTTCCAATAAAGATGAGGCTCTCACCAGGGTCTCCTCGATATCCTGCAGCTCTGCTCTTGCTTCCCCTTCCCCCCCATTCGCTATAAGTCCCTCTTATCCTCACGTTCTACACCATCAGTTGTCGCATAGAGCATATAATCCTCCACATTTTTGCCACCTCCGACGGCAGCCCACTACTGGCCACATCTTCCCATCTCCACCCCTTCCTGCTTTCCGCAGAGACTGTTCCCTCTGCAGCTCCCTGGTCAACTCGTCCCTTCCCACCCAAACCACTCCCTTCCCAGGTACGTTCACCTGCAACCGCAGGAAATGCAACACTTGTCCCATTGCCTCCCCCTCCAAGGACCCCGACAGTCTTTTCAGGTGAGGTAGAGGTTCACTTGCACATCCTCCTACAACCTCATCGACTGTATCCGCTGTTCCAGATGTCAACTTCTGTACATCGGCAAGACCAAGCGCAGGTTTGGCGATCGTTTTGCTGAACACCTCCGCTCAGTCCGCCTTAACCTACCTGATCTCCCAGTGGCTCAGCTTATTAACTCCCCCTCCCATTCCCAATCTGACCTTTCGCTCGTGGGCCTTCTCCATCGTTAGAGTGCGGCCCAGCACAAATTGGAGGAACAGCACCTCATATTCAGGGCTCTCGCTTCACTTTTTTTCTCTGTTGCCAGCCGGGCTTTTTAGGTTGCCAAATGACAGTTTTGGTGGTCATTTAAGATGGCTTGCATGACGTGTGCGATAATGTGCTCGGACGAAGTGCGTAGTTACCAGTCAGAATTATGGTCAATGAAGCATTCACATATTATGGCACCCGGGCAACCGCTAATTTCGAGCCCTGATATTGCGCTGAACATTGACTTCTCTAACTTCAAATAGCCCTTGCTTTCCCTCTCTCTCCACCCCCTCCCCCTTCCCAGTTCTCCCACCAGTCTTACTGTCTCCAACTACATTCTATCTCTGTCCTGCCAACTCCCCTGACATCAGTCTGAAGAAGGGTTTCGACCCAAAATGTCACCCATTTTTTCTCTCCAGAGACGCTGCCTGTTCCAGTGAGTTACTCCAGCATTTTGGGTCTACCTATTAATCTTCCTTTAGCTCGATGCATGGTATGATATTTCAACATGGACAACCTTACCCAAATGCTAAGGTTGGGTGTAAAGCGAGGTTCTACTGATCCATGCAATAAGAATTGCTACATCGTATCACTTAGCCACTTAAACCTTTCAAAAGTTGTATCATTTTAAAATTACATTATTGAAATCAATAGGTGTTGACACATTTCGATGGGGAGTAATCAATATGTATTTTCATTCCACGCTTTTGGTCCTTCACAGTTTGGTCCTTAGTTGCAGAAAGCATATTACCTGAAGATACAAATGAAGTGACCAGCAATCAATTCACATGCTATCCTGATTTTGTCATTTGTACATATAATTAAAAGCATGAGTAAACATACATTAAGAATTAATATTATAGTAATGCTCAGCAGTTAACTTTTTCTCACTACATGTGTTCTTGAGCTCAACATAACTTTAAAGTTGTCCAACCTCTAAAATCATTACTATTTTTTCCCCATTTAGGGAGTAAGTTTTGAATTTCCTATTTATCTGATTTATCTGATTGTCCAGCATAACATCAGCGGATGAATTTTGGTAAATGTTGTATATATTGGTGTGAATATTTATACAATTGTACCTATAAGTTTATAGTGAAATTAATTTGCCGCAAAGATTTGCACTAGATCCCTTCCATTGCTGTTAAACCCTTCCCCATTGTCATTGTGTATCCCATGTCTGCGTCACATCATTTACATTGCTTTCCACATTATGGTGGCCATGTGGACATTCTACGTAGAAACTGCTGCTCCAACTCTAGAACCTCCTTTTATTTTCAATGCACAGTGCTGATTGCAAAGATTCTTACTTTAACGCTAGTTTTAACTACATACCAGTAAGTTTGACCGCAGAACATGAAATTACCAACTTAAGGTGTTAAATCAAAATGGCCAGTCTTACCCATATGTTGAGACCAGGAGTAAAACTGGAACTTACTGGTTCATGGAACTGGGAATTAACATATCATACCACTTATTGTAGCTTCTCCAAAATATGACATGTCAGCGATCTAAATCAGAAGGGCCACAGGATTACTCCTTAATTTTTAAAAAAAAATAATGCATTTGTATGGTAAGGAATGTTGAGCCAGGAAATAGCTTTACTTTCAACAATTTAAAATGACTCTGAAATGCTTATTGTTAATATTGGTTCCTTCGAACAGGAAATATTGCAACATCACTCTAACAGGCCACTTCACCAAAAACACATGGAAAGATTTCCACATAATTGGCAAATTCTTTTTTGTTAAATATTTTTATTAGACGTAAGTACATATTAATAAAATATACTTCTCACATACATTCGTAATATTAATATTAACAATTATGTCTTATGTATTTCTATACATTTTTTTTGCAAGTAAGAAAAGATAGAGAAAAAAAGTAAAAATAGGAAATCAAAAATAAAGAAATGAATGGAGTATTAAAAAAGTTATCCATCTTTGGAGATATATCCATGATTTGTTATACGTGATTCTTGATCTATTCCATTATTCAGGCTTCAGTCAGGCGCTCGTACCGAGCCATTTTGACCCTTTAGATATTCAATAAATGGAGACCATATTCCTCTGAAAAGATCCAACTTGTCCAGTAGGACAAGCCTTAATCTTTCCAGATGAAGTGTCTCCGACATTCCTGTAATCCACATTTTGATTGTGGGGGATGTAGGACCTTTCCAGAATTTCAATATTAATTTTTTCCCAATTATTAAACTGTAATCAATAAAGATTCTTTGATTTGTTGTTAGTAATTGATCTGTTTCTAATATTCCCAGTATTATTAACTTTGAGTCAGGGATCAGATTCATATTAACAACATTTGAAATTATCTTAAATACTTCTGTCCAAAATTTAGTAATTTTTACACAATTTGTAAATGAGTGCGTTAAGTTAGCTTCTAAATGCTGACATTTATCACATATGGCAGATACATTTGAAAAAATACTATGTAGTTTGGATTTTGAATAATGTAGTCTATGTAATATTTTAAATTGTATTAGAGAGTGTCTAGCATTTAACGAGCAGTGGTGTATATGTTGTAAACTTTCATCCCATACTTCAGGTATAATGATTTGACCTAATTCTTTTTCCCATGATTGCCTATATATTTCTGTCATTGGGACATTGTTTGCCAATAAGATATTATAAATATATGATAACAATTTTTCTGTGTTCGGGTGTTTATTTAGACATTCATCTAAAATTTCTGTCTTTCTATTTCTAATTTCCTGTGTGTTTGCTTTTACATAGTCTCTAATTTGTAAATATCTAAAGTAATCTTTTGAATGTAATCCATAAATTTGTTGCAATTCTTGAAATGAAAGGAAAGAATTTTCCCTGTAGAGATCGCCCATCTTATTAATTCCATAGTTTTTCCATTGTAAAAAAACCTTTGTCCATCATTGAGGGTTTAAATGTAACGTTATTTACAAAGGTAAGGGCGAGTGGTATACATTCCGATTTTAATGTTTCCATTATTTGTTTCCAGATACGTATCCACTTTCTATTATAGGGTTTTCACAATAGGCTTTCTTACCTAGTTTAGTATTGGCGAATAAAATCGAACTAATTTCAAAAGGCAAACAATCTTTTTCCATTTTTAACCAGATTGGTTGTTTATCTGTCTCTACTAACCAAAAATTCATATTTTTATTGTTAACTGCCCAGTAATAAAACATAAAGTTTGGCAGTGCTAGACCTCCATTTATTTTTGATTTGCATAAATGTTTTTTATTTATTCTATGGCTCTTATAATCCCAGATAAAGTTGGTAACTATAGAATCCACCTTCTAAAATAATTTTTTAGGAAGATATATCGGAATCAATTGGAAAAGATATAGTAATTGCGGAAGAAAAATCATTTTTATTGCATTAATTCTACCTAGCATTGAGATAGGTAGTGTTTTCCAATATAAAATGTTCTTATTTAATTTATTCAATAATAGTGGAAAATTGGATTTAAATAAAGAATCAAATCTTTTTGTTACATAAATTCCGAGATATTTACTTTTTTCGTTTGCTATCTTAAAAGGAAATTGTTATATATATACGTAAGTTATTTACCATTATTGGCATGAGTTCACTTTTATTCCAATTAATACTATATCCTGAAAATAATCCAAATTCAGTTATTAATTTTAGTAAATTTGGAATACTAATTTCCGGCTTTGTAATATAAAGTAATACATCATCCGCATATAAGGAGATTTTATTTTCAGTATCTCTGGTGTCATACACATATATTTCAGGATGTAATCTCACACGTTGAGCTAATGGTTCTATTGCAAGTGCAAACAGTAGTGGGGATAAAGGACAACCTTGCCTGCAGCCTCGAGATAAATTAAATTTAGTTGATAGCATTTGATTTGTTATTATTCTGGCATTAAAAGTTTCCATAACCGAAAACAAGTAAGACCATTCCACCTAGTCAAAGGCTTTCTCCGCATCTAACGAAATAATGACTAGGTCTTTATTAATACCTCTTTTCGAATATATAATATTGTATAATCGTCTCAGATTATATGAGGAATATTGTTTTGGTATAAATCCTGTTTGATCGGGGTGAATTAATTTATTAATAACTGTACTTAGTCTTTGTGCTAATATTTTGGTTAGTATCTTTCGATCAGTATTTAAAAGAGCTATAGCTCTATATGATCCTGGGTCATCCAGATCTTTATCTATTTTAAGTATGTGTTATAATAGATTCATTTAACGTTTCTCGTAGTTTCTGGTGAGTATAAATGTATTCATAGAGTATCTTCAGACGTGGTGCAATCAGATCATAAAATGTTTTATAAAATTCCGAGCCAATACCATCTGGTCCCGGTATTTTAGCAGTTTTTAATGATCTGATAGATTCTTCGATTTCTTTTACTGAAATTTCAGCATTTAGTGATTCGCTATTTTTTTAATCCAACCCATTCAAATTATATAATTTTTTTTTAAATGCTTCTATTCCTATCCTGTTTTCTGTTGTTTTAGCTGAATATAATTTTTTAAAATATTGCAAAAATCTCTCATTAATATCTTTAGGTTGTACTAATGGTTCGCCATTATATGATTTAATACTATGGATTATTTTTTCTCCCTCCATCTTTCTTAATTGACGAGCCAATAATTTTTGAGGTTTATCTCCAAATTCAAATTGTAATTGTTTAATGTATTGATAGAGTTTTACAACTTGATCTGAGTATATTTTATTTAATTTATATTTCAGTGCAGCGATTTTATTATGTATTGTTATGGATAGTTTAGCAGCATTCTCTGTGTCTAATTGTTTAATCTCCTTTTCCAATTCCTGTTGTTCCCTCAGATTCTTTTTATTATAAAATGCTTGAGAAGAAATCATAATTCCACGGGCATATGCTTTAAAAGTTTCCCATAATAAGGAAGAGGATATTTCCGGTTTATCATTTATTTCAAAGAAAATCTTGATCTGTTCTATAATATATTCCTGAGTTGCTTTGTTTTTTAAAATTTGTGGATTAAATCTCCATTGTCCCCGTTTTTTCAGTTTTACCATTTATTTTAATCATAAATGTTAAAGGTGCGTGATCTGAGATTGTAATATTAAGGAAAAAAATAAAATAAAAATGAAAATTACTAGTAAAACAGAAAGAAGGTTTCCAAAGAGGACAAATTAAATCAAACTCTATATTTGACTCTAATCATTCCATTATAAGTAAACATTAGTCATTAGTGATAATTATTAATTCTGATTAGTAATTCTGATTAGTAAAGATACCACGGTATAATTTTAGTATTTATTAGTTATTTGTATTAGTGGTGCAGTTATACTAATTATTAGTATCCATGGGAGAGTTTCCGATCCACATCTTTCTCCAGCTTCCTTAGTCACCACTTCAATTCCATCCAGTCCTGCAAAGTCAGTTTATTCAATGGTGAGGCATCAAGCATCCTCTCAAGCTTTAATCTTCTGGGCAAAGTCCAATGCTTCCACAGTATTGGTGAAAAAATGTTCCTTCTTGTTCCTTCTTGTAAGTGACTCTTAGGGTAGCTGGATAGCTCAGACCATATTTCAGTTTTCTCCACTTCCCTCAAGATACTTTTAGTCTTACTATTAAATGCTTTTCGTTTCCTGGAGACCTCTGCTGGATAGTCTCGATAAATACTGATCCTGTGTCCTTCAAATACAAGACTTCTGTTTCTTGATGTTTTTTACATTATCACCTCCAAGACGTGGTCGTACTGTACTTTTATTATCATTTGCCTTGGGGGAGCGTTTGGTCTTGTCTGACGTCTCATCACTCAATGTGCTCGGGCTAGTAAAGGCTTTTGTTCCAGAGATAAAACTTTTTGCAGTAAATTTGCAGTGAATTCTCGGGGATCTTGATCTTTCTCTTCCCCTTCTGGAATACCCGCAATTCTTAGGTTATGTCTTCTCTGGCGACCTTTCAATTCGGTACATTTCTCAGTTATTTTGCCCAGTAATTCAGTTAGACGTTGATTTTCTGTAATAAGCTTTGCTGTAGTCTGAGCGCTTGTTTCGGCTAGTTCTTCAAGGTCTTTTATGACAATCGTCTATTGGTTCAGTGCCTGTTCCGCAGGATTCAACCTTTCTTCAAAATCAGTTTTAACATTTTTGATTTTATCATTCGTCTCCTTTGTCAGTCCAATCATTATTTCTGCGATTTCTTTCTTCAAATCATCCGATGTATTCTTAGTCGTGGTATTAATGTTGGTATTAATTTCATTTTCCTCCTTGATTTTTTTTTATTTCTTCACCAACATTCATCTGCTTTATTTCTTCTCTTAAACCAGCAATTTCACATGCAATAAAAGTTTTAAGTTTTTCACCTTCCGATTTTTTCGTCGTTTATTTCGTCACATCTTCTTGGGATAACGTCTTACCTGAGCCCGCGGCTTCAGTCGGGCCTTCCCCCGGTTACAGCCTGGTAGCCCGACTTTTTGGTTTATCCGTGGGTGGGCTGCGCTGTGTAGACATAGTAAGTCGCGCGCCTGATGACGTCACTCACAGCAATCGGTGCAGAGACAGCAGGCAGGTCGGTTTCTCCCCGATTTTTCTCCGTTTTTTACGAGGAGCTGGCTGGCGTTACCCTCTAGCCCTCCATAGCGCCACCGGAAGTCTAATAATTGGCAAATTCTGTTGGGAAAGAGCATTTAAAAGCAAATGGGAATCAAATACCTTCCATTTAATTGACGAGGAACTTGTTTGTTGTTTTGTTCTATTTGACAACAAAGGCACACCTTAAATTCCAGCTGACTGCCAGAGCTAATACAAAGGATTGGAATCACAGCCTCACTTTGACGATGTTTTCAGATATTTATTTCCCCTGCTTGACTTTACTTCTCATTAAGCGAATCAATTGTAACGTTGTATCTGCAGACTATTTCTTCTGTGCCTTATTCCATTGAAACCCTATGTGTGTTGAAATGAATGTGTTTATAATTTGTCAGCAAATAGTTAATAGGGAAAGTCTCTTCGCTCCCCCCATGTTTGCTTTCGTGCTTTCTCTGTTCTGTTTATGCCATATACATTGCAAATTACTGCTGAATTTTGGTAAAATATTAATCTATTTGATGCTCCATTGATTTTAAACTAAATTATTATTTTTTAAATGCACCTTTCTTTATACTTGCTACTAATTTGCATCCAGTTACTTTAATTGAGTAATGTAATTCACCATTTTGTCCTTACATAAATATTTGCTCCTAGTGGGAGCATGCTATAAAGGTTGCAAATTCATTTGCTCCCTTACTTTTAACTTTCACTTACCACTCTTTCAATGTTACTTGTGACTACTTGACTTCAAGGCACGGTCTAACTTTTCATAAAGTGTTGCTAACACTTTTACATGCCTTATTTGTGAAAAGGATGGAGACAAGAAGGAAAGGAGGCTCCCCAAGGAAGGAACAGGAGAAAGCCACAACCACAGCAACAGCTTCTGACTAGTATCATAGAAGCAATATCGAAAATGAACGATGAATTGAAAAATGAACTGCAAAATGAAATGAAAACAAGATTTGGCAGTTTGGAAGAAATGGTGAAAGGAGTTTCGACCAAATTGAAGGAAGTCCAAGGAAAACTGTCTATGTTACAAGATGAACTTCATGAACAAAAGGAACAAATTGATAGCTTGCGAACCCTGGGCCAGGAGAGAGATTTGAAGATTGAAAAACTGGAACAGAGAATTAATGAAAATACTTGAGCACTTCAGCAATATAAAACAAAAAATATGGACCAGGAAAACAGAAGCCGTTGATTGAATTTGCGAATTGTTGGTTTGCCGGAAGGTCAAGAAGGAGATAATGTTATAAAATATGCTTTTAAAATGATAAAGGAGACTTTCAACATTGAGCACAATGAAAATCTTCCGTTTTTGGATAACACACACAGGATTGGGAAGAAATCTGGTAATAAACCGAGACACTTGATTATTCGGTTTCAATTTTTGCAAATGAAGGAGAATACTCTCCAGGTAGCAGAAATGTTGGGCGTGGTTGAATATGAAGGATGCAAGTTTTGATTTGCTCCTGATTATAGTGACGAGTTTTTGGAAAGAAGAAAGTCCTTTCATAATGTAATGTCTGATCTGTTCAAGAAAAAGCTGCGCCCAGTGGTAACACTCGATTTTTTAACAATCCTCAAGATGCTTCCTGCTTTTTGGAGAGTTACAAGGGTGAAGGGGAGCAATTGATAGTTGATTAAGTTGGAATTGGAGATTTACTGCTCCTATTTTGACAACATATCGTTTGATAATGATTAAGAATTTAACTGGATGAGTTGTTTTTCTTTTATATATACTAATTTTTAAGAATTTCTTTGTTAATTTGTGTTCCCCTGTTGTTAGACAAATTAAGGGAATGCAGTTCCTGTTTTTCATATTTTTACCTTGGATAATAATATGTAGCACTCGCTCTTCAGTTCCATTGCCAACATGTATTTTTTCTCTCTTTCAAACAATAACAATGAATGTGTTATGGCTATGGGGTGGCAAAATATGATCTTCTCTATATCGGGTGCTTTTGCTAGGAGAGATGGGGGTAGGCAAGGGATTAGGTAATGACTGTCTGTTGGTCAGTTTTGGGCATTACAGGGGTGGGGGGTGGGGGGAGGGGTCTCCTGTTTCTTATTTAATGTTCTTCATTTGTGCAAAATCTAAACAACAAAAATGTCTAAAATGTCGTCATTTCTGGCTCCGCCCTAGAATTTTCTTCTTCCAGTATCATGAACTAGTAGGCTTTAAGAAATTATCCTTTTACATCCCACATGATTTTTACAAGCAATATGGATAAAGTTATTAACTTTCTTTCATGGAATGTGAATGGCTTGTACCACCCCATTAAGAGGAAACATTTTTTTTAAAGCAGATTAAATGCTCAGATTATCTTTGTTCAGGAAACTCGTGTAAGACAAGACGACAATCAACGATTTTTAAAGTTTTGGAGAGGACAGCAATTTCAATCAAACTCACAGGCAAAGGTGAAAGGAGTCTCTATTTTTATTGATCTCAATTCCGTTTGTTCATTATAAAACAATTTCTGATCCATATGGCATATTTTTTGTGATAACCGGTGTTCTTTATAAGCAAAAAGTTGCTATGGTGAATGTTTACGCACAAAATATTGATCACTCTGAGTTTTTTAAACAGTTAATTGCATCCTTTCCTAATTTAAATGGACACTTTTTAATAATGGGTGGAGATTTCAACTGCTGTCTGAACCCCTTGATTGACAGATCTACATCTGATCATGTGCTTCCAAATAAATATGCTAGTTTGATTAATTATTTTTTACTTGACTCTGGAATGTTAGAAGTTTTGAGATTCTTACACCCAAATGAAAAATAATTTTCTTTTTTCTCTCATGTGTAATAGATCCTCGGCTACTTTCATCGGTCACTGCGTGTGAGTATGATGCAATTGCTATTTCTGATCACGCACCATTGAAACTATCAATCAAACTACCTGATTCCAAGTTTAGTGGTAAACAATGGCGATTTAATGCTACTTTGCTTCATGACAAACTTTATTAATTTTATTAAAGATCAGATTGCTTTTTACTTCTTGACAAACTCTACTGAAGAAATATCCAATGGTGTAGTCTGGGATGCTTTTAAGGCATATATTCGTGGACAAATTATTTCCTACTCCGCGGGATTAAAAAAAAACGAAAAAAGAAATATGTACATTGGCTGACGAGATTAAAGAATTGATAAAAAATATTCAAAAGATCCTAGTTTAGAGCTCTATAAGAATAGAGTTGAACTTCAATTGAGATAAGATTTGTTATTAGTATCACCGATTGAGAACCAGTTTCTTAAAACCAAAAGTCAATTTTACATACATGGCGAAAAATCTGGTAAATTACTCGCTAATCAGTTGAAAGTGGTATCGGCCAAGTGTCAGATTACTAAAGTGAGTAAACGGGATTGGTCCACTAAACACATGTTGACCATGATGAAATTCATAAATCCTTTCAGGAATTTTATATCTCCCTATACCAATCAGAATTTCCTGCTGATTCCAATATAATGCATGAGTTTTAAAGAAACTGAGCTTACCAAATTTACCATATAACGAGTCTCTGTTGTTAGATGACCCCATCACGGAAGAAGAAATACAGAAAGTAATTATTTCAATGAACTTTGGTAAAGTTTCCGGTTTAGATGGGTTTACAGTAGAATTTTTAAAGTATTTTTCAAACTTATTGTCTCCCTGGTTTTCCTTAAATTCCTATTCCTTAAGAAGCCTTTTTAAGGAATAGATAACCACAATCTTTTTATGAAGCATCTATTTCTTTAATCCTTAAAAAAGATAAAGACCCTACTGAAGTGATATCATATACACTGATATCACTGTTAGATTTCAAAATTCTTTCCAAAATATTATCTATGAGATTGGAAAATATTTTACCTGAAGATCAGACAGGTTTTATTAAAAATCGTTACTCATACTTAAATGTTAGGAGATTAAAGAATATTGTATATACAGCATCAAATAAAACCCCAGAATGTGTCATTTCACTTGATGTCGAGAAGGCATTTGATAGAGTAGTATGGGAATACTTATTCAATACACTTGAAAAATTTAAGATTGGTCCAAAATGGATTTCTTGGATCAAGCTGAGATATCACATACCTCAGGCTTCTGTACTTACTAATAATCAGAGATCCCCTTTTTTTCAGGCACTTTCGAGGTACTGGACAGGGCTGTCCCTTAAGTCCTTTACTATTTGATATTGCTTTGGAACCTTTGGCCAAAAGATCTTTAGGGAATCCCCTAATATTTTTGGTATTGTCCACAGGAATAAGACACATAAGTACCTCTTTTTGCAGATGATCTGTTATTATTCATTTCTAACCCTGAGAAATCTATTCCGGCAATAGTAGCATTACATAATCAATTTAGTAGTGTTTCTGGTTATAAACTAAATCTTAGTAAGAGTGAGCCTTTTCCATTAAATAATCTAGTTTCGAATTATGGACAGTTTCCACTTCGATTGACTACCGAAAGTTTTACTTATCTAGGTATTAAGATCACCAAGAAACACAAGGATTTATTTAAAGCTAATGTTATGCCTTTAATTGACCGTATTAAACAACAGTTTACTAAATGGTCACCAATGTCCTTATCTTTAATCGGCCAAATCAATGCTATTAAAATGCTCATTTTACCTAAATTTCTGTATTTATTTCAGACGATACCAAGTTTTATTGCCAAATCTTTCTTTGATATTATTATAGATTCCAAAATGTCTTCATATATACGGCAGAATAAAAATTCCAGACTGTAAAAAATACTTACAGAAATAAAAAAAAGATGATGGTTTGGCATTCTACTATTAGGATTCTACTATTAGGCAGTCAATGTTCGTTATCCAACATTTTGGACAAAAGATGTAGATGATACCCAATGCCCAGGAAGGATAAATGATTTAGATGGATAAATGATTTGGATAAAAAGATTTAGATGATACCCAATGCCCAGGAACGTGATTCCTTACAAGGGCTATCATTGGCTTCTATTCTAGGGGCCTCATTACTTTTACAATTACGAGATTGAATAAATATACGACCAACCCAATAATAAGATATACGTTTCGAATATGGTTTCAATTTCGTAAGTTTTTTGGACTAAATGATTTTATCTTATCTTATCCAATTTTCTCTTCCAACCTTCTGGTACTGATCAAGTCCTTTTTGTTATGGAAGAGGAATGGATTAGTAGCTTTTCGTGATTTGTTTTTGGATGGTTGTTTTATGTCTTTCAAACAACTCTCCAATAAATATAATTTACCCAATTCACACTTTTTTAGATATTTACAATTTAGACATTTTTTGAAGGCTACCACATCATTTTTTGAAGGCTACCCTTTTTCCGCTACCACATCAAACCAAAATTTTGGATTTTTTTAAACATTTGAACCTTATCAGAAAGGATTAATAATGACTATTTCTGAGTTGATTTTGAAATTACAAATAGATATATTTGATAAAATTAAGAATGACTGGGAAAGAGAACTCCAAACTTCTCTATCTATAGAGAAATGGGAGAGGATTCTTCAATTAGTCAATACCTCTTCAATGTGTGCAAGACACGCTCTGAGACAATTCAAGGTGGTTCACAGAGTTCATATGTCAAAAGATAAGTTTCTACGGTCATATAAATCCTGCCTGTGACAGATGTAACTCTGAAGTGGCCTCACTGACCCATATGTTTTGATCCTGCCCACTTTTGGAAAAATATTGGAAAGACATTTTTGATACTATTTCTGTAGTCTTAGGTATTGATTTACAACCTCATTCTATTACTGCAATTTTTGGGCTACCAATGTTAGATTTTGTTCATTTGTCCTGCTCCGCCCATCGGTTGATTGCTTTTACCACACTAATCGCCAGAAGATCTATTTTATTTAAATGGAAAGACTCCAACCCTCCGACCACAATCCAGTGGTACTCTGAAACGATATGTTTAAATTTAGAAAAAATCAGGAGTGACATTGTTGAACTCTTGGTTAAATTTGATAAGACTTGGGGAAAATATATTCAACACTTTCACACAACATAAATTGCTCCATCTCTAACCGTTATAAAAACTATTTTACCTCTATATGGTGAAACGGACTTGACGACAAACAGACTTAAATTGTTGAAATTCTCAGTTCATATTCTGTTTTGCTTTGTTTATAATTTATTTTTTCTCTTTATTTTTTTCTTTAGTTTAGAGGGGTTTTGTTTCTTCCTTTTTTTCCTCATTTTTTGTCTTTTTATCTTTGTGTTTTTTTCCCTACATATATAAGTTTTCTTTTAAAAAATGAACTATATTTACACAGAGACCGGGATGTCTATATTCAATGTGTATTTTGACACTGGACTCATATTAGGTTATACCTGTTATTAATGTAGTCCTGATCCCTATGTATCAATATCATTGTTATGTTTATCATTACTCTTTTTGCTCTGTCTTTTTTGTTTTGTTTTTGTTTTTTGGAAAAAACGAATAAAAAGATTTTAAAAGAAAGAAAGAAATTACCCTTGATGGAAAAACGGCAAAATACAGGCAAGAGGAGGATTGATTTTCAGGTAGATTTTGAGGCAAGTGCATATGAAGATTGTCATTTGGATACCACCTCCAGTGTCTACAAAGGATATAAAATTGCTGACTGCTGTTCACGTGAAGCTTGCTTATAGCTGACAAAAAGCCTTGCCCTTTGTGTCAGGTTCTTCCAAGATCATCATCGATCTAGAGTCTGCTCTGGGTTCACACTTGCACATGCTTCACAGAGGCAGCTCCGTTACCCATGGCATCAAGGAAGAGGATGGCTCAGTAATATCCTGGCAAATGGACATATTGAGAATCTGCAGTTCTTTCCTTGCTGGTTTGTACAATGGACAGCAAATTGGAGAGTCTGGACCAACCACTGACCCTGGAGGAGCTGACAAGTTCCATCTGTGCCCTTGGTATAAATAAAACTCTCAGAAGCAATGGCTCACCAGTGGAGTTGTACTGGCTCTGTGGCACTGGATGGAAGGGTACAACACTAAACTTCGAGCTGCAGTATGTCAGAATCCACGAGTATGAGCATCGTCACCTTCACCGACAGCAGACGGGGAGAGGGAGGGCATCACAAGTTGGCAACCTACTCACTGCTGAATATGGATTACAAGATCCTGTCCACCTCCTCTCCAATAGGAGCAAGTCTGTTCTGGGACAGGGGATTCAAATCCTGTCTATATGGGGATGAGAAAGAGCTTGGTCAGCTAGGACCAGAAGAATCAATTTGACAGGGTATTGCACATACAAATGGTGGTTGTGCTCTCCCAAGTAAGCTTTGAGAAGGGTATCGGGATTCAATCCAACAGCTGGACACAGATACCAGTGGTGCAGGCAAAATTAATGTATGGAAAACAGAAAGCTTTCCCATTGATGTGGAGTTGGGCAAATCTGTCAGTATCCGAAGTCTTGCTTATGTGTTGCCTAATCCGTCAGGAAGCAGGCAGTATGAGAGGTAACAATGCAGGCAGTGGAGATGCTCAGATCAAATCCTCCCAACACATAGACAATGTCACCGTCTTCTGCCCTGATTCAAGGTTGGTCCACATATCGACTAGCACCTGCAACCAATCTGTGTTGATCTTGGGTGCCAGAATTAGCCATAGGAATAATGAAACCATGCTCGTTGGCAACTGGTTCAACCCATGCTCCATTCACTTTGCCATAAATCTGACTCCATGAATGTTCTGGGAATCTGGTAAGGAGGAGCCAAGAGTATGGTGAAACAGTGGATAGTCAAAGTCAAACAATCTCTGGTAGTTATGGCGCCACAATCCCTTGATGGTAGACGTGGAATTGGCCATCAGGTGCGAGGTGTTCTTGGCATTGCTGTTCATGCCAAAGTGGCACAATTGTGGCCTGAACTTGCTCCTGCTCCACAACTGTCACCCCAAGCCATCTCCTGCTTCATCTGCAGTTCCAAAATGGAGTGTGTCTGCTGGGTCACAGGTCTCCAGAAAACAGGCAAACCATACCAATGTTACCCTCATCTTGATGGCTACCTGAGTGTGTGGCTGCCTGCGTAGAACTGAGTGCAAACACCGAATGCTGCCTGACCCAGTGCTGTAAAGAATTGGCCTGGACTCATGACAATGCACCATTACAGTCAGATGTACTTTAGCCTTCTACCAACCCCGTATAGAAACATTTCTGCAGAAAAACACCTTTGACCAAAGGTCTGTCAGGGTCAGCATCCAAGTGGCATTGTCACATGTATGTTTCATGTTCATTGTCATATGTACAATTATGGTGAGGGCCTGTTCATGGTAAGCAGCAACAGCAAGCAGATCTGTGGCACTGGGACTGGGTGTGAGGCACAGCGGGATAGGCTGAAGGCAGACAGAGACTCGTTAGTTAGGGCCTGTCCCACTTGGCAATTTTTTCGGCGATTGCCGCCATCATTGACTGACGTATCAGGTCGCTGAAAGATTTTGAACATTTCAAAATCCAGCGGCGACAAAAAAAATGTTGCGACACTTGAGGAGACACTCCGCATCACGCCATGACTTTTTCAGTGAGCTGGAACGTCAGTCGATGAGGCCAACAGTCGCTGAAAAATATCGGCAAGTGGGACAGGCCCTGAATCTGTGGCCACAAACAGGACTTAAGGAGGTACGTTGACTCCCTGGAGCCAGGGTCCAGGATGTCTCAGAGTGGCTGCAGAACATTCTCAAGAGGGATGTTGAACAGCCAGGAGTCATTGTACACATTGTACATAAGTAGGAAAATGGATGAGGTCCAGCAGAGTGAACAGAGGGAATTTGGCAAAAGGGATATTAAGGGGTATTAATCTCTGGATTACTCACAGCCATTTGCTAGTGAGGGGAGGAATTGGAAAGAACAGATGAATGAGTGCCTGAAGACTTAGTACCGAACACAGGGATTTAGATTTTTGGAAAGAGGTGACTTGTACAAGGGGGAATGGTGGCACCCTAACTGGAAAGAGACCAATATTGTGGCAAAAGTCAATGAAGATAGAATGAATGGCAAGGCAGGAACCCCAATTGATGAGCGAAAAAGGAGGCATGGGTCAGGTAAAGACAGCTGTGATCTCGTGTATCCCTGGGGGAGTATAGGGGATGAAGGAGCTTGGTTAAGAAGGAATTGAGGTGGGCATAAGAGAGGGGGGGGTGGGCAGGACATAGCTCTGACAAATAAGTCTAAGAAGAATCCAAAAGGATAGAACATAGAACAGTGCGGTACAGGAACAGGCCCTTTGCCCCACAATGTCTGTGCTGAACATGATGTCAAAACCAACCCTTTACCTTCCTGCACATAATCCATATCCCTCCATTCCCTGCATCTCCGTATGTTTATCCAACAGTTTCTTACGTCCCATTGTGCTATTTGCCTCCACTAAGTTCAAGTTCAAGTGAGTTTATTGTCATGTGTCCCTAATAGGACAATGAAATTCTTGCTTTGCATCAGCACAACAGAACATAGTAGGCATTGACTACAAAACAGATCAGTGTGTCCATATACCATTATATAAATATATACACACATGAATAAATGAACTGATAAAGTGCAAATAACAGATAATGGGTTATTAATGTTCGGAGTTTTGTCCGAGCCAGGTTTAATAGCCTGATGGCTGTGGGGAAGTAGCTATTCCTGAACCTGGTCGTTGCAGTCTTCAGGCTCCTGTACCTTCTACCTGAAGGTAGCAGGGAGATGAGTGTGTGGCCAGGATGGTGTGGTTCTTTGATGATACTGCCAGCCTTTTTGAGGCAGCGACTGCGATAAATCCCCTCGATGGAAGGAAGTTCAGAGCCGATGATGGACTGGGCAGTGCTTACTACTTTTTGTAGTCTTTTCCCCTCCAGGGCGCTCAAGTTGCCGAACCAAGCCACGATGCAACCGGTCAGCAAGCTCTCTACTGTACACGTGTAGAAGTTAGAGAGAGTCCTCCTTGGCCAACCGACTCTCCGTAATCTTCTCAGGAAGTAGAGGCGCTGATGTTCTTTCTTGATAATTGAATCAGTGTTCTCGGACCAGGAAAGATCTTCTGAGGTGCACGCCCAGGAATTTGAAGCTCTTGACCCTTTCAACCATCGACCACCATCACCCCCAGCTGCACTTTTCAGGCACTCACCACCCTCTCTGTAAAACAGGAGAGGGATAGGTTGCATCTGAACTGGAGGAGAACCAATATCCTTCCATGGAAGTGTGCCAGTGCCACTCAGAAGGTTTTGATCTGGAGGGTGTTGGCAACCAGAATAGGTGGTCAGCAACTGGGACTGATGGGAATGTACAAGATTATAACTAGTAAATCTCAAAGGAACAACAGGCAGGGAGAGGTTAAGGAATATGGTGAAACTGGTGGGCTCAAATTTGATTAATTCAATGTATTTTTATCAATGTTTTTTATACACCTTAATAAGATTATCCTGCAGTCTCCTGCACTCCAAGGAATAAAGTCATAGCCTGCCCAATCTCTCCCTGTATCTCAGGCTCTCGAGTACTGACAACATCCTCTTAAATGTTCTCTGCATACTTTTCAGCTTTATGGCTTCTTTCCGAGAGCAGGTTCACCAAAGCGGAACACAATACTCCAGATGCAGCCTCATCTATGTATTGTACAACTGTAACATTATATCCCAACATCTGTACTCACTTCCCTAATTGATGAAGGAAAGTAACATTAGTTTGGAGTATACTAAAATGCAGGGAGGTGGTCTGGGTGGTGGTGTTTTGGCCTTGAAGAGCATTAAAGTGGATAAGTGCACAGGTCCTGATCAGATTTATCCCAGGTCATTGAGAGAGGCAAGGGAGAAGATTGCAGGGGTGTTGACAACATTCTTTGTATCCTCTCAAGCCACAGGCAAGAACTCAGAGAACTGGAGAGTAGCCAATGTTGTTCTTATGTTTAAGGGCAGTAGCGATAATGCAGTAAGATGCAGGCGGGTGAGGAAGCTATTGGAGAGGATTCCTTGCATTTTGAAGAGAATGGGATAATTAGGGCCTGTCGGCATGGCTTGGTTCAGCAGCAGGTCATTGACTTTATTTGAGGTGACGGAGGTGATACTGCCTACATGGATTTTACTAAGGCATTTAAAGAAGTCCCAAAAGGTAAACTGATCCAGAAGATTAAGAAGTATGGAATCCACAGTGATTTGGTAGTTTAGATTCTGAATTAACTTGTCCATAGAAGACAGGGTTGTGGTAGAAGGTTGTTATTTTGGCTGGAGGTCTGTGACCAACATTGTTCTGCAAGGATCTGTGCTCGATCTCTGTTGTTAGTGATATGTATATGAAAACAACCTGGATGTAAATGCAGATGGGTTGGCTAGTAAGTTTGCAGATGACACCAACATCAGTGGAATTGCAGATAATGAGGAAATTTGGCCAAGGATTTTGATCAGTTATAAATATGGGTGGAGATTTCAGATGGAATGTAATATGAGCTCGTTAATGGCAAGATTTTTAGCAAAATTAATGCACAGAGGCAGCTTGGGGTCGAAGCCCATAGGTCCCTAAATGTGGCAATACAAGTAGAGTGGTAAAGAAAGTAGACACAAAATGCTGTCAAAATGTTACAAAATGGAGTAACTCAACGGGACAGGCAGCATCTCTGGATAGAAGGAATGGGCGATGTTTTGGGTCGAGACTCTTATTGTCAGGGGAGAGGGAGATACAGAGATCAGGAAGTGTAAAGTGTGAAAATGAGACAAAGAGGATGGAAATCAAGGAACATTTAGAATAGATCATTGTTAGCTGGGAGATGGTAATGACAAAGCAAACAGTGATAAAAAGTAAACAAGGACAGCCAGACTAGAAACATAGACATGTTTTTGAAGGGTCTCGACCCGAAACGTCGCCTATCTCCTTCGCTCCTTAGATGCTGCTGCACCCGCTGAGTTTCTCCAGCTTTTTGTGTAACCCTAGAAACATAGACAATAGGTGCAGGCATACGTCATTCAGCCATTTGAGCCATTCAATATGATCATGGCTGATCATCCACAATCAGTACCCCGTTCCTGCCTTCTCCCCATGCCCCTTGATTCCGCTAGCCCTATCTAACTCTCTTTTGAATGCATTCAGTGAATCGTCCTCCACTGCCTTCTGAGGCAGAGAATTCCACAAATTCATAACTCTCTGTGTGAAAATGTTTCTCCTCACCTCTAAATAGCCTACCCATTATTCTTAACCTGTGGCCCCTGGTTCTGGACTCCCCCAACATCGGGAACGTTTCCTGCATTTAGCGTGTCCAATCCCTTATACCTTATATTTCTATAACGTTCCCTCTCATGCTTCTAAATTCCAGTGACTACAAGCCCAGTCGCTCCATTCTTTCATCATGTAACAGTCCCGCCATCCCGGGAGTTAAACTTGTGAACCTACACTGCACTCCCTCAAAAGCAAGAATGTCCTTCCTCAAATTAGGAGACCAAAGGTACACACAATACTCCAGGTGTGGTCTCTCCAGGTCCAGGGCCCTGTATAACTGCAGAAGGACCTCTTTGTTCCTATAATCAACTCCACTTGTTATGAAGGCCATTAGCTTTCCTCACTGCCTGTTGTACCTGCATTCTTACTTTCAGTAACTGATGTACAAGGTCTCGTTGTACTTCCTTTTTCCTAACCTGACACCATTCAGCCTGAAGAAGAGTCTCGACCCGAAATGTCACCCATTCTTTCTCTCCAGAGATGCTGCCTGACCTGCTGAGTTACTCAGCTATTTGCGTTTACCAGATTTAAACCAGCATTTGCAGTTCTTTCCTGCACCATTCAGATAATTATCTGCCACCAAACCAGATAACGTCACATTTATCCACATTAAACTGCATCAACCTTGCATCTGCCACTCACCCAACCTATCCAAATCATCCTGCATCCTCATAGAAGCCTCTTCAAAGTTCACACTGCCAACCAGCTTTGTATCATCTGCAAATTTGCCAATGTTACTTTTTATTCCTTCATCTAATTCATTAATGTATATTGTAAATAGCTGCAGTTCCAGCATCGAACCTTGCGGCACCCCACTAGTCACTGCCTGCTATTCTGGAAGGGACCCGTTAATCCCAACTTTGTTTCCCATCTGCCAACCAATTTTCTATCCATGTCAATACTTAGTCGGACAACTGGGAAGGGGGGAGGGATGAAGAGAGAGAGAGAGAGGGAAGGCAAGGGTTACTTGAAGTTTGAGAAGCCAATTTTCATACCACTGGGGTATATGCTGCCCAAGCGAAATATGAGGTGTTCTTCCAATTTGCACTGGGCCTCTAACAATGGAGGAAGCCCAGTACAGAAAGATCAGTGTGGGAATGGGAGGGGAAGTTAAAGTGTTTAGCAACCGGGAGATCGGGAGGTTCAAGCGGACTGAGCAGAGGTGCTCAGCGAAACAATCTCCAAGCCTACGGTTGTTCTCGCCGATATATAGACCACACCTGGAACAGCGGATACAGTAGATGAGGTTGGAGGTGGTACACGTGAACCTCTGCCTCACCTGAAAAGACTGTTGGGGTCCTTGGACGGAGTCGAGGAGGGCGCTATCGGGACAGGTGTTGCATCTCCTCCGGTTGCAGGGTAAAGTACCTGGGGTGATTTGGGTGGGAAGGGACGAGAGAAAGTGTTTGGTATGCTTACCTTCAATCGGTTGGGGCATTGAGTATAAGACTCGGGATGTCTCATTGCAGTTTAATAACATTGTGGTTAGGCTGCACTGTAATGGGGTGACCAGAACTAAACATAAGGATGTGGAGATGGACACAAAAAGCCAGTGTAACTCGGCAGGTCAGATAGCATCTCTGGAGAAAAGGAATAGGTGATCGTTTCGCCGAACTCCTCCGCTCAGTGTGCCTAAATCTAACTGATCTTCCGGTTACTAAACACTTTAACTACCCCTCCCATTCCTACACTAACCTTTCTATCCTGGGCCTCCTCCATTGACAGAGTGAAGCCCAGCGCAAATTGGATGAAAAACACATCATATTTCGCTTGGGCAGCTTACACCCCAGCGGTATGAAAAGTGAAATTAAACATCACCTATTGCTTTTCTCCAGAGATGCTGCCTGAATTGCTGATTTACTCTATTTTTTTGGAACCATCTTCAGTTTAAACCAGCATCTGCAGATGCAGAAGGATGTGGAGGCTATCGAAAGGTACAGAAGAGCTTTACCAGAATGCTACCTACCTTAGAGGGTATTAAGCTAGAAGAAGAGGTTGAAGAAATTTGGATTGTTTTCTCTGGAGCATTGTAAATTGAGGGGAGATCTGATAGAAGTATATAGAATGAGAGACATAGATAGGCTAGACAGTTAGAACCAGAATGAAATGGAAATGTTAAAGACTGGAAAATATAACTTTAAGGTCAGAAGGGAAAATTTTAAAGGTGATGTGCAGGGCAAGTTGTTCTGTCCACACAGAGTAGTGGGTGCCTGGAAAGCGCTACCAGCGGCAGTGGTGGAAGCAGATACAATAGTGTAATTGAAGAGGCTGCAAAGTAGGCACATGGATATGCAGGGAATGGAGGCACGTAGAGCACCTGCAGGAAGAGGACATTAATTTACTTGGCATCATGCTCCACACACACATCGTGATCCTAAGGGCCTATTCCTGTGCTGAACCTGTTCATTGTTCATGGTGTGGTTCTTTGGTGATCTATGTCAATCCAGTTATGTTTACATGCATGATGACGTGTGAGAATATTCACCGCACAAGGGCATGCCAACTTTCAACAGAGCTATTACACCCCGTCCCCACTCTGTCTTATTCCCCTGTCGCACCCCAACTTGTTCTCACACAGTTTCAATTGGAAGGCACATCGTTCAACAGAAAATGACAGGTCACAAGCTCTATTTTCTTTAGAGACACTTGAAGCATCCTTGAATTTATGAGACTACTTGGCAAGGTCTAGAGGAAATACTTGTAAATGGAAAAACCAAAAAACAGAATAAAGCTAAATTAAAACTGCTGTAAAAGCTTCAGTTAGGCATGTGGAGAGAGAAAAAAAAAATACTCATTGTATGTTTATAAGAAATGGAACAATTTAGAAAACAGATAACACTCCTTCTCTCAACTTTCTTCTTTGCAAAAAATACCCTTTTTCTAAATGTTGCCAGTGCTGTGGAATTGTTATTTTAGAGACTGGAAATGATATTTCATAGATGCTGTTCAACCTGTTGAATATTACTAGTATGTGTTTTTAATATGCTTTAAATATTTCTACAATTATCAGGTTGTTGAATCAACCCACACAACTCTGATCCTACCTCAACAACATAAGACTAGGGACTAAACCCTTGCACAGCACGGATTAGCTTTTCTTTCATTTGTTGTGCAAAAAGACATTAGTACAGTCTCTTTTTAAACTGCCTTTCAAAATAGAGTAACTTATGCATAATTTTGTACCTGTGCCTCACTTTACTTGTGCATAAGACAATACAACTTGCCTTACTCTTTTTCAAGCTTCCTCATCACATGGCCTTCCCTCCAAACTCAGCCAATGTTTTACAATGCATCTATTCTCAGACTTGGGTTTAAAATAAAGGGGCCGGTGCCCAACAGTGGCAGACACCAATTGGAGTAAACATTCCAGGTAACGGCTTTCAGAAGCATCATTAGGGTTGGTATGATATTTGATAAATCCTCAATTATGCAATTGTTTACAAAAAAAAGTCGCAGACCGCATGGCTTGGAGGTTGCAAGGTGTGTATATAATATTACGTCCTGTGGATGAAAAATCCATTGACCTGCAGAATCTAAAGTGGCAAATTCAGTCTCATCTCTGGAGCCACAAGTCTGCACAGCTACAAAGGTATGGTTATCATTTGCTACAATTAAGTGAAATCGGGTGCACAGGACTAACAATGAAAGCTCTAAAAGAGAGTGTGAGCAGAAATCTAATTGGACTTTGAAGGGATTTTCTTTTTATTTCAGGCAAAAAACAGCTGTAGCTCAATAAAGTAAAACACAAATCATTTGCAAATGTAGTAGCTTGGATTGATCCTGTACCCCATGCTTTAGAGAAAAGGCAAAGCCATTACATTTGCTACCAAATAAACTCATTTTACATGCACAACCGTTTCTCAATAGTTTCAAATGTGGCAAAGGCATCAGACCGTTAATCTTATGTGGAAACAAGGAGGGAAAGGCCCATTCAGACCATACAGATCAGAAGTAATATTACGTCCTGTGGATGAAAAATCCATTGACCTGCAGAATCGAAAGTGGTAAATTCAGTCTCATCTCTGGAGCCACAAGTCTACACAGCTGCAAAGGTCTCAGTGCCTGACAGAATGGTGTTTGCCTCTATAAATGTGGCTTCAGAACCTTATTCATATGCAATTACTCTTCTTTTACTTTAATTGGATGAAATGGAATTCTCCATAAACCTTTAGTGAAACAGCAGTGGCCTTACAACCCAGGAATGCACTAATGTTTTAAGGTAAAAGCCCAGAAGAGGGTCATAGTTGCAGTGACATACTTTGGAGGATTTGCTTTTAGTCTAACAAACAATCTTTGTGAGATCCGTAAAACCCTTTGACATCCATTGCTCTGCATATAGTCTTCCATTTCATCAAGAACAAGATTCCACTACTAATAGGGTTTGACTAAGGTACAGAACACCGTATGCTCAGGCTTTCAACCAAGATAACTGATTGTGGATGATCAGCCATGATCATATTGAATAGCGGTGCTGGCTCGAAGGACCGAATGGCCTACTCCTGCACCTATTGTCTATAAGAGCTTCTAAGTATCCTTGTTATACGTAAGAGAGGTGATCTCTCTGAATCATACGCAATTAAGAAAAATGGTCATGGTAGATGCAGAGGGACTAATTCCTCAGAATGGAAAAGGTAAAGATAGGGAGCAGGGTATTAGGAAAAGCGATCAGTCATTAGGAATGAAATGAGACGATAAATTTCTTACAGGAATGCTAGTGTTGGGAATCTCAGCAAATTACAGATGCCCAGCTGCTGAAGCATTTCATTGCTCAGTTTAAGACACTAATGGGCCTGTCCCACTTAGGCAATTTTTTAGGTGACTACAGGCGACTTGGCTGTCGCCACATGTTCGCTTGTGGTCGCCGGGGTGTCACCTGTATGGCCGTGAGTAGTCCCCTCAGTCGCGCAAAGAGTCGTAGCGTTTTTCTGGTTGCCACAAAATTTTCAACATGTTGAAAATTTTTCAGCGACAGTGGGTTTGATGCATTTGAGCATATCTTGATTTCTCCTGACGTAGGTGCTTTGGTAGGTTGTCGCCAGGTTAACGTAGGTTGTCGCTGGTGCTGACTTCGGTGAACTCCATTGGCGACTACCTACGTCAACCAGCGACTGAATTGTCTTACCTTGTCGTAGGTGGACGTCCTAATGGTCTCTGGTTGTCGATAGCTTGACGTTGACTAGGAGGTAGGTTGTTGTAGACATTGTCGTAGTTATTGTCATGGGGGGTGTCCAGTTGCCGGTTTTTCGGCAACCTGCTACCACTATGACAGTCGCCAAAAAAAATTGTGTAAGTGGGACAAGCACATTAGGGCATTAAGACATGGAGGGACCGGGTAGGAAGGTGGAATTCAGATAGGCGATGAACCAATTTTGTTGAACAGAGAACCAACCACATGGTCTTCTCACATTCCTAACATTGCTCAACAACAGGACTATCCTCTATCCACAAATAATTCTCAAACCCCAAATTTCATGGAATTTCTTAATTCCGCAGATGCCTTTTAATGAACGCATTGAATAAGTATTAAAAACTGCACATTTACAATTTCAGTTTTAATTTAATATCCTCTGATACAGAGTAAAAATGCATGTGGCTATTTTAAGAGAAAAAAGTCACAATCTAATATAACTACAGAGAAGACTGGCACTTGGCCAAACAAATATATACCTCAGAGGAAACATCGGCATTCAACTGCAGAAAGCATGTACACAATTGTCAGAAATTTGGAAAAGAGGATTTATTTTGTACTCTAAATATAAAAAAAGGTGATGGAAGAGATAATGCAAAAAGATGTTTAGGGAATGTGACACTTGTTTTAATTAAATATTGTGGGAGACTCAACATTGTGACATGCTCTACTTGAGATTCAAGCTGAAGTGTTGATAAATTAGCTTCATATACAGTGCCCTCCATAATGTTTGGGATAAAGACTCGTAATTTATTTATTTGCCTCTGTGCTCCACAATTTGAGATTTATAATAGAAAAAAAAAATCACATGCGGTTAAAGTGCACATTGTCAGATTTTATTAAAGGCCATTTTTATACATTTTGGTTTCACCATGTACAAATTACAGCTGTGTTTATACATGGTCCCCCCATTTCAGGGCACCATAATATTTGGGACACATGGCTTCACAGGTGTTTGTAATTGCTCAGGTGTGTTTAATTGCCTCCTTAATGCAGGTATAAGAGAGCTCTCAGCACCTAGTGTTTCCTACAGTCTTTCCATCACATTTGGAAACGTTTATTGCTGTTTATCAACATGAGGACCAAAGTTGTGCCAGTGAAAGTCAAAGAAGCCATTATGAGACTGAGAAACAAGAATAAAACTGTTGGAGACATCAGCCAAATCTTAGGCTTAATCAACTGTTTAGGAACATTATTAAGAAGAGAGCAGTGGTGAGCTAACTAATCGCAAAAGGACTGGCAGGCCAAGGAAGACCTCCACCGCTGATGACAGAAGAATTCTCTCTATAATAAAGGAAAACCCCCAAATACCCGTCCGACAGATTGGAAACACTCTTCAGGAATCAGGTGGGGATTTGTCAATGACCACTGTCCGCAGAAGACCTCATGAACAGAAATACAGAGGCTACACTGCAAGATGCAAACCACTGGTTAACCACATAAATAGGATGGCCAGGTTACAGTTTGCTAGGAAGTACTTAAAAGATCAACCACAGTTCTGGAAAAAGGTCTTGTGGACAGATGCAACGAAGATTAACTTATATCAGAGTGATGGCAAGAGCAAAGTATGGAAGAGAGCAGGAACTGCCCAAGATCCAAAGCATACCATCTCATCTGTGAAACACGGTGGTGGGGGTGTTATGGCCTGGACATGTATGGCTGCTGAAGGTACTGGCTCACTTATCTTCATTGATGATGCAACAGCTGATGGTAGTAGCATAATGAATTCTGAAGTGTATAGACACATCCTATCTGCTCAAGTTCAAACAAATGCCTCAAAACTCATTGGCCAGTGATTAATTCTGCAGCAAGATTTTCAAAGCTAAAAAATTGTCAATTCTTGAGTGATCAAGAATCACCCAATCTGAACCCAAATGAGCATGCCTTTTATATGCTGAAGAGAAAACTGAAGGGGCCTAGCCCCCAAAACAAGCATAAGCTAAAGATGGCTGCAATACAGGCCTGGCAGAGCTTCACCAGAGAAGACACCCAACAACTTGTGATGTCCATGAATCACAGACTTCAAGTAGTCATTGCATGCAAAGGATATGCAACAAAATACTAAAGATGACTACTTTCATTTACAAGACATTGCTGTGTCCTAAACATTATGGTGCCCTGAAATGGGGGGACTATGTATAAACACTGCTGTAACTTCGACATGGTAAAACCAAGATCTATAAAAATGGCCTTTATTAAAATCTGACTGTGCATTTTAACCGCATGTGATTTTTTTTCTATTACAAATCTCAAATTGTGGAGTACAGAAGCAAATAATTAAATGAATAGTCTTTGTCCCAAACATTATGGAGGACACTGTATGTGCCTTTTGCAAAAAAGATTTAAGACTGGTCTTCCACTTTGAAACACTATAATACATCAATTCATTTCCATCTTCTGAAAGGGTCCCAACCCAAAAAGGTCATCTGTCCATTCCCTCCACAGATGCTGCCTGACTGGGTACTTTGCTTTTTGTTCATTCCCATCTTCATTTGATTAAAAAGAAACACATTTGGTTTAAACCATTGATGTTCAAATACCATATATTTTCCCTTTGAGGCAAGCAATGAAACCAAACCTTTTTTTCTAAGCCAGCCCTAATGAAATAGGGAATGGTGTTTACTACATTGCTTTTTTTTTAAATGTCTGAAAGCACAGAGTATATTTAAATAAAGAATTTGTTGATTGGATGGAATCACAGGACTGAATTGCATTCAAATTTAGTAAAATTGCTTACAAAATGTAAAGGAGTTGTACCACATGATTTAGCCACAACAATTAAGATGGACTAAAATTAAAACGGGTTCAAATCACCAAGTTAATTGTCTGGAGACTGGTGGGAGATTTTATTTTCTCCTGGAAAGAATGCATGGGCTTTACCATATATACAACAACAACAAAAATCAAAGAATAATGGCAATTGAAAACATACACTGAACATTACATGAAGTTGAGTCGTCTTTTCTCCATTTTTTTTAATAAAAGATCAGTCTGTTTCTTTTGTTAGGAATTGCACATTAAAGGTACACTAACAAGATAACATTTCAAGTAATGGGCACAATGACTTATTTGAACCTCGTTATCATTGGAAAGTACACTTGGTCTGCTGGAAGCGACTTCTGAATCTTCGGTAATAAAAAAGTACTAAAAATCCATCTCCTCTTTGGACTGAAAGTAACAGTTAAGGTCTCCTCAAAAGACTCCTTTGAAGCATTGTACTTACAAAAGAAAAATCTATTCATAATAGTATCCATAGGATGGACAGATATAATGGACACCTTACCAGAATGGTAAAGACAGCAAAAACAGACTTGGCAGTGAAGGGTGCTTTTCAAATAAATAATTAATCCCAAATTAATTTTCTTCAATAAACTTACAGAAATTTGGCAACAGAATATTTTAGACAATCCCACATAGAGTCTTTAAAAAGAAAATTAAATACATCCGAAATGGCAAAAGCTTTAAACTAGTGATCAACCAGCCTGGTTGGGAGAAGATCTCATCTGCACTTCATCAGTTATGTGAGCTTGTGCGATTGTGGGATTGAGTAACAAAAGGATGCACATGGGTTTGTACCAGTGCAAATCCATGTGAGCAAAGTGAACAAGACATGAGAGATGCAGGTTTACTTATGGAGACAAAAGTGTGTGCGAGTAAATCTGCAATGTTCATTAATAAATCATGGAAAATGACACCAGCAAAAAAATAATCCCATTCAATGTTAAGGACAGAAGCAAGAAAGAGAAAATCTGTTTGATTGGTGATTATGCAGATAATATTCATCTCGATTGATCACTAATTAAAACAAAGCTGGTATCATTTCAAAGAACAGTGCACAATAATAGAATTTAAAGCACTACAGTTTTCAGTTACTAAGGCTACATTTTGTGTAGTCACATATAGTGTCCCTACTATCCCAGCTAGTTTACAAAAGAAAATTAAGAGTGTAGATAAATTCACCAGACATCCGGCGACTGATTCCTACTGCATTCATAAGCCGTGGTAATAAATGCGAACCGAGTGCTCAATGTCCGGTAGTGTTGTTCCAAAGATGCAAGAATATTTTTCAGTCATTTATCTTCAATAAATAGATCAGTTATATACTAAGGCAGTGTTGCACATGCACGTTTGCCATGTGAACTTGGACACCACACAGAGACATGAAGAGCAAGTATCCAGGGTTGGAAGGTGATGGAGATGTTGGAAATCCCAGTCCAACATTCCCAGAGCTTTCCTTAGGCTGATCAGGACATGTCAAATCTCTCAGTACTTACTCAACCCTGCAACGTGTTTAGGGATGAGAAGGATGTTTGACTGGGAAAAGAAAGCTGCAGTAAGGCGCTCTATAGGGCAGTTCATATGGGCTGCGTCACTGAAAGTTCAAGTCTCCAGCTTGTGGCCGGGGGTCGTTTTTCACTCAGGAAGCTCCCGAAGTCTCCAGGTAACTCTGCAGTTTGCGAACGGTGGTTTTATCCAGTGAGCAAAGGTCAAAATCAAATGTTGTGTTTGTAATGTGAAAATGTCCCGTTTCTTCTATTAGATTCACAATCTGAAAATAGATAAGCAACAAATTAGCTGAATTCCAATCCCATGTATTTACGACGGAGGTGTGAACCACATTTCAATTGTGGAATGGTACTTTCAGTGACACATTAACATAAAAATATAACAGTAACATTTAAGTAGAGATACAACAATGCCATGTTTAAAGGGAGCCAAATGCAGGTAATTTTGTGTGCTAATTTTGTCAGTTGGTGAGGTTGAATTATCTAAAATCTTCTAAAAATCACTTGGTGAGCAATGAATACCTTGGAAATCACACTATTTGAGGCCAGTTTCAACCAGAAACTAACCTCAGGCAGAGATGCCATAAGTAATGTGACTCATGAGACTCACTCACCTGTCAACCCAGCACAACCCACCAATTATTGTTGTTGACACCCCCACTCTGCCACCCCACACCCTCAATTACCTTATTACAGGCCAACCTGACCAACTCATTCCCTTTCCTCTCCCCCAAGCAACACTCCCCCTGACCCTCTCCCCCCAACCAATTGCTTAACAGCCTTGACTCCAGACTCCTAACCTGACTGGCTCATGTAATTAGTCCTATCATTCTATTTACTCATCTTTTCAACATTTTTTCTTTTGCTTTTCCTTCGTGAGGCCACTTTATTTCAATGCAGCAGCCATGATCGGGTTCACTTTATTAAAATCAGCAAAATTAATTTTAAGACATGATGCAGAAGGTAAAACAATCCAAGAAGTGAGTTGTGGATGTAGCCTAGTCCATCATACAGACCACCATCGACTCCATCTACATTTCACCCTACCTCGGCAGAACATGCAACATAACCAAAGACCTTTTCTACTCTGGTCATCCCTTTTTCTTCACACTCCCAGCAGACAGAAGATACAGAAGTTTGAAAACATCTATCACCAGACTCAGGAACAGCTTCTTCCTCTGCCGTCAGGCTTCAGTCCTGATTTTTCTCTATTTCATTGCAGACATTGGATTTTGTCTCTGGAACTGTTAATTTATAATGCTAATCATACTTCTGTGTGGGTAGGTTGCATTTATGTATAGTATTAACTGATTTGATTGTAAGGCTTGCAAAAACAAAGCTTTTCCTGTACCTTGGTACACGTGACAATAATAAAGTTAAACCTAAAACTAAACTTTCCCATTAAAGGTCACCGTGTTTGACTAACTCAAGAGTTCTTTGCACATTGTTCATGACTCACTGACAAGGCACTCACATTCCTGTCAAATGGTTCTGGGTTCAAGGGCCACTTGAGCACACCATCCAAGCTGACAGCCCAATGCAGCAAGGGGAACGAGCTGTACAGCAGCCATGAAATGGAAGTGCCATTTTTCAGGAAGAGCATTAAACTGATTTCTGTAAACAAAAACATTTTGAAGGGCAGGCAGTTGTAGCCAATATTTGACCTTCACACATCGGGATGCTGAGCTGAACTGATCTAATTTGCTTGCACATGATCCCTATCCCTCTATTCCCGGCACTTCCACGTATCTACCTAAAAGCCTCTTTAACAGCACTAACATAACTGCCTCCACTAGCACTCCTGGCAATGCCTTCCAGGCCCTCACCACCCTTTGTGCAAAAAACCTGCCCGCACATCTCCCTTATAATTTTCCCCATCTCATGTTATAGCTACTGTATATGTGTAGTTTAATCAAAGTCTTTGAAATGTTCTTACCTGTTGTAGTATGTGCCGCTCACGAAGTGTCATTAGTCTTCTGTGAAGTTCAACCAACTCATCCAGATATGCCTAAAAAGGTATGGCCAAATACAAAATTGTTTTTACTTATTTTAGCAAAAACTTTACTTATAACTTAAACACCAAAGAGGCCAGGTGTATCAAATACTAAACTAAATGTAAAACGGTGCTCTGTATATTTTGACAGAGCTTAAAACTGAAATGCAGGAAGTTAACATTTTGCAAAAGATATTTGGTATACAAAAGTGTTATGGTTTCAGTTGCAACATTATTTTAGGTCAGAAGATAGTGAGCCTTGAATGTGAAATCATAAACGAGTTCCATCTTCTGGAAGTTGTAGACTATCAATATTCAATAACAGCTATATGCAAGTTATATTAAAGAAAGCAAAACAAATATTTAATTAAATATTCACATATATTCATTGGATTCAGAATCCGCAAAATATTTCAACTGTTTCCAAAGCTGAAGTTATGGAAATTATAGACAGCAAGGATGCACTAACATTTGGGAACTTTGGTGTTGCTAGTCACAGTTTAATCCACAGTTTAATGAGTTTTAATCCATTATCGGAAGTCAATGGATTAAATCAGGGCTGAAATGGCAGTAGTATTAAAGTTAACCTTTGAACCATATAGAATGGACGCAAGTCCTTTGTCTGCTGTGCCCAATCAGCCATTAAATATATCTTTACTGATCTAATTTTCTCCAATCAAAGGACTTTGTGGGTTTACCGTTTAGATTCAAGTGCCGATCCAAACACCTTTTCGCTGCTGTTGGAGTTCCTGCCTCTGCCACATGATCAGTAAGGGTGTCAGCGGTTATGGGGAGAAGGCAGGAGAATGGGATTAGGAGGGATAGATAGATCATCCATGATTGAATGGCGGAGTAGACTTGATGGGCTGTGTGGTCCAATTTTGCTCCTATCATTTAGGAACCCCATTAGAACAGGGAGTTTCAGATTTCAACCACCCTTTGGGTGAAAACATTGTTCCTCAAATCCTCTCTAAACGCCCTGCCCTTTATTTTTAAGCCTATGCCCTGTGATCGTAAACAACTCCACACACTTCATAACTTTGTGTACCTCCATCAGATCTCCCTTCAGCTGCCTCTGCACCAAAGCAAACAAACTCTCATTTATTGGCATGTTTCCTGAAAATATAGTTCTAGATCTGGACAAGTTTCCAATTAATTAAGTCCACTTCCACCTGACATCTCTCTGACATTTCACTTTTCTTCTCCCTTATCTGACACACTTTTGTCTCCTTTTCATCTCTAGCCTTCACCCACCGATCTTCAATCAAAACCTCCACCTCACCTGTCTGTTTATCACTTGCCAGGTTTTGTTCCCTCCCAACTACATGCAGTTTGAAGAAGGGTTCCGACCCACAATGTCCCTATCCATGCCCTCCAGTGATGTTGCCTGATACACTCCAGAACTTTGTGCCTTATCGAGTTAATAAAAGATTTACAAGATTTATTTAAAAAATTCTCTTAAACCTCCAGAAAAACACAAAAGTGATGAACATGGAATATATATAATGTATATTTACTTGCAAACTTGCTTCCTTCTGCTAATTCAGTTCACATTGGCTTCGAAATTATCATAATCACCAAGTAAGAGACCAAGAGCTTTACATTGAATTTGTCAAATATATTCCTTATTATTCTGTTGCTTTGATGCCAAAATTATAACCTAAATGCTTTTTTAAAGTAGGTTACTGGCCAAAAATGATACACAAAACATGAATAATCCAGTGAAATTGGAATATAAATTTATTTGCCAATTTAGCAATAGCACAGTAGCAACAAACAGGAAAGGCTAGTGGAGATCAGATGGCTTCTGTCTCTACTAGCCCATTGAAGAAGAAAGAAAGAGAGATACTCCTGACGATCAAGAGTGGAAGCGTGCAGACAGACATAGGGCTGAAGAAGACCAGGGAAGGAAGATATTAAAATAAGTATTTGAATTCAATTGAAAAAAGTTTTTTAATCAAATAGATGAAATTGTTCGCATATTCATTAATACTCATTGTGCAGTAGTACTCGTCATCCACTATTCCCTGCAATTAAATTTCCTTGCTCCAACAGTATGTTCTTCTTAAAATAGACACAAAAAGCAGGAGTAATTCAGCGGGTCACACAGCATCTCTGGAGAAAAGGAATGGGTGACCTTTCCGGTGAAGAAGGGTCTTTCCCCAAAGCATCACCTATTCCTTTTCTCCAGAGATGCTCTCTTTAAAAAAATATTTATTTATTTTTTTAAATTTTTGTTAGAAATAAATACAGTAATGTGGTACCTACGTACCTGATACATACAGACATATTACAATTCTTGTACAACTTCTTATTTTTAATTTAATAATAAAAGAACAATGATAGAAAGAAGAAAATAGAGAGTGTCGTAGGAGATGGTGATGCTGCTAATTTGTGATATAATAAGAAAAGCCCGAAAAAGAGATAAATAGACGAGAGAGTAGAGAAGAATAGCGAGAGGCAGAAAGAAGAAGCTAGAGAGATTAAAAAAAAGGAAAAGAAATCAAAGAGAGATATACCTATTTAATATCTTTACCCACCCGTCACCAGAGATGCTATATGACCCACTGAGTTACTCCTGCTGTTTGTGTTCATCTTTGGTTTAAAACAGCATCTGCACTTTCTTCCTGCACAGTATATTCTTCTTAACTGGTTACCTAGTTCTTTTTGTTTCGGTTGTCATTAAGCAGTAAGTTGTTGCAAAATCAATACAGATAATTAATGCAGTAACAGCCAAAACAATGAGAATTCCACTGAAATCACCGAGTGGTGATGCTCACTGAGCTGAACAATAGCAGCATTTAAGAGATTTTGAACAGGCATATGGATATGCAGGGAATGCAGGGATATGGGTTATGTTTAGGTAGGTAAATGATGGTCTTGGCATCATGTTCGGCACAGACATCATGGGCCAAAGGGACCGGTTCTTGTGCTGTACTGTGCAATGCTCTAGTGGAGTGGATCATTCACATCATCCTTGTACTTCTTTGATCTGATTTGAAAAAAAACTTCCACCACTTGCAACAAGGACTTTGTGGGTTTACCGTTTAGTTTAGAGATACAGCGCAGTAACAGTTGCTTTAGCCTATCACGTCCACGCCAGCCAGCAAGCGATCCCTGCACACGAGCACTACTACACACTCTAGGAAAAAAATAAAATTTTTACCAAAGCCAATTACACCTGCAAACCTCTGTGTCTTTGGAATATGGGAGAAAACCGGAGCACCTGGTGAAAACCACTCAGTCATGGGGAGAATGTACAAACTCCGTACAGGCAGCATCCGTAGTCAGGATCGATTCGGGTCTCTGGCGCTGTAAGGCAGCAGCTTACACTGTGCTATCGAGCAGCCCCTATCATATTGATAGAAGAACCACTATCATGAATCAGTTGTTTTGTCCTTATCCAGCAGTTTTGATCCTTGAATAATTTGTGAGAAAAATAACTAAATCGCTAAAATAAGTTAATCCATTTCTTAGCGCACAACTTTCTGTTAATGAAGCCTGAATCTCAGTATTCAATGAGGGAATAAGCTCAAGTGGGTTCAAGCATCTTTTAATTTATTGATAACTTAAAAACAAAACAAGGCTGCAATTCCATAGGCAATGCTCATTTATCTTTGAGCAAATTGCTAGACCACGCATTCTGAAAATGAATTATACTTTAAAAAGTAAAATCCAAATTTTGGCACACATACACGGTTAAAGATGTATTAACTGAAATGAATTTGCCTATTTTTTTTATCATATTAGAATTTTTGAAGTACATGTCCCGGAAATCAATCCTTTGTGAAATAATTGACCCCGAACTTTAACTGTTTCCCCACAAATGATGCCCAACTCTGAACATTAATCAGATTTCTGTTTTGAAAACATCAATGCTATTGCTCTTTAAGATATCATTGTTACATTTAAAAATAAAAAAAATCACAAAATTATAAATTCTGAGCAATGCTATGGGTGAATTAAGTTGATTCTGTGTAGCTCCACGGAATATAATAAATTAAAGTGAAAATCAACAGAAATTGTATTGCAACAGCGAGTCATATTAGGATGTAAAATGGGCAAGAATTGTGTCATTGTTAGTGCACTGCCAGCTTCATAGACCCAAATTAAATATTGGACAATGTCAAATACGATGTACACAATTCCTAAAGCAATAGTTCACCTTAATATTCATCAATTGACTTCCATGCACAATCTTTACAATGATCAAGCTCGAGTCTTCCACAGCATAGCCAGTAATTGTGCATCATTTGGCCACTGCAGCTCGTTTGTCACACATATTAGAATAAGGTGCAGGAACAGAAATCAAAATTAAAATGGATCACAGAAGATTAGTTTTGACTAAACTAAACTAATTTGAAAGAAAACCATGGATCTGAGCAACTTTCAAAATGTGCAACAACATGGATATGAGCCACAATTAAAATATCAATGGTGTGGATAGGCTGTAAGTATTTAACTATGAGTGGGGAGGGAATGTTACAAAACTCACCTTCAGTGGCGCTGCAGTTCTGGCACTGGCCGTGTGCGCGGCTTTGGTGCCTTTGGGGGGGTGGGGGGCGGGATTAAAACCCAGTTTCCTACTGCCTGTCGGACGGGGATTTCCTCGGGCTGCTAGCTGCTGAAGAAAAATCGATCGGACTTCCGTTCCCGCTTTTTTTTTAAATCACGAGACAATTTAATAATTAGATTAAAATAAAAAGCGACTTCTAACGCCCTCGCAAGAATGGGACAAAACAAAGGGTAAGTCGTGTATTTTACATATAATCTTGCTTCTTGGGATGGCTTTAATCTAATTTTACGTTGCGAAAATGTGATTGGGGCCCCATACGAACCGGCAGTGTTTTTCCTGCCGATATGGAGTTCAAATTCACCGCAAATGCAACGTTCCAATCGATCGAGTCCCAGAAAAACCCACTAGTAAGATGATTTAAATGCTCTTTTTTTTGGACAATCATGTCATACGAGCATCTAAAGCGTCTATATTTTTGTGTTATTGTCTATCCATAGCCAATATTTTTATACTAAATATCTGTTTTAGTCCCATGTATTGTGCAAAAAAAAAGAAAAATTGATTATATTGAGTGGATGTTTCTAGATTAATTTATGGGAATTAAACATTAAATTCTATGCTTTAATTTCTGGTCATCCAAGTAAGATGTTTTATATTTGTTTCAGAATGCTTCAATCTATAATAACTGAAAATCTCATTCAGTTCTCTTAATTTTTAAGAAAGTTATGGGCTTTTGACTGACTTCGATCACAGCTTTTGTGTTAAGTCAATGGAAAAGCAATAGGGAACAAGATGCTAATTTCCGAGTATGAAAATGGCAATAACTTATTTAATACTGAAGATATGAACGTGAATTAGGTGTCAAATTAAACTTATTTTTATGCTTTATCTGATGGGATAAATTAGACTTGATTTTTAAAATCTCAAAATTTTGTAACATTGCTACAATAGGTAGTCAGAAAAAACACTGAAGCATACACACACACACAAACATTTAATCCATTACCAAACCCAAATAAAATCGGCAACAATTCAACATAGATAAGCCAATCTAATTTATGCATCGCTCCCATGAGACAGACTCTATGGGAAATTGTCATCATTTGGGGATTTTTCCAAGTGAATAGCAATTTTAGATCATTAGTTTTAGCCAAAGAGGCTATATCATCAGAAAACTTGCTCGCTTATCTGGCCACAGTGGCATCCAGTGCAACTTTAGAAGGGGTCAATTCTTGTTCCCTAAGTGGGCTTTGAAGTAGAAATACTCTTCCAATTCTAAACAACAGACACCTAAATAGTGGTTGTGCAGGTCTTCGAGTACTTGCTTGCTTTGGTGTCTGTGGTATTGAACCAAGGGTGCCGTTCAATTCACCTTTACCAGCTGTGGACATTGGACTTTTGTCAATTGAACTGGTGCGCTACAATGCTGAGAACTATATTCTGCACTCTGCACCTTCCCCATTGCTCTCTATATTGTACTTGAGTTTAACATTATTGTATTTAAGCATGCTATATCTGATCTGTTTGGCTCTTCACTGTACCTCTGTGCATGCAAAAATAATAAACCTAGGTCCTGCATGGAACAAGTCATTCCCACCTGAGTTTGATCTGCAAACCTTACCAATAAAATCAAATTCTGAATGAAACTGTTTTATGTGAAAGCATCCATTTTAATGAATCTCAATGCATGATGATTATGATAGGACCCTCCTGGGACAATGGACTGTTTTTGTGCTTTACCATTTCAGAAGATGTTGCAACAAGCACCGTTTAATGTATCAAAGGAACAGGATAGACTAGCACTTCCAAAAAGATCACGCATGTCTATACCGTCTCATTCTGAAACACTGTGTTCAGGAGTTTCCTACATTCCCAGATAAGGAACAATTATTGACACCTTGAAGAAAGGAGAGGGTCTGATTTGTGGGTAGAAATAATGAGCTGGAGGCAAAAGAGAATCGACACAAGACTTCAAATGTTCAGTCTCCCTGAAGAATTCTGCCCGAGTTATTTACCTTCCTGAAGTAAAATTGAACCAGCAAGCATAACTCGAGACAAGGGCAAATATTTTGCCAATTTACTTTGAGTCACACTTGAAAAATGTCGTGCTTTTATATTCACTATGCCCAAGAGCTCAGGACTGCAGTGTGTTGGAAGAAAGAACTTCAAGAATGCAAAGAACACAGCTTACCTTGTCACATTCACCATTCTTTATTGTTTTCTCAGGTTTGCCTTGCTTTAATGGGCTTTTGACTTCTAACACCTGTTGTAATAGAGGCGCAAAGACTTCAGCCACAGGCATCCTCAGTGCTCTTGCTTCTGGCGGTGGTCAGGCTATACGCTGAAAAATGTACTGACTTTGACAAGTCTTCCACCTCTTCAAACTGTAACTTTCTCAATTTTCCCAACGCAGGTTTTAAGTAATGGGCACAGTTGGTCTCTTGTTCTTCCCACATTCATACTAAGACCCTTCTGGTATCTATACCCAAGGTCAACACTCTCATTTTGCAGAAATTGATCACTGTACAATTGTCCATCTGTTTGCGCAAGAATGGATTGTTTGAATAGGTGGTGAATACATTATTTTTTAATTGTTGGAAATGCATTTAGTTGCATCAAAACTAGGTAGAAGTTGCAATTTGTCAGAGCATTTCTTTTGATGGTTTCATGACAATCTAGTAGGTTCAGGAAAGATGTTGTAATGCCGTATGCATTTGGTACATCATTGCAGGTAGTTTTGCAATGACATGATCGTGTCATTCCTAAGAAACCTCATGTTATAGAAAATAAGAGTTCCAAAACGATTGGGGAAAAGGGGGTTGGGACAAGAGAGTTTTAGACTCACAATAACAATAACAAAGTTATATAAAAAATAACAAAATAACAATCCCTGCAGGATTTTCAAAAAGGTCTTTTTAATAGCTCTATTTATCTTCCTGCAATCCAAAAAAGTACCAAAGGCTGCATGTTAGGGTATTTAATCGAGTATTGTTACACAGCGTTATTAGAAGCGATTATTTTTCAATTTCAATGGCCACTTGCAGTGAAACTAGCAACCTGTGTCCTGTGTCTGATAACTGTGGGGAGGTTACATGGAAATGGAAAGTTTCTTTTCTGGAAACTTTGATTCCCTCCAGGACAGTTTCTTTTCTCTGCTTGTCAATTTCCAAAGTAACTTTTACATGGTTCTCTAGTTCCCGACTGAAATTGCTTTATAACCAATTTGGCTCGCATAATAGTATTCCCTAATTCATCAATCGCATGGTGTCCGATTAGTGTTGTGGAAACACATGTTACAGCAGAACTAGCTTCATTCATTCTTGACATGTAATTACTGAATGGATCACAAAAAACTCACTTCAGGCGAAATAGTAAGAGCTAATTTCTGATCTTACTCATAATGGCTTGTTCATTTCATTTTGTAATTGAAGCATCAGTTGATGGAGGATGGTATACTTCAGAATACAAGTGGCTATAGCATTTACTTAAGCTTATTCCTTGTGAAAAAAATATTTATCTAAATAACTTATATTCATGCTTTCAAGAGAAAAGTATGTCACATCTATTTCAATTGTTTTTTCTGCACCAAAGGGAGATGCTGCCTTTGTACTGGCATCATTTGGTGATGTTGACCATCTGATAAAAACAAAATGTTCATAAAGAAACTATTATAGTAAAATGGAGATAAAGCTGCAGCAATGGGAAAGCCTACTTGCACATGAACAGCATCTTTCAAAAGACACAGATCATTCAGCTGTAGAAGTACTTTCCTCTTCATTGTACACAATTTCAATTGAAAAGTTTAATTTTCAAAAGATAAATTACCCGGCTATTACTCTTGGACATACGTCCTAATAATAAAATAAGCTGGGGAAAACTTGCTTGAAATACATCCTCCATTGATTACCAATTAATTTATTAATTAGAAATCACATTTTCTAATTTTACAATAGATTGGGCAGTTGCAGCTACGATTTAAGCGTGGAAAATCGAAGCAGAAGCATTGCTACTGCAATAAATACCAGAATTGCAACATTGGCCTTAAATCATGGGACTGCAACACAGATGCACTTAATGCCACACAGAACATTGATCAGAGGTCAGACTTCTCTGCAATGCACTTGTTTGGAAGCATTCGTGTTCAACAACCTTTTGTGCAATTAACACCACCTCCAATAGGCTACATTGCATGTAATTTTGTTGAGCCCTAAAAAACAATTAAACCAACATTCTCATGGTCTTCTATGCTTAATGGCCAAGTTTAAGTGAGGTATTATTTCCTCCCAAGTGTAAAAGATCAATTGCATTTATCAAACTCTTCAGCAGGTTCAGAAGGATTAAATAATTTCAGCAGTCAGAAGGGTTAAATAATTTCTTGCACACAGGCATCTTGCCTTCTTGCCATTTAATTAGCGGAGCAAAAGCTCATTTTTGCAAATGCAAGGTTCATCTTCGAAGTCTTACATTTAGCATTAACAGGTGCAATACAATCATGACACTTTAGTATACCAAAATGTAATGCTTGGTGGGAGAATGGGGAAAGGCAGAGTGGGAAGAGCAAAGGAAAGCCATCGAGCACTCCACTAAGGAGAAGCAGAGGGAAGGAAGTCAAAGAAAAAAGTAGCAGAATAAAGTTTAGTACTCCAGAAAAATTATTTTATTCTTAAGACACCATTTATGAACATATCTTCAATATGCATAACATTATAAAGTATATTCTTTGTAGAAGGAGCTAACAGAATATATCTAGGTGTAGCTTTCTAGGTGTTCCAGTTCATTACACAGCTCTATTCCATACCTGGTTATTGCTGTTGCTGGCTTTTAATAATGGAGGTGCTTCATTTCTGGGTGGGGTGGAGCGGCCACTGTTCTCACTGTCGCTCCCATCGCTCAAACTCATTCTGTAACAACAAACAGAGCTGAAACACAAACATGCAACGACAAAATAGGGCAAGAATGAATTTCATACCTTATCGTACATTCTCATGTAGATGAAGCAAAGCTCCGAACACTACACAACTTAAGTGTGCAATGTGGAGCTATTTCTTTATATTGATTTATTTATGATATATTTTCACCATATGATATTCCATAATTTCTGATAAAGAGGGCAAATTGTTTATTATTTCCTTATTAACTTTTGAGACAATAAGTGTTTCTAAAGAGCTCTCATGATAACCCCTGTAAGATTGTTTTTTTAAAATCAAAGAAGCCCAGTCAAAATTTAGTTTAGAGATACAGCATGGTAACAGGCTCTTTGGCCCACCAATCACCTGTTTTCACTAGTTCTATGTTATCTCATTTTCGCATCCACTCCCTCAACATTGGGGCAATATACAAAGGCCAATTAACCTACAAACCCACATGGGATTGAGAGGAAACTAGTGCACCCAGGGAAAACCTATGAGGTCACAGGGTGAACGTGCAAACTCCACGCAGACAGCACCAGAGATCGGAATCTAATCTGGGTCTCTGAAACTGAGACAGCAGCTCTAACAGCTGCACCACTATGTTGCCATCATCTTTTAATAACTTAATAACTTGCAATTAAACTACTTTTGGATGTACAAATAACATGTAAACAGGATGGCTCTTTGGACATCCCAACAAGTGAACAAAATTGCTTTAATTCTCCAGTTTAGGTTCCATCACCAGTTCAGGACTGATAACCACCGCAGATGTGTTGTCATATAAAAAAAAATCATTTTCATTTTGTCTTACTTTCAATTAATGGCGAAAACAGAATTTAAATGATCACGTGTGTAATGTGGTAATTATGAAGCAATTTCCACAAGGGGTTGCTTTCTATACGAGCTGGAACGCAGCAGGTAGTGTACACACGTGCACAAATTAATAAGTTGGTAAACAAATAAGCTGTACATTTGTAACAAGCATTCAATTACAGGATCATGAAAATTACTATTTTTTTATCTAAGACTAAAAAGTAGGGATTACATCACTGCCGTGATGTTCTCCTTAATCAATACAGCAACGCCCCTCTCTTTTACCCATACCTCTATCTTGCCCTTAGCACCTATACCTTGGAATATTAAGATGCCAGATCTGTCCCAGTTCTGCAGTGGCCATAACATCCCAGTCGCACATACCTATCCACTCCCCGAGTTCATCCACCCATCAGGCCGTTTTGATGGAAAGATAATTATCCCATCATCTTTTCTTGCTCCCTGCCGTGCTCCTATTTTTCCCGTCTATTGAACTTTCTGCACTGACTTTCACTCTCCCTACTGCATCAGATCCCATCTCTCTGCCACTCTAGTTTAAACGCTCTCATGGAGCACTAGTGAACCTCCCTGCAAGGATATTGATCTCCTTTCAGTTCAGATGCAACCTCTTGTAAAGGTTACCTCTTTCCCCAGAAGGGATTCCAATGGCCCCTAAATCTGAGTCCCTCCATCAACTCCTTGGACACTCATTCACCTGTCCTAACTTCCTATTCCTACCCTCAATAGTAAACTATTCTCAGGTTAGCTGAATAGGAGGAGAATTGGGGTAAGCTGATGTGCACAAGGGGGAGAGAGAGAAAATAGGTTACACTGTGAATGAATAGCTTTTTGAGAGAGGAGACAGCATAATTTAGACTAGATGGCCTTTGTTATCAGAAATACAGGAGTAAACAGATGAATGAAAATACAAAAATCTATTACATCTTAGATCTTGTCATAACTACCTGTGTCCTCTGGTACCACAATGAGTACTCAGCGATCTCTCTACATCAGACAGATTTCCAGTCCCATCTTCATCAGATTCATTGTCTTCAGAATGGAGATCTTCCATTATAGATCTCAATTGACCTGTTTAAGAAGATAAATGAAATAAACCTCAATCAGAGATTGAATGGGATTGTGGCAAATGGATTACAATTCAGATCTTTCCTTTCACTTTGACTTGAAGACCTGCATATACACTTGCACATTTTCAAACAAAGGTCAAGACTGGCATTTTACTGGAAGATACTAGTATAAGGTGATCCAGTACTCTCTTGATTTCACTATGTGTCACCCTGGAGATCAGCATCTAAAGACCAAGAGTAGAGACTAAGGCACAGAGATAAATTGCACAGTTCCTATAAAGGGTATTAATTCAGCACCAGGAGTAAGTGGATCGGTTTTCAAGGCTTTGCACAACACTTGGCAATACATTATCAGGGAAGCTGAGAGATTGGAAAAAAAATAGAAGCTAATGTATTTTTTTGTGCTCTACATTAGTCACAAATCATGAACAGCTATTTATACCAGTTGTTCCTACAAGATCAAACTTAAAAGCTCAGCAATTAACCTCGAGGCAAGCTTAGGTAAAGGTTAGGGTCGATGACATAATTATAGGTCATGTCACGTGCATTTTGTGTAACAAGAATCCATCATTAATTCCAGTGCCAAAAGGTAAATTGTTTGGCTTCTTTCCTAATTAGTCAACAGTAGCGGTTGATGATTGGCAGGTCAGGGCAGGTCAGATTTGTAATGCAGAGCCAGATAATGGCATGCATAATAAACTCAATTTGGCTATGAGGCAGCGTACAGATTACAAATAAGAAATGAAATCAACATTGAAAGCTTCATAACTGGTCTAATTTTGAAATAGGTTTACTACATATTTTAAAAAGATGTGAAAAATTAGACACATGAAGAATTTCAGCACAAATTTGAAGAGGTAGACAAGAGTCTTTCCATTAGAGGACATGGACGTGCTAAATACGGAGAAGGAAAACCCTCACACAAGGGAAAGGACTATCACCCAAGCGGGCCACATGGATGCCAATGGTGTTCTGTACAAAACAAATGTGCTAATACCTATGTATAAACATGCAGCACAGAATGTATACACCAACCTTAAGAATGTATTAAGCCTTTTTTGTATTGTTTTTATGAATGAAATTTGCTTTTGAAAATAAAAATCCATTCTCTTACCAGCCACCACCACCACAGCATATTATTTTTGTAATGCATCTTATAACTTGCAAAATGCACAAATTGCATTTAATGAATTTGTAATTTCTTTTCATTATAGCTGGTTAGAAATAAACCATGACAAGAACTACTAAGAAGGCTGTGGATGTAAACCCAATCTGGAGGTTTCTACACCAACCTACATGGTGCGTTAAACAACATTGTTACGCCTCAGTTTTCTGAGAGACACAACTTCTGACAGCCTGGTAAATATTCATCACTCAACCAAAACATATTGCTTGTAGACAAAAACTCATCCGGTGAGTTTCTCCAGCATTTTTGTCTACCTTTAATTTTTCCAGCATCTGCATTTCTTTCTTAAACAAAACGTATTGCTTGGTCATTTATCAGTGCTGGTGAAACTTGCTCTGTACAAACATCATATTGACAATTCATGTAATGTTGAAGCAGTGAAGTTTATCATTTGCAGCACTGACTGTTTCTGCACTTGGAAAGAGTTCATGACCACTTCATTTCCCCCCAATAATTGCATTTCTATTAAATTGCAATAACCTTTTGAAGATTCCTCTGGAATCTGATTCCAGCACTTTCAGGAAACCCATCTCATGCCATACTTGTATGGGTGGGAAAACTTTTTCTTAATTTCCCCTTTAGCGCCTTTGCTAAATCTCTTTGAAAACATGAAAATTGGTTCCCAAGCCATTGGCTAGAGAAAGCGTTTTTCCCTGACTGATCCATTTGTTCTCTGCCTTTACTGTACTTCTCCTACGCTGAAACAAACCAGCTTCTTCACTGTGTAGAACATCTTTAATTGCTGGTATAATCCTGGTTACAACTCCCATTCTGGGATCATGACATCTGGCAAAGGTGCAGAATGCACCAGCAGCACAGGGTTTTTACTAACTTGTAAAGGTCAGGATAACTGCTTGAAGATTATGCTTGAGGAGCAAGTCGACCATTTGAGGACAAATAAACAAGTCAGTATTAAGGCGAAAATGACAGGCACAAGAATTATTGGGTACATCCACAAAAACACAATGAGAAAAATAGTTAAATTACAATTGGGAATGATTTGAATCTGAGCGAAGGGAAACTGAAGCCAAAAATAGTATGGACGATATCCAACGGATTGGTATGAATAATACAAAGGCACATTAGTGCACAAACTGATTAACCCGGAGTAAGATCGAAATACTAAAGCAGAGACGACAAGGCAGACTTCAGGCACTGGAAACAAGATGCTTGAAGTGGAGACTTTTGTAGTAAAAGGATCAACAAACTGGCACTAAAATACAATGGGAAGCGAGAGGGAGGGAGCAAAGGAAGCACGATGAACTAGTGTGAATGGACATCTATAATGCGAAACAGTTGAAGCCGACATTAAGCCTTGCCTCCTCTTCCTAAACACATTTAAATTTCTGCACGATATCAGAATTTAAAACAACAAGCATCAGGGAAAACAAACATTAGCAAAGGGTTGCCGAACAGTATGCCGCAAGGAACTCTTTTGGTTTCTGGACTTTGAATATTTGAAAGCAAAATTGGCAGTGAAATACGATACAAATAGGAGTTAAATTAATTGTGTACGCCAAAAGAATGTTGGCCAAAATGGTTAAGACAACATGGCAATTACTGCACACAAGGAGAGAGAGTAATAAACTAACAGAATACAGTGAACACAGATATCACCAAAAAGGGCGACAGAAATTTTAGTAGGTTCAACAGAATCAAGTATTACAGAACAATCACAAATAGGCAGAACACACAATTCACAATAGGATCCAGACAAAGATACACTGACAAACTATAATATACTGATCTGCTGGCAGAAGCTTGGGAACCAATGAAGAGATCCACAAGCCCGACGTTTTGCATCGGAGGCCATTACGAGAGTGGGGGAGGGGAAAACCTTGAGGTAGCTGAAATCCTATCCTTGTAAAGAAGTTAACCAATGATAAAAATAGGTATTTAAGATAGAAAATATCAACAGATTTAAAATAAATCAATGGATACCACTTCAAATCTTTACCTTGTCTATTGTTTTGAGATGGTGTAAAACTTGAACTGGAATTTGAACTGGAACTAGAACCAGCAGGACTTGGCTGTTGAGACTTCAAAGAAAAATACAAGAGGAAAACAGTCAGTATTGTTGCAGTAGCTGACCAAATGCACAATCACAAGCTAATTACAAGAGGAATCTGAAAAATTATTCGATTTTTTTATTGCGTTATAGGAAAATATAACCAAAACAAAATTAACAGTTAACATCAATCCAATTCTAAAACTAAAATATGGAACCTCAAGGATGTTTCAAGCTAGAGAGCGCAATTAAAACCAAATAATTTACACAAATTACTATTTATAACAGAAATAATTGGAACACCATAACTTTGCCATGTGGTAATGAGTAATATTTGAATTTGATAACTATTATTTTAACTTGAAATACTAACATTTTTCAGATATATGTAGCATTTCTTAATTCAGATTTTTCCCCCTACTGTCAAATGCTGATTTTCCTTTTTGGTCTAAAGTTCTCTCTAGCACTTAGAAACAGTTATCAAAACCCTGAAATTAAAGTGACTGACATTGAACCAGTTTGGTTAAGCAGTATATTCTGCACGGTGTCCCTGAGGGCAGTTACACAACAGTTATGTAGCAGGACATCAATAGAACAATGGACGACACAAGCCTGGAAGGTGCAGACCACTTCCCACATTAGGAAGCCACCCCTTCATGTAGACAGACAAAATGAGATTCATCCTCTAACAAAGGGGAAGAAGACTGGTGATACGCGCTTTCAAGCTTCTATAACTTCGGCCTGATGGGTGCGGAGAGAAGGAATGACCTGGGTTGGACAAGTCCTTGTATGTGTTGGCTGCTTTTCTACAGCAGTGTGAAGTATACATGGAATCAATGGAGGGGAGTCTGCTTTTGGGGTCAGCCTTGATCCTAAGGGACGTTCTATGGTTGTGGCTCCAAGCCAAGCTCACAGAATGTCTTAGTCAGGACTGGCTCAGTAAAGTGTCTCCCATCAGCTGTTACCTACTGTGCAACTACGACTCATGGCCAGCTCCTAATCAGCAAGGGTTAGTGCAGTGCTTTAAGACTGGTCCTAGATGTTCAGTTTCAATGGATTAAAACATTCATCACTATAAATAAAGATTGAAACAGAAATAAACATGAGAAAACATTAAAGATAATTCAATTCATTTAAATTTAATTGATACAAATTAAGTGGAGGAGTGGGCCAATCAGTTCCTTAGGGTATAAATAATCATGTCTGCACCAATTGTAATCTCAACTCCACATTCCCATCTCCTCCTTGTACCCAGTCACTTTTCCATTCAGTCACCTACTAGCGTCCACATTAAAACTTTCAACAAATCTGCTTCCACCAAACCAGGGAGGAAATGAGAATTCCAAATACACACAATCTTCTGAAAGACGGGTTGGACCTCACCAGCCTTAAATGGTGACTGCTGGCAAAACTATTCAACAATGTCTCAATCAAGTCCCTACTCATTCTTATGAACCCTACCAATGACCCTAACCTGTCCAACTTTTCCTATTCAGGTCCATAATTCCCTGAAAGTGGCAACACTAGTAGATTGGTAAAGGTGGTGTATGGTATGCTTGCTTTCATCAGTTCACTATAAGAGGGAGGAAGCCATGCTTCATTTTTGTAGAGCTATTGTTAGGCTGCATTTGCAGTATTGTGTACAGTTTTGGTCCCCCATTACAGGAATGGTATAGAGGCTTTGGAGAGGGTGCAGAATAGGTTTACCCGAATGTTGTCCGGGTAAGTAGGATTAGCTATAAGGAGAGGATGGACAAATTTGGCTTATTTTCTGTGGGGCACAGCGGTTGAGGAGAGACCAAATAGAATTATATAAAATTATGAGGGGTATAGATAGGATATGCTGTCACAACCACTTTTCCCAGGGAGGTAATATTAAGGACCCGAGGACATAGTTTTAAGGTGAGACGGACAACAATTAAAAAATGATGTATTCAACAAGCTTTTTTATAATCTTATTTTTACCCAGAGGGATCTTGGAACATATTGCCAGGGTGGTGGAGGAGATCAATACGATAGTGCCATTTAAGAGGAGTTTAGATAGGCACATGGATATACAGTGAATGGAAGAACATTGATCACGTGCAGGCAGAGGAGATTAATTTAACTTGGTATTATGTTGAGTACAGACATTATGGACTGAACGGTGCTGTACAGTCTTGGTTTCTTGGTCCTCCAAAATATTCCAAATGGAATTTAAACTGGAGGTTTCTATGTCCTTACAGGAAAACCTAACCATTCCAGGTATTAGTCGTAAACTGAATTACTTCCAATGGATAATATATTTTCTTAAATAAGATCAATACAGTACACAGTACTCAAAATATGGCGTCACCAGTGATCTATATAAACAAAGCATAACCTCGCTACTCCGTATTTCATTTCTTCTCCAGTAGAAAATTACATATTAGGTTTCCAATTTTTTTGTTTAACAGTGCCTGAATACTAGTGTTTTCCAATGTTTATCAGTTAGCCTCAATGTTGTCCGTTAAAATAGACAATTTAAAATTATTTTGCATTGGTGCACAGTAGCACAGCGTCGTGACCTTAATTCAATCCTGATCTCCAGTGCTGGAATTTGCATGTCATCTTGTAGATTTCCCACAGATGCTCGTGTTTCTTCTTGCATCTCAAAACGTGCATAGGATGATTTCCTAGCTGTTGGAAATCTGTGGTAAGCTGCTGTTTCTCTGCTGAGGAACATTGGAGCAAGGATAGAACAGCATGGATGAGACTGCTGGAATTTCAGGATTTCTGCAGTTGAAAGTGCAGCACTCAGCAGTGAATAAATTGGCAATCTGGTCCTTCCTACAAAACAAAAGTTGCTCCTCGCTGTATGGTCTTTATATCAGAGCAGCACATCATTTGTCCAAAAGGTCAAATGACATGTCAAAGCTTCTGATCCACATAAGGCACTGAATAAACATATTTATAAAGGTCTTCATTTAAAGAAATTAAAAAATATATGAATTTAGGACAACTTTTTGTTCGCCTACCCTTTATTGATAGAAGTGTCCTGACCCTGTGTATCACTAAATCTAGTCTCACTAATATTTAATTATTGCCTCCAGTGCCAAGTAATTCCCACTAGTTTCATGTTACCATTCATACAGAAAACTGAAGTTAGGTGATCTCCGCAGCAAGATGTTGCAAGTCATTTCATGGATAAATTAACTACAGTAAAAATTGAACTTTAGTGTCACTTAATCCAAGCCGTGTAAAACGCATACATGCGAGGGTCTCGGAAGGTCTCAACAGTTCCCTCTGGTCATAAATCTAGCAATTGTACTATTCTAATGAGCGGAATGATTTATAGCCTGTTGTGACAACAATGTCACAAGTCTGCAAGTTTATAGGAAGTGGGGAAGCAGGCTAGGGTCGGTGGATGGAGTGCAATTGGTGGGAAGGAAGAGAAATGACTGAACAATGAAAGGTAAAGACACCAGCTGTTTTTGGAAGAGTTGTAGGCAAAAGCACGTATTGGAGTATTTACAAATGAGGATAGGGAGGTGGAGAAGCAAAGAGTTTTTGGATGCGATTAGTCTTTAGGTGTAACCAGGTTTGCAGTCTGGGGAAATCATCATTGGCAACTATAAGATCTTAAGATCAAAATCAAACAAGAACAACCAATTGAAATGGACAATGGAGAGTCAGTAGGAGGGCAAGTGATATGTTGAAAGCTGAGGTAGTTAAATGCTCATGTTCATAGTCACTTATCAGCTGTTTGTGCAGAGTGAGGGGTAGAGATGAGATTCAAATAATGATGGGCATGGAAATATGGGATGGAATAATCAAGGCTTTAAAAGGCAAGCTTGGTTAAAATTGGGAGGAGGTTTAATTAACAGACTCAACTATTTTCTTCTGAAGATGCGGATAGTTTCAAAATAAAAGGCATCCAATTGGATATGGGGTGGGGTAAACAGTTTCCTTTCATAACACTGGTCGGTATTGTAAAGTTTGGTGGCATACAGATTAATGGAAATGGAAGAATGGAGGAAGGGATGTTCAAGGGAACTGACTCCGATCCCATGGACAATATAACATCAAAGAATAGGATGAAAAGAGCTACAGATTCATTCCTCAGGGGACTAGATTTGCAGAGTAAATGGCAGAGTACTGGAGAGTGTTGTAGAACAGAGAGTGCTCAGGGTAGAGGTGCAGTGTTCCCTGAAAGTGGTGATTCAGATGGACAGCGAGGTGAAGAATGCATTTGGCTCAGTTGCCCTCATTGGGAAGGATATGGAGTAAAAAGGTTGGTACAGCTGTAGCATCGGTGAAACCACGCTTGGAGTACTGTGCATAGTTATGCTTCTCCAGCTATAGGAAAGCCTCAACAACTTCTCTTTTGACAAGTTCCAAGTTTAAGGTGTAGCCATGGGCACTTGCATGGGCCCCAGCTTTTCTGTCGGTAATGAACGGTCCTCGTTTCTAGTGAACACTGGCCCTATCCCTCAGCTCTTTCATTACCACACTGCCAACTGTATCGGGGCTGCCTCCTGCATTCATGCAGATCTTGTGGATTTCATTAACTTCACCAAAAATGTTTAAACTACCTTCAAATTCACCTTGACCATCTCTGATAAAACTCTCCCATTCTTGATGTTTCCGTCTCTCTCCCTCATCAGAGACACACTATTGACCGACATCTACGATAAACGTATCAACCAGTTACACTTCCTCCTGAAAAGACGCTATAACCTACTTTCAATTCCTCCGTCTCCACCACATCTGATCCCAAGATGAGACTTTCCATTCTAGGACAACCAAGGTGTTCTCGTTCATTAGTCAACTGTTTCCCCCCCCCCCCCCGTCTTCTTCGGTCATAGATCGTTACTTCATAAGTGCTTTCTGTGTCCTGTAGTTCTGCTCTTGCTCGCCCTCCCCCCCAAACAGAAAAAAGGGTAAAGTTTGCTTGGTCTTCACCTTTCAACCCCACCAACCTGCTTCCAATACAGCAGTTGGGCCAATGGGCCGTTTCTATGCTGTACAGCATTATGAATCCATGACATAATTAGGGCAAAGGGATCCTGACGTGTGGCTGGAGTGAAAGTGGTAAAAGCAGGAGAGGTAGTTGAAGAATGATTATACTTTGGGAACAGAGCACCATGAGAATTGAAGGGAAAGAAATAGTAAACACAGACAGAACGTTAATAACCAGCAGACTGATATCGCCATGCAGATATCATGATGGGTAAGACAACTGCACAACTGATACGCTCACATGTTCTCCTCTTGGCACCTGAATTATTGTGAATAACTGAAGACAAGTGAAAATCTGGTTGAAGCTGGATAGTCAATGATCCAAAATGTTTATTGGCAAATTAAAACTCATCGTCTGAACAAAATGGCCATTTTTTTGGCAAGGGATACACGATGATTCTAAAGCAGTAATGCAAGTCAGGATTTATTTAATTTCGGAGTCACGTGAGTGACTTCGTGAAGACCCCGCCAGCACGCATGCGCGACATATCGTCGCTCGCAGTTGCAGTCGACGGCTGGAGGGGGGAGTGCGCTCCTCCACCAGCCCTTCAAAAAGGACCGCTCAGGTAAGAGGTACTAACCTTGAGTTGGTTAGTTCCTGTGAATCGAATTTTTGTTCACAGGGATGATGGAAAGGTGTTCGAAAACTACCTCCTTCCGACAGGAGTCAGCGGCTGCATTCCCCGGAGCTGCCCGCTACAACGGCAGCACCCGCTCGTCGGGCCGGGATAAGGACGCGGAAGTTGGGGAGCCCTACCCTACCAGGACCCGACTCTCCACCACGACTATCCATGGAGCCACACAGTGGTAGGAGCACCGCGCGGGAGCAGGGTAGGGAAGACCCTGACCCTACCACTGTCAGCTAAGCATAGGGACAGTGGGAAAAAGGTGCGTAAACGTGTTACCCGCTCTGCGGCACGTTCTGTCTCCCCTACAATACAGGTCACCAGAGGGCGGCCCAGGGGAAGGACTGCACGAAAGTCGGAGAGCCCTGCTGCAGCGGCCGGCGTCGACTTGCCACCGGAGCAGTCCGCCAGATCGCGGACCGGTGAGGGATCGAGGCCTGAGTCTGGGAGCCCCCAGGTGCGGCCGGTGCAGACTCACCACCGGAGGAGCCTGCCCGATCGCGGGCCGGCGGGATATCATCTTGGTCACCGCACCCCGCGTTAGCGGCTGGACGTGACCGAACCAGTCCCAACATTTGATTGTCGAAAATTCATAATATGTCGCGGGCCCTATTCGGGGTCCCATGTCACAATTCCTAAATTGTGAAGAAGTATTTTAAATGCCAAAATGTGAAAAAGGTACATGTATGCTGAAACATCTTTGTTAAACCTTGGCACTAGACTCAACCTTAATTTCTCTCACTTGGGCGGCGGCTATGCGCCTGCGCACTGGTGCAGATCCGGGCTGCTTGCGGCGGCTGGAGCCAACTGATTGGGCTTTAAAGAAGGAACTGCACCGCTCAGCGGTGTCTTTCCAGACAGGCAGGCCGCCACCGCACCCGCTCCGCTTTTTGAAGTGCGGACCAGCGCAGCATGTCCGCGCGGGAGTCGCTAAGCCCCGCTGGAGCGGCAGGCAGCGACATCCTGCCTAGGCACCCTAGTCATCACCTCGACGAGGTGCGGGCCGATGGCAGAAGCCTCAGTGGTTCAGGAGAACCTGAGGAGGTCGACCTGTTGTCCGCAGATAGCGGCGGCGGTTGCATTGCCCGTATGGAGCGCATGATGGAGTGTCTCCTAGAGCAGGACCGGATGTCCTCCAGCTCCAGGAGACATGCTACTGGGCCACCTAGCATGTCCCCGTCATCGGTGGGGAGTGCCAGGGATCAGCAGCTGGGTGACATGGAGGAAGGTTTGGCGGAGGGACCTGCAGCACCAGAGAAACCCCTAGACGAACTGCTGGATGTGGTCTCCAAATTCGCCCAGCCCAAGCCCTCAGGACAGCCATTGCAGCCCAAGCTAGCGGCTAGAGGCTATTAACAAGTACAAGGTCCCGAACAACTGTATATCATTGAATGTACCGACAGTCAACACGCCCATCTGGGGCAACATCAGTCCAGGAATAAGGGCACAGGAACTTAAATTACAGAAGATCCTGAAACCACTAACGTCGGGGATTACTGCCTTTGCCAGATCGGTTGACGGTATGGAGATGACGGAGGAGCAGGTAGATGCTCTGGCGTTATTATGTAACACACAATACGAAATCAACGCTTTCCGGAAAATCGCCATCAAGCCGAATCTTAACCTCAAATTCGCTGGGTTGTGCAAGGAATCTGCGACGCCACCACCGAGACAGTCGTTCGGTGAGGACCTGCCTAAACAGCTCAAAGACCTGGACGAGGAGGCGAAGGCAGTCGGTTTGATGAAAACACCTCCCTCCAGCAGGCCGGCAGCGCGCAGACAAACGCCATATGTAAGACCTTGGGGGCCACCTGAAAGACCTACACGCCGGCCGCACCCCAACAACAAAAGCCTTTTTTAGGGCAGGGCCAATAGCGACCGGCGTGGAAGATGCGCCAACCCCACAATCCAGCAACACAATGGAACACCAAAGCCCAGAACGTCAGGCCCCGCCGGTAACCATGGAGGTAAGGGGGTCTGGTTCTCATGCAAGTGCTGCATGTTTAACCTCACAAGTTGGTGGGAGGTTATGTCTATTCTGGGATGCATGGAGCTCTATGACTTCAGACTCGTTTATTTTACAAAGTATTCAGGGGTATGAAATTGAATTCATAAATGATCAATTTCCCGCACCTCAACATGTACCAGACCAGAAATTTGCGCTTTCCAATAAGGAAGTCGCGGAAGGACATGAGGAAATTTTGAGACTACATGCAAAAGGGGTGATAGAGAAAACGATCCACGAACCTCTTGAGTTCGTATCTAACATCTTTACCAAAACTAAAAAGATTGTGGATGTCGGATTATTATTGATTTAACCCATTTGAATACTTTTGTAACATATACCCATTTTAAAATGGGCACGTTTGAAACAGCTAAATCACTGATTTCCAAAGGGTGCTTTATGGCATGCATCGATTTAAAAGATGCATACTATTCAGTATCCATACGGAAACATCACCAAAAGTTCTTGAAGTTTGTTTGGATGGATCAGCTATGGCAGTATAGAGCCCTACCTAATGGACTTAATACAGCCCCTAGGTTATTTACAAAAAATTTGAAACAAGTATTGGCATCCCTGAGGAAACAAAACCTTATTGTCATGGCATATTTAGACGACATCTTGGTTGTGGGAAAGACCATGGAATCAACAAATTTAGCAGTAACAGCTACTAAGACATTGTTTCAAAAATTAGGGTTTGTCATCCATCCAGACAAATCTAAGTTCTGCCCTTCACAGGTCATGGACTATCTGGGGTTCACAATTAACACCAATCAAATGATTGTTACTTTCCCAGATAACAAGGTAATAGATGTTATTGAAGCATGTAACAACCTTGTTTGAGCCAGGAAACCAACAATCAGACATGCTGCTAAGGTAATTGGGAAATTAGTAGCTATATTTCCAGCTGCACGATTTGGCCCTCTACACTATCAAAATTTGCAAACAAAAATTTCAGCATTAAAAACAAATGCTGGACATTTTGACAGGCTTATGCAGCTGCCAATCAAGGCAAAAGTTGAGCTACAATGGTGGATTGATAATATTCAAGACTCATTCAATTCCATTATTGTACCGAACCCGTCAGTCGTGGTACAAACCGATGCAAGCGCCCAAGGTTGGGGAACTACCGACACTACTTCCAGTTGTGGCGGTAGATGGGATTTACACAAATCTACCCTTCTATTATCACAAGGGATAAACTATTTGGAGATGCTAGGAGCATTTCACAGCCTATGAGCCTATTGCATGAATTTACGTCATATGCATGTCCGTCTTCAAATAGATACCACTGTGGTGGCATACTTAAATCATATGGGAGGTATCAAGTCAATATCTTGTGATGAATTGGCAAATTCAATCTGGCTCTGGTGCATAGAAAGAAATATTTGGATATCAGCTACCTACCTTCCAGGTAAGCTCAATACGGTGGCGGACACCAGGTCACGAGTGTTCAACGACAACATTGAGTGGATGTTGAATCCCCAAATATTTGCTAAAATTATCGCCAAATTTGGGACACCAGATATCGACCTTTTTGCGTCCAGATACCAACATATGTATCTTGGGAACCAGATCCTGGGGCAGTAGCGATGGACGCTTTCTCGCTGCACTGGGGGGAAATGGTTTTTCTATGCATATCCTCCATTTTGCCTCATCAGTCGGGTGTTGCAGAAAATAAAATCAGATTCTGCAACAGGCATTTTAATAATACCCGACTGGCCTACACAACCATGGTATCCGGTGGTCCTTGAGATGATCAAAGAACCATGGACACATATTAACAGGTGCCCAGAATTGGTGACTAACCCCACTACAGGGGAATCCCATCTGTGCCATGGTCATCTGAACCTGTTGGCCTGCAGGTTCAGAAGAGGCCACTCCTGCAATATGGACTAACACCTAGGACCATGGACACCATTGCAGCATCATGCAGAGTATCCACTAGACGACAGTACCTCACCCAAATCAGGAAATGGGAGGCCTACTGCAGCCGGATTAACATCACGTATGACTCTGCCACGATTCCCCATGTGCTGGAATTCCTCGGGGGCTGCACCATGATGAGGGCCTCAGCTACAGCGCCATCAACAATGCCAGGAGCGCACTGTCATCCTACCTTTGCATAGGAGTAGGATCTCACCAGCTTGTGTCCAAATTGATGAGGGGTATCTTCAATTCAAACCCTCCCCGACCACGATACAACATCACCTGGGACATAGGGGTAGCATTGACCCTACTCAGGAGTTGGTCGCCAATGATTGGACTACCGTTGGATAAACTCACCCTGAAGATGGTGAGGTTAATGGCGCTAACATCGGCTCAGCGGGTTCAGACATTGCAAAAGATAAAATTGAATAACATGGTCTCAACCCCTGAGAGAGTAATCTTCTTTATTGATGAGTTACTCAAGCAGCACAGACCTGGGACCACAGGGCTGCAATTAATATTTCAAGCATACCCCGTTGATGTGAGGCTCTGCATAGCCACCTACATTCGTCACTATATAAAAGTGACGCATACCTCAGGAAAATGGAGAAAGGACTGCTCATCAGCCATAAGAAACCCCATCACAGGGTGACGGTGCAGACGATCTCCAGATGGCTCAGGGTGGCATTGGATGCAGCAGGTATTGACACTAATATCTTTAAATCCCATTCTACCAGGGCTGCATCCACATCAGCGGCGAGGACCATGGAGATTCCCATGGACCATATCCTCGCTACAGCGGGCTGGGCCAGCGAAGCTACGTTCCAGAGGTTTTATAATAAACCTGTGGCCGCTCCTACTACGTTTGCGGAGACAGTGTTAAGCACTGGTCACCCAGCAACGTTTATCCCCGAGTGAGGGGTTTTTTGATTTGTGTTAATAAATACTACTTTATTTTTTCAGCTTGTCAAGTCTGAAATACGTTAACATACTCCTTCCATCAGAATTGCGGCAGTGTGTGAGCATGGACGTGATCCAGAGCATGTAATCACAGAGCTTTGAAATCTTCACGAAGTCACTCACGTGACTCCGAAATGAAATAGTAAGATTAAACGAGAACTTATCAATTTGAAGTTTGATCTTTATTTTATGAGGAGTTGCGATGAGGGATTTTGTGCCCTCCGCTCCCAACCCTCTACTATAAGGTCAACTGGTAATTAGAGTCTCTTCAATCTTACTATATTAGTCATTGTTGTTTAATTCTGTGCTTCCACACCGCTGCTTTGAAGAATGTCGTGCATTAGTGCTGGCGGGGTCTTCACGAAATCCCTCATCGCACCTCCTCATAAAATAAAGATCAAACTTTAAACTGGTAAGCTCGTTTAATCTTACTATTTTATGTGGAACTCATGGAATAACTATCCTGTTAGCAGTAACAATATATTCTGCAATCTGGTGTGTTTTTCTTTGCACAACCTAAAATTGTTTACAGCTTGATTCTATTCGCATATTGTATGATGTGAGTGGAAAGCAGGAAAACACATTTTTCCAATGCATCTTGGTTATATGCAACAATAATAAACCAAACCCAAACAATAAACCAAACCCAAATCTAACAAAGATATTTATAAATCGGTGTAACGTACCCATTTACAAATCAGTATTTGATAAGTACCCACAAGGAGGATCTGAAGAAGGGTCTGAAACTTCACCTATCGATGTTCTCCAGAGATCCTACCGGACCCACTGAGTTACTCCAGCACATAATGCTGCTTTTGATAATGTAACTCTGTTTTCCACAGCACAAATGAAATGTAAAAGCAAGCAAAGGCTTTGAGAAAAAAAGAGTGCCAAGTGAAGGTAGCCAGTGAAACAAAAACAGGATTCATCTCATCCAGTGATTACAACTCAAGATTTTTTTTAAATAACCATCTTTGTGATGAAACCTAGAGCTAAATTTAATTATAAACAAAATCACTTATTTGTTGGTTTTTGGTTTGCAAAGTCTAAACTTCTTTGTTGTTTTTCAAGACAATTAACCTTTGATAAAAGTGAGAACTAAAGAATTACAGAATTAATTTACATTTATTTTCTTCTCAGTTTAACCGACGATATTAATTTACATGGTTCCTCAATAGATGATATTTGTTTAGATAAGCAATATAAAAGAGCCAACCTTGAAAGGATAACACATATTTTTACTTTAGTTTAGCTCGTTACAATTGTGCAAGATTTGGCCCATGATGAATTCAGCAAGCATTCTCTTCAGAAAAACAAAGCCTACCTGCTGATTCTATATATGAAAAAGGATTACCTTCCTGCTGGCTTTGACACCTCGAGAAAGCAGAGGCAATCTTTGGCACTAAATGCGTTTCTTGACAGTTTTACAAGCTGTTATTCCAAAGACTGTGCTATTTATGGCATCATACACTTGGGGCATTTGACCACTTACCCTGTGGTGACTAATCATTGAATATTTGGTTCATGGACCAGAATTAGCATGAAGGCATCCTGCAACAAAAGGAGGACTCGTTTCCCTTGTGCCGCCGCCACCCACCAACCCGACCCCACCCCCACTCCAAAATATAAATAAATGCTCGTTTTGCAGTCAAGGGGCCAGCTTACGCCTTCTTCCTGTTTTACTCATTTTCTGGTCCCACAGGCAAGTTAATGGGACTTGGAGCAAGATACTCATTCATGCTCTGGCCTCGTGCAAGATTTATAACATTCCAACGTGCTTTTGCCTCGGTGCCTTCCTGGTGATCTAAAGAATGCCACAGTGTCATCCTCCGAAATATATTCTTTAGCAAGCCACTCGAGACAAATCAACTCAAATTACTGCCGTCACCAAGGTTTCCACAACTCCAAAAATAAACAGAAATGTTTTCAATTATATTTCATTCAACTTAATGTTTAATAATGTGCCGAGAAGAGAATCTTGGTCAAATACATTCAAATATTTTAAATTAGGTAAACAAGCAGATTATTTTTACCAAATACATAATTTATTCCTTTAGTAGCCATTGAGAGACCTCTGTGGTTATAGCTACTATTCTACAAAATCTATTGTCCTTTTATGTGAAGAGGTAGACACAAGAGAATTCAGATGCTGGTTTACAAAAAATAAAATGGATGAAGGGAAAGAGAAATTAGCTAATTTATGTCCCATCTGTAAATAAATGAGTGTTCCTCCAAATTGGTTGAAAGATCTTCCATTTTATAACTACAGTTCTTGTCATGAAAAGGTGGATTATGCACTTGAGGTGATCAAAAGCCATCAGAGAGCGCAATGGTGATAAAGTAGACCACTATCCGGCTCTGCCCATTGTGAAAGGATGGAGAATGCTACTAAAAGTCCAACTAGGGTGGTAAACCATAGTTAAGTCTATAGGTTTCTGGGGAGACTGAGATGTACTTTGAAGTTTTTCTTAATGCAATTTACAGCCTGTTTGTCTGTCTGGGTGTCTAGCTGACAGTAAACACATGGTCAAGAGTCTTCAATAAATCACAATCCTCTAACACATGCTCTGGCTAGCCAGACACCACTAAGGAACTCATAAAAACAGAACCCAACACTTATCTCTCTTCCGGACCCTTATTTGTTTTAAAAAGAACACTTAGGGATGGTTGAACTTAAAAAAAAAACCTGTCATTTGGTATATCAGGAGATCTTAGCAACGAGGTTCAATTTAATGTGAATCTATCAAAAAATATGGCACCAAAGTGTTTGCATAGATTATATTTCAAACGATAGAAACATTAATTAAGAAACAATGTGAATTGTGGGTTATGATACACTAGCTTAAATGCACCACATACACATGGGAAGTGTTACCGTAATTTTGAATAGTTAACTCAAACATATACATCTCTGGCAAAGAAAGTAGGAAGAGCAATCTTCCCTCATCATAATGTATCTAGTTGGAGACATCTTGTGAAAGTTGCTCAGCCTAACATATGTAAAAAACTTGGTTGGTTAGAATAAGGAGGCAATGGGAACAATGACATATTTGGTTAGGTATGTTATGGGTATGCGAGGAAATGAATATTGCACATAATTTTCTGATGGGTTAAGTCTTCTCAGATATTTGAACTTTCATTAATTCAGAGCACTCAACTATGAACATCGCTACCCCCCCCCTCCAAAATATATTCCTTAACAGTTTTACTTTTGAAAGTTTGAAATTCTGGCACCTTCAAATCCTGCTTTTTAAACTCATACCTCAAAAACTGCGCAAAAGAACAAAGACAATCCAATATGGCAAAGGGTAAATTTTGGTCTTTAGCTTTTTCAATAATCAAGGGAATTATTTTAAAAATGTTCCCAGTACATAGAACATTACAACAAAAAGTAGAACATCTGGCCCATGAGGCCCATCCCAGCCGTGATGCCAAACTAAGCCAAATGCCATCTGTCTGCACAAGGTACATATTCCTCTATCCTCTGCTTGTGCATGTGCCTGTCCAAATGCTTTGTAAATGTTACTATTGTATCACTTACCTGGCAGAGTGTTCTGGTCAACTACTACCCTCTGAATTTGTTTCATATCTCCTTCATACTTGTCCCTTCTCACCTTAAACATCATCTCATATTTGAAATTTCCACCTTGGGAAAAAGATTATCCACCCAATCTGCACCTCTCTTAATATTACATATTTCTATCGTTGTCCCTCATCCTACAGAGAAAACAATCGTAGGTTTGTCTAACTTTTTCCTATAGCTAAAACTTTCTTTTCTAAGCAACGTCCTGGTAAACCACTTTTGCACCCTCTCCAAAGCCCCCACATCCTTCCCATGATGTAGTAACCAGAATTGGACACAAATGCAGCCTAATCCAAGTTTTATAGTGCTACAACATGACTTACCTCATTTTATCTTCAATGCACTGACCGATGAAGGCAAGAAAGATAACATTCCTTAATGACTACTATGCAGTAGTTCTGATATTCACCATCATGAAGTGCACATTAAATACAACCTCAAAGTCAGCATTGATTCACTGAAGTTCACTTAATGTTGCAACAGGTCCGCAGTAGACATCATCTCCCTGTCTCTAACCTCATCACTGGAACACCTCGACAACAATGACTCCTACAGTAGGCTCCAATTTATCAATTATAGATCTGCCTTCAACACCATAATCCCTTTCAAACTAATCTCCAAACTCCTAGACCTAGGGATCAGTACCCCTCTCTGTCACTGGATCCTTGACATTCTGACCCACCGACCATAACCAGTGAGGATAGGTGTTATCATCTTCTCCACAATAATTCTCAACACCTGTGCACCATAAGAATGCATTGTCAGTCTTCTACTACACTCCTTTTACACTCACAACTGTAAGGCCAAATTTAACTCTAACTCCAGCTCCAATACTGACGACACCACTGTGGTGTGTTAAATCACAAAGAGATGGAGTAGAGGAAGGAGATGGCGAACTTAGCAACATGGTGCTAGGACAGAAATCTCTCCATCAATGTCAGCAAGCTGATAGAGCTAAATATCGACTTCAGTATTCATGGTGGAGTACAAGCCCCAATCTGTATCAAAGGTGCCGAAGTAGAAATAGTTGAGAGCTTCATTCCTGGGTGTTAATATTATCAACTATCTGTTGTGGACCAACCACATTGATGCAACAGCCAAGGAGGCATACCAATACCTCTCCTTCCTGAGGAGACCGATGAAATTCAGAATATCTCCAATCACTCTTAAAAACGTCTATGGATGCACCATAGAAACCATACTGCTGGTTACATCACAGCTTTGTTTGGGGACAGCTCTGTTCAAGACCACACAAGATACTGCAGTAAGTTGTAGATGTCGCCCTGTCCATCACACAGATCAGATTCCCCACTATTTACTCAATCTTGCTGCCTTGGAAAAGCAGCAAACATAAAAAACGTGCCCCACCATTCCTTCTCCCTACTTCCGTTGGCAGCTTGAAAGCATGCACCACCAGATTCAATAACAGTTTCTTCCCCTCAGTCATCAAGCTTCTGAACAATCCTTCCATTAGCTAGAGTACTGTCCAATTCATCTTTAATCCACTGTGGCTATTGGACTATGTCTATGGAACTGATGTGCTACAATGCTGAGAACAATAGTCTGCAATCTGTATCTTCCCCTTTTCTTTATCTATTGTCCTTAAGTTTGACTTGATTGTATTTACGTATAATATATCTGATCTGTTTGGATAGCATGCAAAACAAAACTTTTCACTGTTCCCAGGTGCATGTGACCATAAAAAACCCAAAGCTAAAATGCTGTGCATCTTCTTTATCACCCTATGCATTTGTGTTGCCATTTTCAGGGAGGTAGACCTTTTGTATAACACCCAGTGTTATTAAAAAAAAGCTATACCCAGCGATGGCACGTTATACATAAAATTCCTCTTTTCAGACTTAATCATTATTCGCTCCTCAAGGCATGGTTAGTGCATACTATGTGCTTTTAAGCTGCTATTTGTACTTGTCAATTTAATTTATTTTAAAGATAAAAACTAATTGATGAAACCCTATTCTCCAAAGTCACTACAGGAGATTTTTCTTCCACACTGACATGTCACTGAGTACACATACAAATTAATGCTTCATATCTGTTACTTCAAAACAGATTTTTATAGGATCATGTAATTTTTCCAACATAGATTGAGAGCCACAGGCATCACCTAAAAAGGGAAAAGGTGGAAGAAATATTGTGCTGCAAAAACAAATTAAGTATGCTAATAATACTCTTCTTGGCAAAAAGGTTATCTTTCTAACAAAGAGCAGAAAACAAAAAAATATCCACAGATGAGATTTATGAAATCCTTCAGAGGACAGAGTTGGAATAATATTTGCAATGGAAACGAGTTGTTGAACTTCTTCTTTATGAAGATTTTCTTCTGCAACTTTAAATGAAGATATTGTTCAATCTATTAATTATCTTCAGAAAGTATTTATTCCATTAGAAAAATGAGGAAAGATATAATAAAGCACTAAAATAATCTCACTTAAGACGTTGACATTGCAATATTAGAAAATGGGACATAAAAATATGCTAAGCAGTGAAGGAACAGAAAACACTTGTCATGCCAATTATCATCTCTAAAAGACGACTGCAGATGTAAAAAAAAGTTAAAATTCACGGTTTCATCCAAGAGAAAAATAAAAACATAAAAGCAATACATCAAAACTGATAATCTTCCATGGATCTTTGGTCAATCTGAAGAAGGGTCGTGACCTGAAGTCACACATTCCTTCTCTCCAGAGATGCTGCCTGTCCTGCTAAGTTACTCCAGCATTTTGTGTCCAAGGAATGTTATTTCTATTAATCACAGTTTTATAGTAATGAGCGATAGCAAACTTGTTCCGGTCAATGGTTGCTTAGTAGACCCAGTACTGCCCAACTTGCTGGTCACCCAATTAGGGAAAGTATATTGCAGTGTAGAGTCCTTCAACAGGTAGGATTGAGGAAATCAAGGATTGCACATGGGTTTAAAATAATGTATCATTTTTGATGAATTATTAGGAGGTTGTGGTTCATAATTTAAAGCAATTTAGAAGGATGCAGTTTTTAAGAAAGCTTTAAATAATATTGCAATATCAGTTAAGCTTAAAAGAAATAAGTATTTGAAGAAAGGTCGGAACAGTTGTAGAACCTATAAAAGGTATACTTGTTAATCACCCGAGGAGTCAATTCTATGTGCAGAACTACCAATTTCAGAGGAATAACAATGCTAATAGAAATCTACAATCCTTCAGATTCACACATTGCGTCCATTGATTTTGATCCACTACACAAATTCTGAGATTCACCCGATCATCCTCTACATGAAAATTAACTTAATTTTGTGTTATTAATTCAATAAGTAAACCAAAAACACGTAAACATATTGGCACATGCATCTTAAAAATTGTTTCTGTGACAAATCTATCAATAACAACCTTGATATTATCACTTCTGAGAGCTTGATATACAAACTGACTTGAGATGGAGAATGCGGCAGCCAATGACTAAACAATGAGGTGGCATCTTTCACTAATATGTGCACTCATGTAATTCCAGCACAATAGATATCTGTGTCCACATACATGTTTATGTTGGCAGCAGCATCTGGTTTTCATATATTTGGACCCACTTGTGAATGGACCTGGACCTCGCTCTGTCAAACCAGTTGGGTGCACAATGACCACTCCAATGATCCAAGCACTGGCATCTTCCTCTATCCTTTTAGTGGAAGTCACCCTTGGCCACAAAATATTGTTTAAGATTACAACAACTAGGATTAAAAACTAAACTTAATGCTATTTCAGCTTAACTAGGAAGCATATTTCTTGCATTTATAAATTAGGTAGCCATGTCATTAAAAATAAAACCACCCACTCTCCCTCTATCAATTTAAGATATGAACCGGTTCTGCCTCACAATGAAATGAACGAAGGAAAGGCAAAAGCTTATTCTGAAGCCTCTGCTGAAACTTTTCCAAGCCAAATCATCAGCATGTAGTGTGAGAATAATTTGGTTTCACATGCAGAATATTCACATGCACTTCCTCCACGTGCAGAATTGTGGGAGATCAAAGACTTTATGCACAGAAAGTAAGAACAATATAGCATGGATGAAAAGATGCAGGCATTTTAAATACTGTTCTTCCAACAGATCACTTCACAATGAACACCATTTCCTACCCCATTTCACTAAGCAGGTTTAATGCTTCCTCGATGATGAAAGTTTGATGAATTTTTTTGCCTGAACTCATAATGCATTCCGAAACGCGAAGAGGAAGGCTTTAATCAAGTTATCAGAACCAGATGAATTGCTTTTAAAAAAAGTGAGGGCACAATAAAGCTATTAAAATAAAAGATGCAATTGGTTTCTACAGCCTAAGGGGCTGAGATTTGAGGAAAAGAGTGGGGGCGAAAAAAAGGAGGAATAAACAGAGACTTTGGTTTTCACACAGACTACACTATTATTCTACTTGCACCATAAAACAATAAATCTCCAACAGCAGCTACCAATAAAACTGTCATTGATCCTTGAGAAGGTTCTTCTAGTTTAACTTTAATGAGTATACACCACTTAAGAAATCACGACATTTAAAAATGGAAATCATTTTTAAATCTTAAATTAAATCTGGTTGGACTTCGCCCATGGTTAGGTTTGAAGCAGTATTTGGGGCGAACTAGACTTGAACATTGTCAACTTGCTTTGTTACGTAGATCGTTCACGTAAGCAGGAATATAAACAGGAAATAATTAGAAACTGCAATTATCAATTTCCTGAAAGAAACAAAAGGAAAACAAAAGGGGTGCAATAAACATGACACTCTTTGGTGGCCGTGCAAGTTTCCTGCCAACAAAAGGCACATTAATCGCTAACTGGATCATAAAAGCTTGCACCTGCACCTTTGATGTCAGTGCGAACGAAAGCTTCATCGTCATTACTGTTACTTCAACAGGAAAACTTTGTAAGCAGCAATATGCTTGTTGTAGCAATGCATTTTGCAAGTTTGTTTTGAGGGAAGAGCATCGTTCCAACCAGTGCTGCATTTTAAATTACGCAAATTCTTACCTAAATTTGGAGCGACAGGTACAGGGAATTACTTCTCCATGTATGGTTCCAATACTAAAAGGTGACCAGTCCTATTACATGCCACAAATTGAACAAATCAGACACACTAAAAAAAAACGATAGCAAAGGCTTTTATGGCCCTGTTATCGGCAAGAGATTCATACCCAGGCTGCATTGCTAACTGCCACTGAAGACACACAAGCACATGGAGAGCTATACTAGCATCCAAGTGGCAGCTCCGTTTTTAATACGATCAACAGGAAAATTAATTACAAATCAAGGATGTCGAATTGATCAATTAGCTACACGCTGTTTTTAGGACGATGCATTTGCAGAAAAGCAAAAGCAAATTAGATTATTGGGAAATATTACTGTGAATCACCAATGTTTAGGAATGCCTAGAACAATAGAGATGAAAACAATAAATAGAGAGGTTGAGAATTTTAAAATAATTTCAATATATCACTAGATACTTCTAAAACAACACAGCCACACAAATCTTATTTTGTCCAAGTGATAAAACACACTATTCATGTAGAACACATCAATACGAGTTAAAAATGATTTAACATTTTTTTTTATGGTAAAAAGCTCGGTTGAGTAACTACTACAACTATGTAATCCGTCTGCAAACAAATTGTATAATTTTGAATTGAGATCGGCACAGGCTTTACAGCAATTATTGCAGCAATCTATGAAAGAGAGAGACAAATCTTGAAAGTTTCATCATGGCACTTTCCTTCATCTTATTCTGATCGCTTCTACAAAGGGAACTAGAATTGAATAAAATGTCAGTCAAAATGTGGAAATAATTGGAAAAAATATTACATGACTCAACTATTTAGTGTATTCAAGTAGCACTTTCACATCAATTTGTATAAAAATGACTTAAGGTTCACAAATGTCAAGCATCAGAAGATATTCATTCTTGACCAATTACTTTGCAATTAACCAATTACTCTCATGTTGCAGGATTTTTTTGCACTAGATGGGTGGGGGGGGGGAGGTGTGTGTGTGCGTGTGTGTGTGCGTGTGCGTGTGTGCGTGTAAAAATGCATATGCTAGGGCTGGAGTTGAGTTTGGGTTGGTTGTGGTCTGATTGATTTTTTATTTCATTGCAAGAGACCAAGACTGAGCAGATAAAAGCTGGTAGAGGAAAACTATTCAGAGTCTAAAGATACTATCATGTATTACATCAAAACTGGAGTGTTTTTTTTTAGTGCAATGATATCCATATCTATGCATGCACACAAAATCACAACTTAAATGGTTTAAGAATGAGCAAAATTCTTCAAGATGTTATAATTTGAAAAATATTTACATTCCTTGGTTCTAAAGTGCAACACTGGGAAATACTGTACAAAGCAGAATATTTTTGCCAATATTCACCTTGCCTAAACAAATGTTCAGACTTAAATAAATTGTAACCACAAATTTACAATACTAGCATGGACTTGAAAATACAACCAGGTTTAGAGTTAGGTTTGTTAAGCCAAACACTCAAAATACTATTTTAACTTCTGGAGCATACAATCATATTTTTTCAAAGGTAAAATGGAACACTCCTTAACGTGAAACTTAAAAAAAAATTCCAAGATCATCTACTTCAACTGTAATGTATTAAGTGAAAAGAAATTACAAATATTAAAACATTTCTAACACTGTAAAATGCTGTTGCTGCTGAGCTACAAAATCCCTGCATGAATCTATCAATAAATTCAAAAGGATATGAAAACATTCACTTAAGACTTGAATTTATATCACTCCAGTAAAGCAAAAAAAAAAAATTCAAACCTGCATTAAATATTAACCAATATAATTATATGTGTAGTTTAAAAGATTTGCACCAGTATTCAAAAGTCAGCTCTGTTTTTAATACCATCAAAAGATAAATTAATAGGAAATTAATTCAAAATCAAGGCAGCCAAATTGATCAATTAGCTACATGCTGTTTTTAGGACTATGCAATTACAGAAAAGCAAAAGCAAATTGGAAAGTTCACAAATATTACTGTGAATCGCAGAAAGAACAGAAATGTCAACTGCAAAAACGAAAAAAGCTCTGAAAGTAAATATGGTACGAGAACAAATGCAAAATTAACAGCTACTTGCACAATTTCTCTGCATAGGAAATTAGAAAACACCTCTATTTCTCTACCCTCTATTTATCTGGTAACTGGCTTCAGAGGATAAAAGAATCAATGTTGCAGTCATTCGTAACATTTAAAGCCTGACCACAACCATAAAAAGTTGCATTTCTGTCTGTGCAACTGCAACAGCGATCTTCCGTCTACGTGCAGTCAGTGATATCAAGACTGAATAATCCTCAGACCACAACTCAAATTCTAAAACTTCTTGCAGGCAGCAATTCAAAGATCATGTGGAGAACTAATTTTTTTTGTCAACTTTATCACAAGAAATAAAATTATTTTATTTAAAAGCGAACTCCACCCTCAAAACCCTCCCTCTGAGATAGTTGTGGACAGGACAAGAGCTCGCAAGTTCAGAGTTGCTCCTTGCTGTTTAACAGTCACCTCATTAAAACGGTTAATAAAGCCAGCAAAATATTGGGATGTATGCTGCACCATCCCACACCCACCCCCTCCCTGCAGCAGCCCCTGGCATTGCACCCAATTTCGTGCCTATTTCTCTGTGCATCAGGGAATATAACAACTCTAAAATCTACTGAAGTGGACAAGAGTCCTGCTTCAGAGATTTTGGAAAAAAAATTGTAGCAGCAAAATGATTGGGCAAGAGTGAGATTATTTGCCAAGTTATAGCACAGGGATAGAAGAGAACAGCTAAACTCTTGACAGCATTTTTTTTTCCTGTGGTTTTATGCTTTCTGGTTGCCCTTTACTGTGTGAAGATCAGCCAGGAACCAGGCTAAAGATTAAGCAGCTCCAACTCACCCCAAAAGCAATCACCCGTGTTCTCTTAAAACAAGCTTCTTATTCAGATTAGTTTATAGTCATATTCAACATGGTGCAAATAGCTTACTCGTATGAAACTCAGATTAAACAGTAAACCTACAACAATGTTAAATACAATAAACACAACTGCAAAACAGCAGAATGGGCAAGATTGTAGTGCAAAAAAATTCAAGCAATATGAAATACGAAGGAGATAAGAGTAATAGTACATGGCAGCACCTCTGGGAAGGAGGTGTGAAGTACATGATTGGTTCAGAAGTCTAACAGCAGTGGAGGAGAAGCTGTACTCTGGTCTGGACAACTGTGTTTTCAATCTCCTGTATCTTCTTCCGGAAGGTAGAAGAATAGGAAATGGCCAGGGTGACAGGCACCAATGACGATACTTCCAACCTTCATGAAGATGGACTGGATGGAAAAAAGTGACAAGACTGTGATGGACTGGGCCGAGTTCTTCACTATCTTCAGACGGCCAAGAGCAGAGCCGTTGCCCTACCTGGCTGAGATACAAAACTCCAGAATACTTTCGAGAGCACATCTGTAGAAGTTTGAAAGGGCATGTTGAATCTTCTCAGTTACTGAAGGAAGTAAATACACTGATCAGACCACCAGTGTGGGAGGACCAGATTAGGTTTCTGGTATTATGGATGCCAAGGAACTTGAAGATATCAGCCATCTCCACAGTAGCTCAATTGATGAGGACAGTGTTGTGTTCACCCCTCTCCCATTGTATTAGGTCAACAAGTGTGCTGAGGAGCGGCCAATGGAGTTTAATCTAGATAAGTGTGATGTGTAACAATCTGGGAAGTCAAACTAGGGCAGGACCTTTACAGTGAAGGCTGGTGTCCTTGGGAGTGTTGCAGAGCAAAGGGATCTAGGAGTACAAGGGCACAGATCCCTAAAAGTAACATCAGACAGATTGGGTGGTGAAGGAGGCTTTTGGCATGCTGGCCTTCATCAGTCAAGAAATTGAGGATAGAAATTGAGATCATGTACAAGATACTGGTGAGGCCACACTTGGTGTATTGTGTTCATTTTTGGTCAAAGTCAAAAGTCAAATCAAAAGAGTTTATTGTCATGTGTCCCTGACAGGACAATGAAATTCTTTCTTTGCATAGCGCAACAGAACATAGTAGGCATTGACTACAATTATATATGTAAATACAGACATGAATGAATAAATTGATAAAGTGCAAAATAACAGATGGAGGGGTATTAATGTTCAGAGTTATGTCCGAGCCAAGTTTAATAGCCTGATGGCTGTGGGGAAGTAGCTATTCCTGAACTGGGTCGTTGCAGTCCTCAGGCTCCTGTACCTTCTACCCGGTCACCCTGTTATAGGAAAGATGCCATTTAGCTAGAAATGGTGTAGAAAAGATTTACAAAGATGTCACCAGTACTTGTTGGCCTGAGCTATATGTCGGCAGGGATGTGATTTTATTCCTTCGAGCAGAGGAGGCTGAGGTGTGATCTTGTAGAGGTGCATAAAATCATGGGGAGAATAGATAGGGTGAATGCACAGAATATTTTACCCAGAGTAGGGGAATTAAGAACCAGACATAGGGGGGGGGGGGGGGGGGGGGGATTATTTAACATGAACCAGAGAGGCAACCCTTTCACAGAGGGCCAATGTCTGTTCTGTATGACTGAAACAACCAAGTCTTTCGTCTTGCTGATGTTAAGGGTTAGGTTGTTGTACGGATGCCATGTGATAACAATCCTGATGACCTTTGTTTACTGTCTCCTCAAAGTTGTTGATCCTTTAGATAACAGCAGTATCATTGGTGAATGCAAAAAAAAAAATCTAGTTATTGCGATAATTGGCCACTCAATCATGGATGTTCATGGGGTCGAGCAGTGGACTGAGCACCAATCTCAAGGAGGGTCAGGATGGAAGAAATGTTATGACCAATTCTAATTGATTGAGGTCTGCCGGTCAGGAACTCCAGAAGCCAGGTGCAGATTGAGGCCCCAAGACCAAGGTGCAGAAGTTCAGAGTTGAGCTTCGCCAGCTTTATGGTGTTGAAAGCTGAGCTGCAGTCATTGAATAGCATCCTGAGATGAGTGTATTTGTTGCCAAAGATAGCTATTTCTGAATGCAGTGCAAGCGACATGACATCCTCTGTAGACCCGTGTTTCATGCATGCAAATTGGAGGGTGTTTTCATTGCCCAGGAGCTGGTGCTGATGTGGGGCAATCTTTCAAATCAATGTTAGCTATTGGGTGTTTAGTCATTGAGACAGGTCACTTATTTTTCTTGGCGTCTGGAATGATGGCGATTGCCTTGAAGCAGATGGTGACACTAGACTGTTGAGATGATACACTGAAAATGTCAGCAAAGAATGTGGCCAGTTGATTGTTGCCCAATTTCAGAACCCATCCATGGATTCCATCTGGGCCAACTCCTTTCTGAGAGTTTACCCTCTTGAAACCAGATCTGAAATCTGTCACTGAGATGTGACAAAACCAGTGGGGGATGGGATGGGGTGGGGGGGAATAAAAGCCATTTGTGAAACTTGCTCAAAGGCATTGATTTCATCCAGTATTGAAGTATCATTGCCAGAGATTGCAAAAATGTTGCCACTTACTGGTGTCATCTTATATTGAGCTGAATGGTGTTAAAAGCATGTGGATATATTACTGCTAAAATAAAGGAGGAAAAGCTCAGTCATTCAATTTCTTTCACCTTATGTGAAATTCAAGGTTGAGTTTGAAATGCACAACTTGCAAAAAGATTAAAAAGAGCTGTTTAACATACCAATAAAGGTCATTGTCCAAGTGGCGGTTGGATTTTGGTTTATTCTTTTAAAACCCAAACTCCAATAATTAGTTCTTTAGAGAGCTGTGGGTTTGGAACAATTTATAAGTGTAGAAATGGCCTTTTTAATTATGTCATGCAAACAAACTGTACTGCAGAAAGGATTTGGCATCTAATAGGCAATCATTTCCTTGATCTTAAATTTACACACCTGTACTACACCGCTACTGTGCGCAGTGCCTGCAAGACCTTTCTTGCTCGTTTCAACGCCAGTCTCCTTCCTGATTTTACCACGATGTTCAAATAATGCCCATGCTTCTTCAACATGCTTTTTCAGGACCTCAAACTGGGGAAGCTCCCTCTCTAATTTAACTTCCTGTCGTCATCCTTCAAAGCCCGTCACCAATTAAAATCACATTGCCTCATTTTCTTTGATCTTTTCTATTTTTGTGCAACATTGGTGGTATCCAGCATAAAAGAGGGTTAGAGCCTTAATTTGGTTTCTCGCTTTTATAAAAGAATACAGCTGCTTGCAGGAGAACAGAAATTAAGATATCTAATTCAGGTTTCATACGAGCCATTTGTACAGCCCACTGTTCTTTATATACGTAGTTAGCACAGATTTCAGCCTTTTGTGCAGAAATTTTAAATATAATATACCAATGTATGAAACACAAATTACCAAGAGAGTGACTTGAAATTCAATATTATTCTGACAAAAAATTATATGTCGTTTAAGCAGAGTCAGCAGATAGAAATTGCCTCAAATCTAGTGTATTTGAACCTGATGCTTCCGATGTAACATTAATATTACAATGTGTTCAGAAATAGAGTTAAAACATTCTGAGCTGTCTTGTTGATCCAATACACGTGGAAAAAAAACCTCTGCTTAAACTGTATAAATGAAGTGTGAATAGATAGTGTACCAATTTATGAAAGAAGAATATTTAGTGAATAAATACAACATCTGACAACTTATTTGTATTATGTCATGCAAACAAACTGTACTGCAGAAAGGATTTGGCATCTAATAGGCAATAGGAGTATTCTGTTTCTCCTCTGGACGGCGTGAAAGGAATGGATAAGATGCATCTAGAAACACACAGCTAGATTTACTGTCACAAGCTTTGTTGAATTAAACTAGAGATTGAACCAACATATTTTGGTAAGCTGAAATTCACCGTCCAATAATCAAACTCTGCTTTAAGCCTACTCCAAAACTGATACAAGTATGAAATTATTCAACAGTTATACTGCTTGCTCCATCCAGAAACATCAGCTTCTCTCCATGGACCAACTGTTAAGTAGCCATTTCCTCAGTATCTGCAAGTTTCTAGTTATGAACTAATGATTCGTGTTGTCAATGAATAGGTTCACAAGGATCAGACAACACACACACACACACCCCTTCTTAACAGTAGCCTGGAATGTTTGAATTTAGTTTGTCACGTGCACCGCGGGACAGGCGAAAAGTGACATGCTAAGCAGTCACCAGGAAGACGATACATGATAACAATTGAGCCATTCACAGTGTACAGATACATGATCAAGGGACTAATGCAAATTAAGCCACTGTCCCACTTACGTGTCCTTGGCACGCTAATTACGCGACCTCGTGGTCGCGTTACGCCGCGACGGTCCCGCGTGATTTCATGCGCCCACACAGCTGTCTGGAGTGTGTGACGTTATTTGAAGAAGGACATAAAATGCAGGAGTAACTCAACGGGACCGGCAGCATCTCTGGAGAGAAGGAATGGGTGACGTTTTGTGTCAAGACTCTTCTTCATTCTGAAAGATGGGTCTTGACCAGAAACGTCACCCATTGCTTCTCTCCAGAGATGCTGCTGGTCCCGCTTAGTTACTCCAGCATTTTGCGTCTATCTTCAATTTTCTTCGGCGGCTCTGGGAGTAGAAGTGGGGGCGGATCAGGACCGCAACGGCTGTGAGCCCCAGGCCAAGTTTGGCGATCTTTTGCCTGCTTCTGCTGCTGTTGGAGACGAGAAGTTGCGTTGCGCCAGGGTGTTGGACCTGTCCTACTTTGGCCGTCAGTTACGCGACAGGCCATTGGCGCGTGAAGATTCCGTTCGCTACGAACATTTGAGAGCAGCGCGCGATGTCGCGCACAACTACATACCCCTCCGCGCTTCTCAGTGGGACCGGCCCCGCGCGGCCCCACGTTACCTGTGCGCCTCAACGCGACGACGAGGTCGCGTAATTTGCGTGCCAAGGACACGCAAGTGGGACAGGCCCTTAACATTTAGTGCAAGGAATAACATTTAGTACAGTGTTTAGTAACGTTTACTAGCTCAGTCTTCTCTGTCATAGTGTGTAGGAACAACAGATACTGATTTACACCGAAGATAGTCACAAAATGCTGGAGCAACGCAGTGGGACAGGCAGCATTCCTGGAGAGAAGGAATGGGCGACATTTCGGGTCGTGGTCTCGACCACAAACGTCAGCCATTCCTTCTCTCCAGAGATGCTGCCTGTCCCGCTGAGTTACTCCGGCATTTTTGTCTATTTTCTCTATCATAGGCCGTGTGAAGAGATCAAGCGAGAAAGCCTGCTTAGCTGTCCAAACATGGTTTCGGTTTGCAATAACTTTTCAAGTTAAAAAACATTCAACCTTATTCTCATGAACAGGACTCAAATCACTCTTTTGATGTTTCAACCGTTACATATCATCAACGATAGACACAAAAAGCTGGAGTAACTCAGGCAGCATCTCTGGAGAGAAGGAATGGGTGGCGTTTCAGATCGAGACCCTTCTTCAGACTGGTTAGGGATAAGGGAAACAAGAGATATATATATCTCTTTCTCTTAATCTGGTTAATCAGTTAGATAATCGTTACATATTATCTAACTGATTAACCAGATTAAAAGATTCCTCATCTTCTGCCACCGTTTTCCCTAGGAGTTTTTCAAAAGTTACATATTTGGTGCTCTATTGCAACACCTGCTAAAAAGATAAGCTTATTGCTCGAGTATAGCATTAGAACTACCAGTTAAGCATGAACAACAAAAATCATAAACAAATTCCGGACGGCATTTTGGATCAAATCTTCAAATAAAAACATTGCGATATCCCTTGCTTTACGTCTATTACTATTTCATTTCTCTGTGCCCTTCCTAGGATCACCTTGCTAGTTTAAAAATTTAAACAGGACAATGACTCACTCCCAGGCTTTGTCTGTGTCTAATGTGGAATAGGCTGCTTTACTCAACTTTCCTTCCTTTTGGAAATAAATTCAACAGCTCTACAATTTTACAACCAAAAGCAGGGTAGGTGGGCTGTGATGGGAAACAGGAAATAACAAGAAATCCATCGATCAAAGTAATACTGACAAAAGATGGCATATCTGCATTGCACTTCCTAACAAAAGATATCCCATTTCAGGCTATTTCCTTCACTATTATTGGGGGAATTTTGTAAATGTACATGTAATTCTGAATAGCATAGAAGCAAAATATGTATGTATCGCTGTAGAATATGTAGGCAAACACATAACAGATTTTTAACAAAAATGGGCTTCAACATAATTGTTCGTGTAAATTTGCAGCCAATTTGCAGCATGCTAGCATAAAATGTTTTATAATTTCTTATTTAATCATTCACTCAAATTTCATTGTTGCGTTTTCAGAGAACTTCGAAGATTGTCAATATTTTGCACCATTCAACTTTTTAAAAATCTTACAACAACCTTTTACCTTTTTAAATTTGTACCCCCGGTATAAGTGACCAGCTGACATTATTTCCATAGATTACAGAGCACTACTGTGGAATATCTCATTCAACCTGGCCCTATGCTGAAAACCAAATACTATGTTTTCGCCTGAAGTTGGCACTCCAAATACAACCACAAATGACTCACCTACATACAAAGCCAGTAAGTTCATAATTAAATGAAGCGCTTAAATGACTTGTTCCACAGCAACTCCTTCAGAGGCCACTACACAAATCAATGTGCACCTCTAAAAAGAAAAAGGAACTGTGATTCAAGTCTAAAGCTCAAAATTAAATTTAACTGTCTGGAAGCAGTTTTATTATAAGTGGTGATTCAAAAGATTTCCCACCAAAACTAGACTCGGACAATCCCACTCCTAATATTTTATCGAGATGCCAACATTGCGGGTGTGGGGTGAGGGAAGTACCACCGGTATCCTAGTGGCACTGTGCCATTTATAATGGACAGAAAAGTTCATTTTGGACATTTTAGTCCAACCCCTTCCTGAGCAGCTGAACAGTTTGAGAGACTGGCGAAATGCCAAAAAACAAAAACAAAAAAAAATCCCCACAGCATTTGCAGCCACGGGAGCGGGGACAGAAGGGAAACTAACCACAGCAACCAAAGTAGTTCAGGCACCATGGACGGGTGGTAGGCAAGGACTGGAACAAAGAGACCACGGGGAGGTATGCTTGGGTTCACTGGTTTGGAGCAAAATTGGCTGAATATAGCTCTTTGTTGAAAGGAGTGGGGCTTCTCTAAAAAGCACTAAGTGCAGGATCCAACCACTCCCAGTCCATTTGCCTGCCAGGTTTCCCAAGCACTAGGAAACTCAGCCAACAAATAAATTGAAATGGGTGCCGAAATCCGAGGAACTAAGCCTTATGGTATCATGAATCAGTCTCTCCAGAGCAGGTTATTCAGACATTGAAACCCGTTGCAATAAACTGCAAGTTGGCTCAGTCATTGCAAACTATGTTTCTGGCTCACATATTTGATAAGTTAACCCTTGGCCCACCCTTTGGCATGCCTGATTTTGTGGAAAGGTTAGGAAAGGAACCCTTAATATCCACTCCCCCCACCAACTCAAAGACCATCTTAAGCAACAGACACAATTTCACTGCCCAAAGCATTCAAATTCCTCATTTACAATTCATTCTTACACTTCTGAGTTAAACCTTCAATCAGCAAAAGAACACCATGTTCCAGAATTCATTTAATGGCAATGTGAACTCACTGAACAGATAAAACACTTCACCTACTGACTTTCTCCAGGCAAGATTTCAGTTAGGTGAATGACTAATACAACAAAGTCACAAGGACTCAAGTTATAGGGTCTGAGACTAGAGAAAAGTCACTGGAATTTGTCTGTCTATCAGTAAGCCATCTGTGTCAAGGTCTACATTCAGAAACTCTATTGAATCACACACACCACACTACTTTGAAACATTTAATACTTTTCATCTTTACCTCAGGGCGCTTGCAGAAAATACAACTTTGTTGACAATATACCAAGCTGGTACAATTCCCTTCATGGGAATGAAAACATGATCCGTCGGCTGGGATTTATAAAAAAAGCCAGAAAAACTTTTCAAACAAAGTGTGGTCTCACATTATCTCAGTTTATAAGTGCCCCCATTTGAATTATGGTTGTACCTATTAACATTAAGTCACTTACTTGTTCCCTCCTACATGATTTACATTATTAAGCTCCCGGTCACCATTAAATTGAATAATATGATGCATGACAAGTCTTTCGACAATGATACCAACATAATTAAGAGCAATTTAATAAATAATAATGTATTACATCAGTCATGCAATGGGGTGGCAGATTGCAACCTTCACATGGTCCGTCCTGTTTCGACGAATGCAATCAACCCGTCATGCACAATCAAATAAGATCAAATAGAATAAGTTGTCCTACAACTTTAGGCTGTGTACGCCATACGCAAGAAGAAGAGTCATGCAATGAATTCCTCCTGCAAATATATTCTCCAAAAAAAGCAAAAAAGCTGAAGGATAACATCTGATATTTCATGCAATGCACTCAAACATTGGCAGCCCCATCCTCAGCTGCCAAGGCTTCCATTTGCCAAAATCAGTGCAATTCCAACAGCACCCAAATTTAATTTGACCACACAAAGCTGCTTGCTTGACTGGCACCCCATCCACCTCTGTCAACAGACACACAATCTACAGCAACAACTGAAAGAGATCACTTTCAATAATAATTCTGCAAAACACGTGCTCTTCATTTCCTGGCAAGAAGGGGGCATGGGGTACCATAATCTGCTAGTTTCCTAGGTATGCTTTCCATGCATAATATCATAACTGAAATACTTTGTCACTGCTGGCCCAAAATTGGGAAATTGCCCTGCTCAAAAGCACTGTGGCTATACATTCATCACCATACAAGACAGCACTTCAGGAAGGCAGCTCACAACCCCTCGGGCAAGTGCTGGACAAGAAACATATGACGTGACTGACTCCTCTGATCCACCATCAGGCACGAACCACCAACATGTTATTTTCCTCTTCCTCCTCTCATTTCTTTTCTAGATAATGTGTTTCGTATTACATCTATTTTTCAAATTATCAAAAATCAACCTAATCAAACTTATCATCGCTACATTTTGAAACAACTTTGATGTAAGAGAATATAAAATTCTAGGTTGACCATTTTAAGGGAATTCATATTTAGTCATAGCTGCTCCGCTTCCACTCTAATCTTAAATGTGCACCTACCTCAGATTTAGTAGATATATCATCTTCTACTGCAGAATAATTGGGATTTACAATATCTTCAAATGGTGGCAAACTTGGCTTCTTTTTCTCAATCACTTCATTTTCCGTTGGGATTTTTATCATCTTAACTTGAGGTCTGTCATTGAGTTTTTTTTCAGAAAGAAGTGGGTGTGCAGAGGCACTGGAAAAGCTTTTAAACAAAAATTCAGAGCTGCTTTTCTTTTTCTTCTTAGCAACAAGTTCATCAGTGTCTGTATTAGGAAGCCTCTTCATTGGAGCCTTAACATCCTGCTGAATGCCTCCACTTACCATGCTGTGTTCCAATGATTTTGGCTCTTTCGACATTGGTTTTGGTTCTTTAAATGCCGTCTTAGGAACAGATTTCTCATCTTTTAGTGGTTTGTTTTCTTTGGGTTTCTTTGAAGGCTCTTTGGACGTTTTACTGTGTTCCCTGGAAAGTTCTTTGAAGGCACTTTTGTGCTCTTTTGAGTCTTTAGATGGTTTATCTTTGTGCTCTTTCGTGGATTTGTGCGACTTGGAGAAACTGTTAGAACTGCTCTTATTTGGATCCTGCGAAGTAGAAGGGGGGAAACATAGTCATCCCTTTCAATGAAAGATTTGGAAAACAAAATATATGCTGAGTAATGAGTATGCAGCAAAAGGGCTACAATTAGATCTTCAACACCTGATATAGAGATAAAGTTTCACCGTATTCCGACTCATTCAGGACTTTAAGCAGATAACAATGGCAAGTATCCACAATATTCAATTAACCATAAAGAAGATAAATGCTCACAGGGAAGAGTACACTGGGACTGCTATGCGCTTTCCAGTGAAAGATAGTCAGCACTAGTTAGTACCTTTGACTAACATGCTCTGGTAGACAATTACAACCCATACAGATTTCTTGTCCAGCATAATTACCAATTATAACATTTCAACAGATAACTTTAAATTGCAACAGCTGGACTGTAATGGCTAATGGGCAATTGCTTTCCTAAAGAATATGGGGAGGAGATTGATTGGTGATTCAATATGAAGTCAGTTACTTTTTACAAAAATAGCTGTTGTAAAATGGGCTCATCATCAAGAGAGCTAATCACCATGCTAAATATTTTTGAAAAGTGAAAATATTAATATGACAATTTTTGCAACTTAGATCATCAGGTGCATTAAATCCATGTAATTACACTCTAGACCTTCCACAACTGTTGTCTTAAATTGTTTGAGCACATTTCACATCTGTTCAAAAATCTGTGGAAAAATGTCGACTTTTCAGTACCAGCCTCCATCACCACCTCGTCCCAGATCCCAAGGCTTTTAAATCTTGGTGGCACCCCTGAATAGTATCCTTTGGGTAATAAACCATCAGACCACACACACTGAAAACAGTTGTTGCACAGTACTAGGGTTTCTAATAAAAATCCAAGACTATTATAACACCATGATAATGGATTGTTAAAAAGTGGAAAATGGAGAAGTATTTTTTTCTGATGGCATACACCATTTAAAAAACAAAATGGAAAAAAGAGGTGCAGTCCCTTTGCACCTCAAGGGTACAGAGGCGTAATAAAATTTACGAGGAAAAATATTTGACACTGGTTTTGTGCAACAACTTTAAGGTATAGGGTACACAAAAGGCTGGAGAAACTCAGCGGGTGCATCAGCATCTAAGGAGCGAAGGAGATAGGCAACGTTTCGGGCCAAAACCCTTCTTCAGACTGATGGGAGCTGGGAGGGGGGGCGGGGAGAAGAAAGGAAAAAGGAGGAGGAGGAGTCCGAGGGCTGAGGGAGAGGTGGGAAGGGGAGGAGACAGCAAGGGTTAACAGAATTGAGAAAATTCAATGTTCAAGCCCAGAGGATGCAGACTCCCCAAAGGTATAAGGTATACCTTTAAAAGTATACCTATAAGGTATAAACTTTAAGGTATAAATGTTGATGTGTCAGTCACAAACATATTAAATTAATTTCAATTGTATACGGAACGATTTTAAATGAAAAGAAATTCCAACGACTTTGGAAAAGATACAAAAATGATCACATCATCCTTGCTGACCAAATCTTAATTGATTCCCCTGAAATCTCATCCATACAGAAACTTAATGCCTGCAATATAATTTGGATTTTAATTTATCAGATGATAAAGTTACAATGGCCAAGATCCAGCACGTTCATTTCTGGGTAGCACATCAAGTTGAACAATTCAATTGGCACAAATGCCGATGTTTTGCTTGGAAAAGAGATCACCTAAGAGTACATAATTACTTTTGTTTCCTATTTAATATAAATCACAGATAATAAACTTATCATTAAGCTACGAGTCCATTAAAGCCTGCTGCTTCATAAATGAAACAGCTCGAATATAATGGTACATTTCAATAACAGGCCTTATAAATGCTGTTTCAGTATTTTTCACCAAGCATCTAAAGACCATAATACTTTTAATGGTCTTCAATGCCATAAAGGGCTTGATAGAGCCAACGGCTCAGGAACTTCTGCAGGGAACCACTGGTTGGTTATGATGTGCACATCAGCCATTTCCAGACTTCCACACCCAGGTATTAGAGGGTGCAAGGATGGAACATAATTGACATCAGATTGCAGCAGATCTAAACCCTTCATCTGCTACCAGTCTCAATAGAGTTTAATGAAAGCAGGACTGCAGAGCTGATGAGGCAGATACACTTCATATGTGGATCCTAAGCTGTAGATCGGTCATCGGTGGCATGACCTGTTGGGAGTTCCTTGAGGTGGTCTGGGCAATGGACCTATAATCCCACCACCTTTGGTCTACTCACTGCTTATGTATGGCTCTGCCCCGTGCACTGGTCTGCAAGAAGCAAGCGGTTCAGTGGGAATAAAAGTGCGATGATAGAAGCAAGTGTAACATTTAGACATAATTCAGTGTGATCCAGCTCATTTTAACAATAATGGAGAAGAAAATGTTATAATACTGTCTTACAAAATAACACAAATACTGAAAAAACTAAACTCCAGTTTGCTCCTCAATAGACAATAGACAATAGGTGCAGGAGTAGGCCATTTGGCCCTTCGGGCCAGCACCGCCATTCAATGTGATCATGGCTGATCATCCCCAATCAGAACCCCGTTCCTGCCTTCTCCCCATATCCCCTGACTCCGCTATTTTTAAGAGCCCTATCTAGCTCTCTCATAAAAGTATCCAGAGAACCTGCCTCCACCGCCCTCTGAGGCAGAGAATTCCACAGACTCACCACTCTCTGTGAGAAAAAGTGTTTCCTCGTCTCCATTCTAAATAGCTTACTCCTTATTCTTAAAATGTGGCCCCTGGCTCTGGACTCCCCCAACATCTGGAACATGTTTCCTGCCTCTAGCGTGTCCAAGCCCTTAACAATCTTATATGTTTCAATGAGAAGCCCTCACATCCTTCTAAACTCCAGAGTGTACAAGCCCAGCTGCTCCATTCTCTCAGCATATGACAGTCCCGCCATCCCCGGAATTAACCTTGTAAACCTACGCTGCACTCCCTCAATAGCAAGAATGTTCTTCCTCAAATTAGGGGACCAAAACTGCACATAATACTCCAGGTGTGGTTTCATTGGGGCTCAAAGAGAAGGACCTCTTTGCTCCGATATTCGATTCCTCTTGTTATAAAGGCCAACATGCCATTCGCTTTCTTCACTGCCTGCTCTACCTGCATGCTCACTTTCATAGACTGATGAACAAGGACCCCCAGATCCCGTTGTACTTTCCCTTTTCCCAACTTGACGCCATTTCGAAAGTAGTCAATAAAAATGTTAAACAAAGCAAATTCTGGGTTTTAAACCTTAATGATCAAAAAAGGAAAAAAATGGCAACGATTGGTTTACCATTTCCACCGCAGCCACAGTTGTTACAGGGCTCGAAATTAGCAGTTGCCCGGGTGCCAATGACCACCCAAAGTGCCGCCGGGCAACCTAAACGCCGACTCATTTTGCCCGGCTTGGCAAGCAAATACTGGTTGATACAGATAGACACAAAAAACTGGAGTAACTCCGTGGGTCAGGCAGCATCTCTGGAGAATAGGAGCGTGATGTTTCGTGTCGACGGTGGAGGCTGTATTCCTCTAGCATCTTTGTTTGCGGGCAAAGATACCAGGTGCGTGGTGATGAAGGGTTGGAGCGAATGACGGGTCTCGAACAGTGGCAGCAGCGGCTGCAATAGCGGCTCCACCGCCTCCTCCTCCCGCACCCCGCCCGGCGGAAGGAGGCCTCCCTCTCCCTCCCTGGCGTGCAAGAGGGGTTGTTTTGAAAGCGCAGTTGGTGGATTTGCAGCAGTAGCTTTTGATTTGCAGGCAGCGGCCGCTATCGCCCCGACAACGGCCGCTGTATGCAAACCCGTTAACGGTGCTTTCAATACAACCCCTCTCGCACGCCGAGGCCGGGAGGAGGGTAGTGATCCCCATTCATCCTATACTGCACCCCTCATTCATCATGCAGTGATCAGCCATTCATCCTGCACAGACCCTCCGATCCGCACTGTCCTGACCCCCCCATTCATCCTGTACTGATCCCCCCCATTCATCCTGTACTGATCCCCCCCCATTCATCCTGTACTGATCCCCCCCCATTCATCCTGTACTGATCCCCCCCATTCATCCTGTACTGATCCCCCCCATTCATCCTGTACTGATCCCCCCCCATTCATCCTGTGCTGATTCCCCCCCCCCCCCATTCATCCTGTACTGATCCCCCCCCCCCCATCCATCCCGTACTGATCCCCCATTCAACACCACTGACATCCCCCGTGCAATTTACATACTCCAACCAACACGTCCTAATTCACCTGCCTCAATCCATCCATTCCGCATTGATTGCCTTCTCAACCCCCCCCCCCCCCCCCCCCCCCCCCCCGCCATTGTTTGGAAGTGGAAAGAACTAATAGAAATTGCATTAATTGCAATATGTAAAAAGAGTTGAGATATTGTATTATAAATTTGCTGCATGTCATTGTGGTATATATCATGTCTTGATTGGTGAATATGTTTAGTTTGTGAGTTATTTGAAGCAGAAATAATATGTGAATGGAGACAAAAGTGCTGGAGAAAATCAGCAGATGAGGCAGCATCTATGGAGCGAAGGAAATAGGCAACGTTTCGGGCCGAAACCTTCCTTCAGACTGATGGGTTTTGGCCTGAAACGTTGCCCATTTCCTTCGCTCCATAGATGCTGCTGCACCCGCTGAGTTTCTCCAGCACTTTTGTCTACCTTCGATTTTCCAGCATCTGCAGTTCCCTCTTGAACATAATATGTGAATGGTTCATTGAGCATAATTCTGACTGGTAACTACGCACTTCGTCCGAGCACTTTATCGCACGTGTCATGCAAACCGTCTTAAATGACCACCTAATCTGTCATTTGGCAACCTAAAAAGCTGTCAAGGTTGCCCGTCTGGCAACAGGGAAAAAAAGTTAAGCGAGAACCCTGTGTTACCCATGTTGGTCTGGTGATCAGGGTAACTGATTTATTTACGGCAATTAACATTTATTTCAAATACATTAAATTATAGATTTATCTTTCCAAGGGCGAGCACATAATGATTATTTCTTCATTTCCACTTCCCACCAAAAACCTGCACATGTTGCTGCCCAATGTTGCTATTAAGAGCCTGCATGAGATTGTCAAAGAAAAATACAGAAGGAGGTTTGAATTCCACCCTCAGTGCTTCAAATTGACATCTTCCCGCTAAAAACAATCCAAACCCAATTCCTGGAGCCACTGCTCCAAGAAGTAAAGCTTCCTGTTCAATGCTACAAGTGTTTAGCTCCAGACACTCCCTACAGACTCATGCCAATATGCAATAAAACCAATAAACCTCGAGCTCCAGCCTCATATTGTTATTACATTTGATAAAAAGTAATATTTACCTTCAGAGAATCACACAGACGAGGATATAAACGGTCTGCAGCTCAGGTGGATTACGGATGAGGAAAGACTGGATTCGTCAAGTTGTTTTGAAACAGAGATGGCCAAGAGGAGACTTAATCAATATATATGCGATTACAAAAGGACCTCATTAAGGTGAATGGGAAGGATGTATTTTATATAGCAGTGGCCATCAACTGGGCATTGGGTGGGAGGGTTGGATTGGTGGCAGAGTTTTTAAATGATTGATTGGAGAGGTGCTCATAGTATGTTTCCTTTTTATCCATAAAGCCAGTGATAACCAGAACTCATCACTTCAAATGTGGTAGAAGTAGAAATGGTCTGTCTACTTTTAGTATCTGGATAATCACAGAATGCATTTTAACTTAAAGAGCGACCAAGTAAGACCTGGGGAATGATGTTGGGTTGAGATAGCGACTCCTTAGTTGTCACAAACAAGGGGCTAACTGGCCTCCTCTGTTACAAAGATTTATGAGTTTAAGTGGAGTTTATTCTGCACAAACCTCTCAGAATCTTGAAGACCTGTGCTGGATCACTAAAGTCCAAGAGCATCAAGAACAAAAAGTTGTAGCTGGCACAATTTCTTCTGAACGTCTGTTTTCTGGCAGTACACTGGTAAGTATGGTTTGCTTTGTTCCCCAATGCCTACCTGTTGCCTTTCTAATCGAGGTGCCAGAACTCTAGAACTATTGAAAGTACTCCAAATGTGGTGTGGTAAGGTTCTTAATATTGCTTTTATGTCTATACTTTCAGTTATGAATACTACTGTATTCACTCTTTTACTGAAAGCTCTTGGCAATGTCTGTATCCGTACCCGTGGTCTACTGTGTTGGAAAGAACTGCAGATGCTAGTTTAAATTGAAGATAGACATAAAATGCTGGAGTAACTCAGCGGGACAGACAGCATCTCTGAAGAGAAGGAATGGGTGATGTTTTGGGTCGAGCCCCTTCAACAGACTGAAGGGTCTAGACCCAAAACGTCACCCATTCCTTCTCTCCAGAGCTCCTGCCAGTCCCGCTGAGTTCTCCAGCATTTTGTGTCTATCCCATGATCTACTGTTTGTCTATTCGTATAGACAGATAGTTTCCAAGATATATTCTACCTAATTTTCTTTCTTCTTACTATGAAGTAATCTTGAAGTTAAATGATAATTGTGGATTTAATGCATGAACTGCAAATTCATGCAGAAGGTTAAGGGGGGACTTGATTGAGGTCTTTAAAATGATGAAAGGGATAGACAGAGTTGACGTGGATATGTTTTTCCCATTGAGGGTAGGGAAGATTCAAACAAGAGGGCATGACATGCGAATTAAGGGTCAGAGGTTTCGGGGTAACATGAGGGGGAACTTCTTTACTCAGAGGGTGGTGGCTGTGTGGAATGAGCTTCCAGCAGAAGTGGTGGAGGCGGGATCGATTTTAACATTTAAGAGTAAAGTGGATAGGTATATGGACGTGAAGGGAATGGAGGGGTATGGTCTGAGTGCAGGCAGATGGGACTAGGGGAAAACAAATGGTTGGCACAGACTGGAAGGGCCGAGAGGGCCTGTTTCCGTGCTGTAATTGTTATATGGTTATATGGTTATATGGTTAAATTCACAAAATTAAACTACCTCAGACAGTGTTTAAGCCAGGCAGCAACAATCAACAGAACTGCATCAGTAATAAACAGAGGTTTCTCCATGAAAGACGCGGCTAATTTTTGAAAGATATCTAGAAGGGTTCCTCCCAGTTTTGGAGAGCTAACATTGCATACAACTCTACCTTATGGATGTCAGAAAAATCACAAATATGCAATCCTGATTGTACATAAGCCTTTCCCCCACAGTAAACATTGCAAGATAAAGACAGAGTAAATCTTACGATTATAATGAGTATATTTCTAATAAGGGGACAGAAAGCAATAATCAATTTTACAAATTAACACATTGTACAGTTCAAAAATATTAACCAATATCATCTCATGCTTATAAAGTTTCAAAAACATGTGCAGATAAAAGTAAAATTTTATAAATTGTTTTAAGAAGATTAAAAACCATTCTTTAAGATGCTTTATAGTTATATCTTATAACTATTGTGGAAACCTGACTTATGGAGGGACAGGACCGGCAGCTTAATGATCCTAGCTATAGGTACTATAGGCAAGAGAGGGGGGGGGGGGGGGGGGGGGGGAATAAGAGAGGAGAGGAATTTGATTTATTCATTAAGGAGAACATTGCGAACATTGAGAACAACGGTCAGAGATGACTACTGATGAATCACCGAATGAGATATATGTGTGGAGCTGTTAGGATTGTTCTATACGCCAGAGAAATCGTCAACAGGAATTCGAAGAACAAATCTGGTCAGAGATTGCAGACAGCTGGAAGATACAATTATCTTCAGTGCTTTTTTTCTAATGGTAAACTCCAGTATGGTGTACTGGCACTTCTAAAAAGTTAAAAACAAGATTTTCACATTTTTTAGAATGTTTAAAATTACAAAAGGATTACAAAAGTTAAAAATATAAAATGTATTAATTAAATGAGGCAGTCAGGCCCTGAAACAGCTTAAGCAAGTTTCAGGATTTTGATTCATCAACAGCAAGAATGATGTACCTGCCAACACCTTTTTGTCTTCAAAAATAAGAACGGGTTGACATAGTAGGGAACTTTAACTTTCCCCAATATACATTGGGACTGCCATAGTGCAAAGGGTGGAATTTGACAAGTGCGTTGGGGAAAGTTTGGTCAGGCAATATGTAAAGGGTATTACAAGGGAGTGGGCAAAGCTGACCTACTCTGAGGGAATTGGGCAGGGCAAGTGACTGAAGGGTCTATGAATGAGCCCTCTGGGACCAGCAAACACTGCTCTATTTTTAGATTTAAAATAGTTTTGAATAAGGAATCTGAAGAGAGTTCTCGACCCAAAACGTCACCCATTCCTCTCCAGAGATGCTGCCTGTCCCGCTGAGTTACCCCACCATTTTATGTCTATCATATGTAAAAGGATAGGGCTGGTTCACAGGTTAAAAGTTCCAAATTGGGCCAGGACAACTTTGTTGGTATTAGCAGGATTTTTCAAAAGTAGATTTGGATCGGTTTGTCTGCAGGCATAAGGATTTGCGGAAAATTGGATGCTTTTATAAGTGCGATAGCGTGAGTTTAAATTAAGAATGCCCCAATTAGATTGATGGGCAAGGTAGGTAGGAGTTAGGAACGTTAGATGACAAGAGAAATTGAGGCTCTGGTCAGGAAAATAAGGCATGAGTCTGCTACAAGCAGCAGGGATCGAGTGCATCGATGCTGGAGGAGTGCAGCGGATTAATGAGCATACTCAAGAAGGAAATCAGAAGTGCATAAAGGGGACACGTGAGCTCTGTTAAATAAGATTAAGGAGAATCCAAAATCAGGGTAAATGTATATTAAGGGAAAAAGAGCAACAAGAGAGAAAATAGGGCCCCTCAGAAATAAAGCGGTTATCTATTTGTGGAGCTACAGGAGATGGGCAAGGTCCTCAATGAACATTTCTCCTCTGTTTTAACTGTGGGGAAAGACATGATAACTGGGAAAAGTTAATGGAGATGTCTTGAGGACAGTCATTGTCAGGGAGATGATGTATGTCCGAAAATGTATGTAGATAAATCTCCTGGGCCTGATACTCAACAATGCAGTGGGAAGCAAGAGAAAACATTGCAGTTGCCCTAACCAAGTTATACAAAGGTGAAGTGCCAGAGGACTGGAAGGTGACTAATGCTGTGCCTCTATTTAAGAATGGCTGCAAAGAAAAACATAACTATATACCAGTAAGCATAATATCTGCGGTGGGAAGGTACTGGGGAGGATTCTGAGCAATAGGATATACATGCATTTGGAAATACAGAGGTGCATTAGAGATAGCCAGCATCGTTTGATGAGTGGGAGATGATGTATCATAAATTTGAGTGAGTTTTTTGAAGTAACCACAAAGGTCGATGAAGGAAGGGCTGAAGATATTGTCTGTATGGACTTCAGCAAGGCCTTTGATGAATATTCAACATGGTAAGGTGTTCTGGAAGGTTAGATCGCATGGGATCCAGTGGGAGCTAGCTAACTGGATATAGAATTTGCTCGATGGTAGAAAGCAGTGGGAGGTTGTATCACAAACTGTTGCCTACAACTGTGGCATCAAGTAGGTCGGGGCGTTTTTCTCGCCTGATGAAAAATGTCCACGAGTAAAAAATGTTGTGAATTAGGTTGTGAAAGTGCGATAGGCCCTTAAGGGTGTTTAAACTACATGGCTGAACCCAAACCATACCTGTTTAAATGCAGATCAGGAGCCAATATAGATCAGCAAGTACAGGAGTGACAGGCGAGCAGGACAGTTGGCTAAAAATTACCAAGAAACATTGGGAGACCAGCCAGGAGAAAATGCAGAAAGTGTGAAAAGACAGTGTACACTATCAGAAAGCACGGCTATGATATAGGCAAAAATGAAGACGTCTTTCTTATCACATAATGTCATATCTCTCATCCTCCCTTTTAAGCACCATGTTGCACATTGCACATTTCTTGGAGAGATTTATGTAAAAGATGAGATTTTAAAGGCAAGTGGACAAATTGACTTTAAAAAGGGACTTGCCACACAGCTTGTGGCAAACAACAAAACATTAGCTGCAGACAGATCAGGGACAAACTAATCAACTACCAAATTTCGGCAGGTCAGAAAATGTCCATCATCAAATATATGTTTTGTAAAAGCACTTGAGAAAAAGCTGCACTTTTCAGTGCAACTTGGATGTTCCAGTTTAATGAAACAGAACAAACCTCTGGACATCTCCCCACATTCCACATGGGAATGAACAGAAACATAACTTAACCCAGTAAATCAAACTGATCTTGATGTCAGTTAACTAGCTGATGCTGGCATTTCAAAAATTGATTGTAGTGGCCGTGATTTTGCAGTTGAAACAGCAGCAAAACTCAGTATTTGCTCCCACAAACAATATCTGGAGTACGCAAACATAAATATCCATATGATGCTGCCAGTGAACGCTACCCTCAGGCTGAGCTGTGCAACAATATTCAGCAAGGTGGCTGCCAAATCATTAATTTCTGATAAGAACCGCAAGTATTTATGAAGTATTTCATTATAATATATCCAGAAAATGTTAGCAAATTCAACTTTTGATGCTGTTAAGTCAAGATGAGTGCCGAACAACCACTTTGGCCCTAGAAGAAAACTGAGTAGGGAATATCTCACTATCAGATTTCATGATTCTACATTTCAATTTTTCTTAAAATATTTGATATTTCAGCCGACAATCTTCAGTGCAAATTCCAATCTTCATTTCATGCTCCATACTAAATTTAACAATCTATTTTTAAATTGTGCTCCCAAACTCCTGGCTAGCTTGCTGTTTGTGAGAATCAGCTCGATTCTAATTGATTACACTGCTGTTGATGAATGCAAACATTCTGCCCTTTCCCACTCTCACTGTTAATGGGAGTTGGGGTACATCACGACTGAATTCACTGATCGTTGTGTGCAATTGATTTTCTCCCCTGGCAAGCACCATCATTTGATGTTGACTGCAAAATCCAGGCCATTAACCTTGACTAAAGGGGTGCACGTTTCCATTTACCACAATAATCAGCTTCCGCACCACTCAACTAACAGCCTATGAGAGAACTTACCCCTCCTGCTTTCAGCAGCTTCCGACGGAATTCCTCTGTTGGATTGTTGAAGGTAAGTTTTTCACAACGGAGATGATTTACAGGTGGATGTCCCTCAAGATGCAGGAATAAGTCATAATCAAAGCGTACCTTCTTGGGCTCTTCCTAAGGAAAAATAAGATGCAAAATTATATCCAAATGATCCATAATAGGTTTGGCTGTACAAGCAAGACAATTATTGGGTTTGTTATTGGACTTTCCCAGATTTAAGGAAAAGTACAAGTTCTCTCAATTGGGTAAAACAATCACAAAATTGGATCAAAGCTGTATTAAAAAAACTAAAAATAATTTCTTGTTTTCCACTGTTTGAAAATAAAAGTAGCGTATCATGAGACCAGGGGCTGCAGAAAAAAAGCAGCACTAAATAATTAGTTGCCAAATCAACACCAGCATATTTGTTCAATAATCAACAGTTCCCTCATTGGCCTCATCAGCCATCTCAAACCGACAGAACCAGAGTGGAAGCAAGTTATCCTTATTTAAAGTCAGTCAGTCAGACAGGACCTTTCAGCCCAACTCGTCCATGCCATCCATGAAGCTAATCCCAGCTAGACTTGTTTGCCCACGTCTGTCCAATATCCCTCTAAACGTTTCTTATTCATGTACCTGTTTAAATGTTTTTTAAATGTAGTTATCGTACCTGCCTTAGCTACTTCCTTTGGAGGCTTGTTTTATATACGAACCACTCTGTGTGAAAACGTTGCCTCTCAGATTATTTCCCCTCAGCTTTAACCTTTACCCTGTAGTTCTTGATTCCCCTTCCCCTATCTATTCCCCTATAGGTTTTAAGCACCTAAAAGTTTACTCCCGGGTTTCCAGCGCTGCAAGGAACAAAGTTCTAGCCTGCCCAACTTCTCCCTGCAGCTCAGGCCCTCAAGTACCATTAACATCCTCAGAAATCTTTTCTGCATTCTTTCCAACGTAATGGTATTTTCCCGCAGAAGGGTGACCAAAACTGAAAATAAGACTCCAAGTCTCATTAATGTATAATGCAACTGCAGCATAACATCCCAACATCTATACTCAATTCCCTGATTGATGAAGGCCACCGTGCCAAAAGGCTTAATCACCCAATCTACCTGCGTGACTCTTTCAGGAAACGACTGTATGTCTGGTACTCGGAGATCCTTATGCTGTACAACACTCTGCATGGCCCAACTGTTCACTGTACATAAGGTCCTGGTCTGGTTTGACTCCCTAAAATGCGACACCTTAAGCCCCTGTCCCACTTATGTGTCCTTGGCACGCTAATTACGCAAACTCGTGGTCGCGTTGAAGCACGACGGTCCCACGAAGATCGCACGCGACTTGATGCATCCGCACAGCCGTCTGGAACGCGTGACATCATTTGAAGATGGACGCAAAATGCAGGAGTAACTCAGCGGGACCTGCAGCATCTCTGGAGGGAAGCAATAGGTGATGTTTCGGGTCAAGACCCTTCTTCAGTCTGAAAGAAGGGACTTGACCCAAAGCGTCATCCATTTCTTCTCTCCAGAAATACTGCTGGTCCCGCTGAGTTACTCCAGCATTTTGTGTCTATCTTCAATTTTCTTGGCCCCACTCTGGGAGTAGAAGTGTGGGCGGATCCGGACCGCAAAGGCCGTGAGCCCCAGGCCGGGTTTGACGATCGTTTGCCTGCTTCTGCTGCTGTTGGAGGTGAGACGTTGCGTCGCGCCAGGGTCTTGGGCCTGTCCCACTTTGGCCGTCAGTTACCCGAAAGGCCGGTGGTGCGCAAAGATTTTGTTCGCTACAAAATTACGGAGCTCCGCACGATATCGCGCACAACCCCATACCCCTCCGCGCTTCTCAGTGGCACTGGCCCCGCGTGGCCACACGATGCCCGTGCACCTCAACGCGACGACGAGGTCGCGTAATTTGCATGCCAAGGACACGTAAGTGGGACAGGGCCTTTACACATTTAAAATAAACTCCATTCAGCCCACTGATCAGGCTGATCAAGGTCCCACTGTAATTCTTAGTACCATCACGATCCATGATACTACCTATTTTAGTGCAAATTACTACTTATGACATATATTCTCATCCAATTGTTTATAAAGCACCAAGAAGATTAAGCTACCCCTACCTTAGGCTACAATTTTAAATGATTACACAGCAAATGAAAAGGAGCCCGATTGCCTGCATATCAAATCCCCACCTTCAAAGCTAACACAGGAAACCTTTATTTAATAATTACCCAAAGGTATGGTTGTCTAAAGGATAAGTGACAAAGTAGTGGCAAACAATTGTTTACCTGATGAGGGAAGTAGACTGTGGGACTCCAGGAGGTCAGTAATTACCACCACTGGTTTTCTTGCTACATGCAAGTAACAATGTCCTGGGTACAGGGAGCACAAATTTGTAGTTGGCACAGGATATAAAAGTTTACCATGTATTAAATAATGTGCAGGGTGGTGGCCAACTTGGAGGAAGCCGACAGAAATGAGCCAACTCCAATCAGATATTATTCAATAGGAGCAAGTGTTGTCCTTCACGCGAGACATTGAAACAACGACAATATAAATGAAAGCAAGCAGGTTGTGAGAATAGGAGCAGGGGTAGAGTTTCACAAATCTATGAATGTGGCAGACAAGATGTTAAGGGATTAAGAGAACATATGGGATGCCTGGACTGTAAATAGGGCAAGTGAATACAAAAACAAGGATGTCATGCTAAACCTTAACTCATTGGTTTAGTCTCAGCTGATGTTTTGTGTATAATTGTGGCACTATACTACGAAAAGTGCATCAGATCTTAGGGAGGGATATTTATTAGAATGGCACTAAGGATGAAAAACTTGAATTGGGTCAGTAACTAATTGTTTTGGGGTGGTGGTGGTGGGGGGGGGGGAAGAAAGGGATAAGACACTTGGCAAAATGAAAAATTAACGGTAGAAACTCCTCTCTGACCCCCTTTCCTTGGTCTTTTTATCCTTCAAAAGAAGCCATTTTCATTTTTAGACCAGACATTTAAATTCAGAGCTGTATTAACATTTAGAGCTGCATTATTTAGACGAGCTCCAGGTGTCCATTGCTGTAGTTTCCATCCTTTTGTTCTTGCTTGCAGACGTTCTGGTCTGCTAAGCAAATCCGAAGCTGAACTACCACAGCAACAAGACTCCCGACTCTATTAGAAACTTATGCTTGTGAATTAATTGCAGAAACATCAGAAATTAACTGAAATGTTATTTTATTTCAACCAAAACTACAAATTATTTTTTATTCCAATTTCTCAATATTTGCTCCTAAAAAAACATTCTCCTCTGCTGCAGCTTTGTACATACAAGATTATAGAAAATGTGAAGCTTTTAGTCACAGATGTTACACTGGTAATAGCAGCACCTTAATGGTGGCTTCTCATCACTTTTAGAAATGGTGCTTCAGCAATTTAGTGTTAAAGAGCTATTAAAGTCGTCACCCCTCCCCCAATCACAGTGGCTCAGTTTCCTTCACAAACTTTTTTGCTGTGCACAGACTGAATGGGGTCACTATATTTCGGAGGGAGTGGACGAGAGATTTAAATTTTTGACTTAAAAGTTTAAATGTAAAACTAATCTTATAGACAGTAATGTTGCATTGCAAAGTTGAACTGTATACTTCCATACATTTCACTATGCAAAACCTACTATGCAAACACTACTTTAAGATGCTACGATCACCAGCATTCATTCCACCATTCAAAAATATCAAGTGTCAATTACTTTACCTTGTTTCGGAAGTACACTTCAATCGGCATTATAAAACCAGCGTATCCTGACTCTTCCACTTTATACGGTGGATCCTTGCACACTGCACTCAAAAAGAAAGATTACAAAACAGTTCAGAATAGAGCACGCACACCCAGGAGGTATCGGGATAATAGGCTATAATACAAGCAAACTGCTTTGTAAAAGGTCAAAATTTGCGTGACTTTACTTAAGCAATTCAATTCAGGCAATATAAAAGCATTGCAAACTTGCTTTTCCATAACACAGGTCATATTCCATAAAAAGTCAATAACATGCACACGTGAATACAAATTCAACAGCTAAACTCAAACTGCACTCCTGGATTTTGGGGATCAAATTTATTCAAACAGTGAATGCAGAGGTTGCGCGTGGTGGCCTGGCCAATATCCAATCCCTCAAATCACCACTGCAATAACCGTACACTCTGCGATGATTTCGCTGAACACTTACGCGCAGTCCGCCGAGGCCTACGATATCTCCCAGTTGCTAATGATTTCCACTCCTCTGCCCATTTCCAAACTGGCCTTTGTGTCCTGGGCTGCCTCCATTGTTACAGTGAGGCCATATGTGTACATTGGAGAAGCAGCGCCTCAAATTTTCGCAAATTATTCACGCATATGACGCCCAAGTGGGACAGGCCTTTTACTTCAACACTTTGTGTCTACCACTGTAAGACTACTTGTCATTATCACCTGGTCCTCAGAGAGCCACATAAGCAGAATTGGCTGACACATCTGCTAAAATACAACAGTGAATATACTACAAAAGGTACTTGGAGAACTTTGGAACAATAAGAGGCTGTAAAAATTTTCAATTAAATTTGATTTTCCTTCCTCCTAAATTAATAATGTTGATAAAGGATATATCAGCAATATTTTGAAAATATTTTCTCCCAAGTACAGTATATCAATGGAAATCATTACATGGATACAAGTCTCAGTAGAGCACATGGTTTTAATGCAGTGCCAAATTCTTAAATATGATTTAGTTCCCTCTTGTAAGGAAAAACAAACCTGTAAGCAAATGTATTGTTCCACAACCTGCCAGACTGTATCTGAAAGCAGTACCATAACAGAGATCTGATTTATAGATTGTGCTCCATTTATTTCAATTTACATTGCTAACCTGAATAAATAATCGCTTGGGCTTGGTCACAAAGATTTACAGGCTGGAACTGATACCCAACCCAGGCACATGATTCTATAGCAAACTTGCTGTAACAACTTTTCATAATTAAACTGTACAGCTGTTGCCTCTCACTCTGAATCTTTTCAGTGGGAAATAGTAGAAAACAGGTACTAAGAATCAAACTAAATCATTAATTTACCATTGAAGGAATCTTCAGGAGGCATCAATTCAAAAAGACAGGTGATATCAAAGACCCACACCATCCTGGCCATATTCTCATCTTGCTCCTACCATTGAGGTGATGATACTGGAGCCTGAAAACCATGAACTCCATGTTCAAAAACAGCTTCTTCCCAGGCAACCGTCAAGTTCCTGAACACTGCACAACAGTAACCACCATCTCAGCAGCTAAAAATCCACAATGGATCAGTGTTCAAGTCAAGAGTTTGTCATGTGTCCCAGATAGGACAATGAGATTCTTGCTTGCTGTAGCACAGAATATTGTCGGCATAAATACAGATCAGATCAGTGTGTCCATATACCACAGAATATGAATATATATATATACACACACATAAATAAACAGATAAACTGCAAAAAGCTGTTAGTTGGTTGGCAAAACTCAGCGGGTCAGGCAGCATCTGTGGAGGGATAAAACTTCACCTATCCTATCCCTCTGCAGATGCTGCCTGATCCATTGAGCTACTCCAAAGCTTTGTATTTTGCTCGATTCCAGCATCTGCAGTTTCTTGTATCTCCACGATCTGTGATGCATTTTGTTTTGGTTGCATTGTGGACTTTGGTTTTGCGTTATTATGGTTTAGTTATATAGAATAACTAGTTATTAATTTACTGTATTATTGACTATGATATATTTATTTGCATGTTCTTGCATTAATGGGCCTGTGATGCTGCAGCAAGAGTTTGCTGCAAGAATTGTCCCTTACCAGGAAATATGACAATTAAACACTTCTGATTCTTGGCTTCATTTAAAATGCTGGAAATAGCATGTTAACAACATCTGTGACTAGTTACTGTTTGATACAACAGTTCAAAATCACAACTGTTTTTGATAAAATAAATAAATAGAATATTTTTTCCAGAAGCAGAACAGTTAGTAACCAGAGACAGGCAGAAGTACCAATGACTGGCGACATGGAATTCATAATGGAAGCAGATTCTATGGCAACTTTTAAAAGCGGTTTGGATAATTGCTTAAGGGGAAACAATTTATGACATCATTAGAATAGAGCAGGGTAGTGGGACTAATTAGTTTGATAGCTTTATATAAGAGCAGACAGGAACAAGATGCTGAATGTTTTCTGTGTATTCCGTATAATCCTGTAATTTCAAATCATCAACAAAAGTGTTTTAATTTCATTTCAGATTTCAAGTTTTTGGAATTTCAAAAAAGATGTGCTGAATCAAATTTAGAACCATTCACTGCTAAGTGGAAGTCCACCAAATGAGAGTGTTATTGGGGCCGTTTCAGAACACTTTTATTAAAGTGGCCTCAGATGTTTTTGTTCCCTACATTGGATTAGTGAAAACAGGCGGGAATCAGTTTGTCAAAAAAACAAAATGTAGTGTTATATTGGAAATCTTACCACTGAATAGCTTCTTGAAGATGCAGGTTATCAAATATGTGTGTGATAATATCTCAGTGTAAGGATGAATGGAGTGGAGTATGAAGTTCCGGTGTGCAGTCGATCATTGAGGAAATATGCCCTGTCTGCATAATGTAAACATTCATTTATGGAACAGTAATCAGTGACGGGGATACCAAAATCAAGTTAGCAGATTTTGCTAAGATCAGAGAAGCCAACACTAATTGTTCCAAGGTGATTTGTACGTAGCCTTGCAATTGGTACCACGTAGTCCACTTCAACCTGTGGGGCATGATCATCCTTCTTGGAAAGTCTGCTTTGGCAGACCAGGCGGAAGATATCTTTATGAGCCAACAGCTGGAAAGGTGATGCAGCAACGCACTGTGGAATGCGAAGGGCTAAAGACGACATGGCCATCCACTGCAGCCAAGAAGTCTCCAGCCGTGATGAATTTTCATACCAATGGACTCTGACTTCTGCGGCCGAGAGGGTGCGGTTGTTACAGTGCAACAGCTTCTCCACCTTAAACTCATTCACGCGCAGGTTTTTGTGCAGCCCTCTTCTCCACACAAAGTCCTGCGACGATGGGCTAGGAGCAAAGCGACAGGTGGAGGTTGCTACTAGAAGTCATAGTTCCGAACCTGCACATAGGCAGCCTATGGACCAGTGGTCGCTCTTCTTAGTACCAAGGGAGCAAGGAAGTTCGGCAGCATCCCAGCGACTGAGCAGCCCGCTTCAGGACAGCACTGCTCACCCTAGTAAGGGAGGGGACTAGAAAAGGTGTCCTAAACATTGCCTGCTCTCAACAAACTGGCCAGCAAGCGGCAGTTGCCTGCGATTGAAACTATAAACAGAAAAATAAACTTATCTTGGCCACATGGAATGTATGCACTCTCATGGACAGAGACACCACAGCAAGGCCCCAGCAAAGAACAGCCCTTGTAGCCATGAAAATGGCTCGGGACATTGCTGCTTTCAGCAAAACGTGTTTCGAAGGATCGATCTGTGAACCGATGGGTGGTTACACATTCTTCTGGAAAGGCAAAGTAGAGAGCGAAGATCGGATCCATAGGGTTGGACTGGCAGTAAGGACATCCCTCTTACAACAGATGCCGGAACTTCCTACAGGAGTAAATGAACGTCTCATGAAGCTTCGTCTCCCCCTCATCTCGCAACCTGACTATCATAGGCGCTTATGCCCCCACACTGACCAGCAGTGATGAGGCTAAAGAGAATTTCTATGAGGACCTTGACTGTATGATGAAGCAAAACCCTGCCAGCGACTAGCTCATCCTGCTCAGGGACATCAATGCCAGAGTCGACAGTGACAGCCAGTGCTGGGAACAGGTGATGGGACCTCATAGCGTTGGAAAGAACGGAAACGGTCTACTCCTCCTGAGTATGTGTGCAACAAATGACCTTACCATCACCAACACCCTCTTCAGAATGGCCAACAAGTACAAGACCACGTGGATGCATCCCAGGTCCAAGCAATGGCATCTCATCGACAATGTCATTGTCCGCAATGATTATCTTAACGTGACGTTAAGATAACCAGGACCATACGGGGAGCTGAGTGTTGGAAGGATCACAGATTAGTCAGGTCAATTTTCAACCTGCACATCCCAAGACATCCAAGCTCCTCCGTGTAACATTCAACACAGAGATGCTCAGACAACCAGACGTCTCTGAGAAGTACCAGTCCCAGCTGGACAACAAGCTGACTGGTCATTGACCACTGACAGGGGACCCCGCTGAAAAGTGGAACCAGTTCAAAGAGCTGATGACAGAGTGAGCTAAGGAAGTGCTTGGATGCACACAGCGAGTGCACCAGGACTGGTTTGATGTAAACAATGATGAAATCACCAAACTCCTGGAGGAGAAACACAAGGCATTCATCGAGTGGCAGAACGACGTATCCTCTATCTCCAAAAAGAATCGCTTCAAACACCTGCAGAGCAAGGCACAGAAAGAGCTAGGAGAGATGCAAGAGCTGGTGGGCGAGTGAAGCTGACGAAGTACAACATTACGCAGACACGACCAACTCTAAATAGTTTTTCAGCTTGATTAAGGCTGTGTATGGTCCACCCAAGCTGACCTCCCCCCTCCTTGCAACTGACAGCAAAACACTGCTCAAGGAAAAAAGCAGCATCTCAGACCGATGGGGAGCTTCATGAGATGTTCATTTACTCCTGTAGGAAGATCCGGCATCTGTTGTAAGAGGGATGTCCTTACTGCCAGTCCAACCCCATGCATCCGATATTCGTTCTCTACTTTGCCTTTCCAGAAGAATGTGTAACCACCCATCGGTTCACAGATTGATCCTTCATCGGCGAAACACGTTTCGCTGAAAGCAGCAAAGTCGATCCTGTACACTTCGCCAATCCCCTCAATAGACCCTCTGCCGTGGACCCAGTCGCTCTTGACTAGATCCCACAAAAGCCAATACTTGACGACCTTGACCTCCACCCATATTTGGAAGAGATCAAGAAGGCCATCAGTCAAACCAGTACAAGCAAAGCATCAGGCATGGACGGATTCCCTATTGATCTCTACAAGGCAGCAGCTCCTGAGAAACTAGACACCTTCCACAACATCTCGTTCAGCATCTGGGAGACAGAAAGTATACCCGATGAATTCGGGGACGCCACTGTTGTCTCCTTGTTCAAAAACACAGGTAGCAAAGCTAACTGTGGCAACTACCGAGGCATCTCCTTGTTGTCCATCACTGGAAAGATACTGACCCATGTCATCTCAACCCCCTAATCAATGAGGTCACGGAAGCAAGCTTGCCGGAGTTTCAGTGTGGTATCAGACCTGCTCGCAGCACTGCTGATATGATCTTCATGCTGAGACAGATACAGGAAAAATGCATTGAGCAGAAGATGGACCTCTAAACAGTCTTCATCGACTCGACAAAGGCCTTTGACACGGTCAACCGGGAGGCTCTGCAGTCGATACTTTACAAGCTCGGCTGCCCAAGAAAGATCATCCAGATCATCCACCTCTTCCATGATGGCATGACAGGAAGGGTTCTGGTCAATGGTGAAACTTTTGCACCTTTCGACATCTGAAGCAAGGTTGCGTTCTGGCCCCTGTACTCCTCAACCTCTTCTTCGGCTGAGTCCCGAGTCATGCACTCCAGGACCTCGACCGTGTCGTGTACCTGAAGTACCATCTGGACGGATCTCTCTTTGACCTTCGATGACTGAACGCCAAAACCAAGACGCAAGAATGGCTCATTCGCAAAGCCGTTTTTGTGGATGACTGCGCCCTCATGGCTCACGAGGTCTGAACTTCAGTTCATTCTGACCAAATTTGCAGAAGCAGCACAGGCTTTTGGTCTCACAATCGGCCTCAGCAAAACGGAAGTCATCTACTAGCCGGCTCCAGACTCTGCAGCACCACCCCCCCCCCCCCCCCAAGTGTGCACATTGACAGCTCACAGCGGAAAGCCGTTGATTGCTTCAAATACTTGGGAAGTGTAATATCATCTGATGGCTCCCTGGACAAGGAAATCTCAACGAGAATCAGCAAAGCCAGTCAAGCACTTGGACGACTGCGTACACGAGTGTTGAACCACCACAACATCAAGCTGTCAACTAAACTCAGTCTACAAAGCAGTTGTGCTTTCCAGCCTGCTCTATGGCTGTGAAACGTGGTCCTTAAATAGGAATCACATCCGTCAACGTGAAAAGTTCCATATGCGCTCATTACGGTCCATCATGGGTATTCGCTGGCAGGCAAAAGTGCCCATCCTAGAAGTATTAGACAGATCCAGCTTCACAAGCATCGAGACAATGATCATCAAAGTACAGCTCCGATGGACTGGGCATGTCATCAGGATGGATGAGACCCGCATGTCTCAACAGGTCTTCTACGCCGTGCTCTCACAGGGCCAAAGGAACCGTGGGCATCCCAAGAAGCGGTACAAAGATTGCGTCAAGGACCATCTCCACTATTGTGGTCTTGCGCCCAAGCAACTGGAAGCCTACGCCAGTGACAGAACACGCTGGTGCGCAACAGTGCGAACAGCAGCCAGCAGCTTAGAGGAGCGCTGCCTAGAGCGACTTACCAAAGCCAGGGAGAGGAGGAAGGCTGCCTCCCAGAACCTGCCAGCGATGACCTTCATCTGCTCCCTCTGCACTCAAGTGTGCGGTTCACGAATTGGACTTGTGAGCCATGTCAGAACTCACCAGAATTGAGACTGCACAACCCACCATCGTCGTTACTGACGGGCCACCACCTACAGATGGTTAGAACCATAACAAATGAAAAAGTAAGACCATCAATAACAAATATGTATTGAAAAATTAGCCAACTTAAGACTCCACAAAAAGAGTGAATAATTCAATGTAAATGTTTTTGTAAGTTTCGGTTGACTTACATTAAAATAGCACAATCGACACAAATAACCAGTCAAAAATCCAACAGTAATTGATAAATGTGTGCATTGTTTTAGTCTGAGAGTTAGAGTTACACAGGACCATTCAGCCCAACGTGTCAATGCCAATCAACATGCCCTATCCAAACCTGTACCTGAGACCCATCTTTGCCTGTTGGACCCTTTTTCCTCTAGATTTTTCCTATCCAGCTACATGTTCAAATGTTGTTATTGTACCTGCCTCAACTATTTCCGGCCATGCTGTGCATAAAGGTTGCCCCTCAGGGTCCTATAAAAATTGGCCTCTTTCACCTTAAACCTACGCTGTATGGTTCGTAATTTCTCTACCTTGGAAATAAAGACCATGCATCGACCCTATCTATTTCCCTCATGATTTTATATGCTTCATCATGATCACCCGTTAGCCTCCTCTGCACCAAGGGATAATGTTCTAACCTGCCTCTCCCTATAAATGCAGGCCTCAAGTCCTGGCAACATCGTCGTAAATCTTGTGATGTTTGACCCATCTTTCAGCATCAACCTGCATATTCGCCAAATAATCACTACAGTACTTCTGGAGATCTTATTATCTGCTACATTATCCCAAGAACCTCCATGTAAAAACCTTTTCTCTCTACTAGTTTAAACATTTTATCTTGTTGCTCATTTTGGTTTTCTATCCATGTTGCATGCCTCACAAGGTATTCTTTGAATGTATTTTCTTATAACATGAGATAATATGAAAAGTGTTCCTACTCACTCAGTTTTTTTTTCTGAATCATACCCCGAATTATTTTCTGCCACATAGGATTGTGACCAGAAATTAATGAAGCACCAAAAATGCCCCCTTTGGTGGAAGGGCCAAGGATTAGAGGTCACAGGTATAAAGGAAAAGAGAATTAACAGTGACCCAATGAAAAGCTTGTTTGAAAATGCATAATTTAGATGGATTACACAGAGGCAGGTTCATGTGTTGCCTTTAAGAGCAAACTGGATTAAAAATATTGAGGAGGAAGTTTTACAAGGCTACGGATAAAGATGTTAGAGGAGCCAATGGTTGCCTCCTGTGTTGTAACCATTCTGGTTTCTATGATTTAACCTCCATTTTCACATACAAACATTTCCTTCAGCTATTTTCCGAGTACAAGCTGACTCCTTGGATACAAATGTCCATTCCCACTTGGCATCATCTGCAATTTATTATTCTTCTCCTAACTACCACAAATAGATTTTAATTTTGAAAAGCTACGATGATATGGAATTTGATTGAAAGACAGATTCACGGAAAAGGGGATTATATTTCACATTTTCTAATGACACAAGAGGCAAATTAGCCCATTAAAACTTCACTATGTCTCTCAGAAAAACCAGCCATCCCATTAGCTAACTATTCCACCCCTCCTGACTCATGCCCATCAACTTGCTTCCAACCCCATCTTCCCACTCCCCGCTGACAAATTACGATATGCCGAACATAGATGTAAAAGCCCAAGAGATGTGGAAAATCAGATCAAAAGCAGATGTTACCACTAGGATTCACAGGTTTGAGAGCTCCCCATGTTGCTTTTTGCAATATTAGGTTCATGCCAAAATGTAGGAATGGGATGAGATAGTTGGTGGATGATACTAAAACTGGCAGCATAATCACAAGGAGGGGAAGCTTTCAGCTACAGTAGGTTATAGATGGCCTGGTCAAATGGAAGTTAATTCTGAGAAATGCAAAGTAACACATTTGGGGAAAATGCAGCAAGGCAAGGAATGGGAAGATCAAATGTTAAAGCAGCAGAGGAACCATGGATTATATATGAATTATCTCCTTAAGGCACTAAGACGAGTAAATGATATGGATCAACATTGTTTTTACTATAACATTGGGGTTCATGTAGGATTAATATAAAATGGGTAGTTGATGGTCAGTGTGGGATCTGGGTTGAAGGGTTTTTCCTGATTTATTAAGTCACAGAATTCCTTCCCCAATTTATCAAGTCATAGAATTTAAGAATAGGAATATTTTGTCAGAAGTGTATACAACACTAGTCAGTTCACAGCTTGTGCATTGTCAGAGAGTCATTGCGATACGGCACAGAAGCAGATCCTTCAGCCCAGATCCTACATTGACCATAAAAGGGCAGCACGGTGGCGCAGCGGTAGAGTTGCTGCCTTACAGCAAATGAAGTGCCGGAGACCCGGGTTCGATCCAGACCACGGGTGCTGTCTGTACGGAGTTTGTACTTTCTCCCCGTGACCCGCGTGAGTTTTTTGTGAGATCTTCGGTTTCCTCCCACACTGCAAAGACGTTCAGGTATGTAGGTTAATTGGCTTGGTAAATGTAATAATTGTCCCTAGTGTGTGTGGGATAGTGTTAATTGATGGGGATCGCTGGTCGGCACGGACCCGGTGGGCTGAAGGGCAAGTTTCTGTACTGTATTTCTAAACTGTATCTCTAAGCTAAACTACTTATGGTATATTAATCCTACAGGTACCTCATTTTTATTTCCCCCTCATTCTCTTCAACTCCCCCCAGATTCTAATGCTCACCTGCATGCAAGGGGTGCTGCACTCCAGCCAATTAAACTACCCACTTGCAAATGTTCAGCATGTGGGAGGACACTGGTGGAATTAAAGCAAATCCATGCATTCACACAGGGAGAACATGAAAACCACACACACAGTATCCCAGTTCAAGATTAAAACTAGATTTCTGGCACTGAGAGGCCGCTACTAGCTGTTACACTATGCCAACTAATATTTGTGAACAATTCTCCATGCTTATAGTCACCACTTCGCAATAAAGAAGTGGCCAGTGGAAAAGGGCGCACAGAAGATTTACAAAGTTATTGATCGGACAAGAAAATTAGAATAGATCGAATAAACTAGGGTTGTTTACTTTTCAACCGGAGGCTGAGGGTACATTTAATTGAGGTGCATAAAATTATGAGGTATACAGTAAATAGGAAGGATGCTTTTACCATCAGCTATAATTAAAATTAGAGGGAACACAGTTAACGTGATTAAAGGGGAGAAGAGGAAAGATCATTTCACTAAATTGTTGTTTGAAGATGGGTAAAAATTACAGCAATCACATCTAAACAGCACAAGAAAAGTAAAAATTTCAAGTGCTTGGAATTGAAATATGCTGAAGAGATTTAACACATCACACAGAAGCTGTGGAGGAAGAAACTGTGCGCATTTCAGGTCAAGAACCTTTTGTCAGTTCTAATCAAAGGTCACCACTCCAATCAGTCTGAAGAAGGGTCTCGACCCGAAACGTTGCCTATTCCTTCGCTCCATAGATGCTGCCTCACCTGCTGAGTTTCTCCAGCATTATCTACCCTGAAACAATAAATCAATTGCTCTCTCAACAGATGCTGCCTAACTTGCCGAGTTCTTTACATTGACTGATATTGTTATTTTACACAGTCCTTGGATATGTACTCAAAAGTATTATAATCTGCAGGCCAACCGACCAATGTCTGATTAGGCTAGGCAGCATTTTAACAACATGATGGGCTGAATGGCATATTTATGCCATTAGTTTTATATGGCTATTGAAAGAGATATGATGACATCTGAAAATTAAATACTGAATTATTAAAAGAAACTGCCAATGTTATTGGAGACTGGGAAGAAACCATGGGAAGAAATTACTGAAAAACATTTGAGATGGGATAAAAACAAATGACTTCCCCTGATCAAACTGAATTTGCCAACTTCGAGAGGTTACAAATCACTGTGGAATTGTCAAATTATGGTTCAGTAATACAAGTCAGGAACATGTCTCTTTGATTAACAAAACCAATAGTGTCTAGGCAGCTTATCCTACATTCCACAAATCAAAAAGAAACGGGGGGAAAATCAACACTGATTTACTAGCAATTTTACAGATGTGGAATGTGATACCTCTGACAAATGAACTTGATGACTGTTATGAGACTTCAACATTTGGGCAGTTTCAAGTACACGACTATGAAAGGATTACAGCTGCTCGCCTAAACATTTTCAATTATTTAAGTTTATTTGCTGACTTAGTCGGACAAGCAAAAGTTCAACTGTTAGTTATATTCAATTTTCTGTATTCTGCACTATTGTTTTTAATCACATTTTCCTGCATTGCACGGCTATAGGTCAAAAATAACTTCACAAGCGGCAATAAATTATGGGTGAAGTATTCTGCACTTTACAACCTGTAAAGCCAAACTCCACCAGAATTAATAGCACATCCTGTTATGAAATGTTAGATTTTTTCAGGTGATGGTGGGGTGAACAAAATGTATCAATTCATTAAGAAATGTTGTTCTGAGCAGTCATTGGTGTTCCATTTAGGTGCACTTCTGTAGGTGGCCAATTCATGATGGCTTCCCATTCATCCTCCCGGATATCAGACATTGAAATGGGCTGTGCACTCAAATGAGATTATGGGCGGTAGGAGCCACTGCTGGGATCAAGTAGCAGCTGTTCAGTGCACCACAAGTCCAGGATTCAATAGAGCTCTCCCATCATCTCTTGGTGGATGTGATGGAAGCAGTTGTCCCCCTTTGGTTGCACAAATTCAATGGCATGAAACCACCATGGAGCATTCTCAGGGATGGAAGGGCTGTGCAGACAAACAAAGAGAAGGGAGAGTGTGGGGAGAGACAGCAGCTTCCTTCACATCCACCAGGAAGTGATGAGAAAATGCAGGGTCCAGGCAGCACATCAACACAAGAAGCAGGTGCTGCAAGTTTCCAGGAATGGTCCAACACCAGCCCTCACTGGCAGTCTAGTCTCCCTACACTGAGCAATGTGCAATTCATTAGTGGATTCTCACTAGGTCCCTGGCACAACAGAGAGAGAATAGGATTTGAGCCAGGTTCTTGATTGCTGTTCTCTGAGTAACACATCTCTCTGTGTTAAAATGACCTATTTTAGCACCAATTCCATTTGTGGTCTTGTTTCTGGGAGCTCATCCTGAGCACCAAACTTAACAGCATACAAACGTACACATAGAATTTCAGACCTCTCTCCAGTCATTTAGCTTTGCCCGTATGCAACCGGTAGATGTTGAATAGCATATAGACAGTGGGGAAAAAGTAGCTTTGCAATTACTTCCAGCGTTGTTTTAACCAGTACACCTTAAAGAACTTAGTGTAGCACAATTATAAAGCTGGTTTCAAAAGAATCGGAAAAGACACAATGTACTTTGCTAATTTTACAAGACAGTACTGTATCATAAATAAAGATAGACAAGTATTATAAATGTTCCTAGAAAACAGTGTAATCGGCAAAAAATTGCTATGATGTTCCAAAAACTTTGCCCAAATTTATAATGTGGAGTTTTATTAGTCACTGAGTGATAAATATTGGTGCAGTTATTACTCATGGTGCAATACGTGAAAGCACACCAAGGAAACATTAGCACAGCACAGAGCGAACTACCAGCTCCATCATGACCCATAATAATTATTTTATCGTACAACCCTAGTGGTCTCACTTAATTGCAGGGAAAACTAAAAACTTCTTGTATTGCCCCTGGTCCTAACCGTCTTTGGATAATCAAGACTTCTGAGGCTAAAGAGAAAATCTATATATTTAACTATTATCCAGACACAATCTTAGCCTCCCAGCACCAATGCATCTCTAATTTCTTACCCCAGCACCATTTCAGTGAATCCACTTTTTACCTAAAGTCGAGTTTTTTTAACGAGCTTCCTGAAGAGCACAGACTAGGATGTAATAGTACAGCTGAGGCAAACATAATTTTTGATGTGCTTAGAACTGCACACTGTGTCTTTTATTCCCTGGCTAACGACAGGCACTTCCCAACTTACGCAAGAGTTACCTCCTGTGAGCCCTTACACAAGTCAGATTTTATTAGTCGGAATCACCATCCCCAACCACCTGACGGAAATAACTCAGTCTGAAGAATGATCCCTGCCCGAAATGTTGTCTGATCATGTTCTCCAGAGTATCTGCCTGGCCCATTGAGTTACTCTCAGTCACGGACACAAAGTGCTGAAGTATTAACTGTATCAGCTGCGTTCCAGGCAGTTTATGCAGTGTGCGGCCTTCTGGGTAATCACCACCACCATAGCCAGTATGTTTCCGATGTAAACTTGAGTGCTTGTCCTAAGCTTCTCCCCAGTCTAGTTTCAGTCAAAAATCACAGAGTCAAGCACTTACGCATCTAAACTTTATTTTGACAAAACACAGTTACAGTTCCAACTACTGTACCTAACCACCGTGGGTTTGATCCTCGTATCTGGCTGATCAAGCCCTCTTGGCCTCACTCAGACACTCCAGAAGGTCATGCAGTCCAAAGCGCTCTCCCAGAAGATTAACACAGGACCCGCGGTCGCGGACTTTTCTAGGTCCCCGGACCTCGAGGGGCCGAACCACATGGGGGTGGTCTCTTTATAGTCCAATAACAGATATCGATTAATCTCATACATGACAGACATTTCCCTAACCGAATAATACAATGGCTAATACATTGTATTTGAAAGAAAGCTCCATAAGCAAACAAGAACAAACATTGAAACATGCACCCTGAGATTTAAACAGTTTCTCCAAGGCTCAACAGTTCGACCAATCACCGATTAACAGGATGACCGTCTCGCAACATTATTTATACTATTTACAATGCTTTTGAAGCGATCCAATCGAAGTGATGCATTTGCAAAACTGATTTACATGTTATCAATTTAAGAGAAACAGGGAGAACACCTGGACCCCTCACCATCCTGCATACCAGTCTGTGTCTGGTCTGGCTGGTGCCAATCAAAGCTTGCAAAGTTCAGCTGACAAGGGTTAAGCAATTCTGACAAGTGCAGGGATCCTCCATTTTATGGTGTCTTTAATTTGGCCAATATTATCATTCCCGTTTTATCATTCATGATAACTCAGTATCATAGAAAATAGGTGCAGGAGTAGGCCATTCGGCCCTTCGAGCCTGCACCGCCATTCGATATGATCATGGCTGATCATCCAACTCAGTATCCTGTACCTGCCTTCTCTACATACCCCCTGATCCCTTTAGCCACAAGGGCCACATCTAACTCCCTCTTAAATATAGCCAATGAACTGGCCTCAACTACCTTCTGTGGCAGAGAATTCCACAGACTCACCACTCTCTGTATGAAAAAAAGATCTTCTCATCACGGTCCTAAAAGACTTCCCCCTTATCCTTAAACCATGACCCCTTGTTCTGGAGTTCCCCAACATCGGGAACAATCTTCCTGCATCCAGCCTGTCCAAGCCCTTAAGAATTTTGTAAGCCTCTATAAGATCCCCCCTCAATCTCCTAAATTCCAGCGAGTACAATCCAGTCTTTCTTCATATGGAAGTCCTGCCATCCCAGGAATCAATCTGGTGAACCTTCGCTGTGCTCCCTCTGTGGCAAGAATGTCTTTCCTCAGATTAGGAGACCAAAACTGTACGCAATACTCCAGGTGTGGCCTCACCAAGACCCTGTACAACTGCAGTAGAACCTCCATGCTCTTGTACTCAAATCCTTTTGCTATGAATGCCAACATACCATTCGCTTTCTTCACAGCCTGCTGCACCTGCATGCTGACTTTCAATGACTGGTGTACCATGACACCCAGGTCTCGTTGCATCTCCCCTTTTCCTAATCGGCCACCATTCAGATCATAATCTACCCTCCTGTTTTTGCCGCCAAAGTGGATAATCTCACGTTTATCCACATTATACTGCATCTGCCATGCATTTTCCCACTCACCCAACCTATCCAAGTCACCTTGCAGCCTCCTAGCATCCTCCTCATAGCTAACACTGCCCCCCAGCTTTGTGTCATCCGCAAACTTGGAGATGTTGCATTCAATTCCCTCATCCAGATTATTAATATATATTGTAAATAGCTGGGGTCCCAGCACTGAGCCTTGCGGTACCCCACTAGTTATTGCCTGTCATTCTGAAAATGACCCGTTTACTCCTACTCTTTGCTTCCTGTCTGCCAGCCAGTTCTCTATCCACATCAATACTGAACCCCCAATACTGTGTGCTTTATGTTTGTATGCTAATCTCTTATGTGGGACCTTGTCAAAAGCCTTCTGAAAGTCCAGATATAACACATCCACAGGTTCTCCCTGATACACTCTACTAGTTCCATTCTCAAAAAATTCTATAAGATTCGTCAGACATGATTTACCTTTCATAAATCCATGCTGACTTTGTCCAATGATTTCACCACTTTCCAAATGTGCTGCTATCACATCTTTAATAACTGACTCTAGCATTTTCCCCACTACCGATGTTCGACTAATCGGTCTGTAATTCCCCGTTTTCTCTCTCCCTCCCTTTTTAAAAAGTGGGGTTATATTAGCTACCTTCTAATCCTCAGGAACTACTCCAGAATCTAAAGAGTTTTGAAAAATTATCACTAATGCATCCACTATTTCTGGGGCTACTTCCTTAAGTACTCTGGGATGCAGCCTATCTGGCCCTGGGGATTTATCGGCCTTTAATCCATTTAATTTACCCAACACCACTACCCGGCTAACCTGGATTTCACTCAGTTCCTCCATCTCATTTGACCCCCGGTCCCCTGCTATTTCTGGCAGATTATTTATGTCTTCCTTTGTGAAGACAGAACCAAAGTAGTTATTCAATTGGTCTGCCATGTCCTTGTTCCCCATGATCAACTCACCAGTTTCTGACTGCAAGGGACCTACATTTGTTTTAACTAACCTTTTTCTATTCACATATCTATAAAAACTTTCGCAGTCCATTTTTAATTTCCGTGCCAGTTTTCTTTCATAATCTATTTTCCCGTTCCTAATTAAGCACTTTGTCCTCCTCTGCTGGACTCTGAATTTCTCCCAGTCCTCTGGTAGGCTGCTCTTTCTGGCTAATTTGTATGCTTCATCTTTAGTTTTGATTCTATCCCTAATTTCCCTTGTTATCCACGGATGCACTACCTTCCGTGATTTATTCTTTTGCTCAACTGGGATGAACAATAGTTGTAGTTCATCCATGCAGTCTTTAAATGCCTTCTATTGCATATCCACCGTCAACCCTTTAAGAATCACTTGCCATTCTATCTTGGCCAATTCATGTCTCATACCCTCAAAGTTACCTTTCTTTAAGTTCAGAACCCTTGTTTCTGAATTAACAACGTCACTCTCCATCCTAATGAAGAAATCAACCATATTATGGTCACCCTTGCCCAAGGGGCCACGCACAACAAGACTGCTAACTAACCCTTCCTCATTACTCAGTACCCAGTCTAGAATAGCCTGTTCTCTCGTTGGTTCCTCTACATGTTGGTTTAGAAAGCTATCCCGCATACTCTCATCATAAATGATAACTCCAGAATACAATGATGACTGCTATACTTTAACAATGTTCTAACAAGAAGATGTTGATGTGGCTTCGCAGAATTTCATCGAGCTTCCCAAGTTTTCGTGGGCGTAGCTCCATGATTTCGGTTTGATGAGTCTTCACCTCCCGAGTTTTCGTGGGCGCGAATCCCATCCATCAATTTTGATAGTTCATTGGTCCTTGATTTGTGATAGTGTGAGAATTCCTAAGAAAACCTGGGAGGAAACAAGTTTGGAAAAAACTGATACTTTTACAATGATGAAGATGCACCCAGGCATTTCTTCCCTCTACATTTACTGCTGTCGGAGTCATTAGAAGAACTTGGTACAGTCCTTCCCAACAAACTTCTGATCCTTTTCTTACCCAATTCTTCAATAAGACAGTGTCTGGGTTTTACTTTAATGGGAGTTACTAATGAAGGCATATCCTCATAGGCTGCTCTCACTCTACAATTTAAATCCCTTAAGGCTCTTGTCAAGGCTAAGATATAGTCGGTCATCTCTGCAGTCATATGGTGGAAATTAACTATTTTCATCACATTCTGGTTCCAAGGGGTTTTTAAGGGGCTACCGTAAATATTTTCAGCTGGGCTTAATCTAGATTTCCCTGCAGGCATGACTCTCCTCTGAAATAGGGCTATTGGGAGTAATTTAATCCATCCAAGTCCAGTCTCCGCCTTTAATTTGGCTAATTTAGTTTTAAGGGTCTGGTTGCCCTTTCTACAAGACCAGCAGCCTGTGGTTGATAAGCAGTGTAATTGCTCCTGGATCCCCAGCTGTTCACAAAATTCTTTATTGATTTGTCCAATAACGTGTGGACCGTTATCTGAACTAAGGCAAATGGGAATGCCGAATCTAGGGGCAATTTCTCTCATTAGCACCTTGACAACAGTAGCCGCATTATTGTCAAGGGTTGGGTATGCTTCGATCCACCGGCTGAATACATTGACTACGACAAGAATGTATTTATATTCTTGGCATCTTTCTAATTCAATATAGCCCATTTGCAATGTCTCAAAAGGACCCATAGGCAATGGTATTTTCCCTCCTTCACATCCTATTCCTTTCCCTGGATTGTGTTGCTGGCAGACCAGACAATTACTGCTTGCATTTGAGCAAATGATTGTAATTTTAGATGCCACCAAGTAGCTAATAGAATGTCCCCCACTGCTCTTGCACCACAATGGGTTGCATAGTGCATATACTCGATAACCCATACGGCCAATGAGTCTGTCATGCAAGTTTGCCCTTCTGGGTCTACTGCCCAGTCATACAATCCAGTACACATCCCAGTTCTCTCCATCTCTCCTTATCTCCTTCAGAAACCTCTTCTTGTAATCAAATGATTTCTTGAATGGTTGGCATCAGTTTCTCCTCGGGGGACTTGTTAGTTACACTTTTAGTCTGCCTCATCATTTTAGGTACCACCACCTTGCGTTCCCACGATACTTTCTTAGCTTCTAAATCAGCATTACCATTTAATAACCATATAACCATATAACAATTACAGCACGGAAACAGGCCCTCTCGGCCCTTCCAGTCCGTGCCGACCATTTGTTTTCCCCTAGTCCCATCTACCTGCACTCAGACCATACCCCTCCATTCCCTTCACGTCCATATACCTATCCACTTTACTCTTAAATGTTAAAATCGATCCTGCCTCCACCACTTCTGCTGGAAGCTCATTCCACACAGCCACCACCCTCTGAGTAAAGAAGTTCCCCCTCACGTTACCCCGAAACCTCTGTCCCTTAATTCTCATGTCATGCCCTCTTGTTTGAATCTTCCCTACCCTCAATGGGAAAAACGTATCCACGTCAACTCTGTCTATCCCTTTCATCATTTTAAAGACCTCAATCAAGTCCCCCCTTAACCTTCTGCGCTCCAAAGAATAAAGACCTAACTTGTTCAACCTTTCTCTGTAACATAGTTGCTGGAACCCTGGCAACATTCTAGTAAATCTCCTCTGTACTCTCTCTATTTTGTTGACATCCTTCCTATAACTAGGCGACCAAAATTGTACACCATACTCCAGAATTGGTCTTACCAATGCCTTGTACAATTTTAACATTACTTCCCTACTCCTATATTCAATGCTCTGATTTATAAAGGCCAGCACACCAAAGGCTTTCTTTACCACCCTATCTACATGCAATTCCACCTTCAGGGAACTATGCACAGTTATTTCTAGATCCCTCTGTTCCACAGCATTCCTCAATTCCCTACCATTTACCATGTACGTCCTATTTTGATTTGTCCTGCCAAGATGTAGCACTTCACACTAATCAGCATTAAACTCCATCTGCCATCTTTCAGCCCACTTTTCCAAATGGCCCAAATCTCTCTGTAGACTTTAAAAATCTACTTCATTATCTACAACACCACCTATCTTAGTATTATCTGCATACTTACTTATCCAATTTTCCACCCCATCATCCAGATCATTGATGTACATGACAAACAACAGTGGACCCAACACAGATCCCTGAGGCACCCCACTGGTCACCGGCTTCCAACCTGACAAACAGCCATCCACCATTACTCTCTGACATCTCCCATTCAGCCACTGTTGAATCCATCTTGCTACTCCGCCATTAACACCCAAAGATTGAACCTTCTTAACCAACCTTCCATGGGGAACCTTGTCAAAGGCCTTACTGAAATCCATATAGACAACATCCACTGCTTTACCCTCATCAATTTCCCTAGTTACCGCTTCAAAAAATTCAAGAAGGTTTGTCAAACATGACCTTCCAGGCACAAATCCATGTTGACTGTTCCTGATCAGACCCTGTTTATCCAGATGCTTATATATATTATCTCTAAGTATCCTTTCCATTAATTTGCCCACCACTGACGTCAAACTAATAGGTCTATAATTGCTAGGTTTATTCTTTGAACCCTTTTTAAACAATGGAACAACATGCGCAGTTCGCCAATCCTCCGGCACTATTCCCGTTTCTAATGACATTTGAAATATTTCTGTCATAGCTCCTGCTATTTCTACACTAACTTCCCTCAATGTCCTAGGGAATATCCTGTCAGGACCTGGAGACTTATCCACTTTTATATTTTTCAAAAGTGTCAGTACTTCCTCCTCTTTGAATCTCATAGTTTCCATAGCTACTCTACTTTTTCCCCTTAACTCACCGAGTTCAATATCCTTCTCCTTGGTGAATACCGAAGAAAAGAAATTGTTCAATATCTCCCCCATCTCTTTTGGCTCTGCAGATAGCTGGCCATTCTGGTTCTCTAATGGTGCCAATTTTATCCCTCGTTATCCTTTTGCTATTAATATAGCTGTAGAAACCCTTTGGGTTTACTTTCACCTTTCTTGCCAAAGCAACCTCATATCTTCTTTTAGCCTTCCTAATTTCTTTCTTAAGATTCTTTTTACATTCTTTATACTCCTCTAGCACCTCATTTACTCCATGCCTCCTATAATTATTTTAGATATCTCTCTTTTTTCGAAACAAGTGTCCAATTTCCCTTAAAAACCATGGCTCTTTCCAATTTTTACTATTTCCTTTCAACCTAACAGGGACATAAACATTCTGTACTCTTACAATTTCCCCTTTAAATGTCCTCCATTTCTCTTCTACATCCTTCCCATGAAACAAAGTGTCCCAATTCACTCCTTTAAAATCCTTACGCATTCCCTCAAAGTTAGCCTTTCTCCAATCAAAAATCTCCACCCTAGGTCCAGTTCTGACTCTCTCCATAATTATATTGAAACTAATGGTATTGTGATCACTGGTCCCGAAGTGCTCACCAACGCAAAATTACGATTTCCAATATCTACTGGGGTCTGTCCTTTAATAGCGGCGCTACATTTCATTACAGATATTTGTCTGGGTAGCATTAAGGCCTTCAATAAATTTGTCACTAATTATTGGTGTGATATTTGGGTTCCTGCAGAAGTCCACATATAATGTGATGTCAGGGTCTTCCATGGGTACATCCCTCAAGTCCTCCCTCACTGATGTTTCTTCCTCTATAACAAATACAGTCGTGTCCTGCTTCTGATTGCTCTTCTGGGGGTGAAATAAGAAAAGAGGCTGGGTTAATCAATGTACGATGTTTAAACTGCAATTTCGGGATTGTTCAACAGATCGATCTCATACTTATTTTGGCGGGCCATTGTCAAGTGCTGGGTTTGAAGCTGCCCCAACAATGCCGATACTGAATGTGAACTGCACACTACAATTTTCCACTGGAATGTCAAATTATCAGCTGATTGTAAACTATTGTAATTGCAATTAAGATTTGAGTGCAAAGAGGGTGTCCCCGAGCTACTGGATCTAATTTGGAGGAGTAAAATGCAACTGGTCTATGTCTATCCCCATGCTTTTGTGTTAGTTCTGAAGTGGCACAGTCAGAGAGAATTGTACAATACAGCTGGAAAGGACAATCGTATAATGGCCTTCCCAATACCGGGGCTCGTATCAATGATCTTTACGTTCTCAAATGCTTCCTCTGCCTCCTTTATTAATTTAAATTTGCCCTCCTTGTTAGTATAAGGTGTTAGCTCCTTGGTTTCTAGAGCTATATTTGGAATCCAGGGCCTGCAATAATTAACCATGCCCAGCCATTGCCTCATTTATTTGGCTTCTTTTGGGATCGGAAATTCGCAGATAGGTTCGAGTCTGCTCTTCTCGAAACTTCTTTCGGTGGCTGAAATTATAATTCCTAAAATTTTTACTTTCTCCTGAGCTACCAGTACTTTTGATGGCGAGACTACATATCCTAGATCGGCTAGATGATTTAGTCATTGTGCAGTGTCTTTCCGATTACTGGATTCATCTTTACTAGCCATTAATAGGTCATCAATATACTGCACTAATGTTGAATTCATTTTGAACTTCACATTACTTAGTTGTTCCTGCAAACACTTGGAAAATAAGGTAGGCAAATTGACAAAACCTTGGGGCAACCTGGTTCAAGTATATTGTTGGCCCCTATATGTGAAGGCAAACAAAGATTGGCTGTCTTCATGAAGAGGAAGAGAAATGAATGCATGTAACAAGTCGACAATCGGAAAAACTTTTGCTTCAGCCAGTATTTGGGCAGGGTTTGGCATGAGGGCATAAGTTGGTTCTACAACAGAATTGATTTTCCTTAAGTCTTGTACAAGTCTATATTGGCCCTCCTTTCCCAGTTTTGGAACGGCAAGAATAGGGGTGTCACATATTGATTGACACTTTACCAATATTCCTTGTTCTAGCAAATCCCAAATTAATTTGTCAATGATGCTGATGGCCTGCAGTTTCAATGGATATTGTTGGATTGAAGGAAGTGTTACCCCTTTCTGGAGAGCTACACGGATGGGATTGATGTTCACGCATCCTACCTGAACAGTATCCTCCGCCCATACTTGAGGGCCCACATACTCGTATCCCTCACTCCCCAGATGATGACGCAAGTGGGTAACAACTTTCTTTGGGGTCTGGTAAAATTCAACAACACATTGACTAGATAAATTTTGCTTTTGATAATTATTTGGGTCTGCCAAGGTAATTGCCTTTCTTACCATCATTCCTAGGTCTTTAGCTCTATCCGGGAAATTCGCCTTTCGGGTGATGTGAGGAGCAACTTCTTCAGGTCTTTTCCATAATTGTGCTAGTATTTTAGCATATTCGGCAACTCCCTCTTTTCCTTCCACTAGTGCCAATACTTCTACTTCCCATTCCTGTCCTTCGTATGATTTAAAGAAGGTTTCCAGCTCACTGTTCTTTCCATTCCTGTCGTAAGCCAGTGTAATGTGAAATGGGGGTTCTTCGCCCACAGTGGTCACTATGGAGTAACATTGTCGTACAGGGGCCCAGGGGGTCAGTACTATGCCTCTGTCACCACATTCTATTTTTAGCTGGAAAGCACAGAGTAAATCCATCGCCATCAGGTGGTTATCACAAATCTATGTTTGATAGCCTTTCCTCCATATACTACTTCAACTGGCTCAGAGATGGGATACTGGCAAACTTGTCCTTAAAACCCGGACAGGTTCTGAACTTCTCTTGATTCTGGTTAATTATGAATTGATTGAAGAGATGGCATGGATGCGCCCGTGTCTACTAAGAAGGTACAAATTTTTTTGCCTTGAGCTGGTAGAGACAACATAGGTTCCTCATCAGACTTTCATTCAGTCACTACTAGGTTTGCTAATCATAGGCGTGTGAATGGGTTATTCTGAGAAAAGTAGATTTGTCCCTTTGGCTCTTGATTTTCCTGCCAGTTCCCTCTGTGCTCTCCAGGATCCCGTTGATCCCTCCATTCTCTTGGATCTTGGAAAACAAATTCCGTGACCCCCTCTGTCGTTCCTTTCTTTATTTGGGTACCCCCTACTCCAGTGACCTACCCCTCCCGCAATGATAACACTGACCCATTCCTGATGGCCGGCATGTCCTCGACCCTGGTCTTTGGAGGACTGGCTCTAGGGCAGATGATTCTCTATAATATCGGTCTGGATATTCCAGGACTAACTTCTCCCAGTCCGTGGTTTGCGGGTACTCTTGGGATCCACAGTTGAAGGTTGAATTTTGGTACTTCCTTTCTGATCACATATTCAGTTTTTTGTTTTACTACAGGCGGGCTATCCTGCTTCTTTATGTCCCTCCAGTGATATCTTACAGCCCTAGCCATTTGACTGGCACTATTTTCTGTCCAGTCCATGTTATTAATCTTAATGGCTTCTGCTACGTTTGTGGGGAGGCAATTCAGTAAGATTGCACAATATTGAAGGGAATTTACTCAATTTCTGTAATTTAAGTCACCTGATTGATCCATATATAATTCAGAGAATCGCTCTAAAAATTCATCTGCTCCTTCTCCCCTATTTGGTCCTACATCTAATATTCTGGCCAAATCGATTGGTTTCTGAAGGGCGTTTGCAAGGGCTGTTAAAACAGCTTCCTCCCTTGCACCATTGTCCGCTATTATATTTGCAAGAGCTTCATGCGACGGATGTCCTAAATCCATTAGAAATCTGGTATGCTCACTTGGGGTAATTATTTGCTGGATCACCACCCATAAATCCCAGGAATCTGCGTGATAAATGCGCATTGTAGTTCTTAAGTGATCCACAAAAGAAGCGGGTGATTTTCTACGATCGGGTATTTGATTTAAAATAGTCATCATCTCATTAGGCTTCCATGGGCAAATAGACTAATTGTATGGGGATTATTTGCACTCACTGCATTGGTTGGATCAAAGGAAGGATTAGGCATATCCCTTACAGAGTCTAAGGGTTGTTTGTTTAGCTTCAGGATCTACCTCAGCTTCTTCAATTACTGTATCACCCCCTGATGTATCTTCCCCTTCACCAGGGGGTTGACGGTACTTTCTAAATGATTTCTTTCCTTCTTTAACTGCTCGTTCAATTTGTCTAGGGGTATGCTCTTCTTTTCTCTTAACTAATTGAGTTATTTTTCTAGTCTGGCTTCTGGTACCGTGAACTCTAGGACTGTTTATAATGGATGGACTGGTCAGGTTTAAGGAAGTTTGTGCACTGGAATTCGATTGTCTATTCCCGTCACGAGCTCCGCGATGTGCATCTAAGGTATTGGGATCATAAGATGTATAAGGTGGTGGACGTGAATTCCTAATTTTAACACTCTCCCAATCTTCTAAATAATCATCGTCATCCCCCTCGTAACCAGTGCCAATCATCGGATCCTCACACTTAAAACATATGGATGACAGTCTTTCTGTGAAGGATTTCCTTCTTCCTTTATCTTTAATACTCTCAGGCTCTTCCCTTAGGCTACCTGGAGGTTCAAATGGTTCAGTATCTTCTAATTTTATCCCCCGCTTTAGAGTTGCTTCCTTCCAACTTGCCATTCTTTCCTCCGCTCTGCTTTCTATTCCTCATAATAATTTCTCCACATTTCAATTAGTTCCTTTGCCTCTTTATTATCGCTGCATTGCCATATAATCTGATCAATGTATTTCAATCCCTTTACTGTATCTATCAATCCTTTTTACTGTATGCCCCCTCTGGGCCATAATTCGCTCCCTAATTCTCTATTTAATGATCCAGAAAGAATTCTTAATCGGTCAGCTTTTTGTGGAAATTCACGGCATATTTCTTGTAACGGACTTTCCGAGTCAGCTGTCATATCGTTATTTGCGTGGTTCCCCATTCTATTGGATATGATAGCAACTCTAAAGCTACTCACACCTCTTAACAATTTCCCCTTCTAATTCCGAAGTTATCAAAGTCGTATTACACAATATTCAAATCAAAATGCTCCAGAAAACTGCCAACCACAATCACACACGTTCTCGCAGCCCGTTTCCTATCCCCGACCTTAATCTACACGCATGCAAATGAACTCCAAACATGCAAGCAAAATTAAACACAAAAAATAAATGAGTCCACTTATTAGAAGTATATCTAACCACATTCCTGCAGAAATCACAAACACATCCACTTATTGCAATGGTAAATTACACTCTAATAAATCCTCCTTGTGGTGCAATCGGTCAGCAGAATGAAACCTCCCCCGACACAGTGATCGAAAGAGTACAAACCCTGATCGGACCACCACGACTCAGATTCTTACAATACTACGATCTAAACAATTACAAATATTTAATGCAAGCACACTTTTGCTTCGTATCTAAACCTTAAACACTCACACATGCAGCAATACAAATGGCGGTCCGCGAACTTAACACACTAAATATTACTTTCTAAATCTTAATACACTCTAAATTTACATACACAAAATATTTACACAATTCGGATCCGATAACAATACAAAAAGTTAGATTTTTACAATTTACAAGAAATGATTTAACGCGCCAGCGCAGTTTCCAAACACTCGATCTCAACGCCACGTCACGCTGTAATCAATCAGTGAGCCTCTCCCTCTAATACCGAAGATTTCCCCCTTCCTAGGTTACTCTTTGCTGAAGGGACTACTCCTTAAATGACTACTTTCCTTCCCGAATGTTACAATCCTCACGCTATGACTGGACTTCTATAGGGCGACCTCTATCCCTCCTCTCTAAGTTCTACAGAATTAGGGGTGCCCTACACATTCAGATTACTTTTCCCTAAGTAAATCAGGTTGCCGTCTCTCAGGTACTCTTCGCTATCAGGTACTAATCAACAATCGATCAAAGGGTTACTATTCACTGTTGATCAGCCGCTATTCGGAATCGATCATGGACATGCACAAATATTGAAGTTCTATTCAAATTCTACCGTACGGGCAGAACTTCAATGTGAAATTCTGTATTTGGAAATTTGATTCTGCAAATCTAGACGCGTTCTCGAACTCCTAGTTTAAGTGCGTATCCCTCCACATACGCGGGCTCATGAATCAAACTAAATTGCCCATTGAAATTTCAAATGGACTAGAGTATTCTCAACCAATCTATACTCTATCCACCGAGCCCAGTACCTTTACGAGGTTCCTCGCTGTCACTTCAGGGAGGGACTCAGACACAATCACGCAGACACCCCTCTCTGCTGGGCACTGAGGGTTCAGCGCCTAGCCTCTTTGTGCTGACAGTCGATGCCAATCTTCAGAGCGCACCTTTCCAATCAGCGCTCCCGGCAAAGATAGATCAATATGTAGGTCAGACCTGTTTCAATAGCCCACCAATTGGATACCAAATCTAGATCTTGGGCCACCCCTCGCCCAATGAAGCACGTCAGGCTCTCGTTAAAGCAGCTGCAGTCTGCCTACTACGACCAAGTTTTGGGCCACTCAACACCCTGTTTTATGGGCCCCTAACCCAAAGGAGAGCTAACCACCACCCCCCCCCCCCCCCTTTTTATAACAATCTCAATTGGACCCTTTCCCAAGCCCACGAATGATCGATCTGTTCCGACTAACGAAGTGCCGAAATACAATGCGAAAACCGCATAGTGGGCCCGATTTCTGCACTCGCGATCGAAACAGCTCAACACCCTTGATCATAAACTTGTGTGTACGGGGGTCCGTTGAGATCCCAGATGAGCCCCCCAATGTAAATAGCTTGTTCTAAGCTTCCCCCAAGTCTAGTTTCAGTCAAAAATCAATGAGACAAACACTTGCGCATCTGAACTTTATTTTGACAAAACACAATTACAGTTCCAACTACTGTACCTAACCACCGCAGGTTCGATCCTCGTAACTGCCTGATCAAGCCCTCTTGGTCTCGCTCAAAGTGAGACACTCCAGAAGGTCATGCAGTCCTAAGCGCTCTCCCAGTAGATCAACACAGGACCTCGTGGTAGCGGACTTTTATAGGTCCCCGGACCGAGAGTGGCCGAATCACATGGGGATGGTCTGAACTCCTGCCAGTTGTATTGCAAAACTGTATAGCCATGGGTGTGGTCTGAACTCCTGCCAGTTGTATAGCAAAACTGCTATACATGTTATCAATTTAAGAGAAACAGGGAGAACACCTGGACCCCTCACCATCCTGCATACCAGTCTGAACCTAGACTGGCTGGTGCCATTCAAAGCCTGCAAAGTTCAGCTGATAAGGGTTAAGCACTTCTGACAAGTGCAGAGATCCTCCATTTTATGGCGTCTTTAATTTGGCCAATATTAACACTTGTACACCGTTACTGAATTGCAAACTGCCTTGATTGCACTTGGGACCAAGTATAGGAGGTTTGCACGTAAGGTCATTGGGTCAAAGGGCTTGACGCACGGACCCGCTCAATCCATCTGGAGTACATCCGTCACTTCCGGTGCATGTTACTAATGCAAGAAACTCGTACTTTCAGACCTGTTAAAAACCGCCAAAATGTTGAATTTTTGCGCTGTCAAAATTATGGCTGTCGGGGTAAGTGTGAGAGACATGTACCCAACTTCAGAATTCCAAAAGTGAAGCGAAATGAAGGTACGATGTACCGTCATTTCTCCTCACGTTTGGAATTCTGAAGTAGGCTAAATGTATCTCACGCTTATCCCGATTTCCATAATTATTTAAAAATTGACCATTTCGGCAGGTTTTAACGGGCCCGCTACGCTGTAAGTGCTTACCTGCAGTTCATCGCATGTAATCCACTTGGGGTAGCGTAGCAACAGTACGGGTCATGGGTCGTGACCCGACTGCCGTGAAACCTTCCTATAACATTCATTAAGTGCAAGAAGGAACTGCAGATGCTGGTTTAAACCAAAGACAGACATAAAATGCTGGAGTAACTCAGCGGGACAGGCAGCATCTCTGGAGATAAGGAATGAGTGACATTTCAGGTCGAGACCCCTCTTCATACGTCACCATTTCTTCTCTCCAGAGATGCTGCCTGCCCCGCTAAGTTACTCCAGCTTTTTGTGTCTATCTTCATTTCTTAAGTGCAAATCTATGTAAATTCGCTTATTTCTTCAGTTGGGGAGTGTCTGTATTAAAATGTATTAATTCCCTATTAGGTTAACATTTAGATTGTTATTTATGTGGTAATCAAGTGTAAAAAAAAAAAAACCTGCTTTTTCACAAATCAATGCCCAAAATTTGCAACGTGCATGGAACTGCAGCTTTAAGTTCAATAATTGTGCAGAAGTTCAGGACCCATTAAAAGTTTGGGAAAACATTCAAGCTCTGAAGCTGAAATTTGATGACTGCACCATCGCATTTTGACACTACTCCCAAGCCAAGGACTCGAGTATGAACATTTGCAGATTTCCCATTTACGCTCCCGAAATGTGCCAACTGAACATGGGCTACAACTGGCATGAGTTCAGCAGCTCCATTTACTTCAATGAAAAGGAAAGGCTAAGCATAAACTGCTAATTAGAGGCAAGTTACAGCTTCATATACAAATTAAACACGTTTGAGTGTGTTTTCGCATTTCCATTGTTCGAGTTTACATGTTTTAATACTTTCCAACGGCAAATTTAACTTTCAAATAGTTCTTGAATAATTGTAAACACAGGAATTCATAAATGTTCAAATACTTTGGCAGTATTGTAGCCTGTAACCATATCTCACCTGACTGTCCAAGCATGTCAGTGGGAGCGATCGGCAAGGACTTGCCTTGGCAGTTGAATCCGAATCGGATTCTCCGTGGAAATTTACAGAGGTGAACCAGCATCAGGTAAAACTGGAGTTTGTGCTAAATTACCAGACCCCAAGGGCAGCAAGCACTTTAGGCCAAAGACAAGGAAGGCTGGTTGGATATTTTAATATCAGCTCACTTGAAGCTTAATGCAACAAACATTAGACATGAGCAGGTTCCTTGTAAATGGAACCTGTTTTTTTACTTTAACAATAGACAATAGGTGCAGGAGTAGGCCATTCGGCCCGTTCAAGCCAACACCGCCATCAGTACCCCGTTCCTGCCTTCTCCCCATATCCCCCGACTTTGCTATCTTTAAGAGGCCTCTGAATAAACATGCCTGTGAAACAAATGGAGTTATATAATTGCAAATGACAAAGTCTGGATTATTTTGTATAAACAGTCACAGACGTACACAAAAAATTGCAAGAACTAGTATTTAATTGCAAGCAAGCCAACTAGGTGAATCTTTAGATAGACACAAAATGCTGAACTCAGCGATTTCCGCCCCTGTGCCTGACCCGCTATCAAAATATGGGGGGGGGGGGAGAACAATCTATTTGTGGCCGCACGCGCACACAAACGCGAGGCTTCGGCCGTGGGCCGTGTGGACAGTAACATCGGGAGCTGACCTGGTCGGTGACCAGCTCCGAACTCCAGCAACAGCAGCTTCGTCCTCCCCAAATTGCGGGGCTTGAATCGGCCCATTCGCGGGGCCTTTCATCGCCTGCCGTGGCTTAAAACCGGCTGCGGCGCTCAAGAACTTCATCTCAACATTGGGAGCCTCGATCGCCTCGACGCAGCAATTTGATTGCGGGGTGATGGAAGATCCCGTGGCTGATTAAGCTGAGCCAGGCGATGAAAGGCCTGCGAACGGGCCGATTCAAACTCCGCTCTGTGACCTTTGCTCCACCAGGACGTCTCCCTCCGCCAATTACCGCGCTCTATCCTCAGTCCCACCCCCTACCTCCGCCTCTGACAGTCACCTCCTCCTCATGTCCCCTGCCACCCCATGGCCTGCTGGAATCATAACCCCCCTCAAATTGCCTGCTGACAGACGTCTCTCTCGTCGATCATCAGTCCCACCCACACTCGCGGAAAGCAGAGATTTCTAAAAGATTTTTTTTCACCGAATTTTAAAATCCGCGTTACAAAACATGGAGTGCGTGTGCGTCACGGGATTTTCCGCCCATGGGCAGGCAGCATCTCTTGAGAGAAGGAATGGGTGACTTTTCGTATGCATACTCTCCTCAACACGACAAAATAATTTCCAATATACTGCTTCAACCAGTGATATACTGCAGTTATGAACTGAGGCTTGCACACCAACATTTGTTGCTGCAAGGTACCTAAATATTCTAGCATCTGCTATTAATTAAATTTGCCTTCAGATATTTTGGGTTTTTAAATGTTTTACATGTTGATTTGCTTAACATGCAAACTGATCTGATGCGGGGTAGGATAAAGATGTTTCAAATTAGGCAAATAATATTTCACAGCTATATCGACAGCAAAATTGACATGTTAATCAAAAATCCCATATAAGTTCATGTAATTATCAAAACTTTTTTTTCCATTAATATTATGCTTAGAAAGGGGCAATATTCGTTTTCTTTTGAAAGCAATTAAATAATAATAAATTTAACCTCATCACCTTATCAAGAGAGAAAGCTAAACTGAATGTTGCTTTTCTCTTAGGCAGTAAAGCAACATACTTTAAGATGGCAGGTAGAATTTGATTTCAAGACAACATGTTAGTACTCATCTCGGCTTTAGAAATCAAACTGCTGAAATTCAGACAATAAACCTAAAAGTAGGTCACTCTTCTGCTTTTGGCCATTTTTGCTTCTCATTTCCAGAAGAATGAATCAGAAGAGGACTGACCGCCATCAAGGTCACTTTTGCTTTTGACCAAATTCAAATGTACCCTTCCGTCTCCCAAAAACATAATCAAACCATCTCTCTCAAACTTCAATTTGGAATACTGAGGATAATTTATTAATCATCATTTTAACTTGGCACATGTTCCTCATTCAGAACAACTTAAGGCATGTTGTATTCAACTTTGTAATAGAGTTGATAATTTGGCACATAGATATTTCAGAAGGTTCAGTTCAATTACTTCACTGTTATTAATCAAAGTGCAATAAGAGACACTTTTAAAGCCTCTAACAGGCAGAACTGTACATTTGTAACAGTAATGGAACTGAAACAGTGGAGAAACTCATCAAAATTGAGTTACACTTTTAAATTTCAACAAATATTGATTGACTGGTGGCAACTGCAGACACGTTAAGTTGAAAATAATGAATTATCACAACAAAATTGATGTTTATTGATTTCAAAATTGTGCATATCAAGAGCTTTTGATTATTTAGAGTACAAGTGCTTAAGCACAGAGTCTGCCTTGTTGAAGGTACATAATGACCTACTGCTCACCATTGACTCCGGCGACTGTGCAATCCTGCTCCTTCTTGACCTCAGCGCAGCATTTGACACAGTCGACCACACCATCCTAATTGACCGTCTCCGGTACGGGGTTGGTATTGATGACACTGCCCTGAGCTGGTTCATCTCCTACCTCAATGTAGGAGTTTCTCGACTAACATATGCAACTCTTTCTCCTCCCCAGCTAGTCTCTGCTGTGGGGTCCCACAAGGTTCCATCCTTGGCCCCATTCTCTTTTCCCTGTATATGCTCCCCTTAGGCCAAGTCATGGAAAGGCATGGCATTTCCTTCCATTGCTACGCAGCCGATACACAACTCTATCTCCCCCTGAAGTCCAAAAAACAATCAAATTTGCTTACCCTTACCTGCTGCCTCGAGGATAAGGTGTTGGATGGCCCAGAACTTCCTCCAACTAAACGAGAGTAAGTCTGAGGTCATCCTTCTCGGCCCCTCGGACTCAATCAAAATGATAGCAGGCAGCCTTGGAAGCCTTACCCCACTACTCATACCTCATGTCAAAAGCCTTGCCGTGATATTTGACTCAGCACTGAAATTTGACAAACAAGTCAATGCCGTGGTAAAAGCTAGCTTCTTTCAGCTTCAGACGATAGTTAAAACAAAGCAATTCCTCCAATTTGATGACCTCGAAATCATCCACACATTTATCTCCTCCCGCCTAGATTACTGCAACTCCCTTTACACTGGCATCAGCCAATCTTCCCTGTCCCGCCTGCAACTGGTCCAAAACACCACAGCGAGACTCCTGACGGGCACCCGAAAAAGGGACCACATCACCCCGATCCTGGCCTCTCTCCACTGGCTCCCTGTGCGGTTCCGTATAAATTTCAAGATCCTCCTCTACAAAGCCCTCAATGGGCTTGCCCCCACCTACATTAAAAGCCTTCTCACCTTCCACTCCACCTCCAGGTCCCTCAGATCGGCCGACTTGGGGTTGCTGAATATACCGTGGTCTAGGCATAAGCTCAGGGGAGACTGCGCCTTTGCGGTTGCAGCTCCTAGACTGTGGAACCGCATCCCTCTTCCCATCAGAACTGCCCCCTCCATCGCCTCCTTTAAGTCAAGATTAAAAACTTATCTATACTCCCAAGCCTTTCTTGACGTCCTCTGAGTGAGGGCTATATGTATATATGTATGTAGTTTGTTTGTTTGTACTATTCTTATAACAAATGTAAAGCACTTTGGCCAACGAGAGTTATTTTTTAAATGTGCTATATAAATAAATGTGACTTGACTTGACTTGAGAAGCTGCACTATATAATAGCCAGTTCTGATGCTAATAGTTCATTGTTGAGACAAAACAGTGAAATGTCCTGGTCCACCACAAGGTGCTGAAACTCTGGAAGCTTAATACAAACATGACAAAGCATACAGACATTTTGGTTTTGTTCTCCAGTAGAATAGTAGACAGGGCTGAATTGAAAGTGATTTGTCGGGTAGGTTCTGAAGGACATTAAGAAATGTTGTTTGTAGACACAAAATGCTGGAGTAACTCAGCGGGACAGGCAGCATCACTTGATAGAAGGAATGGCTGATGTTTCGAGTCGGATCTGGTCTGGTCGTCAGTCTGAAGAAGGTTCTTGACCCGAAATGTCACCCATTCCTTCTATTCAGAGAAGCTGCCTGTCCCGCTTAGTTACTCCAGCATTTTGTGCCTATCTTTGGTGTAAACCAGCATCTACAGTTCCTTCCTACACATTAATTAATTGTTCTTTGTTAAATATTTGAAAGCCTTCAGGGCAAAAATTGGATTATTGCATGTTAACTCCTGATCTATGGATTGTTCGATCAATGGCACAGCCTCTGTATTGCTACAGCATGTAATGCAGTAATTAGGAAAGGCAGCACAGTGTCTTCCATCACCTCAGCACTGGGGACTCAAAACAGTGAAAAGGGGTGTGAGCCAAGCAATATCCTCAAGCTTGCAAACCACAACCACGATGGATACATTAACCCAAAGGATACTTTGGCCATTAAGTTGGGCCTTTTGCAAACAAATGAAATGACCCACACAAATAGGTCTCTGGAAGAACCAGACAAATTACTCCCAAACTGCACCAAGTTCTAAAATTGTTATTACAAGGGAACAGGTTCAAGGATCTGACGAGTAGAACAGAAGAAAGGCACACTCGTCCATTAAGTTACAAATCAGTTTTATTGGCACAAGAGAGAACAAAAACAATACTTATCTTGGCATGCGCGGGGCCCGCCTTACAGCAGCACACCTTCCTCTCTCTCGGCCTCCGCCCGCAGCGCTGATCGCAACCCAGCCCGTCGGTGAACCCCTCTCGTCAAGAACTACCTTATGGCTTACCGACGCCTGCCTTTATCAGGCAGAAATCAGTTGTTGAAATAATCGCCGGTAAGTCCTCGCCAACAGCAGTGCTCCCAAATTCAAATTACAATCAATGGCAATGGACTACATCCGTGCAGGCCCCCGTCCCCACCCCCGCCGATCGGAAACAAGGCGCTATCAGCCAGAGACGTGGCACGCAAGGTAATACACACAATGCTATCAGCTGCAGATTGGCGCGTAAAGCAACACACAGCGCTACAGACTTGGCGTGCAAAGCTTTAAACAGAGCGCCGTCAGCTTAGCCGGGGGAATTTAAACAAAGCGTTGGCTGCAGCGCTATGGCTTCTAAATATAGCGCTACGGGCCACAGCGCTATGGGCTTTAAAAATAGCGCTATGGGTCACAGACTGTTCGGTCAAAATTCTCGTATGACATTCCACTCCTCGAACAGTCTGGTTAGCGTCACATCCAGCCCACAAGCGTTATCTCGTTACAACTGGCCCACAGGCTGTAGTGAAGTCCACACGGTCGTGATGCTAACCTGCACACACAACACAGTAATATAATTGGCAACAAGATTGTCCCAATGGTCAGTCCCCAGTGCACCCCTGTTGCCGACCAGCCTACAAACATCCCGAAAGGCCACCATCCTCCTGAGGGATTGTAGTTGTGGTTCTGTTCTCTGACCATTTGAATCTACTCAACGGCTTCCTGGATGTGATCAGCGAGGTTGGTGATGTTCTCTTTTACCCCACTCAGAGTCAAACCAGTTTTGTCTTTTGATGCTGAAAAAAGCATGCTGCCATTTGTGTTATGATGCAATTTCATCACTGCTCCACTGTGACCTCTCAATGTAGCATAATTATTGCAGTGTCGTCGTATACATTCCAAAACAATACGAGTCACTCAAATCCTGCAGATGCCAGTGTTGATCAATTCCAGTGAAATTTACAACAATAAACTTCTCCCGCGTGACCCGTTAAAAGTATTGGAGGAGCTTGAAGACTCAAGGTTCTTGCTCCTGCCTGCCCCATGCCCTGCTGCGGGCTCTCCTGCACCAAGGGCAGCAGCTCATTGCAGGGGCGCTTGGCCTGCACCAGCGCCATCTCATTTGCTATAATTATTTACCAAACATTTTCTATTCTATTCGTCAGTTCCTACCAACTATGCTAAATGTTACAAGGGAACAGGTTCAAGGATCTGACTAGTAGAACAGAAAAAAGGCAAATTTTATGCTTCAATTTTATACACTTCTACCGGGTCACTCCTCAACTTCTGACAATCCAGAGAAATCAATCCAAGTTTGTCCAACCTTTCCTTATAGCTAATACCCTCTAAACTTACAAAATTCTTAAGGGTTTGGACAGGCTATATGCAGGAAGATTGTTCCCGATGTTGGGGAACTCCAGAACAAGTGGTAACAGTTTAAGGATAAGTGGGAAGTCTTTTAGAACTGAGATGAGAAGATCATTTTTTACACAGAGAGTGGTGAGTGTGGAATTCTCTACCACAGAAGGTAGTTGAGGCCAGTTCATTGGCTATATTTAAGAGGGAGTTAGATGTGGCCCTTGTGGCTAAAGGGATCAGGGGGTATGGAGAGAAAGCAGGTACAGGATACTGAGTTGGATGATCAGCCATGATCATATTGAATGGCGGTGCAGGCTCGAAGGGCCGAATGGCCTACTCCTGCACCTATTTTCTTTTATTCTATGAAACCAGGCAGCACTCTCATAAACCTCGTCTGCATTCTTTCCAATGCCTCCACATCCTTCCTGTAATGGGGTAGCTAAAACTGCACACAATACACCAAAAGTCACCGAACTAATGTCCTGTAATCAGCTGCATCATGTCTTCCTGACTGTTGTGATGCCCCAAGCAATGAAGGCAAGCATGCCATACACCTTCTTTACAACTCTTTCTACAGTACTTGTATTGCCACTTTCAGGGAGCTATGGATTTGGACCACACATCATTCTGTACATCAGTGCTGTAACTGGATTTTTTTTTTAAATCCTCCAGTACATTTTGGTAAAAAAACAGAAAAATTAATGTTTTATAAGAAACATTAAGAAGCAATGAAGCAGACAATAGTCCACAGTCTTTATTTTAGAACTAATGTGATCTAGTTTTATTTAGTGTAACTGTTAATTGATTGTATATTTATTGTTGATGCATCCAAGTCAGAATTTCAGTCTTCCACTACACATCCAGTGCAAATGACAAATAAACACTTGCCTCTTGCGTTAATTAAGTTAGAGATAAGTTGGATACTGTAAAGTGTACTGGTTACAGAATGAAGTACAAATACATTTAGTGGTCACTGGTTTAATAGCAGCAAATCAATAGGTTTCAGGGAAGCAACTGCTCTTTAAACAGAAACAAGGAAAAAAAGCAGATAGATGCTGTTTTTCAAAAGCCAAAGTGCTGGAGTAACTCAGTGGGTCAGGCAGCTCCCTAGAGAACACCAACTGGTGACATTTCATGTCGGACCATTCACAGCCTGAAACGTCATCTATTCATGTTCTCCAGGGATGCTGCCTGTCCCACTGAACTACTCTAGCATTTAATGTCTTGTTCTGGTATATTACAGAACCTTCCTTGGTTATATGCAAAATACTGTAAATAGGACTAGTTTGGTTCAAGCGATGGCACTTAATGCAGAATAGGTTAGGAGTTAAAACCCCACTGTAGCTCTTAATGTAGATGCCTGCGTCCACTACTGAAGCACAACTACATGTTTTGCCCGCTCGGCTGGATATAAATAGTCTAACTGGTACCTTTACAAACAAAATAAGGGAATTTAAAGGCCAGGACAACATTCCAACCTTCATTTATAATTTGGGGGATTTTGTGTAATTGCCTATCTCAATTCAGCAATCAATTGCTGAAAAAGGGTTTTGACCTGAAACGTCACCCAATACTTCCAGAGATGCTGCATGACCTGCTGTTAATAATAATAATAATAATAATAATAATAATAATAATAATAATAACAACTTTATTACGGACTCAAGGTCCAGACAAGGGGCAACATTACATTTAAAAAAAAATGCATTGCATCTCAAATATCATAAATATATATAAAATCATGGTAAATCACATAAAAACATCATAATTTATTTTTTTTTAAAAACCCACAATACTTAAGTTAAAAATCCAGAGTAAAAAATGATCAATGTCGTACAACGGACAACGATACCAGTGTCTCCACAACTGGGATTCGTAGCGTGTAGTGCTAACCCTTATGTTTGTCAAGGCCACAATAAGCTCATTTTTAGAGTCATTTATCCTGCAAATGAATTTATACATGTGTTGTCTTAGGACTCTAGCACAGCATGAATTTACTAGCCAGGAGACGCATCATAACAAATATGCAACTTGTCCATTCTGGGTGGGGTGGGGTAGTTGGTGCAGGGGCAATAAGTGTCGCATTCAGCTTGGATGCGAGTGATAGTCAAGTATTCAAACCCAATGTTGCAGAACGTTTTACAGAAAGCTTCAGCAATAAAGTGAAAAAACTACAGATGCTGGAAATCTTGAACAAAAAAGAAAGCTGGAAAAAAATCAGCAGACCAGGCAGCATCTGCAAAAAGACATGCAGAAGTCTGGGTTGAGGTTCAGCAGTTAGATTAGAGGGTGGCAAATTATTCATGAAGAGTTGTAAAGAAAAACCTGGGTAGTATAGACTAGTAAGCATGTGGTAGGAAACTTACTGGAGAGGATTCTAATGGATTAGACAGACATGCATTTGGAAAGACAGGAATTTATAGGAGGGGGTCAAGTTGATTTTGTGCGTTGGTGATTGTCTCACGAATTTGAGTTCTTTGAAGTGGGAAGCAGAAGGTTGGTGACTCATCGATGTTGTCTCTATGGACTTCACCAAGGCGTTCGACAAGCCTTTAATAAGGTTCCACACAGTAGGCTGCTGAAAGGAGAGGTTCCATGGGATCCAAGGCGAGGAAACAGCATTGGTTTCATTGTAGGAAGTCGAGAATGGTAGTAGGTTGTTTTTCAAACTGAAGGCCTTTGACTAATGATGTGCTTCAGCTGTAAACACCGAGTACACTGCCCTTTGTTATCTAGATCAATAATTTAGATGAGAATGTACAAGGCAGGAGTAATAAGTTTGCAGATGATATCTCGAGTTGGTGGTATCATAGAGAGTGAAGATGGTCATCAGAAATTATTACAGGGATGTAAGTATGTTGGGCAAGTGGGACGAAGAATGGCCAATGGATTTTGAGGTGCTGCATTTTGAGAAGTCTAACCATTGCAGGCCCTGTGCAGTGAACAATGGGGCCCAGGGGAGTGTGTTGGAGCAGATGGTTCAAGGAATAGAAGTACATAGTTCTCTGAAAGTTGTGTTGCATAGATATGATGGTGACAGAGGCTTTTGTTATGCAGGCCTTGAGTCACGGAATGGAGTATAGATGTTACGTTAAAGTTGTACAAGATGTTGATAAGGCCACACATGGAATATTGTGTCCAGTTTTGGTCACCGTGCTGAGCGAATTGTGTCATTAACTGGAATGAGTGCAGAGAAGAGTTATAAAGGACTAGACCAAGTGGGACCCGTTGGGTCCCAGCTTCACACGTGAGGGCTGGTCCCCCAATGCAATATTCCACCTCTCCACTAATTCCATTATTGCTGGCCAGTGAGGGGGGGGGGGGCGCTCTTTCTGGAGCACTAGTATGTGTGTTAGAGACATTTTTTGCTAGCAGTTTAGAACCAATAGAGACACTTTTGCAAGCATTTTAGAACCAAGAGACACATACTGCAAGCATTGTAGAACCAATAGACACCTTTTTTCTGCGAGCATTTTAGAACCAATAGACAACTTTCTGCAAGCATTTTAGAACCAATAGAGACACTCTTTTTGCAAGCATTTTAGAACCAATAGACACTTTTTGCAAGCATTTTACAGACCAGTTAGTCTAACATCGGTAGTGGGGAAACTGTTAGAGTCAGTTATTAAAGATTGGATAGCAGCACATTTGGAAAGTGGTGAAATCATTGAACAAAGGCAGCATGGATTTATGAAAGGTAAATCATGTTTTGACGAATCTGAAAGAATGTTTCGAGGATGTAACTAGTAGAGTGGATAAGGGAGAACCAGTGGATCTGTAACCCCCAATACCAGTGTTACATCTGGACTTTCAGAAGGCTTTCGACAAGGTCCCACATAAAAGATTAGTATGCAAACTTAAAGCACATGGTATTGGGGGTTCAGTATTGATGTGGATAGAGAACTGGCTGGCAGACAGGAAGCCAAGAGTAGGAGTAAACTGGTCCTTTTCAGAATGGCAGGCAATAGTGGGTACCGCAAGGCTCAGTGCTGGGACTCCAGCTATTTACAATATATATATATTAATGATTTGGACGAGGGAATTGAATGCAACATTCACTGGGGGGGCAGTGTTAGCTGTGAGGAGGATGCTAGGAAGCTGCAATGTGACTTGGATAGGTTGGGTGAGTAGGCAAATGCATGGCAGATGCTGTATAATGTGGATAAATGTGAGGTTATCCACCTTGGTGGCAAAAACAGGAAAGTAGACTATTATCTGAATGGTGGCCGATTAGGAAAAGGGGAGATGCAACGGGACCTGGGTGTCATGGTACACCAGTCATTGAAAGTAGGCATGCAGGTGCACAGGCTGTGAAGAAAGCGAATGGTATGTTAGCATTCATAGCAAAATGATTTGAGTATAGGAGCAGGAAGATACAACTGCAGTTGTACAGGACCTTGGTGAGACCACTCCTGGAGTATTGCGTACAGTTTGGGGCTCCTAATCTGAGGAAAGACATTCTTGCCATAGAGAGAGTACAGAGAAGGTTCACTAGACCGATTCCTGGGATGTCAGGACTTTCATATGAAAAAAGACTGAATAGGCTCGGCTTGTACTCGCTAGAATTTAGAAGTTTGAGGGGGGATCTTATAGAAACTTACAAAATTCTCAAAGGGTTGGACAGGTTGGATGCAGGAAGATTATTCCCGATGTTGGGGATGTCCAGAACAAGGGGTCACGGACTAAGGATAAGGGGGAAGTCATTTAGGACCGAGATGAGAAAAACATTTTTTACACAGAGAGTGGCGAATCTCTGGAATTCTCTGCCACAGAAGGTAGTTGAGGCCAGTTCATTGGCTATATTTAAGAGGGAGTTAGATGTGGCCCTTGTGGCTAAGGGGATCAGGGGGTATGGAGAGAAGGCAGGTACGGGATACTGAGTTGGATGATCAGCCATGATCATATTGAATGGCGGTGCAGGCTCAAAGGGCCGAATGGCCTACTCCTGCACCGGTTTTCTATGTTTCTATGTATAGAACCAATAGAGACACTTTCTGCAAATATTTTAGAACCAAGAGACACTTTTTGCAACCATTTTAGAACCATTGGAGACACTTTTTGCAACCATTTTAGAACCAATACACTTTTTGCAACCATTTTAGAACCAATAGTCACTTTTTGCAAGCATTTTAGAACCAATACACACTTTTTGCAAGCATTTTAGAACCAATACACACTTTTTGCAGGCATTTTAGAACCAATAGAGACACTTTTTGCAAGCATTTATAGAACCACATTAAGGGCACTCAGTTGAGTAGACATGCGCTCAGTGCTATTCAGTGCTCAGAGAGATGTGACCCTCTGGCTTCCTCCATCTTGCAGAGGATGAGTGAGGCACACCACTTCCTGGTTTTATAGTCCCTCCCTCTCCCTCCAGCAGGGGCAGCAGAGAGAATGGAGATTTAAAAAAAAACAATAATATCTCTGATTTTTCATCGATGGGAATAATCCTCTGGTGGGGGGGCTCCGAGCGAGCTGGCCAAAAGTGACGGCCGTAGGTGGCGCCGTCCTCTCGGAAATCACACCATAGTGAGCCAAAAGCGGTCAAGATCAGACTTTTAGTAATATAGATAGAAGATATTGCCTGGTCGCGAGAGGCTGAAAAGTATAGGGATAGATTGGGCAGGCTAGGGATTTTAAGGAACTCTATAAGTTGCTTAAAATCATGAGGGGTACAGATAGAGTGAACACAGTCCATTTCAGGGTGGACAAAAAACTGGAGTATCTCAGCAGGACAGGCACCATCTCTGGAGAGAGGGAATGGGTGATGTTTTGGGTTGAGACCCAATGGAATCAAGAACTAGAGGGCATATGTTTAAGGCGCGGTGCAAAAGATTTATTGGGAACCAGAAGGGAAACACTTTCACGTAGAGAATGGTGGGTTCATGGAACAAGCTGCCATATGAAGTTGAGGCAGGTGCAATAACAGCATTTAAAAAGACATTTGAACAGATACATGGAATGGAATGCTTTATTGTCACATGGGATTAGGCAGTGAAATTCTTTGCTGCATACGCAATGTATACAAATAGCAGCCCCCTATGGCACTGACAAAGCACGCTGGCTCCCCCGTTTGTCTCGCCCCCACCCCACACCGGTTCTCCCATGCCAGGTCCCCATTGTCCTTTGTTCTCACCCCCCTCCATCCATAGTTCCCCCTCGCGGTGGTTCCCCCACGCAGGGTCCTCCATTGTTCTTCCCCGGAATCTTTTAAAAGATATAGACCAAATAGGCAAATGGGACAAGCTTAAATGAGGCATTTTGGTCACCATGGACAAATGGTCTGTTTCCATGCTGTATGATTCCAGGTGAAGACACGGTTGCAGAAGTTCTGACAAGGAACTCAGAAGTCAAATGCCAACTCTGCAAGTCAGACATCATTGTGGAACAAAACATAGTTTCCAGAATTGTTATTGGGCCAGGTCAGAGGTCTTCATTTCTATGTCCCCTTTTTCCTCGGGTGTCCAAAGGTAAAACTCTCAACTTCACTCAATGACGCAAGCGTAAAAGTTCCACCTCGTGATGGATCTGTGATGATCAACAAGCACATTCAAGATTCAATCCATTGTCTACTCTTTCAGTTGACCTCAACCAAAATGGAGCTGAACAGAAAAGTAGAGCTCCTTTTAGATTATTCCAAACCACTTTGGCTTCAATGGTACAAGTCGTTGCTGCTGCATTAGACATATCAAGAGTGAACAGAAGTGAGACGAATGACCAAAGCAGCTTTTCCAAAACAAAGATTTTCACCGTATCTTGGTACGTGACAATATTAACCCAATGTGGCAGTTTCATTGACAGTGATACTTGGGAAAGTGGTGATAACGCCACTGTGTTTCAGATGAGTGCTGTGCAATTTATATTTACCTGGTTAGCAAGGAAAGCTATCAGTTTGGAGTTACATTCAAAAGATGATGACGCCCCCACAATATAATACACTTCTGAAGCCATCCATAACCTGTGGCCCTCTTCCTAGCAGGATAGCTTTTTCTGTCATCCTGGATGATCATAATTGGAACAAATCTAACTCAGCGGCAAGTGTGTCCAATGGACTAGGGTTGTAACAGGGACACTGGGAAAACTAATTTAAGGTGGCACCCACTATTGGAGCTTTTTTTAAAAAAAAGTGGATGATTCCCAACCTTGCAAAGGGGCAACCCGTCTCATTGAAAATTGAACACAGTTGTACTTGTCAATTTCAAAGTTATGTGTTCACAAAAAGTTGAGTGGAAAGTGCTATTACTGCTTTTGAATATATTTATGAATTCCAGTATGCATTGTAAAAGCAGCTTACCAGACTGAATAGCAAAGAGAAGCATTACTTTGTGTTCAAGAGGAAGCTGCTTTCATCGTGACTTGACGCTGAACCACTCTATGCAAGAGGTCAGTCTAAATGTTTCTGGGATGTTTTATGATGTTCTTCTTAATGTCCTCGTGCAAAGGGAAAGGAGACTGGATATAAAAATCAGCTAGTTCACTCACTTTAAAGTGTAGAATTTATTTAAGATCATATCAGACAGAATGCAGTCTCCTGCTAGAAGTCAGATCATGATAATTTTTAAATGGAGTCTGCTCTGTCCATTGATATTATTTATACCCATATTAGATTCAAAGATATACATAAAGTGGCTGCTTCACCGAAAGAAATTGAAAACTATGGAATCCAGGCTGTGCTCCTGGACACAAGGAGGAAAGTTTTAAAAGTTTTCAACATTGGTGGCTAATTTTAAATAAAGCCTTCGTCTCAACATTATTAGCAATCTCTGCCAGTGGCCACCAACGTCGAATGAAATAAATTTACTATTTGCATAAATACTAATCAAATTTTAAACTATTTTGAACCAAGAGAAATTAGTTGTCAAGTGCTTTGGGGATGGTCTGAGAACATGAAATTCAATATATAAAGTGAGGTCTCTCCCTTTTTTTTGCTTTAAATATCATTTTGCCCCTATTGACAAAATATTCAACAGATTACTTATAGAACATGTTGATCAGTTATTCTATCCCATGGCAACTCTTGGAATGATGTAACAGAGCAGACAGGGATCCGCTTAACATATCTGAAATTTGGCACCTTGGACAATACAGCAACCTTTTCATACTGCATTGTGACATAAACCTAGATTAGACGTACAAGTATCTGAAATGGTACATGTCCCAACAAACTTCCAACTCCAACAGGAATGCTGTCACCAAATCTAGATTGACATATCCATGATACTGTGGCTGCCAAATTAATGACTTTTGTGACAACAATGGTGCAGCGACAAGAGTTGCTGCCTTAAGGGCCTGTCCCATTTGCGTGTCCTTGGCAAATTACGTGACCTCGTGGTCATGTTGAGCCGCGATGGTCCGGCGTGATTACATGCGTACGCACAGCCTTCTGGAGCTCGTGACGTCATCTGAAGATGGACACAAAGCTGGAGTAACTAAGCTGGACCGGCGGCATCTCCCCAGCAATGGGTGACGTTTCTTTTCAAGACTTCTTCAGTCTGAAAAGAAGGATCTTGACAAGAAAGGGCAGTGGAGGCCAAATCACTGGATGGATTTAAGAGAGAGTTAGATAGAGCTCTCGGGGCTAGTGAAACCAAGGGATATGGGGAAAAGGCAGGCCCGGGTTATTGATTGAGGACAATCAGCCATGATCACAATGAATGGCGGTGCTGGCTCGAAGGGCCAAATGGCCTCCTCGTGCACCTATTTTCTATGTTTCCATTCTGAAAAATACAGCATGGAAACAGGATTTTAGCTCACCAAGTCCACATCGACCATCAATTGCCTGGACTCCATCCAGGGACCTCGACTGTTCACTCATCCCTTCCCACCCAAACCACCGCCTCCCCAGGTACTTTCTCCTGCAACCACAGGAGATGCAACACCAGCTCAGTCTGGAGAAGGGTCTCAACCCAAAATGTCACCCAATCCTTCTCTCCAGAGATGCTGCCGGTCCCGCTGAGTTACTCCTGCATTCTGTGTTTATCTTCAATTTTCTTGGCCCCGCTCTGGGAGTAAAAGTGGGGGCGGATAGCAATGGCTGTGAGCCCCAGGCCGAGTTCGGTGATCGTTTGCCTGCTTCTGCTGCTGTTGGAGGTAAGAAGCGTCGCGCCAGGGTCTTGGGCCTGTCCTACTTTGGCCGTCAGTTCCGCGACAGGCTGTTGGCGCGCAAAGATTTTGTTCACTACAAACAATTCGGAGCCCCGCGCGATGTCGCATACTACATACCCCTCCGCGCTTCTAAGTGGGACCGGCCCTGCGCGGCCATACGATGCCCGTACGCCTCAACGGACCACGAGGTTGCATAATTTGCATGCCAAGGACACGCAAGTGGGACAGGCCCTTTAAAGTGCAAGAGACCCGGATTTGATCCTGACTACAGGTGCTGTTAGTACAATGTTTGCATGTTCTCCCTGTGGAATGTGGGATTTCTCTGGGTACTCTGGCTTCCTTCCACATTCCAAAGGCATATAAGTTTGTAGATTACTTGGCTTCTGCAAATTGACCCTAGTGTATAGAATGCGAAACAGGGATAACATTGAACTAGTGTACAGGTGATTGTTGGGCGATGCAGACTCAGTGGGCCAAAGGGCCTGTTTTCCTGTTGCATCACTAAACTAAACTTATCTGGACAGAAACAACCAATGTCACTGTGAAACTGTTGCGCACAGTCCAGATCAGACATCCTTAAACCATCCCAAGGTTAACAGGCACCTTTTGACTGATAACTAAGGCACAGAAATAAAGCAAAGCATACATGCTGCTGACTGGTATATCCAAAGTACAGGAGAGCATGAGTTCTCTGAATGACCACAGTCTAGGATCCTCCAACTGTTGGACCCAAAGTGGCTAAGCACTGTAATAGCATCTCAAACATTTCATCCGTGCAACTTGGTGCTTTTGATATATTGCAAGTGAACACGTTGAATTGTTTGTAATAATGAATGTATAGTGTAAAAGCAAAAGTACAATTACGGAAAAAACTAAAACATGAAACGATTCTGTAAAACCATCCCAGCCAGCACGAGTTTAAGGCAACAGAAATACCATCTTCCCAGATCTGCCTGTCCTCCATCTCATAGATTGGAACAGTCTGAAGAGTCTGGGCCACACATTAATTCTGGGTGAGTTGCCAAAGGCCATCTCTTCCTTTAAGATGAATAAGTTGGAGAAATGATGGTTTGTCAGCTGCATTGTCCTTGATCAATCGGACTAGGGTGGCACAGACCTGCTGGAAGTGTTCAGCTCTCTGCTTTTAGTGGGCATCATGTCAAAATCCATAAGGATGCTCACTGTCATCACGAGGGGAAACAGATCAGATGCATGTCATCCTAGCAGGGAGGTTGCCAACAGCCTTGAGGCCCTTCATAATAAGAACAACGTGTGCAATGTGGGATGAGGAGAGGAAGAGTGACCGAGTCCTAAGTTAGCGAGGTGCAGTAGACCACATCCATGCCTGATGGGTGTACTCTGTAACACCAGGCTAAAGCGGGCCCATAAATATATTTGGAATCTATTTGTAAAGAACATTTTTTTGCAAAGATAAAGTCTTTACAAATAGTCTGCACTGACCATACGCTTGCTGTGATTGGAAAGCTGATTTGAGTCAAATAAAGTAAATTAATTCTATCAACTTCTGGCTTTCAAAACATCTTTCACTGTGATTGTTAGCAGTGATTAGAGCTCCAAATTCCCATAGGATAATTGGCACCATGTTATGAACAATCTGTTGCTTAGTAACATTCAATTATACAAGCGTCATTAAAACAGCGTTACAATCTAATCAGCTTAATTCTCCTTCCTCGCAGAAGCATTCAAATCTTGTACAATATTGTTAATTCTATTCAAAACCGCTTCTGAAAGGTTCATATGTAATGAAAACTTGCATCCTTGTTAATGACTAAACAGGTTTTAATTCTCATGTAACAATCACTAGATAGATCGATTCGTCATTTTGCTTTTGATAAGGACCTTTTATTATACGCTCATTGCAAAGTTTAGTACACTGCATGGAAACAGGCCCTTCGGCTCACCAAGTCTACATTGACCATCAATCACCCATTCTATGTTATCCCACCTCAACCATTCACCATACAACTGGGGCAATTTACCTACAATTGGGTTTTGAATTAACAGTTGGATGGATAAAGGCCAGAGATGAAAAGACAGAAAAAATGTGTAAATGATAATAAATAGGCGAATTGTGAAGCCAGAGGAAGGAATACAGGTGGAATGGGATGGCGAGTGATGGGTGAGAATCCAGATGGGGCACGGGGGGGGGGGGGGGGGGGGGGGGGGGGGGGGGGGGGGGTTTAGATAAACATATCCAGAGATGTGTTTTTGTTAGTTTACAAGTGAGATGATTGTGAATTGAGACAAAATTCTTTTGAGGAGATTGTTTAAACAACTGAACTCACCATATCCACATTTCATTCTGATGACCGTGGTCAGGGGATGGAAACCAAAAGCACTAGGACACGATTGGGGAACTTAACGTAACCATTTGACCCACTGTTCAACCTGATGGCCGGCATTTGTACAACATTGCAGTCGACCTTACTGGTCACAGAACTGGCTAACTATACGTGAAGACTATGTCAACCCGTCACTAATTTTTTGCAACAAACCAGAAACCTGGCATTTTGATTTGATTTTAGCAGCACGCAATTATATTGATGTGCAGCTGGTTTGCCATTATCCAAGGTACTGTTTTGAATATGTATTGGAGATTGCAAAATTTATTACAAGCAAATGTTTACTTTGCCCATTGCATGTACACATTATATTGAATGGATGCAAATGATGCAGATAATTGACACAGGTAGGAGTGAATTAGTCATGTTTAAATAGGGAGAACACCTGGATCTCTTGTAAAGTTTAATTTGCAAGTGAAATCAGTGGGCAAAATTGATCTTAATATCATATCAATTTTTAATTTCAATAAAATAATTAACAAAACATAATTAAATTGGAGATAACATAAATTGTGCCGTGTATGCCCGACCTTTCAACTATTTGCAAATGAAACATTACCTGCTGTAATTAACATTTATTGACCATTCACATGCCTAGGAAAGTGAAAGGTATCCACCCCCCCCCCCCACCTCTGTCATATGTGGGACCAAACTAACAACTACTAATCTTATTTTGTATCGGTTTAAAGGTTAACTCAAAATAAATGATTAAGCACTTTTTAATTAAATTTTGTTTTTAAAATGACAGCAGGGGAATCTTTGCAACTTTTGACGACCAAGGATAACCCAATCTGGAGTCAAACACTAGACAAAGGACCTTCAGCCCACTACGTCCATGCTGACCATTTAGTCCAATCCCATTTTCAAGTGTATCAGCATTGCTTGCTTGCCTGAACCTCGAACATCAGCAAGGTTTGGTAGCTGGCCCACTTCAGAGTGATTCAAACTCATTTTGGGGAGCACGCGAATTGTTTGGTCATAAACTCAAAACAAGTTTGTTTTTCCTGACTGACAAGTTTATTCATTGACACAGTCCTATTAAAATTCACCTGCACCAATAAAACATCTCATTCTCATATTGTGATGATGAGCTTTTTATATATGGGTTGAATAAAGCAATAGCTGAGAAGAAGAATAGCTGGCCCATAGATATGCGGGGAGATGGACCACGTGCAGTAAAATGAGATTAGATTATCCCGGCACCATGCTCAGCACAGACATAGGGAGCCGATGGGCCTGTTCCTGTGCGGCGCTGCTCTATGATCTACAGGTATATTCTTTTAAAAATAGACAAAATCGTCAATTAAATGCATTTTGCAATAAATCAAATTATTAATCAACTAGACTAAGTGGGACCCATTGGGTCCCAGCATCACACTGGAGGGCTGACAATCACACTGGAGAGGTGGCAATATTCCACCTCTCCACCAATTCCAAGATTGGTGGCCAGTGGAGGGGGGGGGGGGCTTTCTGGAGTTCAAGTATGGGTGTTGTGTGCTGAAGGGACTGGTTTCCAGAGGGCTAGTATGGATATTATGGACCACGTGGATTCTGGGGCTGGCGGCTCAGTCACTCAAGCCTATTGTGCTGGCAGCTCACTCACTCACAGCTGGTGGGCTGGCAGTTAACTCATGGTTATTCATTGAAATTCCACTTCAAGCAGGGTGCAAGGCCACCAAATTCAAGTGCAGTTTCATACCATTTCAAGCTGGGTGTTTTTTAAACACTAATAACTCTTATTTTTCATCGATGGGAAAAATCCTCGGCCCCTGATGAGCGGAGGGGGCTTTGAGTAAGATGGCCAAAAATCACAGCCGTGCGTGGTAGTGTTTTTTCTAAAATCAATATAAAGTGTAAATAGGAAGTGGTCAAGATTAGACTTTTAATTATATAGAAGGCTAGGCAACTTTAATTAGGCTAGGCAACCTTAATTAGGCTAGGCAACTTTAATTAGGCTAGGCAACTTTAGCATTTCCAAACCAAAGGCAACATAGCTTTAGCATTTCCAAACCAAAGGCAACACAGCTTTAACATTTCCAAACCAAAGGCAACACAGCTTTAGCATTTCCAAACTATAGGCAACACAGCTTTAGCATTTCCAAACTATAGGCAACACAGCTTTAGCATTTCCCAACTATATTTTCAAACCACATTAGGGCACTGACCGGTCAGTAAAACCACTCACAGTTTAGTAGACATGTGTTCAGTGTTATTCACAGCTCAGACAGAGATGTACCCATCATGCAGAGACTGACTGAGGCACTCAACACTTCCGGGTTTTATAGTCCCTCCGGAAGGGGCGTGGCCTTCAGGAGAGAGAATCTCAACATTTTTAAAATACTAATAATTCTTTTATTTTTCATCAATGGGAAAAATCATCTTGTCCTGCGCAGCGGAGGGGGGTTCTGAGTAAGATGGCCAAAAAACACAGCCGTAAGTGGCAGTGTTTTTTTCTAAAATCAATATACAGAACAAGAAGTGGTCAAGATCAGACTTTTAGTAATATAGATATAATAATGAAGCATGGAAGTCAAAGCGCAATTCAATTTGAAAGGAATGAGTCAATCCTCCTCCTCCACCTACACAAGAGAAATAAGTTTTTGGTCTCTTGTCAAATAGGCAAACAGGTTCCCTACACCCTGCCCAAAATGCTGACCATCTCTGTTCTAGGTGACCATTTCCCCCTCCCCCCCCCCCCCCCCCCCCCCCCCCCCCCCCCCCTTTACTCAATGTTGAGACATATCAGGGCATGTGTTCAGTATTCACAGCAGTGATTAAACATAATCTGAAATGTTTAAGAACTGCAAATGCTGGAAAATCGAAGTTAGACAAAAATGCTGGAGAAACTCAGCGGGTGAGGCAGCATCTATGGAGCGAAGGAAATGGGCAACGTTTTGGGTCAAGCCTTCTTCAAACTGATGTGAGGGTTGGGGGGGGCGTGAAGAAAAAAGGAAGTGGAGACAGTGGGCTATGGGAGAGCTGAGAAGGGGAGGAGAAAGTAGGGAATACCTGAAATTAGAGAAGTCAATGTTCATACCGCTGGGGTGCAAACTGCCCAAGCGAAATATGAGGTGCTGCTCCTCCAATTTACGGTGGTCCTCACTCTGGCCATGGAGGAGGCCCAGGACAGAAAGGTCAGATTTGGAATGGCAGGGGGAGTTGAAGTGCTGAGCCACCGGGAGGTCAGGTTGGTTATTGCGAACCGAGCGATGGTGTTGGACGAAGCGATCGCCAAGCCTACACTTGATCTCACCAATGTAGAGCAGCTGACATCCAGAGCAGCGGATGCAATAGATGAGGTTGGAGGAGGTGCAGGTGAACCTCTGCCGCACCTGGAAAGACTGCTTGGTTCCTTGAATGGAGTCAAGGGGGGGGGGGGGGGGGGGGTGGTAATGTGGCAAGTGTAGCATTTCCTGTGGTTGCAAGGGAACGTGGAGAGGGGGTGGTTCAGGTGGGAAAGGCGAATTGACCAGGGAATTACGGAGGGAGCCGTTTCTGTGGAGACGAGTGGGGAGATGGGGAATGAGAGCAGAGTCACCCTGGTGAGAGCCTCATTTATTGTAGAAGAAGGGAACCCCCATTCCCTGAAGAATGAGGACATCTCCGATGCCCTGGTGTGGAACAACTCATCCTGGGTGCAGATGCGGCGTAGACGGAGGAATTGGGAGTAGGCGATGGAGTCCTTACAGGAACCAGGGTGGGAAGAAGTGTAGTCCAGATAGCCATGGGAGTCAGTGGGTTTATAGTGGATGTCAGTCAGTAGTCTATCACCTGCAATGGAGATAGTGAGGTCAAGAAATGGTAGGGAAATGTCGGATATGGTCCATGTGTATTTGAGCGCCGGATGGACGTTAGTGGTGAAATGGATGAAGTCAGTGAGTTGTGTGTGGGTGCAGGAGGTAGCACCAATGCAGTCATCGATGTAGCGGAGGTAGAGGTCGGGGATAGGGCCATGGTACGCCTCGAACAAGGATTGTTTGATGTACCCTACAAAGAGGCAGGCATAGCAAGGGCCCATGCTCATGCCCATAGCTTCGCCTTGTATTTGGAGGAAATTGGAGGAGTCAAACAAAGTTATTAAGGGTAAGGACCAGTATCCTTTCATTTGACTCCTCCCATTTCCTCCAAATACAAGGCGTAACTATGGGCACGCGCATGGGCCCTACCGGGTCCTACCTCCAAACTCAACCTCCGCTACATCGACGACTAACTTCCATCCGGCACTCAAAGTTAGAACTGAACTTGGGTCAATGAGGCTGCGATCTACTGGTCCACTGGCACACCATTGTCTCACCTCAGCTGCCTCTATTCCAAGGACAGCTCAAGCTATAATCTTTACTCCTCAGTTCTAAGTTTCCAGTCCTGGCAACTTCTTCACATCCTTAGCACCCGGCACTGCAGATCCTATTATTCTGTCACATGGTGAACAGAACCTTGCACAAATGCTCAAGCTGTGGTTCAATTAGTATTACTATCCCTTCCTGTTCACGTATCTCACATATCTAAGTGTATTTTGCATGCCTATTACCCCACTTATCAGCTTTGAATAGCTGTGAACTCCCACCACAATGTCCTTTTTGATCTTCCACAACACTTGCTATCCTCCCATTTATTTCATTATATTTAACCTCTCCGTACACATTGCATCATTTAAGATTACATGTCAGTTTTCTGTCCAACTGATCAGTCTTCATGCATTCATGCAGATTTCCTCTTCACTACAAACAGTATTTGTGTCATCTGCAAAATTATCTCTCTGCCGTTATATTTAAGTACGTAACACATATAAATAGGTATGTTACAAAACTTACCTTTATCAGTGCTGCAGTTCTGCCGCTGGCCGTGTGCATGACTTTGGCGCCTTTGGGGGGGGGGGGGGGGAGGGGGGGGAGAGGGGGGGAGGGGGGGGGGGGGGGGGGGGGGGGGGGGGTTAAAGTGCGGTTTTCCCTTGCCATCCGGAGCTTTATGTGAGATTTTTCTAAAGATTCGTTCCGACTGCCGGTCAGTTAAAAAAAAAATTCAAATCACCCGACTATTTCGTCGCTGCAGTAAAATAAAAATTAGCTCCTAATGCCGTGAACGCCGACAACGGGGACGGATTTTAAGGAGGGGACAGGTAAGTGAAAGCTGTTTATTTTCTCATATAAACCTGCTTTTTTAGATGACCTTAATCAAACTTTAACGTTGCGAAACAGTGATTTATTCCCCATACGAACCGGCAGAAATTTTCCTGCCGATATGGGATTTAAATTCACCGCAACGTTCCAATCCATCGCGTTCCAGAAAATCCCACTCGCAAGCTGATTTAAATGCCCATTAATTTATAGGCATTAAACACAAAATTCCTTCAATTTGGCCTATAAATTAATGACAATTTGATTTAAAAATCATGTTATATTGTGAATTCTTGTGTGAATGTTATTTGGACACTTAGGCTTTAAAAAAAGTTAATTTTTTCTTAAGAAATGGATAGATGTTTAGATCTAGTAATTGAATTTTGTAATTAGCTACAATTGGTAACTAACTAATTATATGCTTTAATTTCAGGTCATCCAAGTAAGATTGAAGCATTCTGAAACAAATATGAACCAATCTATAATAACTGACAATTTCGTTCAGTTCCCTTAATTTTTAAGAAAGTTATAGGCTTTTGACTGTCCTCGATCACAACTTTAGTGTTAAGTCAATAGAAAAGCAATAGGAAACAAGTTGCTAATTTCTGAGTATGAAAATGGCCATAACCTTTTTTAATACTGAAGATATGAAAGTGAATTAGGTGTCAAATTAAACTTCTTTTTATGCTTTATCTGATAGGATAAATTGCAGACCTGATTTTTTAAATCTCAAAATTTTATAACATTGCTAATATAAACAAAAGCACAGGGGAGGCGAGTACTGAGCTTTGTGGAACCCCTAATAGCATCGGCCTTCCAGCTACAAGAAACATACAAACACCTTTATTCTTCATGCCACAGGTCAACTCTGGATCTAATTTACTCTCTCTCTCATGAGCATTCGATTCTTTGGACCAGCTTCCCATGTGGGATCAATCAAGCTCAAATCCATGCAGGTCACAGCAAGCCCACTGTCCTCACCAAGTTTGAAGAGGTAACAGGAGAGTCAATTAAGTTTATCGCTTAGTATCTGGCCTTGTAAAAATGCTGACCATCCCAATAATCTGCTCCTTTCCAAATAAAGATTCCCATAGAATAGATTTCAATAATGTTCCCAACACCGATGTTAAATTTGTGGGGTTGCAATTACTCAATTTATCACTACTTCCCTTTTAATAAACTAAAGTATGACATAATCTTCCAATCTGTTGGCGTCACTTCTATAGCCAGAAATGTTGGGGAATTGTAGCCAGCTTATAGCTTGTTCTGTTTAGCAGCCTGGGATACTGTTCCTGAGCCTACCAATTTATCCACCTTTAATATCCAGAACACTTCTTCTTTCACCACATTTATCTCATCCATTATTTTACACTTAACCACATAGTTTACCTTAACCATGAGATTGGCCTCATGCTCATCTTTCATAGAATAGTTCCAATATATTCATTAACCATGACATTCTCCATTTCCACCTATAGGTTATCATTTTGATCTGTAATTGGCCCCATTCCTGGATCTGGTTGATTACAGCACAAACACCTCATCAGTGGTTATCTCGCATAGGTCGGAGTGAGTAGAGTAGCGATTACATTTTGTAGTGGGCCTTTTTGATCAAGTTGAGAAGATCTAGTTGTTCAATCCCCTTTTTAAATGACTTAACATCGGGAGCAGCACGTGTGTTGGGTGGTAACCTATTCCATTCCCTTATCGTCCTTGGGTAAAGGGAATAAAGCAAAGTTTATTGAAATTTAGCGAGTTGATGATATAGGGACCGCTATTTTGTCTTGTTTCATGGCAGTTGGTGCTCTGGGATGACGGGAGATTTGATGGCGTGATTTTGTGAATCTCCCTGTAAATTGCCATAAGAGTCTGATTCTGCGGAGCTTGAGGGTATCCCATCCGAGAGAAGTCAGCATATTATTCACGCTTGATTTGCGCTTGTAGTGATTACATACAAAGCGGGCTGCTCGGCGTTGTACCTTTTTCCAGGGTACTTTCTCCTATCATCTAACTCTGATATTCAAAACGTCTTACAATTTTACTTGCCAACATTGTTTCATAATTCAAATAGCAAAAGTGCAACTAATAGAGTTTAGAGTCTAGTTTAGTGTTTAGAGATACAGTGTGAAAACAGGCCCTTTGCTCACCATGTTAGCACAGACCAACAATCACCCATACATTAGTTATTAATTGTCACGCTAGTGACAATTTACAGAGGTCAATTCAGCCACAGCACCAAGATCTGTAGAGGTCAGACATCCACCATGTTTTTAATGCAGCTGTGAGTTGGGGTTTAGGGTGGGGGGGGAGGAGTAAACAAGATTCAGCACTATCTGTCCCAATGTGAAACAGCTCAGTTGCAAACCTGAAATGCAAATCAATGTACAAAATGGTGTAGATGGACACTGGGATTTTCTTTCACTCTTATACAACATTAGATAGCTTTGCCACTGGGAAGATTCTGAGCATTATCTACCAATAAACTGTCAACTGATATATCTTTAAATCCATGCTTCACATTTCCCAACTCTCCAATCTCCCCACCAATAATTATTGCACTTAATTGCAACCTTGAAGGTGCAAGTACAAATCAGGAAAACAAAGGAAAGATGCATTTTTCTAACCAGGAAAGTGTATTTTCCAGGAGAGGTAATCACATCTGCCATCAGATGTTTCAGTCCCTGCAAGGGAACCTAATATCATTTATTCTCTCAGTTGGGTTGAATTAATGCTTCATTGTTTCACACAATGCCCAGTTGATCATGGTTGGGTTTATTTAACATGTTATAGACTTAAAAAAAATTACATTCACAATGATATTTAGAAGGTGCATCCAAAGCAAATGCATTAAGTTTACAGCACAAATTGTAGCAAAATATTTAGAAGCTGCAGTAATTGTGAATGGATTAGAGTATTTTCCACCTTCTTTAAAAAACTTCAGATGTTCTGATCCAGTTATGTAATTGCTGGATATCAATTATGAGAAGGATCAGTGCCATAGAGTAAAAGCAAAATCAACTGGGAAATATTGATAACATTCAGTTTTGAGGCTTGTGTCAATCCCCTCTACTTCATTTCCAGCCAAGGATAGTTCAATTGTTATGACCACATGACCAAAGAAACAGCCATCATCTGCCTTTCTAGACAGGGAGAGGGTCTTGTATCATTACATTTTCCAGATATTCATTGGTATCTATTTCCTGAGGAACCTGAAAGAGCCACAAATCCCGAGGCAGAGACGACTCATTAGTACAATACTTGGTAACACGTCAGTTTACTCTAACCTAAAAAGACAGGAGGTTGTTGTAATTAGTAAGGTGCACACAGCGGGGAATCCATCGCTAAAAAAAAGCTACACAGATCCCACAATATCCTGACAGACAGGAAAAGACAAGTCAGAAATATTGCACAAGGGATCTGCATCACTTTTGTGACAGTTTTAAGACATAATTTTTTTTTCACAAATATCCCCTAATGTATTTGTGGATGATTATGAAATTAAATGTTCTAGATAAAGTAGGGGTACACTTTCATTCCCAGTTACTTTGCTCCATCGGGCATATCTCCAAAGCAGTTACTGTTGACAGGATAGAACTTACTCTAAATGTCTCTCCCAATGCTCGTTCTGGAGACTCTCTGCATAATAACAGATGGAATATTCACATATAATAGAGGCTGGCACAGTGGAGTAGCAGTAGAGTTGCTGCCTTGCAGCACCAGAGACCAGGGTTTGCTCTTGACTATGGGTGCAGGCTGTACGGAGTTTGTATGTTCTCCAAGACAGCATGGGTTTTCTCTGTATGCCCCAGTTTCCTCCCACATTCCAAAGACCTGTAGGCTTGTAGGTTAATTGGCTTCTGCAAATTGACCCGAGTTTAGGATGCCAAAATGGGAGAACTAGTGCACGGGCAATTACTGGTCGGTGCGGAATCAGTGGGCTAAAGAGCGTGTTTCCATGCTGTGTCTTTAAAACTAAATGTGTATAATTGAAACCACTCCTCGAAATCAAGCATCAGTGGCCCAGAATACCCCACAATACTGCCTTGCTGAAAAACAGCTACTTATCTGAAAAGGAGATTGCACACTAAACAAAAGATACAAGAAAATTACCAAAGTTTAAATCACTTAAACAAGACAAAAAGGTTACCTTCCCATTTACTATGTACCTACTATACACAAGGCACTTTAAAAATACCAAAACATTACAATTCATCGTCAAAGCCAGGGACAATGGAACATCAACATGCATGTTGTTTCAATTGAACTTGTAGGTAGTGATAATAATATGATTGGTTTTAATCTGCAATTTGAGAAGGAGAAGGTTACATCGGAACGGTCAGTGATGCAGTTGAACAAAGGGGACTATGAAGGCATGGGAGAGGAGCTGGCCAAGGTAGACTGGAAAGGGATCCTAGCAGGAATGATGGTGGAACAGCAATGGCAGGAATTTCTGGGCATAATCCGGAAGACACAGGATCATTTCATTCCAAAAAGGAAGAAAGATTCTAAGGGGAGTAGAAGGCAACCGTGGCTGACAAGAGAAGTTAGGGATAGAATTAAACTAAAAGAAGATGTATAACACAGCAAAGAGTAGCCGGAAGCCAGAGGATTGGGAAACTTTCATAAGACAACAGAAGGAAACAACACGGGCTGAAAAGATGAAGTACGAGGGTGAGCTGGCCAGGAATGTAAAGAAGGACAGTAAAAACTTATTTAGATATGTTAAGGGAAAAAGAGTTCCAAAGTCAAATGTGGGTCCCTTGAAGGCAGACACGGATGAAATTATAATGGGTAACAAGGAAATGGCAGAAGAGTTGAACAGATACTTCGGATCTGTCTTCACCTAAGGAAGACATAAACAATCTCCCAGAAGTACTGGAGGACAGAGGATCTAAGGGGGTTGAGGAACTGAAAGAAATTTTCATTAGGCAAGAAATAGTATTGGATAGGCTAATGGGACTGAAGGATGATAAATCCCCTGGGCCTGATGGTCTGCACCCCAGGGTCCTCAGGGAGGTGGCTCTAGAAATAGTGGACGCATTGGTGATCATTTTCCAATGTTCAATAGATTTAGGATCATTTCCCATGGATTGGAGGATAGCTAATGTTATCCCACTTTTCAAGAAAGGAGCGAGAGAGATAACGGGGGAATACAGACCAGTTAGCCTGACCAGTGGTGGGAAAGATGCTGGAGTCAATTATTAAAGAGGTAATAATGGGGCATTTGGATAGCAGGAAAAGGATTAGTCCAAGTCAGCATGGATTTATGAAAGGAAAATCATGCTCGACAAACCTGGAATTTTTTGAGGGTGTGACAAGTAAAATGGATGAAGGGGAGCCAGTGGATGTAGTGTATCTAGACTTTCAGAAAGCATTTGATAAGGTCCCGCACAGGAGACTGGTGACTAAACTTAGAGCACATGGTATTGGGGGTAGGGTGTTGACATGGATAGAAAATTGGTTGGCAGACAGGAAGCAAAGAGTTGGAGTGAACGGGTCCTTTTCGGAATGGCAGGCAGTGGCGAGTGGAATGTCGCAAGACTCGGTGTTGGGGCCGCAACTGTTTACCATATATTAATGATTTGGAAGAGGGAATTAGGAGCAACACTAGCAAGTTTGCAGATGACACAAAGCTGGGTGGCAGTGTGAACTGCAAAGAGGATGTTAGGAGGTTGCAGGGTGACCTGGACAGGTTGAGTGAGTGGGCAGATGCGTGGCAGATGCAGTATAATATAGATAAATGTGAGGTTATCCACTTTGGCGGCAAAAACAAGGGGGCAGATTATTATCTCAATGGGATTAGGTTAGGTAAGGAGGCGGTGCAGTGAGACCTGGGTGTCCTTGTACACCGGTCACTGAAAGTCAGCATACAGGTACAGCAGGCAGTGAAGAAAGCTAATGGAATATTGGCCTTCATAACAAGAGGATTTCAGTATAGGAGTAGAGAGGTTCTTTTGCAGTTGTATAGGGCTCTGGTGAGACCACATCTGGAGTATTGTGTACAGTTTTGGTCTCCTAATTTGAGGAAGGACATCCTTGTGGTTGAGGCAGTGTAGCGTAGGTTCACGAGATTGATCCCTGGGATGGCGGGACTGTCATATGAGGAAAGATTGAAAAGACTAGGCTTGTATTCACTGGAGTTTAGGATGAGGGGGATCTTGTAGAAACATATAAAATTATAAAAGAACTGGACAAGCTAGATGCAGGAAAAATGTTCCCAATGTTGGGCAAGTCCAGAACCAGGTGCCACAGTCCTAGAATAAAGGGGAGGCCATTTATGACTGAGAAAAAAACTTTTTCACCCAGAGAGTTGTGAATTTGTGGAATTCCCTGCCACAAAGGGCAGTGGAGGCCAAATCACTGGATGGATTTAAGAGAGAGTTAAATAGAGCTCTAGGGGCTAGTGAAATGAAGGGATATGGGGAAAAGGCAGGCACAGGTTATTGATTGGGAACGATCAGCCATGATCACAATGAATGGCGGTGCTGGCTCGAAGGGCCAAATGGCCTCCTCGTGCACCTATTTTCTATGTTTCTAACTGAAAGATACAGCATAGAAACAGGATTTTAGCTCACCAAGTCCACGTCGACCATCAATCGCCTGGACTCCATCCAGGGACCTTGACTGTTCACTCATCCCTTCCCACCCAAACCACCGTCTCCCCATGTACTTTCCCTTGCAACCACATAAGATGCAACACCAGCTCAGTCTGGAGAAGGGTCTCAACCCAAAATGTCACCCATTCCTTCTATCCAGAGATGCTGCCTGTCCTGCTGAGTTACTCCTGCATTTTGTATCTATCTTTGGTGTAAACCAGCATCTACAGTTCATTCCTATACCTGCCCTTACTTGAATGAATGTTTATTGGCCAAGCATTCACATACAAGGAATTTGCCCTGGTGCTCCACCCACAATTGACAACCTGACATACAGTGACAGTTAAGAATGATAGATAAAACATTAAACATTAATAATAAACCATTATTGATTAAGCATGTGAATTAAATAAAATACCAGAGCAAAAGGAGGCTGCAGATTTTTGGTTATTGAGTAGAGCTACCACTCATGGGAAAAAAGTTGTTTTTATGTCTGGCTGTGGCAGATTTGACAGTCCGGAGTCACCTTCCAGAGGGAAGCGATTCAAAGTGTTTGTGGCCAGGATGAGAGGGGTCAGAGATGATCTTGCCCGCTCGCTTCCTGGCCCTTGTAGTGTACAGTTCATCACTGTACAGAGGGAAGGTTGCAGCCAATAACCTTCTCAGCTGATCGGACGATTCGTTGCAGCCTCCAGGTGTCGTGCTTGGTGGCTGAGCCAAACCAGACCATGATGGAGAAGGTGAGAACAGACTCTACGATGACTGTGTAGAACTGGATCATCATTGCCTGTGGCAGATTGCGCTTCCTCAGCTGCTGCAGGAAGTACATTCTCTGTTGTGCCTTTTTGACCGTGGAGTCGATGGTTGCCACCCACTTAAGGTCCTTGGAGATGATGATTCCCAGGAACTTAAAAGACTCCACAGATGTGACTGTGGTGTTGTTGATGGTGAGTGGGGTGAGGGGAGGGGGACATCTCCTAAACTCTACAATCAATTCGACTGACTTAAGAGCATTGAGCTCTAGGTTGTTACGATAGCACCAGGACGCCAGCTGTGACACTTCCTGTCTTTAGACAGATTCCTCTCAACCATGGATCAGTCCAATCACGGTTGTGTTGTGCGCAAACTTAAGAAGCTGGTGAGAGGTGTCTGTGGAGGTGCTGCCGTTGGTGTAGAGGAGAGGAGAGAGTACGCAGCCTTACGGTGCTCCTATGCTGAGCGTTTGCGGGTCCAGAATGTGCTTTCCCAGTCTCACATGCTGCTTCCTGTCTGTCAGGAAGCTGGTGATCCACTGACAGAGGGGTTCAGGCACAGTCAACTCTGAAAGTTTGGAGTGTAGTAGCTCTGGGACAATGATGTTGAATGCAGAGCTAAAATCAACAAACAAAATCCACGCATAGGTCCCCTGGCGGTCTAGGTGCTGGAGGATGAAGTGCAGGCCCAGGTTGACCGAGTCATTCATGGAATTATTGGCCCGATATGCAAACTGTAGAGGGTCCAGCAGGGGGTTTGTGATATTTTTCAGCCTGGCCAGCACCAGCCTTTCAACGGTTTTCAACACTGACTACAGAGGTCAGTGCGACAGGCCTGTAGTCATTAAGACCAGTAATCCTTGCCTTTTTGGGTACAGGGACAATAGTGGAGACTTTGAAGCAGGCAAGGACAGTACAGGTTTGCAGGGACTGGTTGAAAATGTCTGTGTAGATAGGTGCCTGTTGTTCAGCATAGAGCTTGAGAGTAGAAGGGGGGGGGGGGTAACATTGTCTGGTCCCGGAGATTTCCAGCTTTTCTGTTCTGAAACACCTCTTCACCTCTTCTCTTTTTATTATTGATGATGGAGAAGTGATGTTGTGCAGCACAGAGGGTGTGGGTAATTGGGTGTGAAGTGGTGATTGGAGAAGGGTGGGTAGGAAATGTGTCCAGTCTTTTCAGACAGGAGTCTTGCTTCAAGTCTTATTGACTTGATAAGCTTATTTAAAATTCCACAAGAAACTCTGGCTGCATACCCCCAAACCAAGTAGTTTGAAAGCAAGGCAATTTGGTTGGTTTGTTTTATAAACAGCTGAACTCAGCCACCGCTGCCACAGCTTGAATTCTGCCTCAGTCTTACACAAGAGTTGCTAACACTTTGCTTTAACCATATCAAGAGTTGCTAACACTTTGCTCTTCCCTGCAAAATATTCCTTAAGATTGTCATTACAAGATTTGAATTCAAGTACTCATTTTAATTTTCAACAATGTGATGCAGATTTCTAGACACTTGGCCTCATTTACCCCAATCTATAAACTTAATACCATTTACAAATTTCATTTCTTGAATTTTTGTGCATATTCACAAATCTTCCAAAATAACCACTCTCTAGGTCACAGGTAGACAAAAATGCTGCGAAACTCAGCGGGTGAGGCGGCATCTATGGAGCGAAGGAATAGGCAACGTTTAGGTTCGAGACCCTTCTTCAGACTCCGAAACGTCGCCTATTCCTTCGCTCCATCGATGCTGCCTCACCCGCTGAGTTTTTCCAGCATTTTTGTCTACCTTCGATTTTCCAGCATCTTCCAGTTCTTTCTTAAACACTCTCTAGATCAATGTTGAGTCATGTTCCCACTGCTCGAGAACACGTTATCCACTGCTCCACGAGAATTGCCTGCTTGCCTCTGGGCCATGCTGTCTGCTCTGGTGTTGCCACAGGTCCAGTCTTGTTACCAGAGCTCAGAGTCAAGGCATGTTGGTCTCACAGAGTGCAGCACAGTGCTGGGCGTGTCCAGGTACAGACAGCCTGCTGCACTTGAGGAATGCCAAACAGGCAGCTCGGCGTGCAGTCAGACACCAAAGCTGTCACTGTTACCAGGGCCATCCAACACTTGCAAATATCTAAAATGTTGAAACTAACCTATACAATTTACACAAAATGTTAGAGAAACTCAGCAAGTGCACCAGCATCTATGGAGCGAAGGAGAAAGGCAATGTTTTGGGCCAAAACCCTTCTTCAGACTGATGGGGGGGTGGGGGGAGGCGGGGGGAAGAAAGGAAAAAGGAGGAGCCCGATGGCTGAGGGAGAGGTAGGACGGAGAAGAGACAGCAAGGGTTAACAGAATTGAGAGAATTTGATGTTCATGCCAAGAGGATGCAGACTCCCCAAGTGGAATATGAGATGCTGTTCCTCCAATTTGCGGTGTTGCTCACTCTGGCCGTGGAGGAGGCCCAGGACTGAGAGGTCGTTTACGGAATGGGAGGGGGAGTTGAAGTGCTGAGCCACCGGGAGGTCGGGTTGGTTAATGTTCCATTACAGTTCCATTAACCAACTCGACCTCCCGGTGGCTCAGCACTTCAACTCCCCCTCCCATTCCGTATCCAACCTCTCCGTCAGTGGAATTGATTGCCGACTTTAGGAGAGCTCCCCTTCCTCTTCCTCCCCCCCCCCCCCCCCCCCCCCCACCCAGTCACATCTGTGGAGTCTTTTAAGGGAACCATCATCTACAAGGACCTTAAATGGGAGGCCACCATCGACTCCACAATAAAAAAGGCACAACAGAGGATGTCCTTCCTGTGGCAGCTGAGGAACCATAATCTGTCATAGGCAATGATAGTCCAATTCTATACGGCCATCGTAGAGTCTGTCCTCACCTTCTTCATCATGGTCTGGTTTGGCTCAGCCATCAAGCACGACATCCGGAGGCTGCAGTGAATCGTCCGATCAGCTGAGAAGGTTATTGGCTGCAACCTTCCCTCTGTACATTGATGAACTGTACACTGCAAGGGCCAGGAAGCGAGCGGGTAAGATCATCTCTGACCCCTCTCATCCTGGCCACAAACACTTTGAATCACTTCCTTCTGGTAAAACGACTCCGGACTGTTAAAGCTGCCACAGCCAGACATAAAAAACACCTTTTTTTCCCCACAAATAGTAGCTCTATTCAATAACCAAAAATCTGTAGCCTCCTTTTGCTCTGGTATTTTATTTAATTCACATGTTTAACCAATAATTATTAATGTTTAATGTTTTAAATGTCATTCCTTACAGTCCCTGTCATGTTGTCACTTGCGGGTGGAGCACCAAGGCAAATTCTTTGTATGTGAATACTTGGCCAATAAACTTATTCACTCTTTCTATAAAATTGTTTACCTTCCCTCCTTGTAATTTGGTCCCCTGCAAACACTTGACATTTTACCTATGCCAGGGATCAGTGGGCAGATTTCTTAACCCGACTGCTGGCTAGCCTGCAGAGTGCAGCATAGGCAGCGACAGGCAGACATCAAAGCTACAGGTGCCGCCTCTTTATACACCTCCATTTCCCTGCCAAAAGTTCTGGTTTCCAGCACAGCCAGAGGCAAGTCATAATATCAGTACTGGCAGGAAACAGAAAGCATGGGCCATCATGAGAAATGTCACCAACTGATAACCATGAATGAGTTGTTTTTCCAAATCTGTCGGAATCCCATTTGAGATGTTCCGTCTTTGCCATCAGAGTTATTTGCCATCAGGGAACGATGCCCAGTAACACCAATGCCATGATTGCAGGTTCCTCCAAAGTATAGAGACACGAGGAACTGCAGATACAGGAATCTTGAACAAACACTGCTGGAGGAACTTAGCGGGTCAGGTAGCGTCAGTAAAGAGAACGGGCAGCTCTTTTCGGGTCAGGAATCTGCTTCAGGCTAAAAAAAGGTCCTGACCCAAAACGTCACCTGCCTATTCTTTCTACAGATGCAACTTGACCCGTTCAGTTCCTCCATTAGTTTGAATTTTGTTTAGGGATGGAACATGCTCTTGTTAATTCTCTGTGCAAACATGGAACACTTAAATTCTTAAGTTATCAGGGCTCTCGCTTAACTTTTTTTCCCTGTTGCCAGCCGGGCAACCTTGACAGCTTTTTAGGTTGCCAAATGACAGTTTAGGTGGTCATTGAAGACGGTTTGCATGACGCGTGCGATAATGTGCTCGGACGAAGTGCGTAGGTACCAGTCGGAATTATGCTCAATGAAGCATTCACATATTATGTTCAAGAAGAAACTGCAGATGCTGGAAAATCAAAGGTAGACAAAAGTGCTGGAGAAACTCAGCGGGTGCAGCAGCATCTATGGAGCGAAGGAAATAGGCAACGTTTCAGGCCGAAACCCATCAGTCTGAAGAAGGCCCGAAACTTTGCCTATTTCCTTCGCTCCATAGATGCTGCCGCATCCACTGAGTTTTTCCAGAACATTTGTCGATATTCACATATTATTTCTGCTTCAAATAACTCAAACTAAACATATTCACCAATCAAGACATGATATATACCACAATGACATGCAGCAAAATTATAATACAATATCTCAACTCTTTTTACACATTGCAATTTCTATTAGTTCTTTTTACTTCCAAACAAAAATGTGGTTGGATTATTCAGCATATGATCAACCCGTGTCAATAAATCCTGGACCACGGTAACATATATACTTAACCATACACACTACAGATTCATGCAAGCATGTTTTCTGTGAAGGACTGAAAATTACCGTGACATAGCCATAGCATGGGTCGTTATTGCTATTGGCACAGAAACACTCTGGCTTCCCACATAATTTATCCATAACAAAATGTACAGGTTGCAAGGAAATTTCTAAAGGCATTTTATGATAATAGCTGTTAAAACCGACTATACCCATCTGACAGGTTAAACATTACACTAACTGACAAGAGATGGCCAAAGGACATAACTGCAGCAAATGTTCTTTTGGTAATATGTTTAAAAGGTGTCAAAACAAATAATAACATTGGAAATTAAAACACATTTGATTACATTCCGTTATCAAACATAATCAATGTTCGCTCTGAAGACCATGAAGCACAATAGGGTCAGGTGTGTGAATCAGTGCGGTGCGGAATGAATGGATTGAGGCAGGTGAATTAGTACGTGTTGGTTGGAGTACGTAAAATTGTGAGGGGAGAGCACGGGGGACGTCAGTGGTGTTGAATGGGGGGGGGGGGGGGGGGGGGGGGGGGGGGGGGGGGGATGAGTACGTGATGGATGGGGGGGGGGGGGTGGATCACTATAGGGAGGTTTAATGGCATGTATGCCAAGTGGAGTACATGCGATGAACTGCAGGTAAGCACTTACCATTGTTTCCAGCGTAGCGGGCACGTTAAAACCCGCCAAAATTGTCGGTTTTTGTGCTGTAAATAATTATGGAAATCGGGATAAGCGTGAGAGACATTTAGCCTACTTCAGAATTCCAAAAGTGAGGAGAAATGACGATAGATAGAAGCGAGAGCTGAAGGAACAACAACAGCCAGAGTGCTTGACAAACATTGGCAGTTTGCTCACTGCATTTCATCAACAGTAAGGCATTATTTGTGTTTTTTCTCGATTCCTTTTTGGCATCTAAAAACTTTCGGAAGTGATAAATCTGGCAGTACAATTTTAAAATCGCCCATGTTTCTCAAGTGGGTTTTTTTCATACAAAACGAAAATACCTCTGAAGCAAAATTTACAGCCAGATTTATCACTTCTGAGACTTTTTAGATACCAAAGGAATCAAGAAAAACCACAAATAATGCCTCACTGTTGATGAAATGCAGTGAGCAAACGCGATAATTCCCAATATTTTTAATTCCGATATCTGCATGGCCAATGTTCGCCAAGCACTTTAGCTGTTGTTGTCCCTTCAGCTCTCGCTTCTCTTTACCTTCATTTCGCTTCACTTTTGGGATTCTGAAGTTGGGTACGCGTCTCTCACACTTACCCCGACTGCCACAATTTTTTACAGCGCTGAAATTCAACATTTTGCCGTTTTTTTAACAGGTAGGAAAGTATGCGTTTCTTGCATTAATAACATATACCGGAAGTTACGGATGTCCTCCAGATGGATTGAGCGGCTCCGAGCGTCAAGCCCTATGACCCAGTGACCTTACGTGCAACCCCCCTATAGAATGAATGGGGGTTCAGTGCAGGATGAACGGGGGTAGACAAAAATGCTGGGAAAAATTCAGCGGGTGAGACAGCATCTATTGAGCTAAGGCAATAGGCAACGTTTCAGGTCGAGACCCTTCTTCAGACTGTTCCCCCCCCATTCTTCTTGAATGGGGAGGATCAGTACAGGATGAATGGGGGGGGGTCAGGACAGTGTGGATCCGAGGGTCTATGCAGGATGAATGGGGGATCAGTACGGGATGCATGAGGGGGATCAGTACGGGATGCATGAGGGGATCAGTATGGGATGCATGAGGGGATCAGTACGGGATGCATGAGGGGATCAGTACAGGGTGAATGGGGATCAGTAAAAGATGAATGGGGAGGTCACTACAGGATGAATGGGAGGAACAGTGCAGTATGAATGGGGGAGAAGCGCAGGATGGATGGGGGGGGGGGGGGAGGGTGGCAGGAGAATCAATGCGAGGTGGGTAGGATCATGAATAGATTTTTTTGGGGGGGGGGGAAGCACAGGGGATGTCAGTGAGGACTGAATGGGGATCAGTGCGGGATGGAGAGGAGGGGTCCCAGGAAAAAAAGAGAGAGAGGTGGGGAGGAAGGAAGGTCAGCGCTCCTCGGACAACATCTTGGCCGCCCCCTCGTCACCGCCTCCCCTTCTCCGCCAGCCAACAGGAAGGTGCGGGGCCGAGCTGTGCAGCTCAAAGATCCTATAGCTATAAGATCTTTGGTGCAGCTGCTTCAGACAGCGGAAGGAGACCGCCCTCTCCCTCCCTCCGGCCTCGGCATGCGAGAGGGGTTGTTTTGAAAGCGCCGTTATCAGGGCGATAGCAGCCGCTGATGGCAAATCCGCAAAAGGCGCTTTCAAAACACCCCCTCTCGCACGCTGAGGCCGGGAGGAGGGAGGGAGAGGGAAGTCTCCTTCCGCCGGGCGGGGTACGGGAGGAGGAGGCGGTGGAGCCGCTGTCGCAGCCGCTGCTGCCGCTGTTCGGGGCCCGTCATTCGCTCCAACCCTTCGTCACCCCGCTCCTAGTATCAAAGATACTAACCCGCAATCAAAGATACTAGAGGAATACAGCCGCCGCCGACACGAGACGTCAGTTCCTATTCTGCAGATGTGCTGCCTGACCCGCGGAGGTACTCCAGTTTTTTGCAGAGCCAGTATTTGGGTGCCAAGCCGGGCAAAATGAGTCGGCGTTTAGGTTGCCCAGCGGCACTTTCAATAGTCAATGGCACCCGGGCAACCGCTAATTTCGAGCCCCGGTTATACGAGCAGAATTAGGCCATTAAGGACATCAAGTCGACCTCACCTCTCCTCATAACCAGTGACACCCCAATGCAATTACCTGTGCAGAAGCAGGGTGAACCCTCTAATTGTGGCCCAATTTTGTGTGGCACAGACATTATGAGCCGGAAGGCCTGTTTTAGTACTTTACTATACTACGTTTTAATTTAGCACATTACAAATCTAACATTCAAGGTAATTCTTGATTATGAGAAATACAATTGCTTCAAGGCTAGTTGCTAGATATGCATTTTAAACCTATAGTGAAAAATGCATTTGCACTTAATAATGTACAGTTAGAACAGTTAGACAGGGACAGGTTTGGAGGGATATGGACCAAACGCAGGCAGGTGAGACTAGTGTAGACGGAACATGTTGGCTGGTGTGGGCAAGTTGGGCCAAACGGCCCGTTTCCACACTGTAGCACTCTATGTCTAATTGCAAAATTATTGAATAAAGATGGCCAGGGCTTCATTCTTCTCATCAGTTGTTAGTTTTATGCGTGACGAGATTTTGTGCAAGGACCATTCACTTTATCCACACTCACTCAAAATGAAAATTAGTAAGTATGCAAAGTTATCGAGCAGTACCTGATCCGCTACGACTTCAACAAGATTTGAGTCTATTTATCTGGTTCCATGCAAAAATAAACAGGAAGGCCACCCACTATTGGTATTGCAAGGTTCACAGTATATCGCGTGTGAAAAAAGACAAGTTCTTTGTACTTGACAATTTGTTGTTCCCATTTGGTTAAAGTACATCAGCATGATCAGTCTTTGAATAATCAAACCCGTCTAAAGACTGGCTTAAAATTCAGACAACTGTCTAAAATGGTGCTAAGAAAATGCTAAACCTTGCACATTCACAAGCTGCATTGTTTGCACTTAAGTCAAGAATGTTTTTTTGGGAAACAGATGTACATTGCCCTGACAAATGCCATTTAGAAAAAAAACTCTTGTTTGATGTCGTTGCAATCAAAGCAGTAAACAAATGAAACGTGTGGGAACCAACAGGAAAGGAAATAGTGCGATCCCAAGAGCAACTACGATTTTCTTTCCATTTGAGCCAATTAGTGGGTGCATTTCAATTTTGAGGCTCAATTAAACAAAAACTGCTTCAGAATAGTGCACTCTTTTAGAAAAGAGGCAAGGAGGGACTTCTTTAGTCAGAGGGTAGTTAATCTGTGGAACATTGCCACAGAGGGCTGTGGAGACCAAATCAGTGAATATTTAAGGCAGATAGACAAGTTCTTGATTAGAACGGGTGCCAAGGGTTATGGGAAGAAGGCAGAAAAATTGTATTAGGAGGCAGAATGGATTCCATGGGCCAAATGGCCTAATTCTACTATTATAACTTGTGAATATGAAGTGTTAGCAAAAAGCAATTAGAGGGTGTAATTGTCACTTACCGCACAGTGAAGGCACATTAAGATGGTGTAGTTCTTGCCCACTGCATACCAAGGTAGGAGACTTGCGATCATTTCCATCTCACTTTTGATAAAAATGTCAGTGGTTTGAAATTCAGATTATAACCTAATCTGGGAGTATCTGAATGTCCAAGGCTCCTTCTCCATTACCACAACCCTGTTCCACCCTCCCAACAGTCGCCCAGCTATCAGAATGGGGGAACCTCAAACCTATTTGAAGCAGAGTTTGGGTTAAGTGTTCAAGCTCTTGAACTTATTTGAAATTACATCACGTTTATAAAGTGAGAAAACAAGTAATGGTGAAATTCTTTTGGGTCCAAAAAATTGCCTCGGGAGAAAGAATAATGGTTTTAAAGCTAATGGCTCAGCTGCAGACAACTCAGGCCTCTAAATCATTGCAGTCGAAATACTGATCCTAAAATTCTTGTGCATTATAACTGTTTGTGCATTGGTTTTAACATTGGAGTTGTCCTCCTTGACCTCCAAGAACAAACATATACTGTTCAGAATAGAGTCAGAATAAGGAGGGTTGTGCCCCAGGGATTGGTGTGACAGCCCACATATCCTGGGAATCATCATTTCATTCCAAAGACGCAGAAAGATTCTAAGGGGAGTAAGAGACAAGGGAAGTTAGGGATGGAATAAAACTAAAAGAAAAGGCGTATAACACACATAGCAAAGAGCAGCAGGAAGCCAGAGGATTGGGAAACTTTCAAAGGACAACAGAAGGTAACAAAAAAGGGCAATACGGGGTGAAAAGATGTACGAGGGTAAGCTGACCAAGATATAAAGGATAGTAAAAGCTTCTTTAGATATGTTGAGAGAAAAATATTTGTAAAGACAAATGCGGGTCCCTTGAAGGCAGAAATAGGTGAAATTATTATGGGGAACAAGGAAATGGCAGAAGAGTTGAACGGGTACTTTGGTCTGTCTTCACAACAGAAGACAAATAATCTTCCAGATGTACTAGAGGGCAGAGAATCTAGGGAGACAGAGGAACTGAAAGAAATTTGCATTGGGCGAGAATTAGTATCTGGTAGACTGATGGGACTGAAGGCTGATAAATCCCCAGAGCCTGATGGTCTGCACCCAGGGTACTCAAGGAGGTGGCTCTGGAAATTGTGGACATATTGGTGATCATTTTCCTATGTTCTATAGATTCAGGATCAGTTCCTGTGGATTGGAGGGTAGCTAATGTTCCCACTTTTCAAGAAAGATTTGAGAGAGAAAACAGAGAATTATAGACCAGTTAGCCTGATGTCCAAGGTGGGGAAGATGCTGGAGTCAATTATTAAAGAAGTAATAACGGCACATTTGGATAGCAGTAAAAGGACTGGTCCAAATCAGCATGGATTTACGAAGGGGAAATCTTGCTTGTCTAATCTTCTGGAATTTTTTAAGGATGTGACAAGTAAAATGGATGAAGGAGAGCCAGTGGATGTAGTGTATCTGGATTTTCAAAAAGCCTTTGATGAGGTCCCACACAGGAGATTAGTGGGCAAAATTAGAGCACATGGTATTGGGGGGTAGGGTATTGACATGGATAGAGAATTGGTTGGCAGACAGGAAACAAAAGAGTAAGAATAATCTCTCTCTCAGAATGGCAGGCAGGCCCGCAAGGCTCGGTGTTGGGGCCACAACTATTTACAATATATTAATGATTTAGATGATGGGAAATTTGCTGATGACACGAAGCTGGATGGCAGTGTGAACTGCGACGAGGATGCTAGGAGGTTGCAGGGTAACTTGCACAGGTTGAATGATGGGGCAGATGCAGTATAATGTAGATAAATGTGAGGTTATCCACTTTGGCGGCAAGAATAATGAGGCAGATTATCTCAAAGGTGTCAGATAAGGAAAAAGGGAAATGCAATGAGATCTGTGTATCCTTTTACACCAGTCACTGAAAGTAAACATGCAGGTCCAGCAGGCAGTGAAGAAAGCTAATGGCATGTTGGCCTTCATAACGGGAGGATTTGAGTTTGAGTAAAGAGGCCCTTCTGCAGTTGTACAGGGCCCTGGTGAGAACACATCTGGAGTATTGTGTGCAGTTATGGTCTCCTTCGAGCCAGCACTGCCATTCATTGTGATCATGGCTGATCGTTCCCATTCAATAACCCGTGCCTGCCTTCTCCCCATATCCCATATTGAGGCAATGCAGTGGAGGTTCACAAGGTTAATCCCCAGGATGGTGGGACAGTCATATGAGGAAAGATTGGAAAGACTAGGCTTGTATTCACTGGAATTTAGAAGGATAAGAGGGGATCTTATAGAAACCTATAAAATTATAACAGGGCTGGACAAGGTAGATGCAGGAAAAATGATGGGGAAGTCCAGAACCAGGGGCCACAGTCTAAGAATAAAGGGGAGGCCATTTAAAACTGAGATGGGAAAAAACTTTTTCACCCAGAGAATTGTGAATTTGTGGAATTCCGGCCACAGAAGGCAGTAGAGGCGAATTCACTGGATGAATTTAAAAGAGTTAGATAGAGCTCTAGGGGCTAACAAAATCAAGGGATATGGGGAGAAGGCAGGCACGTGTTACTGATTGTGGATGATGAGCCATGATCACAATGAATGGTGGTGTAGGCTTGTGGGCCAAATGGCCTCCTCCTGCACCTATTTTCTATGGAATGTCCAGTAATGGTCTTTCCTGAAAAAGCATAGTCTAACTTTTCTCACAACATTGCCAGTGATCGTTGCCTGGTAAATGACATCATTTGATGTGCATCTGATATATTAAATTGCAATGAGGTCGGTGCATGGTGACACACAGGAAAATACCTAGTCAAATTTCTAGGCTGATGCAAAAGGAGACCAAAATGCTTGTTCTGTTTCTCTCTGGGATACACCACAGTAAACAAGATTGTGATTTAAATTCAGGCAAGTTTGGTGACTGCAAGCATAGAAATCGAGATTTATCTTACAACAGAATAATTACAGCTGAGCAGCTATTCAGTATCTCATGAGCACAGACAGGTTTAACAAACACCAGCTTCAAAACCACAAAGTCTTGAAATACACTGGTATAAATCTGTTATCTAGCAGTTATCTGGGATTAGACCCAAGCATGAGATTGCAACTAAATGCTTCTGCCCCCTTAGCGTGACGCAAGGAGGTTTTAATGTCCACTGCAGCATTAAGCTACTTGAAATGCAAAACATGAAATTACTTCATTCAAAGTAAACTTTTCTACGCACAAATCAGAAACTATTTGGGCTACTTTGAGTCTTAACACTTATACATCAATGAGTTGTGACTTTTGTACTCCAGATGTTCACCGATCTACAGGCAAGAGAGCAAAGTAATCTGCAACAGCTCACGATTTAAGGAGGAAGTGACCCAGCAGCAGCCGGCCTTATTAACTATGCTTCAATAAACTACTTCCTGAGAAGTCCTTTCATTGAGAAAACCATATAAGAATTTGCATTTATGGTGGAGTTCCTGTTTACATGTTCTTTCCAGGTCCCTTGGCTCTCCCATTTCTTCTTTGTGTTTCTTGCTAGCAGCACCAACCTGTCACTTCAAAGCCACCCTTTGTGCTGTACCTATAGAAGTTAGGTATGATTTCTGGCAAGTCATAAAACAATTACTGCCAAATTCTTGTATTCTCTTTGATTCCAAGGCCTGCCCTGAGGTTCAAAGCAATTGGCGAGCTCCTTCCTCAACATATTACCCTGGGCATTCCAATTCCTTAACTTGTTTCTTGTGAGATTTTAAAGATAATTGCTTCCTTAAATGAATTTACTTTTAGAAACATACACACCACGGAGATTTGAAAAATTTGCACTTGTGCAGGTGGTAAAACACAACTAAATAATTCAAACTATATAAAGCACCTTCAAAACTTACAAACAGCAAAACTAGCCTTAGCATGGATTAGTTAAACTTTTCCAGTGGAATGTTATTGACCCTTTCACCCTCATCTTAATAAGGTGATAATTGACTATTTGAACCAGAATAAAAATGTTTTGCTATTTTGTTGAAAGTAACATGTTGTGCATGTTGGAAAATAAATACATCCAAATTAATCAATTTCCAAGTGTTTATGCTAATTTGTTTTATTTAGCAGGCACAGAAGATTCACAAATATTAAAAAAAAACACACATTTATATCAGCTTGAAGTGAACCAGCTATAATTACAACTTGCTTAGTATAAGCAAAATTTTAGGTCAGCTTGTCCGCATATCCAGAAACTCAATTAACTGGTCAAAATATGGTAAATGGAGTTTAATCTGGCGAATTGCAAGATCCTACATTTGGGTAAGAGGAATCAAAAGGCAATTACCTAAATGGAGACAGACTAAAAATGAGTGAAGCTCATCTGTGTGTTCTAATGCACGAATCACAAAAACAAAGTTAGCAGGCAGGTGTAGCATGTAGTTCAGGAGGCAAACAGCATGTTGGTGTTTGAGAAAGGAGTTGACATTTGAGAATATGCAGGTGATGTTGCATTTGCACAGGGTGCTTGCACGGTTACACCCAAGAAAGAATACAATAGTCATGGAGGCAGTTCAAAAATATTTACAAGGTATGAAATGGCTATCCTATGAAGAGATGCTGGATAATTTTGGTCTGTATTCCTTGCTGATCAGAAGAATTAAGAGTGGCCTTATTTAAACAGACAAGATCCTAAGGATGCTTGAGGGGGACAGATCTTGGGGTGTTTATGCTGATGGAAGGGACATAGATACAAAAGGGAACCAAAATATACTTACATCTCTTCTCTCAGTGGGTCCCGAATCGAAGAACTTGCACAAAAAAAGCCGAGGCCTGCAAGGATCAGCCATGATCATATTGAATGGCAAGGCCACTTTGATGAGGGCCTGGTGACTAACTCCTGCTTCTATTCTCTTCTGTGGAAAGAGTACTGGTTTCGGATGATTAGCCATGAGCATACTGAATGGCGGTGCTGGCTCGAAGGGCCGAATAGCCTGCTCCTGCGCCTATTTTCTGTTCTAGTTTAGAGGGGGTGGGTCCACATTAACTACCACTGCAGAAATACAGCCCTATACACATTTTATCAACTGAACACAGCACAGAAGAGACAAAAGAAAACTGCAGTCAGTACATGTGAGTACCAGGATCAGCAACAAACATACATATTCTGACAGTGAAAGAGGTGCAGGCAGAGTGCTTGGGAGATGTAATAGAGAAGGACAAATAATCAGCTGAACATATTTCCCACCAGGCTAACAGTTTATACAACAATTCAATCTGTACCATTTTTCTAATAATATCTTTACTTCAAAATTATGCCTCCACTAGACCATAAACCAATTTATTCAGAGATGAACAGAATAGGGATATACCAGTGTTAAAAAGAAAGCCTGTTCTCCTCTATGGAAAGGTAAATGTTTGTTCTGGAGCATTCCTTTCAATTAGCTTAGATGGCGTTTCAAGTTTTGTTTTAAGTAAAGCTTGGAAACCAGCACCAAGTAGCTCTTCTTTTGTTAATGCCATTATATTTATTGTGGACAGTCTTGCTTCCTCTCTTCCTCTGGCATCACCATAGATCAATACTGGACGAGGGATTGTGAAATACCAATTAACATGTTACAAAAAAATCCACATGTTGACAGTGAGAGACCAAGCACAATACTTAAGGAGGAGGGGCCGGAGGCACTGTCGCAAATATAATCGTGTTGGCAGCAGAAACACAAAAGTATGCATGTTATGGCACCTTTGGAAAACCCTTCAGCTCTCTGAAACGGTTTTCAGTAAAATTCTGATACTGTTATCTGATGATCTGTCTGGTTCATTGGCTTTTGCTTGTAGATTATCACTCACTGGGTTTACTAATCTACTTTTAAACCAGATTAAAAGTGTCTGGCATATTAACAACATTCAATAGCTTGGAAAATATGCGAGTCCAGCACCAGAGATGTTATATTAATAGTTTTACTGAACCTCTAAGATACAGGCACTTGCTCTACATAATCAAATATGACAATACATTTTCATGCCGTTGCACTGAACAAGCAACATGCAAAACAGACTTGATAGCGTTGATGAGCAAGAAATGTTGGTCTGAAAACCTAGCGCTTCCACACACAATACTGTGATCTGGCGCAAAGAAACAAGGAGATACTCAGCAGGTCATACAGCATATGTGGATGCTGAAAGATAGCTGATTTTTCCAGTTAAGACCTCGCAGCTCCTAATTGACTCCACAAATCAGTGGCTATCTCCATCCCTCCCTCCTTCACCAAGCCATCCTTCAACCCAACTCCCCACACACATCGGGAACCATGCAATTCCCCCATCTCATCCCTCCCTTTCGCCTCCTGATATTGACCACCGCCACCGCCCCCCCCCCCCCAATTACATTCGGCCATGATGCAGGGTCTCGACTAAAAAACTTGCTATATAAACACTGGCACCTTTAAAAAAGAACAAAAGACGACAGACACAGTGCTGGATGTTCAGGCAGCATCTCTCGAGGAGATGCCGGACCCTTCTTCAGGCTTCGGAGATGGATTCCATCTCGAAACGCACCTCTCTGTTTTCTAAAGTTGCCGCCTCCAGAGTTACTCCAGCACTTTTCCCCCCTTTTTTTATAAACCACATCTGCAGTTCCTTATGAATACACAGGATCCCAGTATCAGGTTGCATTTAAATAGGTGCAAGTTGCTGGAGAAATTCAGTTCCTCATCTCAAGCTTTGGGAAAGACCTTGAGAGTCGACAATAAGTGCAGTAAGGAACTATTTAAAAACATTTTAATTGTTAATTCCAACACAAAATTATTTCCCCATGATGGAATTATTGTATGTTCCTTCAGATACAGCGAATAAAATGAATATTACAAATCATGCAGAATTTGTATACAATTATTTAAATTTTAGTTTCAATATTAAATTGAAAACAAAATCTAAACCCTCTTCACACAATCAAGCACATCACCCAGAAAAACACAACCTTCCCAGTGGCTTGGTTTCTTAAATGATTGTACAATTTTTAAATGTAAGCTTCTTGCCTTGTTCATAAACCTACAGTCATACTTTTCCTTTTGAATTTGTGCCAAACGGCAGGTAAATTACAAAGAGCTTTCTATATTTACCCTTGCCAAATAAACAGCATCCAGCTGGGGAAACACGAGGGAACCTGGCCTATATCAGAAGAGTTCCGAATGTCAGGATAGGACCATAGTTTTCACTAGTTCCTGAGGACTATTGCGGAACAGAAACCAGGGATACAAGAACATAGTTCTCTGAACATGGTAATACAGCAGACAAGGTGATGTATGGCACACTTGCCTTCATTGGACAGCATTAAGTACAAGAGTCACCAATGTCATATTATAGAAAGCTGTACAAGGTGCTAGGAAGAATGCACTTCAAATGTTGTATGTAGTTCTGGTCACCATATTATAGAAATAATGTGATGCATAAAATGGTGCAAGCATTTTTCAGAAGGATGGTGCAGGAGCTGAAGGGTTTGAGTCACAAGGAGAGAAAACATTGTCCTTTTTCCCCCTTAAGTAAAGGAAGTTGAGCGGCAACGATGAAGAGGTTTATACAATCTTGAGGTGCATAGATACGGCATGTGGTCACAATCATTTTCACAGGATAGGGAAGTCTAAAACTATAGGGTATAGATTTGAGAAAGGGGAAGATTTAAAGGAGACTAGTGTGCACACAGAGAATGGTGCCAATGAAGTGGGTATGTTGGAAAGACATTTGGATATGAATAAGAATGGTTATAGGGACTAAACTCAGGAAAGTGGAACTGGCTCAAGAAACCACCTTGGCCAAAGCATGGTGCTCAGTTTTTCCCATCCCCAAGCTCCTGATCATGAATGCAAAACCGTCAAAGATTTTGATCCGTCCCAAACTCAATTTTCATTCCCAACTCCTCCATGCTTCTAAATAGGAGAGATTTTATGAAGAAATCTTTCCTCGAGCTTCTACATATCTACAGGTTATTCTGGTCTTACACCCATCAACCAGGTCATAATTATGCAGATGTCCAACTCCACCTCTCTAATCCAATCTTAACACTAGGCCGTCTCTCAAACATCAAATCAATTCAGCAATGTTTACTCTAACTTAGCAAGTGGAAGTATGTGATTTTTGGTTCCCCATGAAAATATCTGCTCCCTTGCAACTTTTCAAGGATGCATCCCAGGCTACACCACATTGCAGTACTTCAGCAATCTATTTGTATCACTGAACTTCAAACCCTATGTCTCAGCAGAAAGAATGCATGCTTGGCACCGCCATTCAATATGATCATGGCTGATCAACCAACTCAGTATCCTTTACCTGCCTTCTCTCCATATCCCCTGATCCCTTTAGCCACAAGGGTCACATCTAACTCCCTCTTAAATATAGCCAATGAACTGGCCACAACTACCTTCTGTGGCAGATAATTCCAGAGACTCACCACTCTGTGAAAAATGTTTTCCTCATCTCGGTCCTAAAGGAATTCCCCCTTATCCTTAGACTGTGACCTCTTGTTCTGGACCTCCTGGACATCGAGAACAATCTTCCTGCATCTAGCCTATCCAACCCCTTAAGAAATTTGTAAGTTTCTATAAGATTCCCCCCCTCAGTCTTCTAAATTCTAGCGTTCTAAATTCTAAAGTACAAGCCGAGTCTATCCAGTCTTTCCTCATATGAAAGTCCTGACATCCCAGGAATCAGTCTGGTGAACCTTCTCTGTACCCCCTCTATGGCAAGAAGGTCTTTTCTCAGATTTGGAGACCAAAACTGTACGCAATACTCCAGGTGTGGTCTCACCAAAACCCTGTACAACTGCAGTAGAACCTACCTGCTCCTATACTCAAACCCTTTCGCTATGAATGCTAACATACCTTTTGCTTTCTTCACTGCCTGCTGCACCTGCATGCCTACTTTCAATGATTGGTGTGCCATGACACCCAGGTCTTGTTGCGTCTCCCCTTTTCCTAATTTGCCACCATTAAGATAATAGTGTACCCTCCAGTTGTTGCCACCAAAGTGGATAACCTCACATTTATCCACATTATACTGCATCTGCCATGCATTTGCCCACTCACCCAGCCTATCCAAGTCATCTTGAAGCCTCCTAGCATCCTGCTCACACCTAACACTACCCCCCAGCTTAGTGTCATCCGCAAACTTGGAGATGTTTCATTCAATTCCCTCGTCCAAATCATTAATATATATTGTAAATAGCTGGGGTCCCAAAACTGAGCCTTGCGGTACCCCGCTAGTCACTGCCTGCCATTCTGAAAAGGACCCGTTTACTCCTACCCTTTGCTTCCTGTCTGCAGCCAGTTCTCTATCCACATCAATACTGAACCCCCAATATCGTGTGCTTTAAGATTGTATACTAATCTCTTATGTGGAACCTTGTCGAAGGCCTTCTGAAAGTCTAGATATAACACATCCACTGGTTCCCCCTTATCCACTCTGCTAGTTACATCCTCGAAAAATTCTATAAGATTCGCCAGACATGATTTACCTTTCGTAAATCCATGCTGACTTTGTCTAATGATTTCATCACTTTCCAAATGTACTGCTATCCCATCTTTAATAACCGACTCTAGCAGTTTCCCCACTACCGATGTTAGACTAACTGGTCTGTAATTCCCCGTTTTCTCTCTCCCTCCTTTTTTTAAAAATGGGGTTACATTAGCTACATTCCAATCCTCAGGAACTACTCCAGAATCTAAGGAGTTTTGAAAAATTATCACTAAAGCATCCACTATTTCTGTGGCCACTTCCCTCAGTACTCTGGGATGCAGACTATCTGGCCCTGGGGATTTATTGGCCTTTAATCCATTCAATTTACCCAACACCACTTCTCGGCTAACCTGGATTTCACTCAGTTCCTCCACCTTATTTGACCCCCGGTCCTCTGCTATTTCTGGCAGATTATTTATGTCTTCCTTAGTGAAGACAGAACCAAAGTAGTTATTCAATTGGTCTACCATGTCCTTGCTCCCCATGATCAATTCACCTGTTTCTGACTGCAAGGGACCTACATTTGTTTTGACTAATCTCTTTCTCTTCACATATCTATAAAACATTTGCAGTCAGTTTTTATGTTCCCTGCCAGTCCTCTTTCATAATCTATTTCCCCTTTCTAATTAAGCCCTTTGTCCTCCTCTGCTGAATTTCTCCCAGTCCTCTGGTAGGCTGCTTTTTCTGGCTAATTTGTACGCTTCATCTTTTGTTTTTATACTATCCCTGATTTCCCTTGTTATCCATGGATGCACTACCTGCCCCGATTTATTCTTTTGCCAAACTGGGATGAACAAGACTCACCACTCTCTGTGAGAAGAAGTGTTTCCTTGTCTTCGTTCTAAGTGGCTTACTCCTTATTCTTAAACTGTCGGCCCCTGGTTCTGCATTCCCAACATTGGGAACACGTTTCCTGCCTCTAGCATGTCCAAACCCTTAACAATCTTATATGTGTCAATGAGATTCCCTCTCATCCTTCTAAACTCCAGAGTGTACAAGTCCAGCTGCTCAATTCTCTCAACATATGATAGTCCCGTCATCCCGGGAATTAACGTTGTAAACCTATGCTGCACTCTCTCAATAGCAAGAATGTCCTTCCTCAAATTAGGGGACCAAAACTGCACACAATACTCCAGGTGTGGTCTCACTAGGGCTCTGTACAACTGCAGAAGGACCTCTTTACTCCTATATTTGATTCATCGTTATAAAGGTCAACATGCCATTCGCTTTCTTCACTGCCTGCTGTGATGTACAAGGACCCCCAGATCCCGATGTACTTCCCCTTTTCCCAACTTGACACCATTTAGATAATAATCTGCCTTCCTGTTTTTGCTACCAAAGTGGATAACCTCACATTTATCCGCATTAAACTACATCTTCCATGCATCTGCCCACTCCCCCAACCTGTCCAAGTCACCCTGCATTCTCATAGCATCCTCCTCACAGTTCACACTGCCACCCAGCTTTGTGTCATATGCAAATTTGCTAATGTTACTTTGAATCCCTTCATCCAAATCATTGATGTATATTGTAAATAGCTGCGGTCCCAGCACTAAGATTTGCGGTACCCCACTAGTCTCTGCCTATAAGTCAGAAGCTATGAGAACTGGAAGGCAAGAAGACTAGTTCATAAATCACTCTTTTGTAATAAACTGTCACCTTAACTAATGTTTCACTTCATTTGGCAGAATGAAGGAGGTCATAAACTGAAGTTAATTTATCTGGAAATATTTAAACAAGCCAAACAAAGTTTGTCAAAAACAAAGATCAAGAAAACAAAACGAGCATAAAACAGTATTGCATAAGAATCTTGCCCACAATGTTTGTGCCAAACATGATGCCAAGCCCAACTCTTCTCTGCCTGTACATATTCCATATCTCTCCATTCCCTGCATATCAATATGCCTACCCAAAGGTTTCTTAAATGCCTCAATTGTATGAAATGTGGTATATCTGGGAGAGTACTAAAGTCTTGTGGCTACTCAGCTTGCTCCAGTGCTCACCACAATATTCAACCTCTCCCTGACCAAGTCCGTGGTCCCTGCCTGCTTCAAAACATCCACCTTTGTACCAGTGCCAAAGAATGCCTCTCCAGCTTGCTTGAATGACTACCGACCAGTGGTCCTCTTGATCAACCTTCGAGGTTGATCAAAGAACCACATCTGCGCCTTCCTCCCTCGCAGCATGCACCCGCTGCAGTTCACATACCTTCCGAACAGATCAGGCACGTGCCGTCAGGGTTGGCAAGGTAGGCAGTACCTACCCCGACTAAAATTATAAAATGGTCATGATTTTATATATAAAATATAACATATATAAAATGGTCATAAATAGTAAAGGCACGGGAGAATTATGCTTCCCTAAGAGATCGATCTCTTAGGGAGGCATAATTCTCCAGTGCCTTGCATCCGCAGTACATTTAAAACACGGAAGTATGTGCTACTCGCGTGCCGTCGACGATGCTTCAAGTGGCAATGGTCCGTAAAGGCAGCTGAAATTTACACCGTGGACTGTGTGCATGTGCTGTGCACCAGCCTACTGCGCATGCGCAAGTTTCTTGGCGGGTTTTTCAAAGATGGATAGTGATTACCTGAAGAGTTTCTTGAAGCAAATTTACGAGGAAAAGACCAAAATAATTGAAAATGCAGACAAACGCCGGAACTTAAAGAACTTCAACAGTGCAAAGGAACAAAAATAATTAGAACATTTAAAACAGCTTGGTACAAATGGAAACAAAGAGAGAGGAATGGATTTGGTGTACAAATAATATGGTAAGTAAATTTCTTTGAGCTATACGTTTTTAAATACTTTATTAAGAGATATGACCTATTGAAGACAAACTACTTGATAAAGGTTAAGAGAATAATCTGCGCATGCGCGGTTTCCACGTTTTTTTAAAGCCGACTGACAGCTCGCCAGGGAGAGTACAATCTGCGCATGCGCAGTTTTCAAGATTTTAAAAAGTAACTGCCTACCCTGACTAATTACTCACGGCACGTGCCTGGAACAGATCCCCGGATGATGCGGTCTCCCAGGTTCTGCACACCACTCTCTCTCACCTTGACAGCCAGAAGGGGGGCTATGTGAGGATGCTGTTCATTGATTTCAGTTCAGTTTTCAATATCATAGTCCCTACCAGACTTGCTGACAAGCTGCTGGAACTGGAGCTGAACACTCCCGTGTGCCTGGGTCCTGGACTTTCTCACCGCCAGGCCCCAGTTGGTCAAGATGGGGAGACATACCTCCAACCCCCTCACCCTGAACACAGAATCCCCCCAGGGTTGAGTCCTCAGCCCTACTGTACTCCCTGTACACACATGACTGTGTGGCCAGGTTCAGCTCCAACTCCATCATCAAGTTTGCTGATGACACTGTGGTGGTGGGCCTGATCTCTGATAACAATGAGAAGACCTACCGGGAGGAGATGGCTGATCTGGCACTCTGGTGTCAGGACAACAGCCTCCTCTTGAATGTCACAAAAACTAAGGAACCGATTGTGGACTTTAGAAGGGCTCAACATCTGTGGACGTACATGCCACTGGAGATAAATGGGACTACTGTGGATAGGGTGAGCTGCTTTAAATACCTGGAAGTCTACATCACAGAGGATCTGACATGGACATCACACGCTGCCGCACTCGTGAGTAAGGCAAGGCAGCGCCTTTACCACCTCAGGCAGCTGAGGAAATTCAGAGTCTCTCTGAGGATCCTTCAGTGCTTCTACTCTGGGACTGTAGAAAGCATCTTGTCCGGCAACATCACAATCTGTTTTTGGGAACAGCTCTGCCCAGGACAGGAAGGCTCTGCAGAGAGTGCTGTGTTTGGCCGAACGCACTATGGGAACACTCACCACCCTGCAGGACCTATACACCAGGAGGTGCAGCAATGGACTGTTCCAGCTGCTACGGTCAGACAAGCGCCTCTGCTGTCACGCTGTGAAAACAGAGAGGATGAGACGGAGTTTCTTCCCACAGACCATCAGGACTGTAAACTCTTATCTCACCAGGGACTAATTTACTGTTGACTTAAAAAAAAAAAAAATCCTAAAATGTAGACACTGGTTCTGTTCTGTTGTTTTTGCACAATCCACAAGCATTGCCACTTTCATTTCACTGCACATCTTGTACGTGTATGTGACAAATAAACTTGACTTGAAATAAGATTACCGATGTAAAATCATTGAGCTCTACTTTTATACCTACTCAATGAAATCCAGAAAATCTGTAAAATTATTCCTTAAAGTAGATACATAACAAATATTCTTGCAGAAGTTCCTTCCTGGTATTGAAAGGTTTGATAATGTCAACGTGCATTTCTGCATCCCTCCCACTCTTCAAAGTTTTTTCAGGAAACCCATGAAATTCAGGTCTCACCAAAAGGCTCCCTGTACTGCCAAACAAAAACAAAAAATCTGCAGCCTGCTGCTGTGGGCCAGCTTTACTTAAACTAGTAAAAGATGATGGGATTTGATCCATACAGCCTGGATTCAAAAAGCATTAGAAAATAGACACAAAATGCTGGAGTAACTCAGCGGGACAGGCTTATCTGGAGAGAAGGAATGGGTGACGTTTCGGGTCGAGACCCTTCTTCAAAAAGCACATCTTTGTTACATAAATATTCATTTTAAAAGCAAAATATAAAACATCTCTTTCCCCCATCAAGAGTAGAAACCAAGAAAATATAGCTTTTTTCAAATAATCAATTAAAAAAAAATGCAGGACGGAGGAAATGGGCAGCATTCAACGAATTCCAAAAGGTTTCTTTTCCAACCTCAGTTACACAACTAAATGGTGAGCAGATTTACCTTAAAATTACATACACTGGAACACAAGTACACTTATTATCTTTCTGAAATCATCCAGGTAAGAAAAATGACACAAAAGACAACACTTAAAAATTAAATGCAAGGGAAAATAGTGCCATCTAGTGCAGTGAACTTGAACTTGACCTATGTTTTCGAGTATCAGAGAAAATCATGAACTAGATCAGAGAAAATAGACTACCACACCATGTTCGTTTTTAGGCTGTTCAAGTATAGGTGGAAGCAGGTAGAAGAATAATTTTAATTTAATTCTTTAAAAAAAATTCTCACCAAATAGTATTCAGGAAAACTGATCTGCATACAAAAGGCATAATAAATCTAACTTCATCAGTTTCTCCAAACATAATTTTATACTGGTTATTAACATTTAAAGTAGATTCACTTGACTCGCTGAGATTGCTTGAACATGAATTGATCTTTGGTCCGTAAAAGCATTACCACCCCAGCAACCAAACCCAGTTTCTTCCTTAGTTCTGATTTCTACCACATAGCCTCAATATGAAAAGGACTTTCAGGAGGCTACTCTAAAAGCATTGGTTATAAAGCAATTATAATAAACAAACTATCACATCTTCATTTCACTTCTAGAAACAGGAAACTCTGGCTGGGTTCATTTATGAAAGGGACCCAGAGGATATCTTTCCTCTGTAATGTCACACAATATTGTTTCTCTCAGATTTTCACTGGAAGAACATGGGAAGTTTAAAATAAATATGTTTATGCACACAGGAGAATAATTTGTACAGCAACAGACTGCCCAGTGGTATAAATGTATTGGAAAGAACTGTAGATGCTGGTTTAAACCAAACATAAACTCCAAAAGCTGGAGTAACTCAGCAGGTCATGCAGTATCTCTGAAGAAATGGAATAGGTGACATTTCAGGTTGGGACCCTTCTTCTGAAGACCAGTGGTAGATCCGGGTCCATTCAACACCAACATAATGCTTAAAACATAGAAAGCTATCCACGGGTAACTGGCAGTGCTCATGACAATTATCACAAAACCATGACAAAGTATTTTGAAAATCCAGAATGCTGGAGGATTTCCATAGTATGCATATAAGAAAAGGAACGAGCATGTTTATTTGAAAGTTTTACCGCTTCACCATTAATATCAAGTTGCCCAAAACTCCACTGAAAATTTTGGAAAAGGAAATAATAAATACAAAATTCTAGATATAGACAGCAAATTAGTTTGTATACATACTTTACATATTTGCATCTTATAAAATTGCCGCATGAAAGAACATGAAAGGCCCAAAACATTATCTCACTTTCTTGTAAACGTTGACTTGACCTACTGAACAGTTATGGGTTTTGTCATTTATTCCAAAGTGCCCCTAATCTGACAAAACTGGCAATGCTACGCATGGAAATAAACACAGGCAAATTTACAAAAAAAAAAATTCTAAATTGAACTTTAAACTATTTAAAAAATATTTCCATAAATGTTCAAGTTCAGATTGCTGCAGCCAAGACTGATATTTAACAATGATTTGGAGTGTGCAATTATTGACAAAAACAAATCCAGATTCAGATCTAATTATGGCAGCTTTATTGGTTCATTCTTCAAGGATCAAAAAACCAAATCACAAAAATCTAACTTCTGAAGCCCAGCTGAAACTGCAGCAAACATAATATTTCCATCGACTTAGCATTTTCAAATCAAAATTTGCAATATCACTTCAATAACCTATTACAGGATTGAGTGGGCTTGTTAGATAATGCATGCCAAGATATTTTGCTCTTATATTTATTATTCTGAAGCCATATAGGTAATAACTTCTCACCACCTCTCCATCAATAAGCTCCAAATGTAACATCTCCACCCATTTCCAGATATCAAGCCACAAATATATTGCTATATTTTAACTACCCCACCCTCATTTACAAACCTTTAACTCCAGGCCTCTATTGCAAAGAACAAGTCTAGTGTCTCTAAACTCCTTTTCCATTTCCATATTTTGTTTCTGAGTTCATTAAAAATGTTAGAACACCAAAAATTTCCCATATCCTTAAAAGACCGTCATTGCACCTTTTCCTAAATAGCCGAATTTCTCGACCCACAGATGTTGCATTTACCTGAAGCAAACTCCAGAAAGCTCATCCCAAAACTGTAAAAGATCACTTGGAAAATTTGCTACATTTGCTAGAAATGCAAATGCAGTCATATTTAAGAATGAATCTTTCATAGGTTAGAAGGGGGCAGAGATGTTGTTGAGCAATATCTCCAAGATGCTTAGCCAGTGGTAATCAGAGTGCTAACAAAACAGATTACATAGAAACATAGAAATTAGGTGCAGGAGCAGGCCATTCGGCCCTTCAAGCCTGCACCGCCATTCAATATGATCATGGCTGATCATCCAACTCAGTATCCTGTACCTGCCTTCTCTCCATACCCCCTGATCCCTTCAGCCACAAGGGCCACATCCAACTCCCGCTTAAATATGGCCAACAAACTGGCCTCAATTACCTTCTGTGGCAGAGAATTCCACAGATTCACCACTCTCGGTGTGAAAAATGATTTTCTCATCTCAGTCCTAAAAGACTTCCCCCTTATCCTTAAACTGTGACCCCTTGTCCTGGACTTCCCCAACATCGGGAACAACCTTCCTGCATCTAGCATGTCCAACCCCTTAATAATTTTGTAAGTCTCTATGAGATCACCCCTCAATCTTCTAAATTCTAGCGAGTACAAGCCGAGTCTATCCAGTCTTTCTTCATATGGAAGTCGTGCCATCCCAGGAATCAGTCTGGTGAACCTTCTCTGTACTCCCTCTATGGCAAGAATGTCTTTCCTCAGATTAGGAGACCAAAACTGTACGCAATACTCCAAGTGTGGCCTCACCAAGACCCTGTACAACTGCAGTAGAACATCCTTGCTCTTGTACTCAAATCCTTTTGCTATGAACGCCAACATACCATTTGCTTTCTTCACAGCCTGCTGCACCTGCATGCCTACTTTCAATGACTGGTGTACCATGACACCCAGGTCTCGCTGCATCTCCCCTTTTCCTAATTGGTCACCATTCAAATAATAGTTTACTTTCCTGTTTTTGCCACCAAAGTGGATAACCTCACATTTATCCACATTATACTGCATCTGCCATGCATTTGCCCACTCACCCAGTCTATCCAAGTCATACTGCAGCCTCCTAGCATCCTCCTCACAGCTAACACTGCCCCCCAGCTTCGTGTCATCCGCAAACTTCGAGATGTTGCATTTAATTCCCTCGTCCAAATCATTAATGTATATTGTAAATAGCTGGGGTCCCAGCACTGAGCATTGCGGCACCCCACCTTGTGTGCTAGCAAGTTTACATTGTGTGCTAGCAAGTGACTCCACAAAATATTAAATTAAGAATGTCAGGGTATCTAGAGAATGCAAGTTAAATGCAAGTTTACCCTTCCCAGAGGTGACGATCACTGTAGATCTTCAGTGACAGTTCTGTTCCTTTAGATGTTAATTAAGACCGAGCCATGCCAAATGCTGCAGAAACTATGCTAATTTCTAGAAACAATATTTGAACAATCTGAAATATTACAAAACCATGTTTGCGAATAAATGGTCAGGTTAACTTATTGTAAAAATAATTAAGTAACACGTTTGCTCTTCTCTTCCACTCAAACCTTGCCATCTTGTAAAATTAAATTTCTGCCAGAAAAATAGCCACGTTTTAACAGTAGGGGCTGGAATGAGCGAGGGGAGGAGGGGGAGTTTCAAATCGCTTGTACAGTTCTGAGGGGAAACATCCCATCTAAATAAATCTACAAGGGCTCTAGAACAGTCACATTCCATCTTCACCTTTCTCACACTCCTTCAGCTGCTTTCCTTTCCTGCTCACAAATGTTGAATTGCATACTTCATCCAGCTTTTCCTTCATCAAGGAGGTAAACAAGCTTGTTCGCATGGTGTGGTTGCTATTATTGATAGGGCTCAGATTGTGCATTTTAATTTAATTCCCCATATACTACCAGAAAGTTATTTTTTTTATATAATACTCCCAGAAAAAAAAATGACCGTTGTGCTTTGTGAAAGGAACACTATTACTCACAAGAATCAGCAAGTCCAAATATCAAAAACCCCTTGTACAAATGACAGAGTGTTGTCCCACATTCATACATTGGTCACATTTTCCTTATAACATGGCAGATTCAAAATTTATTGCACTCACCCCAATTCCCCACATTCATTTCCTCCTTGTCTATAACCCCTTAAACCCTCCTTTTCATTCCTGGGTCTTGATGCAGTGTGTGATTTGTGAAGTCCCCTGGGCTTAATACTACAAGGTAACTTACAACTACAAGTTTACTTCAATTGGAAGACAGTAACTGGCTCATGTTACGTGAACAAATCATCAGGTGTTACCCATCAAGGTATGCAACATGGGAAGAAACACCAGTGGTTCTTAAGAATAGAGTATAATAAATTGTAAATAGAGTTAATCATCTTTGATTTACTGCCACCCCTCTAAGGACCTCTGAATCAATTGATTAATCAAGCATGACTAGTGTCTAATTTAACAGTGAATGCTAAACATTATATTTCATAAATCAATAGATAAATGTTTAAATAAGCAGACATATTTCAGGCCCTCAAAATGTTTTAAGTATGTCTTGAACAAACCGGAACAGAACGACTGTATTGAGTCATTGTGGAGTATTGAGTGGCTTGTGTTTCACCCGAATTTGCCAGAAATCTCCACAAAGAGGAACATTGCACTGTCGAGTTACCAAAAAAGGGCTTAATTACAATAACTGCATCCTTCATCCTTGAAGAAAGACTGGATAGACTTGGTTTATACTCTCTGGAATTTAGGAGATTAAGAGGGGATCTTATAGAAACTTACAAAATTCTTAAGGGGTTGGACAGGCTAGATGCAGGAAGATTGTTCCCGATGTTGGGGAAGTCCAGGACAAGGGGTCACAGCTTAAGGATAAGGGGGAAATCCTTTAAGACCGAGATGAGAAAGACTTTCTTCACACAGAGAGTGGTGAGTCTCTGGAACTCTCTGCCACAGAGGGTAGTTGAGGCCAGTTCATTGGCTATATTTAAGAGTGAGTTGGATGTGGCCCTTGTGGCTAAGGGGATCAGAGGGTATGGAGAGAAGGCAGGTACGGGATACTGAGTTGGATGATCAGCCATGATCATATTGAATGGCGGTGCAGGCTCGAAGGGCTGAATGGCCTACTCCTGCACCTAATTTCTATGTTTCTATGATCCTTCAACCCTTCTTGACAATCAATAACTCAGATCAGCTGTTAAACTTTAAAATCAGACTTAAATCAATCAATCTTGAGTCACAATACTTCCCCGTTCTAACATTTATGCAAAAAAAGCGAAGCTGACATGATCGGGTTGAGTGGCGACCTCAATTTGTGACGGATTGCACAACAAGGAAATATAGAATACTAACGCGAGTTCTGAAAGATACTTTGCAAAGTTTTAAATGAAAAGAGAATGTGGATCTTGTCCACCCACCCACGAGGAGCGTTACAATTGACGGCTGGTCATTGGGCACGTGTTTTTAATAACGCTTTGTGGTCCAGTGTAGTTGCTATATCTGTTGCCGAGTTTCTTTCCACCTCACAGCAAATCTGTCGGTTCTGATGCAGAGATAGCAGGGTCAGGGGCTTCCCCACACTCCCAAACGCGAGATGCGTTAAAACAGGGAAACGCGGTAATTACAATGCCTCGTCGGCACAACTAACTTGCTCGAACCCAATTTGGGCCAGCTGGAAACTCAGAATGAACTTCGTTCAAACTGTTATACCAACGCATTAACTCCGGACCAAGTAATCTCGGCTCGCAATAAACCTTTCACCCCACCCGTGCAATCAAACCACGATCTGGGTGGTGCAGCGATAGGTTAAAATAAAAACCCAAGGCACGATAGTAGAAATTTCCTGGTCAAATCTGCCAAGCTCGGTTTTGACATCTTGCTCTGCCGGATGCGTTAACACGTTGCAAAGCGAAAAAGTTCAAGTATTAACTTGATTTGCCTACGGAGAAATCTGTTGCTTTTTGTCTGTTTTACTTCGTATTTTGGATATTTTTCATCCACGGCAACTTCTGATTCGCAGAAAGTTCTTTCGAACGGAATATCGCGTTCGCATGTGTCATCGCCCGCGCTTAATACAGTTTCAACTTAAGTTTCCAACCGCAGGTTAAACTGATGCAAAGTTCGCATTGGCTTGCTGTCTGCATTAAAAAAAAGGTTAAGAAAGCAATTCGTCAATAAGTTTATTAAAGGTAGTTATAAAGCCCGCATACCTAAAAAACGGTATCGCAGCACAAGACGTCAGAAACTCGATAATAAATGTATTTCACCATAACCTCCAAAGGCACCTGGCAGGAACATTCCCAAATATACACTGATACTCAACTACAAAGGAGCTGTTAAGGCAGATGAACCAGGATCTTGTTCCAAGCGGCAGGGTTTAAGTATCAGAAGAAAGATGGAGATGTCCGATACTGGCAACCAGTATCGCCCCCCCCCCCCCACCCACCCACCCCCACCAAAGCAAAACACATGTAAATGCCACATAACATTATTTCATTGACTAAGTTCATTCGCCATCTAATGTAACCAAAATAAAAGTGTAAGCAAGTTTTTAATACCATCGCGAGGTTCTTCGAGAAGCTCAAATGCTAAAGTTGCATCGCAATGTCGCTTATTTGAATAACCTACCGCTAGGAAAACATCAATATTTAAGACTCGCTGTAATACACAACTGCCTCGTTTATTTTTGAACTCACTCAGCCCTCTATGGACTCTATTAAGGCACCTGCGCTCGGAGGGCACCACCTAAGGCAGCCAGGTTGACAGAAAAACACAAATAAAAAGAAATGCATCTTTTGCAGCTGACCGTGCTTACCCCGCTTGGGTCTGGGGAAACTGTCGTGCAAGTGGAAGACGACTTTCTCCACAAAGTGCTGAATGTTGCTGTGCTCCGGCCCCCTGACAAACACCATCCAGTCGTGGGTGAATCCTTCAACCGTGGGTTTCTTCCGAACCTGGGCCCGATGGCCTAGCTCCAGCTTAACCTGAACCGCGGCAGCCTGAAATACGTACACACACATACACAAGCGCGTCAACATGGATAGCAACAAGCCCGGGCGCCGGCACCAGGAGCCGCAGCAGCCTGGAAGTGTTGGGCTCTTTCTCTCGCCCGGACAGATGCAGTTTTGCCTGCTGCATGCAATCGTCAGGCATGTGCAAAAAGCAAAAACAAAAAAAATCTCACACAAAACTCCGGGCAAACACACATAGATGGGCAGACGGACAGAGTGGCAGCTCCGGGCCACTCGGCGGGGCGGGTTACTCACCGAGGCGGCCATCCTCACTCCCTCACGCACAGAGCGGAGTGGAGCAGGGGACGGGGGCAGGCGGTGAGCCTCAGCCCTCACAGCCGCTCCGTACAAACAGCAGAGTCGTTGCGGCTGTGTACTGGGAGAGTGCGGCCAGAACCCCCGCCGATGGCGGACATTGTACACACGCTCTCTCTCTCTCCCCCTCTCACTGTCTGAGAGTGTGAATGTGTGTGTCTTATTACTGCGAGAGAGTCCGGCCGTCCGAGCATGCGCGCTCTGTCACACAGCCACCCCCCTCTCGACCCAGACAAGCAGCCGGCACCTTCAACGCGCTGGAGACTCCAGCCCTGCCACTCGGGAGAATCCCATGCACAAATACAAGGGGGGGAGAGGGGGACCCCAGCAAATACTCTCACAGAAACACCGTGCACATTTGCAGTCAGGCCGAACCGTACATCCAACCATAGGCACGCTTTCTTTACACACAATCAGAAGCGCAATTATATTCTGAATTATTGCCGAGCGGTGAAGTCCACGGATATCGAAGGGGACAATCCAAAAACGAAATCTATTGGCAATGAAAGGAATGGGAAACAACCCGCAATGGAATAACGAGAAAAATACTGATTTTCAGTTAAGGGAGGCGAGTGATTATGTGTAAGAGAACAACACACCCAGCCAGCTAATGTGAAGGGAAATATATCAAAGTCGTTGTAAGTGATCAATTATATTCATGGGACAGTGGCATCAGGAATGTGTACACCCGTAAAATAAAGATCGGGTTTATGCGGGAAAATGCCAGAATTAGATGTCTTTATTCATTTGCACCCTCTCTTCCCTCTTTATTCATTTGCACCCCGTTCCTTCCTTTTATTAATGCTAGTCCACAGTGCGGTGTGTGAAATGGGCGTTGCAATTTGTCCATCTCTGGTGCTGCTTGTCCAACAGGGGGCATCACGTGGACAATGTGGGAAGCGCTGGTGTCAGAACACAGAATAAAGCAAATCCATGTCTTTTCTCTGCCAGTGTTATATATATATAACGTCTTGAATACGTACCTGGTCGATTGATTTAAATGCATTTAAGTGAATAATTATAGTACATTTCTTATTAAACGACAGCGATACCGGAGATGAAGATAAAACGCTCAACCAAGGAGTAATTGTGGACCATTTAGATACAATTCGCGCAACCTGTCAGCTGAATATGGAAATGTCAACAAAGAATTTAAGAAAAATAAAGGCGAGTTTACAAGGCTGTCGGTTGCTTCCCTCGTCGGCAAGTTGAATTGTTTAAACACAGGAACAACCCCCTATAATGTGGCTTATCGTGATTATGCCGTTTTATATCAGAACGTTAAAAGTTGATCAAATCAGATTATTAATTAAATTTGAGTCTGTCGAATGGCAGTAGTGCAAATAAAAGACCCTAGGACCATTTTGATATGTAATTATTACAATTATAATGATTATAGGACGGCACAGTGGTGCAGCTGGTGGAGCTGATGTCTCACGGCGCTGCAGAACCTGACCTCGAGTGCTATCTATATGTGAGTTTGTGCGATCTACCAGTGACTGCGTGGCTTTGCTCCATTTTCTTCCCACGTCCCAACGACGTGCGGGTTTGGAGGTGAGCTGGCATCTGTAAATTGTCCTTGGTGTGCAGGCAGTGTATGTGAAAGTGGAATAAAATAGTTAGTGTGAACGGGTGGTCCATGTGGACTCGGTGGGCCGAAGGGCCTGCTTCTGCCCCGTATCACTAGAATTAAACTATCCACATAATACTTATGGTCAGTGATTATTAATTGATCTTTGGAGAAATGCTGATCAAACTCACCTATATGGTAACTTTGGAAGTTGCATCATGCTGATTTACGACTGGTGAAGGTCCTCTCAGTCTGCAACATTAATCAAGCAGTATGTGTTTACAGTTGTGTGAAAGGTATCAACTTGTTCAATAAGCAAAGGGGCAGTTTGCCTTCTTAAAAGGATGAGTACATAATGTATTATACGATTGCTTGTGCAAAACGAAGAAAGGAGACCAGACTTGTTGACCCCACATGATAACAGAAACTGTTATCGAAAGAATTTATAGAAAGTTAACCACTTAACAATTCCGACTCTCCTGTTAAAGAGATACATATCAGAAGGCTACAAGAACTTTCAACTGCCACTTTTTCTCATCAACGTTCGGAGCTCTTTTTACAATGACAAATAATAAACCCTGCGCTTGCTTGTTGTCCGCTTGAAATGAGAGTTGGCAACGTCTTTTGTGAACTCCAAATACTAAACACGCTGCAATAATTAAAACCATTGACCTCCCTTTGCCGCCGACTTTTCACTGAATCATATTAAACGCCCGTTTATGGTGGTGGGAATTATCCTTGGGCACTTAGATTAGTGTTCAATGCAATCCGTTTTAAGTAACAGTTCAACATAGAAATGGCCATACGTAATTATTATCACGCACTCCATTGAAATCGGGGTTTAATAACTTTGTAATTGCTCTTCTGAAAATGTAAAACTTGTATTACCTCGCGTTAACCAGCAAACCCCACAAATGATACGGATAAGTGAGGGGGGAAAAACCCGTTTACAGGTTGGAGACAGTTCATCAGAACATGATAGTATACAACCTGAAGCATTAACTGGTTAGTCTTTCCGCAAATGCTGCTTGACTGGCTAAACCATTCTGGCATGTCTGTCTTCGTTTCAGATTCCATCATCTGCTTTTTTTTTGTTCTCATGTCAGTCAGAGCTTGCCGCAAATTTGGGCCCTCTGTAACCAACCTGAATAAGTGTGGAAGTGATGCGTGACGATTGAACTAGGTGCGGGCGTGCGGCCGGTCTCCACCTCCCGGCTCCCGCCTCGTTACCCCTCCCGGCTCCCGCCTCGGCGATCTTCTAGTTCATCCGCGGATCAAAATTGGAGCGGGTTGGACGGTTCAAGATCTACTAGCCCACAGAAAAAGGGGGCAAAAGCGTCCTTAACACCCCTCAGTCAGAGCCCACCTTAATATGTGGTTGCATCAGACTGTGCACAGTGCCAACGCACATGAGCTGAAGTGTCATTACCGGCTGAGGTTTTACCTGTTCTCAGTGTTGTGAAGGATATGCCAGTCAGCTGGATATTGCCCACCACTTATCCTTTGTGGAAAAGCTCTATAATGAAAGACACTTGGGAAGAAAGTTTACAACCTAAAAAACCGATGCGCATTAAATAGACATACTTTGGTACAATTTAAAGTAATACATAGATTACACTACTCAAAAACAAAATTAAATAGAATTTTTCCTAACATTTCTTCTATTTGCGATAAATGTCAGAATTTAGAAGCCAACTTAACGCATAGTTTTGTAACATGCATAAAACTTAATAGTTATTGGGCTGATATTTTTGGAATAATCTCTGAGGTTCTTAAAACTAAATTGGACCCTGATCTAAAGTTAATAATATTAGGAGTCCCTGACAAAAGCTTAATATTAACAGTAAGTCAAATAAATTTTCTTGATTAGTGTTTGATAATTGGAAAAAAAATAATATTCAAATTCTGGAAGGGAACATTATCCCCCACAATCAAAATGTGGACTGTGGAAATGTTGGAGACGTTGCATTTGGAGAGAATTAGGTTTGTCCTGATGGACAAATATGAACTTTTTGAACAAATATGGTCTCCATTCATTGATTACTTAAAGGGGTAGCTGAGCTCAGCACCGTAACTCAATAAGTACCCTGGATAGGATTAGATGAAAAAAGTATTGGGATCTGTATACATGTCTCAAGAGATATTGTTATATGAAACTGTTCCATTCAATGTAAAGGTCCCTCAGGTTCTTAATAAATGTATTCCCTCTCACCTTAAACCTTTGTCCTCTGGTTCTTGATTCTCCTTCTCTGGGTAAAAGGCTCTGTGCATTTACCTTCAATCTTTTGTACACCTCAAAATGATCACCCCTCACTCAGCCTCCTGCGCTCCAAGTCCCAACATGCCCAGCCTCTCCCTATAGCTGAGCCCCTCAAATCCTGGCAACATCCTCATAAATCTTCTCTGTACTCTTTCCAGCTTAATAACATCCTTCCCATAGCAGAGTGACCAAAACTGACCATGATACTCCAAAGGCAGCCTTACAAACATCAAATACAACTGTAGCTACCCTCTCTACATGCTGATGGGCACTCAGATGCTTGGTACAGCTAATGCAAAGGATCTATGGGGGAGGACCACCATCTAAGGTCCTTCTGTTGCTGGAGATTGAGGGGCTGAGTCTAGTTGGGACACCAAAGGAAGTGATGCCACCCCAGGGACCCATGAACTATGTATATGGAAAAAGAGAGGTGCTAACATCACTGGGTATAACACAAGCAATATTGAATAGAGAGATATATTAAGTTCTGCATATATACCGTATTGAGTTCTGCATAATTTTTTGTACTTTTTATGACAAATAAATTAAATTAATAATAAAAAGGCCCTAAATTATCAGAGATTTGTTGCATAATACAGCAAGAGTTCACATGCATTCACCTGTTGCAGCTGAGAAGATCAAGTCATTGCTCTTGCCTGTGTTTTTACCAAAATTCCTGTCTTTTGCAAAAACATTAAATTTCCTTTTAAATTATACTTTACGGATAATACACTGCAAATCATAATAAGAGTGCATTTTCAATTTTTACAAAAAAAAAATCCTTCATGTGCCAATTCCTTCCAGAGAACATTAAACTAGAAACTCCTGCGTCAGATGGCACAATAACACAACCAACCAGAGGTAGGGGTAGAGTGTGCCAGCAATAAAGGTGAGGGAAGTAGAAATCAACAAAGTGGGTGGGATGTGGGTTGAGACCCCATTATGGATTTTGAGTTTAGCGGTGAAATTACAGAGGAAATTAGATCAAATTATTCAAGAGCAACCATCCATGAGCACTCCAAAGAAAACTAGATCATCGGTAATGGCAGTGGAATTACATCACAGTCTGCATTGATGGTTCTGAAGTGGAGATGGTCGTGAGGTTCAAACTCCCACTATAAATATTACCAACAATTTTACCCGAACCAACTACATTGACGCTGCAGCAAAGAAAGCACACCAATGCTTCTGCTTCTTGAGAGAATCAAGGAAATTCAGTATGTCTCCACCGACGTTAACACTTTCCACATTTGTAGCATAGATATCATCCGACCAGAATGTATCACAGCTTAGTATGGCAACTGCTAACCCCAAGATGGTAAGAAATTGCAGAGTTTAACCCTAAGCACCCCCCACTCACTGAACCATCCTATCAACAACTAGAGAGAAGTCCTGAGCTGCTGTCTACCTCATTGGAGACCCTCGGACTATCTTTAATCGGACTCGACCATGCATTAAATGTTAAACTCTTCAACATGCACCTGTACACTTTGGATGGCTCGATTGTAATCATGTATTGTTATTCCACTGACCAGTTTGTATGCAACAAAAGCTTTTCACTGTACCTTGCAACATGTGACGATAAACTAAAGTATTTCCTTGCACCCCTTGCATATTTTTAAAATCTACACTTTCTCTGTAGCTGTATTTTGCACTCGGTTTCCATTCTTGTTTTGCACTCTCTGTTGTAATGCTTGGCATTATTTGCCTGGATAGCACACAAAACAAAGTTTTACACAGTTTTTTGGTACACATGACAAAATAAACCAATACCAGAAACATTATTTAGCTGTTTTGTTCTTCCTGCATATTCTGCCTGTCAACATCCACCATTTATCGTCCAGCTCAGAGGGTTTGCCACACACTTGATTCATAGTTGTCTGATTGTAGCTGAAGTTACTATATGAAAGAAGATTGTTCCCTTTCACATCTAAATGCTGAGCCTTTGTAACATTATCCACAGACATAAACATGGTGACAGCTTCCATTTATATGCTAACAATGTTCAGTAATTCTTTTCTCTACTTCTGGTGACCTCTACCATTAAAGGAGGATATACTTGGAGGCAGTGCAGAAGTTTCACAAGGTTGATAAAGAGATTGACACATGAAGGTTGACCAAGTTGGGCTACCCTCAATAGAGTGCAGATCTTAATGAAATGTGCAATATTCTAAGGGGAGTAACAGGGTGGAGGTTGAGACTATGCTTCCCTCGTCTGTGGGGGGCAAGGGGCAGCAGGGGAAATAGTTTCAGAAAAATAAATCACTCATTTTAAATGGAGATAGAAATGAATTTCTTTATTTCAGAGCATTGTGAATCGTCGGCATTCAGAGGGGGTTCAAAAAACAAACTCGAGAGGGTTCAGACAAGATTCACCAGAATGTTTCACAGACTGGAGGGCTTGAATTAACGGAAGAAAACAGATAGAGTAGTGAGAGGCATGGATAAGGTAGACAGCGATAATTCTTTCTCCAGTGTTCGGGATCCTAAAACTAGAAAGTATAGGGTTAAAACGAGAGTGGAAAAGCTTAAGGGGAATCCAAGAGACAGCTTACATATACAATAGGAGTTAAGGGTGCTTAATTGTCATACATACTGAAATGGAATAATAAAATGCTTACTTACAGCAGCACAACAGGTTTGTAAACACAGTACTCAATAATAACATAGTAAAACAGACAAAAAAATCAATAAATAAGACATCTCAATATAGTGCAAAACATGTATGGCCAGAGTGAGGCCTACCGTAAATTGGAGGAGCAGCACCTCATATTTCGCTTAGGCATTTATACCCCAGCGGTATCAGCAGTGACCTCCAATTTCAGGTAGTCCCTGCTTTCCCCTCCTCTTCCCAGCTCTCCCTGAGCCCACTGCCTGCGCCTCTTCCTTTCTTCTTCCCGCCCCCCCCCCCCCCCCACCCTCATATCAGTCTTAAGGGTCTCGACCCGAAACGTCGCCTATTTCCTTCGCTCCACAGATGCTGCCTTACCCGCTGAGTTTCTCCAGCATTTTTGTCTACTCATTCACACAAGTTCTGTTATCCCACTTTCCTCACCCACTCCCTACACATTAGGGGCAATTTTACAGAGACAAGTCAACCTACAAAGCCAATGCGTCTTTGGGATGTGGGAGGAAACCCACACGCTTGCAGAAGAACGTGCAAATTCAACACAGACAGTGCCCGAGGACAGGAAGGAACACAGATCAGGCGTGTGAGGCAGCAAGTCCACCAGCTGTGCCACTATATTTTGTTTTCCAACACGCAAAAAAGTTGGTAACTTTGGTGACTAAAACAAAAGGAAACTATCCATTTTCAGTCTTAAATCTCTAAGTGACGCTATGTCCCCCTTTACAGCTACTGTATGTTTTAATTCAGTTCAAGACTATAGGGCAGTACATTGGCCATAAAGTTGCTGCCTAAAAGTGCCAGAGACCCGGAATTAATCCTGAATATGGGTGCTGTCTGGATGGAGTTTGCTCCTTTTCCCTTTGATCGCATGGGTTCTTATCCAGGTGCTCTTGTTTCCTTTCACATTCCAAAGGTGTGCAGGAACCTTATCAGACCCAACCCTAAACGTAATATTTTCCTATTGTCCAGAGATTCTGTCTGACCTGTTGAGTTACTCCATCTTTTTGTGTCTATCCTCAGTTTAAACCAGCATCTGCAGTTCCTTCCTACGATACTACACGATACTATACGATAGAACTTTAATAATCCCAGGAGATTGTGTGTGTGTATATATATTACATACACACACACACACACACATACACACACACTTATATATTCATATATAAATATACACTGTTTTGTTTTCTCGTTTATAACATTGTTTACAGAGTACAATGTTGACATATTCTGTTGTGCTGCTGCAAGTAAGGATTTCATTATTCTAACTGGGACGTGAGAGAATAAAACACTCTTGACTTGCGTTGCTAATGTGTGGGATAGAACTAGTATACGGGTGATCGGTGGTCAGCGTGGACTCGCTGGGCCGAAGGGCCTGTTTCCACACTGTATCTTTAAATTAAACTAAAAACACTAAAACCAGAGGAAATCTACCCGCAACATCACCCAATTTCTTCTATCCAGAGATGCTGGCTGCTCCACGGAGTTCCCCCGCACAATTAAAGGTTGGAATAATCTTCACCCTACCATAGTTACCCAACCAGACGCAACTAAATTTAAGGTAGCTCTTTTTCCCAAGAACCCTTTTTTGCTTTAGTCCAAGTCAAGAGTCAAGAAAGTTTTATTGTCATCTGTCCCAGATAGGACAATTAAATTTTTGCTTGCTGCAGCACAACAGACTATGTAAACATAATGCAGAACAAGATAAAAAAGTTCAGTGTGTCTATATGCCATAAACCATATATATACACAATAAATAAACAGATAAAGTGCAATATGCTGTTATTTTTCAGAGTTTGGAGTTTGGTGGTGGAGGGTTCACGCCAGTTTAAATTCCATTTGGAATATTTTTGAGGACTAGGAAACCAAGAAGAGTTACTCCAGGGAATTACTCCTGCTCCAGGGAGTGATTCTGCGTTGGTTTTCAGCGGTCGCGGCGAGGCGGCGACCGGACAGCAATGGCGGCCAGATCTCCCACAATGCAAAGGGAGGAAGCGCCCGGTGCCGACCAGTTGCCGTGGCAGTGTGAATGTGCAGGGCGCATTCGATGCTGGCCGATGATGTGCTGGCCATGGTTGTGCGCATGTGCAGGGGGAGGATGTGCAGGCCATGGCAGTGCGCATGTGCAAGGCGGCCGACCGTGCCGGCGGATGAGGAGCGGCCGGAGAGCGGACAGTGGAGACACGGCGGCCCGAACACGGATAGCGGGCGAAGACGGAGAGTGACAGAGAGAGCGAGAGATAGAGAGGGGGCCCGCTCAGAGTTGAATGATAGGTGGCCCAGGTGCTTGCCACGCCGGGCAAAATGGCACGGCTTTTAGGTTGCCGGCTGGACTTTAGGTCGCCATTGGCACCCGGGCAACCATTAATTTCGAGCCCTGTCCCTATGTCGGGTTGTGATAATATGAATAGTGTGGTAATAGGCGGAGCTTTTGATAACAAAGCACTACATTGGTTAGTAAGTAAAGTAACCAAACTACAATAACTATGAACCTATGATTCATAGGACATAAAGAACAAGTAGCAATATGGTGTTCGGTCCAAAATTGTATATACTGAGATTACTGAATGGATGTGGGTCGAATGAATGAATACTGAATGGATAACAGAATACATAACTGTACAGCACAGGAACAGGCCCTTCAGCCCACAGTTCGTGTCAAACGTGATGCCAAGTTAAACTAATCTTCTGTTGCGGAATGAACTGCAGATGCCGGTTTAAATTGAAGGTAGACACAAAATGCTGGCGTAATTCAGCGGGACAATCAGCATCTCTCGAGAAGGAATGGGTGATGTTTCGGGTCGAGCCCCTGTTAATCTTCTGTGTTTGTAAGTGATGCACACCCCCAGTTTCTGACATTATCCACGTGTCTATCTAAAAGCCTCCTAAATGTCACTATCCTAAATGCCACTATCATATCTGCCTCCACCGCCACTCCTGGCAACGCATTCCAAGCATCAACTAGGGTTTTAAACTAAATAGGTCAATATGGACCAATTTAAAAGGAAGGATAGCGTACAAGCGGTTACTGAAGTCTCCAGAGCACGAAATAGGACAGATTTTTCAGGGTACTTGGAAGCACATGATAAAATATGCCAAATTCAGCATGGTTTTGTTAAGGGGAGATCTTGCCTGACAAATCTGTTGGAATTCTTTGAGGAAGTGACAAGTAGGATAAGCAATGGAGTCAATGGATGTTATTTACTTAGATATTCAGAAGGCACCACATGTCAGGCTGCGAAATAAGAAGGGAGTCCATGGTATTAGAGACAAGATACTAGCATGGACAGAAGATTGGTTGACTGGCAAAAGACAGACAATCACACAAAGCAGCTTCCATTCCATTCCATTGACTCCATTTGCACCTCATGCAGCCTCGGCAAGCCCACCAGCATTATTAAGGACTAGTCGCACCATGGCCATTCTCCCCTCTCCCATCAGGCAAAAGGTACAGAAGTGTGAAAACACACACCTCCAGATTCAGAGACAGTTTGTTCCCAGCTGTTATCAGGCAACTGAACCATCCTACCTAGGACTATCTTTGTCCTCGGACCATCTTTTATCAGGCTTTACTGGCTTAATCCTGCACTTAACGTTATTCAAGTTACTCCCTTTATCATGTATTTGTACACCATGGATGGCTCAATTGTAAACATGTTTTGTCTTTCAGCTGACTGGTGAGCACTGTACTTTAGTAGGCGTGACAATAAACTAAACTCAAACTCATTGTTTAACAAAATCACATTGCAGGACTATTGCCTCAAATTCGAAAGCTTCAGGTTCAATATCTAATCCACAGACTTTGGCAAAATGACATACAAGAAATTTGGAACAGATGTCAGCCACTTGGGCCCCCAAACATGCCCTGCTATTCAATATAATCACAGCTGATCTGCCCCAGGCCTCGTCTCCTGTACTAGTTCCCCTGTCTTTCAATAATGTACCTATCTTCTGTTATGATACCCCCACTGATCAAGCTGCTTCAACTTTCAGGGTTAGAGACATTTTAAGATTAACCATGATCTGTGAGAGAAACTTCTTGATATGTCAGCTTTAAATGATTGGAACTACGTCCCCTTGTTTGAGACTCGCCTGTGAGCGGAAAGATCTCAACATCTACCCTATCATGTCGCCTGGGATCTTAATTGTTTCAATGTTCAACGTTTTCTAAACTTAAAAAAAACAGATCTAATTTCTATAGCCATACCAAACAGGCCAACTCTCTTATCCAAGGAACTGGCCTTGTTGACCTCTTCCGGATTCCCTTCAATGCCAGTATAGTCTTTCTTTAATAAGGGAACCGCATGCCACATGCAATCACACTAACACCCTGATAAAGATTCTTCTCTAAATATTTCAGGCCCAGTATGTTATTTGGCTTCCCAAGTTATTTGGCTTCCCAAGCTGCATCTACTCCCAAATTTATTTGACGTATGCACAAGAATAACTAGATTCCTCTGCACTTCATTAAATTGCTGTCATCCTATTTAGATAATTGTCTGGCTTCCTATTCCTCTTTCCTTCACTCTTTCCTGCAATAAACTCAATCTGTCAGGTTTCCAGACACTCACTCAATCTATCTCTGTCCTGCTGCAGAATACAAATATCCTTATTACAGTATGCCCTCCCAACTCTCTTTTTTGTAACCGGCAGACTTGGATATCTTTCACTCTGCCTTATCCAGTCATGAATACATATTGCGTATAACTGAGGGATAAGAACTGATCATTGGTGGCCTGTCAGTTGTCTCGGCCAGATGCAAGTAAAGGGGCAGCACAGTGGTGCAGCGGTAGAGCTGCTGCTTTACAGCATCGAGCGACTCGGGCTCGATCCTGACTACGGATACTGTCTGTATGGTGTTTGTACATTCTCCCTGTGACCGTGTATGAGTGCTTCGTTTCCTCCTATACTTCAAAGACGTACAGGTTTAATTGACCCTAGTGTGTAGTATGGTGTTAGTGTACAGGATGATAGTTGATTGGTCTGGACTCAATGGGCCAAAGGGCCTGTTTCCGCATTGTATCCCTAAAGTCTACACTAAAGGCACTAAATTGAGGATGAGCTAGGGACTGAATCCCAGTGAATACCCATCAACATTTAAAAATATATTAATTTGTCATTATCAAATTGTTGTTTGTGGGCCTTGTTATGAATTAATTAACTGCCGTATAACTACAATTGAAACGGAATTCATAGTTAGTCAACTTGGATGCTCTGAAACAGACGTGAAAGGCATGTACAAATCAAAGTATTTATTTTCTCGAAGTTCATGGAATTGCGAAGATATCAGAAGGAAGGAAATTTATAATTTAGAGATGTAGAGTTGTTAAGCAATAAGTGTGGCTTAGTATGCATTAAAATCTCAGTTAAACCTTGCTAATTAAGGAGGAAGATTGTCAAGTTGAGGTAATTGAGAGTTGTGCATGTGGATTGTTGCTGGTGAAGGCTGTAACAGCACACCCTGTGGAAATATAGGGAATAATTTACAACTTCCCTGTGTTTAACCGTGTTGAACAAATTAACATCAATCTACATCCTTTTAAGTACAGGATCTTCTTACTTCCACCTTGTCAAATCTCTTCCATTACATAACTTCTCACAGTCATTTTACCTTGCAAACAGATCCTCTTCTTTTCTGAAGTCAGTTGAACTCAGTATCTGTGGACGGAACCTTCTTCAGACCCAATCATCCTTTGTCCCCACAACACTGCCTGACCTGTTGAGTTCCTCCATCACATTGTTTTTTGCTCAGGTTTTTAGCATCTGCTGTTTCCATTGCCTTTTTTTATTACTTTCTCACCTCCCTTCTATCCATCCACCACAGTCATTCAATTCAATTTGTTTGCAATTTGGTATCTCTATCTGGCATTTCCCCTCATCAGTTTCGTTACATCCATCAATGAATAAATATATGCCATTAAACTCACTGGTGTGTCCATTATCCATTAGCAATAGAAACGTAAAACACAAGGAAATAGAAGGTGGATATCCAAAGGTTTTTATGTTAGCAACTGCAGAGTTGTTTGTGATCATTGTCTTGCTGTAAAATGAACCGCTGGCCAATGAGGCATTTGTTTGAACTTGAGCATAGAGGATGTGTCTTTACACTTCAGAATTCATTATGCTACTACCATCAGCAGTTGTATCATCAATGAAGATAAGTGAGCCAGTACATTCAGTAGCCATACATTCCCAGGCCATAACACCCCACCACCGTGTGTTTCACAGATGAGGTGGTATGCTTTGGATTTTGGGCAGTTCCTTCTCTCCTCCATACTTTGCTCTTGCCATCACTCTGATATAAGTTAATCTTCGTCTCATCTGTCCACAAGACCTTTTTCCAGAACTGTGGTTGCTCTTTTAAGTACTTCTTGGCAAACGGTAACCTGGCCATTCTATTTTTGCGGTGTAGCCTCTGTATTACGGTTCATGAAGTCTTCTGTGGACACTGGTAATTGACAAATCTACACCTGACTCGTGAAGTGTGTTTCTGATCTGTTGGACAGGTGTTTGGGGATTTTTCTTTATTATAGAGAGAATTCATCTGTCATCAGCTGTGGAGGTCTCCCTTTGCACTTTGTAAGCTTGCCAGAGCTCTCTTTCTTCTTAATGATGTTCCAAACAGTTGCAGGTGGACAAAAATGCTGGAGAAATTCAGCGGGTGAGGCAGCATCTATGGAGCGAAGGAATTAAGTGACGCTTCTGGGTCGAGACCCTTCTTCAGACTGATGTGGGGGTGGGGGGCGGGAAGAAGAAAGGAAGAGGCGGAGACAATGGGATGTGGGAGAGCTGGGAAGGGGAGGAGAAAGCAGGGACTACCTGAAATTGGAGGTCAATGTTCATACCGCTGGAGTGTAAACTGCCTGTAGATTGATGTTGCATGTTAACCAATCACACACCAGCCAGCATCTCTAACTCCACTCCACTGTAATACTTATACTAACACTGGTTTCCCAGTACCGACAGTTGGAGCAGCCAGGATGTACTGACAACTAATCATCCTCCATGCTGTTAAGTTTCAGTGCTGATTAAAGATGTGTTTGAATCATGTACTGAGTCTAGAAGTCATTTTCATGGTGTCAGAAGTGGAATTTGGAGCAAGCAAAGACGACGGCCAACAGTTCCTTTTCGATTTGCGCGTAGTGCTGCTCCGTGTCGATCATGGTGCGAGAGGCATACGAGAGGTAGTAGAGTGCCCTCGGCAGATGATTGCAAGCAGTCTGAGCCGAGGCCGAATTTCGAAACATCGCAGGTGATCGTCACCAGACGTTTCAGGTTAAAAAAAACTATGGTCGGTGCACTGATCAGTTTGGACTTTAAAACATCGAAAGCAATCTGATGTTGCTGGAGCCATAACCATGCTGTGTCCTTTTTTGTCAGCTCCTGCAGTGTGGAGCTTAGTTCGCTGAGGTTCGGTATGAACTTGCTGAGATAGTTTACCATGCCCAGAAAACGCTGCAGGCCTTTCACGTCAGTGTGGGCAGGCATTTCTGTGATGGCAGTAGCCTTCCTCGGATCGGGTTTGAGACCCTTAGGAGTGAAGATGTGGCCGACGTAGGAAACCTCTGGAACCCGGAACTTGCACTTGTCAGGATTGAGCTTGAGGTTGATCTTGCGTGCGCGATCCAAGATGAGCCTGAGATTGTGGTCGTGCTCCGTTGCATCTTTGCCATACACTAGGATATCGTCGACAATGATGATACAAGGCAGGTCCTCGAATAATAGCTCCATAGTTCTTTGGAAGACTTCACTGGCAGAGTTGATTCCGAATGGCATGCTCAGAAACTTGTATCTTCCGAATGGGGAGGCAAATGTGGTGAGGTTTGATGACTCCTTGCGTCACCAAACTTCTGAATTCTCTGGGGTGGAACCCTCTCCAAGACAGACGTGAAGCTCACCGTTTGACCTGTTTTTACAAAATGTTAAATAGTCAGCTAGACATAGATCACAAGACCTACACCAACCCCAAACCAATTAGGAGCAGACGAGGGCATTCAATCCAATTTGTGGTCCCAGCCACAAAGACAGATGTGTACAGCAATTTGTTCTTCCCACGCACTATTAAAGCATGGAAATAATCTCCACCAAACCACGGTTGCCCAGCCATAAATTTAAAGTGGCACTTTCTTCCCAATAACCCTCTCTGGCTAAACCCCTCCCTTCACCACCTCCAGTTTAAATTCCAGTTGGAATATTTTGGAGGACCAAGTAACCAAGAACCTGTGAAGCCGTGTGTCCCAAACATTATGGTGCCCTGAAAATGGGGGGGGGGGGGGGGGACTATGTATAAACACAGCTGTAATTTTTACACGGTGAAATCAAAATGTATAAACATGGCGTCTATTAAAATCTGACAATGTGCACTTTAACCACATGTGATTTTTTTTCTATTACAAATCTCAAATAGTGGAGGCAAATAAATCAATGATGGGTCTTTGCCCCAAACATTCTAAATGGCACTGTACCTATCAGTAACCAGCATGTTACAAAGCATTAGTTAGTATAAATTCATTTCACCAGCAAGAAAAATGCAAGGAAGGGAGGAAGAAAGAGTGCTCATTAAATTTGGATCAGTTCAATGCTAAATGCTACCTAAATCCCTTGGCTAAAATAATGGATCGACTGGGCTTATATTCACTGGAATTTAGGATAAGAGCGGGTCTTACAGAAACATATAAAATTCTTAAGGGATTGGACAGGCTAGATGCAGGAAAAATGTTCCCGATGTTGGGGGAGTCCAGAACTTGCGGTCACAGTTTAAGAATAAGGGGTTGGCCACTTAGGACTGAGATTAGGAAAAACTTTTTCACCCAGAGAGTTGTGAATCTGTGGAATTCTCTGCCACAGAATTAGCCGTGATCATATTGAATGCTGGCTCGAAGGGCTGAATGGCCTACTCCTGCATTTATTTTCTATGTTTCTATGTTTGTAAAAGGGAATTGTACCTAAACAGCATTGGATGTGACTGGTACTGCAATATGTTTTTCATCTTTATCTCTTCATTGCATTTGTCCACACTCAGTATATTTTCATTACATTAGTTTTCTTACTTTCAGTATTTGTTCTTGCAGTATAACTACATTATTTGTGAAACCTTGCCCATAAAGTCTGATAAAAGTGCTTCATGACTTCCTGTCTCTTATACTCAATGGCTCAACCAATGAAGCCAAGCACATCATGTGCCCATTTCTGTAAAATCTTGTTTCACCATAGACAACGTACTTTAATCAATTATGTCATGGGAACATATCTTCCTGGCACATGTGGTCTTTCTGTTGTATAACGTACTCCTGTACGTAATACCAGGCACGGAACTCGCTATCAAAACATGGAGGGGACCGGGGGACAGGGGACACACAATTTTTTGGCGACACTCACACACACACACACGAGGCTTCGGAGGCTCAATCCAGCGCTAAATGCAGCTCAACTCTGCCTGTCTCGCCGGGTTATCCTACAGCCCTGACTGGACTGACGGGACACCAGCGCTGCTTCTCCGCGCTGGCCATATTTCCCGCGAGCCCAGGCAGGTTCACCTGGCGGGACAGGTAGAGTGAGCTGGGTTTAGCGCTGCTTCTCTGCGCTGGCTGTGGGTCTGGAGGCGCCGCACCCGTCTGACTCGACCTCTCTGGCCACCCGTGGGGGGGGGGGGGGGGGGGGGGGGGACGGGACAGCGCCGGAGACCCGGCCGGGATGATCCTGGCTGTGGGTGAGGCGCAGGTGTGTGCCACGTCTCCCTCCTCCAATCACCGCACTCTATCCTCAGTCCACCCCCCCCCCCCCACTCCTCCCTCCTCCAATCATTGCGCCGAAACATCCTGTCCCGCCCCCATTGCCTGCTGACTGATGTCCCTCTCGTCCAATCGGCGCCCTCGATCAGCAGTCCCACCTCCACTGTCTCGCGGATAGGGGAGAATTTAAAATCCGGATGACAAACCTGGGGGGGGAAATGTCCCCCACCTCTCAAAACATGGGGGGGGGGGGGGGGGGCGTGTCCCCCTGCCCCCCCCCCCCCCCCCCGGTAATACAACAGAACGTCCAAGCAAAATGTCAGGAGCCCAAATTTTCCCGACAAGCTGAATCAATAGGAAGAGCAATGGAGCAGATAGTATGTCAGCAAGAACAAGACTGCAATAGCACATGTGATGCCGGGTGGTGTTATGTTTTCTCAAGAGAAGGAAGAATGAGCAATGACAAAATGTCCCTCAAGCCATCGAGCAGATGCATGGATCAGTTATACAGAAATTTAATCGAGTGGAGAGATGATAATGAATTGAAAAAGAGAGTCCAACAATATCAGAGTGGGCAAATGGATCCAGCCTTACCCCAAATCGTTGCACATTGACAAATGAATATGTAACTGAGATGCAGGTGAAATGTAGCATTCAAGATACTTTTCTTATTGCTTATAGCAAGAAGTTTAGAAGTATACTAGACCAAGTGCAGACCCGTTGGGTCTGTTCCCTCATCGCGCGGTTGTGAGGGGAGAGGGCGGCCTGAGGCATCACACACACACTAACCAACCTCTCTCACTCTCACACACTAACCACCCCTCACACACACTAACCACCCCCATTGATATTATATTAATAATATTAATTCACTCCTTTTACCCCATGCCCTGCCCTATCCACTCACACATCGCCCCCAATTCGCAGGCACGGAGGGGGAGACGGAGGCACAGAGAGGGAGACAGAGGCACAGAGAGGGAGACACGGAGGCACAGAGAGGGAGAAACGGAGGCACAGAGAGAGACCCGGAGGCACAGAGAGAGACACGGAGGCACAGAGAGGGACACGGAGGCACACAGAGAGGGACACGGAGGCACACAGAGAGGGACACAGGAGGGACACGGAGGCACAGAGAGGGACACGGAGGCACAGAGACACGGAGGCACAGAGAGGGACACGGAGGCACACAGAGAGGGACACGGAGGCACACAGAGAGGGACACGGAGGCACACAGAGAGGGACACGGAGGCACACAGAGAGGGACACGGAGGCACACAGAGAAGGACACGGAGGCACACAGAGAGGGACAGATAGGGACACACAGAGAGGGGCACACAGAGAGGGGCACACAGATAGGGCACACAGAGAGGGGCACACAGAGAGGGGCACACAGGCAGGGGAGCTTCCTGCCTTTTGGAGCTGGGGTTTCTGATTTGCGGCGTCTTTTGAGCGGGAGACCCTGCTGCTGAGAGCAGTGCGGACGATCCAAAGCAGCAGAGGGCCAGCCGATTGAGAGGGGGGGGGGGGTGAGAGAGAGGGGGGACGAGAGGGGAAGGGGAGAGAGGGAGGGGGGGGAGTGGGAGAGAGGGGGGGGAGGGGGAGAGAGGGGGTGGGGAGAGAGGGGAGGGGGAGGGGGGAGAGAGGAGGGGAGAAGGGAGGGGGGGGGGAGGGGAGGGGGGGGGGGAAGAAGGGAGGGAGGAGAGGGGTAGGGCCGCCCAGCAGCCATCGGCCTCAGAGTGAGCCTCAGCTCCATGGCCTCACATCGGCGCTTCAGACCCCGAGTACAGGGGGGGGGGGGGAAGGGTGGAGTGGACGGGCATGACGACGGCAGCGAGGACTGCGAAAAGCAGTGGGGGGACCAGCCGATCTGTGGCTTCCGCCAGCGTGACAGAGCCGGGCTGGGGGGGGGTGGGGGGTGGTGGAGGAGAAACGGGCGGCAGTAGCCGTTATCGTCGCGTGGGGCACGCGATGAGAAGGTGGCCAGCGGGAGGCGAAAAAATTACTGAGTGGGGGGGATTGAAAGTGCGATGATCACGTCTGCTTGAAAGGAGAGTGGGTGGGGGTGCTGTGAGCGCAAGGGCATTGTGACGTCAGCAGCTGCTGATTTAAAGAAAAGAGTACGTTTTGTGAAGGATTTTATTAACACTGTGTACAGAAAAATGACTAAATTTAATGAGTGGATTTGCAAATGTAATACTAAAATCGCTAGCGAAATGGTAAATATCTCGGCGTTTTTGCGTCTGGTTTTCACGGAGTAATGAATCAAAGGGAAAATCAAAGGCAAAATGCACGCACCCGCGCACACACACACACACAGTTTTAAAAGTATACTAGACCAAGTGCAGACCCATTGGGTCTGGTCCCCGGAAGTGCTTCAGACCCCGTGTACGGAGGGGAGGGGAGAAGGGGAGAAGGGGAGAAAGTGAGGGGGGGAGGGAGGGAGGTGGAGGGGAGGGGGGAGGGGGAGGGGGGAGGGAGCGGGCGGGGGGGGGGGGGGGGGGGGGGGGGGGGGGGGGGGGGGGGGGTTGTTACCGAACTGAACTCACTGTGGAATGAATCCATTAATGGAGCCACTCTGCTGCTGGAGGTGAAGGCTGTTCCCCCTTTGTATTTCTGAGCACGGCGAAAAGCAGAGGTGGAAGAGGCGTTCTTTGGCTTGAGCCAGCGTGATAGAGGCGAGCCGGGCCAGGGGGTGGGTGGAGGAAGTGAAATCGGCAGCAAAATAAGCCGGGCGGCAGCAGCGAAAATCGCCAGCGAAAGAAAAATAATGGCGGCGTTTTTGGAGGAGAGCGGGCTGCAGCAGCTGCCGTTATGGTGGCTGGCCAGCAGGAGGCCACAAAATGAGTGAGGGGGGGTGAAGAATTTTATTTTAAAAAAAGTGTACATAAAAATGTCTAAATGTAATGAGGAGTGAATGGGTGAATGTAAAAGTGTAATGTCTAGCAAAATGGAACATTTCTCGGAGTTTGAGTGTGTGCTTTTGGCGAACCATGAAATCAAAGGTCAAATCTGACATACACCCATAAAACAAACACACACACACACACACAGAGTTTTAAATATAGATAGATAGATAGATAGATAACTGTTTGTTGTCTCTCTTGCCGAAATAATGAGGAAGGCAAATGCAATGCTCGTATTTATTTCAAGAGGATGAGAATATAAAACAGGGATGTAATGCTGAGGCTCTACAAGGCAGTCAGACCACATTAGGTGTACCGTGCGCAGTTTTCGCCCTATGTCCGAGAAAGGATGTGCTGGCATTGGAGAGAGGCTAGAGGAAGTTTACAGGAATTATCCCAGGAATGATTGGGTTTACACATGATGAGCGTTTGATGGCATTGTGCCTGTACTCGTTGGAGTTTAGAAGGATGAGGGGGGACCTCATTGATACTTACCGAATAGTGAAAGGCCTGGATAAAGTGAATATGGAGAGGATGTTTCCACTTCTTCTTCTTGTGTATGGCGTGTGCAGCCTAAAGTTGTAAGGCAACTTATTCTATTTGATCTTATTTGATTGTGCACACCAGGTTGATTGCATTCGTTGAAACAGGGCGGACCACGTGAAGGTTGCAGTCTCCCACCCCATGTTTCCACTAGTGGGAGAGTCTACAACCAGAGGACATAGCTTCAGAATTAAAGGAAGTACCCTTAGAAAAGAGATCAGGAGGAATTTCTTTAATCACAGGGTGGTGAATCTGTGAATTCATTGCCAGAAATGGCTGTGGAGGCGAATTCAATGGATATTTTTAAGGCGGAGATTGACAGATTCTTGATTAGTAAGCGTGTCAGGGATTATGGGGAGAAGGCAGGAGAATGGGGTTGAGGGAAAGATAGATCAGCCATGATTAGATGGTGGAGTGGACCTGATGGGCCGAATAGCCTAATTCTGCTCCTATAACTTATGAACTAGAATAGCTGATATTGAAAATATAAAAATGGATGGTATTGAAAAGTTAAAAATGCACAGTCACAGGAGAAAGAACTGAGTTTGTGTAAATTCCCACAAAATTTGCTAAGACACAGACAGAAAATATCACATCCCATCAATTATTCATATTTTGTTTTAGAATATCAAAAACATTAAAAAGGCTTGGATCTTTTAATCTACATTCAATATTACAGTAATTTAAAATTTCTGGTTTCATGCACACTTGGGAAATGTCAAAGAAACCGTGTTGGTTTTGTTATTGGGAAGCATGCATCTTTTGTGTTATTCACCATCCTCTAAATTCCTTTGCATTTCATTCAACATTCATTACCTGCTTTGTGATCTTTTTGAAAACATTATTTTCCACAAAAAAGTTTACATAAATACTAGCTGTTGTTTTGTGATCTTATCTAATATTTTTTCAGTTATACATATCTGGGCAGTAAATAGGGGACTGACCAATCTTTTCTGCACCAGCATTGGTTGATTTTGATATTGGGAGATACGGCAGAAGAATGGCAATTCCCATCACAACTTTGAATATCTCATAGAGTTTCACAGATCATGAGGTACTTTTGAGTGTAGACAATGCTGCAATACAGGAACATCTCCAACAGATTTGTACCTACAATTTATGATAAACAGCACTGAGATAATGACCAGGTCATCTGTTCCAGTGATGCTGTCTCAAAAATAAAGGTTTGCAAGGACTCAGAAAAATCTGTCTCTTGTCTTCCCAAAGCTCCCATTTCAGAAAGCCCTGGGATCTTGGCTGATTCACCCTCATCCCTCCACTGCAATGAGTAAAGTTTCAGAACAAAACAGATCCAATTTAACATCTTCAGGGAAACAGTTCCTGTTCAGCTCTCACTCTACCTTCCATGTTTTGAAGGAAAAATAAAACATTTCCCCCAGTTTTATGCAAGTGTCAGAGTTGGGATCTATTTCACCAAACTGAAACAGACTATTCCTAACTTTCACATAGAACATAGAAAAGTGCAGCACAGGAACAAGCCCTTCAGCCAACGATGTTTGTGGCGAACGATGCCAACAAACTGATCTCATTATCCATATCCCCGTACTTCCATGTGCCTATCTAAAAGCCCCTTAAACACCACTATCGTGTCTGCCTCCACTATCACCCTTGGCAATACGTTCCAGGCCCCACTACTTTCTGTGTAAAAAATCCTGGTGAAAATCCTCTGCACCCCCTCTAAAGCCTCTCCATCCTTCCTGCAATGGGGCAACCAGAAGTACATGCAATTCTCAAAATGTGACCTAACCAAAGTCCAAGAGATGAATGACTTCCTGACTCTCATGCTCAATGTCCCTAGAAATGAAGACAAACATACCAAATGCCTTCTTTACCACCCTATCTACTTGTGCTGTCGCCTTCAGTGAGTTATCAACTTAGACTCCAAGATCCCTTTGCACATTAATGGTGTTAAGGGTCTTTCCACTAACTGTACAGTATATTCTCCCCTTACATTCAACCTTCCAAAGCGCGACACCTCACACTTGCTCATGTTAAACTCCTACCATTTCTCCACCCATTTCTGCAGCAGATCTATATCCCGCTGTATCTTCTGACAGCATTCATCAAAGTTTGAAACTCCTCCAATTTTGGTGTCATCAGCAAACTTACCCACCAACCCATCTACATTTACATCTATGGCATTTATACATAATCACAAACAGCATAGGTCCCAGCTCAGATCCCTGCAGAACTCCACTGGTCACAGACCTCGAACCAGAATATCTACCATCCACCACAACCCTCCGTCTTCTATGAATAAGCCAGTTCTGAATTCATAATGCCAAGACATCATGAATCCTTACACTTTCTGGATTAGCCCATTCTCTTCAAAATTGGAGTGACTCCTACCTTGAAGAATTCTCTGCAGTAGTTTTCTACCACTGACGTCAGGTTTACTGGCCTATTGTTCCCTGGATTCTCTCTACATCCTTTCTTAAACACTGACCACTCTCCATTCCTCTGGGACCTCACCTGCAGTTAGAGAAGAAACAAAGAAACAAAGATAAATGTGTTGGGCCTTACACACTTGGAGCAAAAGGTAAGCAGATCAATGTTTGATGAGTTCTGCTGTTGGACAATCTCCAGAAATCCCGCAAGACCTAATGAATGCCTTTTTCAAAAATTTCTATTTTATTTTATTTTTTTAAAATATTTTTTGGCAGCTAATGTGTTCACAATACAAACATTTCACAAATACAAATGCAAATTTTAACAATAATAAAGTAACAAAACAGAATAAAGGTGGCTCTCAGTCAATAGGTAGTTCCTTTAGACCTTCAAAGTATAATAAAAAAAGTTCCCATTTCAAATAAAACTTTTTCACAGACTCCCTCAATGTGAATTTAATATTTTCTAACCTTAAACAAAACATCACGTCTTCCAGCCAAGCAGCAGCAGATGGAGGAGTGGTAGATTTCCAGACCAGCAAGATTCTCCTACAGGTCAAAAGTGATGTAAATGTAATGATATCAGACTGGGTTGTATTTAAACCCAATGTTTTATCTGCTACACCAAATACAGCTACAATCAGGCAAGGTCTCACTGTCGTCCCAAGGACTTCACTGATGGTTTTAAAAACTACTGCCCAGTAGTTACCAAGTATGGGGCAAGACCAGAATGCATGAGCTTGATTGGCTGGAGAGAAGGAGCACCTGTCACGGCAGCGTCTCTTCCCAGATATATGTCAGCAAGCCTGGCTTTGCTTAAATGAACCCTGAGTAAAACTTTGAACTGTATGAGCCCCAATCTAGTACATGATGACGAGGAATGGACTCTTTTCAGTGCTTCTGTCCAGCATTCCTCAGACAGATCTATACCAAGGTCGTCCTCCCACCTAGTTTTAACTTTGTTCAGGTTTTGATCTCCTAAAGACATCAGTTGAGAATATACTACAGAGATCAGTCCTTTATTTGTAAAGGTAAAAGTGAGTTTATCCAACACTGTGACAGGTGGGAGATCAGGAAAAGAGGGAATTTTTTTCATGGCAAAGTGACGAACCTGAAGATATTTAAATAAATTATTAAGTGGGAGGCCATGTTTTCTGTGTAGGTTATCAAAACTATCAAATATGTTGTTAGTGTATAAATCCTTAATGCACATAAGATCATTCAAACCCCACTGCCTAAAGGTTGAGTCAAGTGTGGAGGGGGGGGCAAAAATGGTTACTGTGAATGGGACCCAGAACTAAAGCTGATGTAAACTTATAATGGCAACAAAATTGATAAAAAATGTTGATGGTGGATAGTATGACAGGATTGGATGTAAATTGAGAGGGTTTCAATGGCAGGGAGGAATATACTAAAGCTGGGAGAGAAGAGGAATAACAAGACTGTGACTCAAGCAGACACCAGTCTGTATCTGGTCGGTGGAGGCAAAATAATATCTTTTGGATATTGGATGCCCTGTAATAATGAATAAAGCTAGGAAGGCCCAGTCCACCTACTTCACGACCTCTTTGGAGAGTGCACTTATTAACCCTTGGAACCTTGTTACCCCATATAAAAGAGGTTATAGATTGGTTAACTGAGTTAAAAAATGACTTGGATAAGAAGACCGGCAAACATTGGAACAAGTAAAGAAATCTGGGAAGTACCGTCATCCTCGCCGACTGCACTCTCCCAGCCATTGTGAGAGGTAGACTACACCATCTCTCGAAGTTAGCAAACTTGAGGCGTATAGTTAGCTGCAAACAGGGATGTGAAAGAGCGGGTAATGTGTATTCCTAGATATACAAAACCTTCTTGAGATATGGGAAAGGGGAGGGATTCCTGTCGTATTTGAAGGGCTAGGTTGATGGGAAAGCATTCGCTTTTTTGGAGGTTTAGTTTATAGCCAGAGATAGTTCCAAACTGATCTAACAAGGACACAATTGCAGGGCTACTGGCTATAGGGTCACTCACATAAAGAAGGAGGCCGTTGGCAAATAGAGACACACGATGTTCCCTGTTTCATCTCCTAATGCCCTGGAATAATGTGGTTGACCTAAGTGCAATAGAGAGAGGCTCAATTGCAATCGCAAAAAGAAGCGGAGACAGTGGGCAGCCTTGACGAGTGCAACGTGTTAATGGAAAATAATCAGATTGCAAATAATTTGTCTGTATACATGCTAAGGGTGAATGATATAATAGCTTAACCCAGGCTACAATTTTTTTGCCGAATCCAAATCTCTGCAAGACTCTAAACAAATATGGCCACTCCACTTGATTGAATGCCTTCTCCGCGCCCATAGAGATAACAACCTCTGGGCGCGGAGAAGCACGGGGCGAATAGACCACGCTGGCCAGTCGGCGGATATTAGAAAAGGAATGACGATTTTTAATGAAACCTGTTTGATCTTCTGAGATTATTTTGGGAAGTTGGCATTCTAAACGGCAAGCCAGCACCTTCGCCAAAATTTTTACATCTACATTCAAAAGTGAGATGGGGCGGTATGATCCACATTGAGTCGGATCCTTGTCTTTTTTAAGAAGACGTGAAATAGATGCCTGTGAAAGGGTGGGGGGTAATGAACCATTTCCAAAGATTCTTGAAACATTTCTAAAAGAACTGGTGTGAGCTTATCCTTAAATTTCTTATAAAATTCTAATGGGTAGCCGTCAGGGCCCGGGGTTTTACCACTCTGCATCGCCATAATGACATTATTAACCTCTTCCTGCCCAAGGGCCTGGTCTAGATCATCTGCCTCTTATAATTCCAGAGTGGGTATTTCCAAATTGTCTAAGATATTTTCCATAATCATTGTATCCAAGGGGAATTCTGAGGTGTAAAGAGAAGAATAAAAGGCTGTGAAAGTATTGTTAATTTCTTTTGGATTGCTTGTTACGTCTTGGTGTATGTCTCTTTTCTGAGAAATAAGTTGTGACGCGGATTGATGCTTCAGTTGGTGAGCCATAAGCCGGCTCGCCTTATCACTGTATTCATAATAAAGACCACGAGTCCTGAGAATTAGTTGTTCGGTTTGATTAGTAGATAGAAGATTGAATTTTGTTTGTAAATCAGCACGGCTTTTATATAATTGGGCGGTGGGTTCTTCAGAACATTGCCTATCCAGAGCCAAGATGGATTGTAAAAGGGTTTGCATTTCCTTTTTGCATTCTTTATTGGTGTATGAAGTATAAGATATGATTTGACCTCTCAAGTAGGCTTTTAAAGTTTCCCAAAGTAAAGAGCAGGATACGGATTCGGTTTTATTAATCTCGAGGAATGTGTCTATGTTAGCCGATACAAAACTGCAACATTTTTCATTGGATAGCAAAAGGGGGTTGAGTTTCCAGAGAGGTCGTTCTCTAATGTTTAAAGGGAAGCCTAGGTCCAGTATCACAAGCGAGTGATCTGATATTACTATAGCAGTATATTCAATTTTCTTAACCATAGGAATGTCTATAAGAAAATAGTCTATTCTCGAAAAAGATTGGTGAACATGAGAAAAAAAAGAGAATTGTCTAGCCGTTGGGTTCAGGAATCTCCATAACCATATTGTTGCATAAACAATGAGAAGGTCTTTGCCATACCAGAAGGTGTCCCCTTAGAATTAGACCTATCAAGCAGTGGATCAATAGCAAATTTCAGGTCTCCCGAAAAAATTAGCTTGTGCATGTTTAGATTGGGTGTTAATGACAAAACCTTAAGTGAACATCATCCCAATTAGGGGCATAAACATACACTAAAACGACAGTTTTTTTGAAAAAGACACCCAGAAAATATAATAAACCGGCCATTAGGGTCACTGACTACGTCGGACGGTGTAAATTGTATTCTTTTGTTGATTAATATTGCCACACCCCTGGACCTGCTAATAAATCTGGAGTGAAAGATCTGACTAACCCATGTTTTACGCAGTCTATTATGATCTTTCAATCTTTAGTGAGTTTCTTTTAAAAGTAGTATATTTGATTTTAGTTGGTTTAGATGAGAAAAAAACTTAGCTCTTTTAACAGGACCATTAAGCCCCTTTACATTCCAAGATATAAATCTCACAGGATAGCCTCCATCAATATCACCATTAGCAATATTTCAAAATATACGTTTCAAAAATACATAAAGGGTCTGCCATCCAAAACAACACAAAGGCTGCATGTGAGAGCCCACAATGGGGAAAAAAGAGAAGAAAAAAAAAGTTGGGTGCATTTGTAACGATCAAAGAATAAGCCGCCATTACCCAAAAACCTTTCCCTCATCCCCTTACAATAACAAAAAAATACATTTAACCCCCAAAAACCTAAACCTTCTTCCCCAACTGAGGACGATCGCAGGCATTACAAAACAAAAAGCTTCCAAAGTGTTCCCCAACTAAAATTTTAGATCCAATTGAGGGTGGCTCCCTTCTTTGAAAGTTGTACCGTCGTTTGTTCTACTTTTAAGATATACTATATCTTAAAAGTATAACCTGTTAGTTTGATGTCAGTGGTGGGTAAATTAATGGAAAGGATACTTAGAGATAATATATATAAGCATCTGGATAAACAGGGTCTGATCAGGAACAGCCAACATGGATTTGTGCCTGGAAGGTCATGTTTGACAACCTTCTTGAATTTTTCTTAAGTAAATCCAAAGGGTTTCTACAGCTATATTAATAGCAAAAGGATAACGAGGGATAAAATTGGACCATTAGAGAGACAGAATGGACAGCTATCTGCAGAGCCAAAAGAGATGGGGGAGATATTGAACAATTTCTTTTCTTCGGTATTCACCAAGGAGAAGGATATTGAACTATGTGAAGTAAGGAAAAAAAGTAGCTATGGAAACTATGAGATTCAAAGAGGAGGAAGTACTGACACTTTTGAAAAATATAAAAGTGGATAAATCTCCAGGTCCTGATAGGATATTCCCTAGGACATTGAGGGAAGTTAGTGTAGAAATAGCAGGAGCTATGACAGAAATATTTCAAATGTCATTAGAAACGGGAATAGTGCCAGAGGATTGGCGTACTGCGCATGTTGTTCCATTGTTTAAAAAGGGTTCAAAGAATAAACCTAGCAATTATAGACCTGTTAGTTTGACGTCAGTGGTGGGTAAATTAATGGAAAGGATACTTAGAGATAATATATATAAGCATCTGGATAAACAGGGTCTGATCAGGAACAGCCAACATGGATTTGTGCCTGGAAGGTCATGTTTGACAAACCTTCTTGAATTTTTTGAAGCGGTTACTAGGAAATTGATGAGGGTAAAGCAGTGGATGTTGTCTATATGGATTTCAGTAAGGCCTTTGACAAGGTTCCCCATGCAAGGTTGGTTAAGAAGGTTCAATCTTTGGGTGTTAATGGTGGAGTAGCAAGATGGATTCAACAGTAGCTGAATGGGAGATGTCAGAGAGTAATGGTGGATGGCTGTTTGTCAGGTTGGAAGCCGGTGACCAGTGGGGTGCCTCAAGGATCTGTGTTGGGTCCACTGTTGTTTGTCATGTACATCAATGATCTGGATGATGGGTGGAAAATTGGATAAGTAAGTATGCAGATGATACTAAGATAGGTGGTGTTGTAGATAATGAAGTAGATTTTCAAAGTCTACAGAGAGATTTGGGCCATTTGGAAAAGTGGGCTGAAAGATGGCAGATGGAGTTTAATGCTGATAAGTGTGAAGTGCTACATCTTGGCAGGACAAATCAAAATAGGACGTACATGGTAAATGGTAGGGAATTGAGGAATGTTGTGGAACAGAGAGATCTAGGAATAACTGTGCATAGTTCCCTGAAGGTGGAATCGCATGTAGATGGGGTGGTAAAGAAAGCCTTTGGTGTGCTGGCCTTTATAAATCAGAGCATTGAATATAGGAGCAGGGAAGTAATGTTAAAATTGTACAGGGCATTGGTGAGACCAATTCTGGAGTATGGTGTACAATTTTGGTCGCCTAATTATAGGAAGGATGTCAACAAAATAGAGAGAGTACAGAGGAGATTTACTAGAATGTTGCCTGGGATCCAGCAACTATGTTACAGAGAAAGGTTGAACAAGTTAGGTCTTTATTCTTTGGAGCGCAGAAGGTTAAGGGGGGACTTGATTGAGGTCTTTAAAATGATGAAAGGGATAGACAGTTGACGTGGATAAGCTTTTCCCATTAAGGGTAGGGAAGATTCAAACAAGAGGGCATGTCATGCGAATTAAGGGACGGAAGTTTAGGGGTAACGCGAGGGGGAACTTCTTTACTCAGAGGGTGGTGGCTGTGTGGAATGAGCTTCCAGCAGAAGTGGTGGAGGCAGGATCGGTTTTAACATTTAAAAGTAAAGTGGATAGGTATATGGACGGGAAGGGAATGGAGGGGTATGGTCTGAGTGCAGGTGGATGGGACTAGGGGAAAACAAATAGTCGGCACGGACTGGAAGGGCCGAGAGGGCCTGTTTCCGTGCTGTAATTGTTATATGGTTATATGGTTACTAGAGCAAGTGCAAACCCGCTGGGTCTGTTCCCCCAACACGCGTTTGCGGGGGGGGGGGGGGGTGGGGGCACTGTCGCTTCACAGGCACACTAACCACCCCCCCACACACACACTAACCACCCCCCCACACACACACACACACACATACTAACCACCCCCCCACACACATACTAACCCCCCCCACACACACTAACCACCCCCCTCCCCCCCCCATACACACTAACCACCCCCCCACACACACACAAAGGGGAGGGGGAAAGGGGGAGAGGGGATGGGGAAAGGGGGAGAGGGGAGGGGGAGAGAGGGGAGGGGGAGAGAGGGGAGGGGGAGAGAGGGGAGATAGCGACGGGGAGTGGGGAGGGGAAGGGGAATGGGCAGGGGGAGGAGGAGAGGCGGGAAGGGGGAGGGGAGGGGGGGGAAGGGGAGGGGAAGGGAGTGAGGGGAGATGGGTGGGGGGGGGGAGAGTGGGAGGGGCGGATAGAGAGGGAGAACGGTAGAGGGAGGATGGTAGGGAGGGAGGATGGTAGAGAGGGAGGAATGTAGAGAGGGAGGAATGTAGAGAGGGAGGATGGTAGAGAGGGGGGATGGTAGAGAAGGAGGGGGGTAGACGGGGGTAGGACAACTTACTCTATTTGATCTTATTTGATTGTGCACGCCAGATTACATCGTGAAGGTTGCAATCTCCCACACCTGTCCCATTGTGATGGTATATGTAAACGCGATCCATCTGTGAGATGGCACTGTGACTCATGCAGCTGTTAGATTTTAGTGGGACAACGTGAAGGTTCCAATCTCCCATCCCTGTCCCATTGTGATGTCATATCATATGTAAATGAGATCCATTGTGTTTGGACATCTGTGAGATGGCAGCAGTTTGATTAAAAATGTTTTTGGTGTTTTTTACTAAAAAAGCAGGGAAATTAATAACCACATTTTCTAATTTTCAAAACAAAATGTGGAGGAGGAAGGACGCTACAGGAATATGTAAAAATGTATCCGCCACAGCAAAGGATGGAGGAGTAAGTCTACAAACGGCTCAAACGGATTTTTGCGAAATAGAATCTATAACAAAGATAACCCCGGACAAGCAAAGCATTACGAAAAAGAAGGAAGTAAAATATTGTATCCCAGAGAGCAATTATAGACATTTACATTTTCGCTGGCTAAAAGTTCTCGACTCACTACTCAAATTCTGTAGCATGGCAGTTCAGCTCAGTCGAGTTCCACGTATTAAACTGAATGAACAAATCTTACAAAGATTAACAGTTTACCGCCGTAGGAGGCCGTGCCAATGCCGCGTGGATATCCTAAAAGGTAATTGTTCTTCACGGCCTCACCTCCCCAACGCGAGTAGTAAAACCTTTTGGCAGTCTCTGGTGTATCGAAGTAGTGCTTTTTACCTTCATGAGTGACCTGGAGCCGGGCAGGATACAGGATACTATTTCCCTAAAAGTTGCACGTTTTCTCCCCAGCTCCGTGCTGAAATCCTCATGAAAAAACACTCGGAAGGACAGCATCTGCTGCTTCAGTGCTCACCAGTCTGTCACTGTGGTCATTCAGGCTGTCTTCAACCTCGCAAATGCATTCATCAAGCATTTCGTAATAGAATTTAACTTGCTCCAGACTGGTGTTCACTGGCGACAAAGCCACTCCAAGTTCTCTTTTTAGGACAGAGTTAACCGCTTGTGTCTCTTTTTAGGACAGAGTTAACCGCTTGTGTCATATCAGCAAGGAGTGCTGAACGAAGCCTCTCGAGATCCTCTGGTAGTTCAGGGCCAGCTTCAGGCATCGGTGCCAAAGCTGCAGCACTCTTGCTTGAGACTTTTTAATTGCAAGTCATTCCATTGTTTTGTGCAGTCAGGATGATGTGGACGTTCATGAGACTCTGGGCGCACATGATTCAAAAGCAAGTTCGGTATTCCGACTGCGCATGCCCATGTCATAGATCACTAGCTATAAAACAGCCTCGGCAACGGTGGTGCTGCATTATGTGCAAGTGCGTTTCGTTCGTAGTTGGGGTCGGCTCTCCGTCGCTGTTGAGCCATACCCGTCCCCTCCCCGGTGTCCCATCCCGGAGGTGTCCGGGGTCGCCCTGGGCTGGCAGGGCGGCTGGCTCTGCAGCCGCTGGCTCCAGCTCGGCTCTGCCTATCCTGCCGGGTTGGCAGGCAGCCCTCCACTCACTCCCCTCAGTCTGACACCGAGATCCTGCTGAAGATGGGCAGCTGCCAGCTGGGCGGGCGACTCTGAGTCGCTGCTGCTGGAGTTGTCCTGTTTGGAGAGTCTGCGGACGGGCTCCTGCTGGCCATGGGCAGGCCGGGCGCCCGCTGGAGCTGCTAGTGCTGTTGGTGGTGCCCTCACTCCTCCTCTGGTTTAGTGCATGAAGTGGCAGCGGGTACCGTAGGGGCAGAAGCCGGTGGTGTGCAAGGTACGGCTTGTACTTGGGGTGGCGGTGGAGGGAGCGCAGCTCGGCCAGGCCGTGGGCAAACTGGCACTTGTCGCCATAGCAGCCCATCTAGCGTTCGACCTTTGACAAATCCCATGATTCCTTGCATTTTTAGGAATACCGAACTGTCGTCAATGCTATTCCCTTCAGTGCCCACTTTACCAAAGATCCCTGGCTTACACCTTATCTTTCACATTATATCTACGGATATACCAATACTTAGCACTTGGTGTATAATGCATCGAGTCCTCAGCTCCTCGATTTGCTCTACGCACTTTCAAAATAAATCCCACAAATCTGAAACTTCACTAAAAAACAAATACCATCTGTAGAACGTGTATCAGAATCAAGCGTAATAAAATCGTTAGACTTGAGAGGAAAGTTGTCACACGATTGACTGTTAAGGTCTGAAAGTGGAACCAAAAATATCCAGCCGTCTGCCCATGTGATTAAATAGTTTTGTATTTTGCATTAACCTTGAGCAGCGACAATAACCACAACACGTCCCACGGAAGAAGCCGGCAAAGGAGGAGAGGCGCACGGGGACGCGCACTCCCAGCTCCACGTCCACGGGGGCGCGCACTCACAGCACCAAGTCACGGGAGCGCGCACGTCCAGCTCCACGTCGCGGGAGCGCGCACGCCCAGCTCCACGTGTCGCGGGAGCGCGCACGCCCAGCTCCACGTGTCGCGGGAGCGCGCACGCCCAGCTCCACGTGTCGCGGGAGCGCGCACGTCCAGCTCCACGTGTCGCGGGAGCGCGCACGCCCAGCTCCACGTGTCGCGGGAGCGCGCACGCCCAGCTCCACGTGTCGCGGGAGCGCGCACGTCCAGCTCCACGTGTCGCGGGAGCGCGCACGCCCAGCTCCAAGTGTCGCGGGAGCGCGCACGTCCAGCTCCAAGTGTCGCGGGAGCGCGCACGTCCAGCTCCACGTGTCGCGGGGCGCAACGAGCAGCGACAGCGAGCAGAGGCCGGCGGAGGGACCGCCTTCCGGTAAAGTATTGCGGGGCGGCCGCTCTAAGATCTTTGGCTCGAACTAACCAGCACAAGGTCCGGGCGAGTCGACCGTGGCGCAGTCTTTAAGTAGTGGGAACGTTTGGCTTCACATTGTGTCCAT